>OY728161.1:777054836-778304836 GCA_963277665.1 Viscum album
TCATCTCTTCAATTATTCAAAACATTCTTCACATTCCTTTTTCCATATGAACTTAACTCCTTGTGTAGGCTTGGTCATTGGGTTGGATAAACATAAGTTCTGAACAAAACGCCGATAATAACCTGTTAAACCAATAAAACTATGTACCTCAGTTATGTTCGTTAGAGTAGGCTATTATTGAACAGCCTTTGTCTTCGCAAGATCTACAGATATTCCATCCTTAGAGAAAATGTATCCTATAATGGAAACTGAAAAGAACCAAAAGTCACACTTTCTAAACTTCCCATATAATTCATTTCTTCTAAGAGTCTTCAAGAATAGCACACAAGTGATTTTCATGATCTTCAAATCTTTTAGAGTATACCATAATATCATCAATAAACCCCATGAAAAATTCACAAAGATATTTCTTGAAAACTCTATTAATTAGATCCATGAAAATAGATGGTGCATTAGTCAGTCCAAAAGGCATTACTGTAAACTCGTAATGCCCATACCTGGTTTGAAATGCTATTTTTGGAATGTCTTCCTTACTCACAAGAAACTGATGATATCCAAATCGAAGATAAATCTTTAAAAAATATTGGTCTCCATGAAGTTGATAAAATAAATCGTTAATGTGAGGTAGGGGATACACGTTCATTATTTTTATAGCATTGATCTCCCTGTAGTCAATACAAAACCTCATAAACCCATCCTTCTTCTTAACAAAAATAACAGGGGATCCCCATGGAGAAACACTAGGGAAAATAAATCCTTTATCACTAAATTCCTCTTGTTGTTTCTTTAGTTACACTAACATCATAATGGCCATTCTATAAGGGGTATTTTATATGGTCCTTGAACCAAGAATTAAGTCAATGGGAATCTTAATTTTCCCCTTTTAAGTATTTATAGGTAAATCCTATGGAAAGACATCAATATATTCTTGCACAATAGGTGCATAATCTATTTGAACATTATTTCTTCACCCATAGTTATTGCATTCACTTCCTCCCCAATAATTGAATTTAGTAGAGCTACTGGGGGTGGATCTAGATGAGAATCATATGATGAGGTTTCTTATCTAAAGACCAGGGATTCTACACCATTCTCAAAAATTGTAACTTCTTTATTCTTGCAATAGATATTTGCATCATAATTTGATAGCCAATTCATATCGAGAATTATATCAAATTCAATCATTGGTATGATGATAAGGTTAGAAAGTAAAGAACATTTATGTTTCATGAGGGGAACTGATCGACAAGCCATTGTTCCAATGATACATCCACTAAATGTTTTGACTGAAAACTCCTTTATTAAATCAAATTGGACATGTCTAATTTTCTTGGAAAACTGGGAAGATATAAATGAATGAGATGATCCAGAATAAAATAAAGCATTGTATAAGTTTAAGGAAATAATTAAAGTACCACCCACCACATAATTAGAAAATTAAATATCAGTGGTTGTGATTGAATAAACCTATCAATGCTCCCTTGGACTTTTCTGTTGCATGTTTACTTGAGGCTTTGGACAATCATTAGAATAGTGTCCCATCTCCTCACAGTTATAGAATTGAACATTAATGGATTCTTTCTTCCCCTTACAATCACCATCAAGATGGAATTTTTGTCCACATTTTTAGTATACCCCTTTTCATTTTAAAAAGGCTCTAGGGTGTTTCTTTCCTCAATTATCACAAGGTGGAAATTCAATTCTTCTCTTCTTCCCCATTTCCTTATTTCCTTTCCCAATGTTTTCAGCAGCCCTCTTCTACTCTTTATTTCCCTTAAAGTCATAAGACTTAGAGAATTCATTTTCTTTCTTGATATTACATGAAACTATATCCTCATATGATGAAAATATTTGGGATACCAATGCTTGCCAGAGGAATGGATTTAGGTTATAAAAGAATCGATCAATCTTGCTCCTCAGATTTTTTATATAGTCTGCAACATTCCATGATAACCTTGTGAAGTTATCTTCATACTATGAAACATTCTTATCTTCCTATTACTTCAAATTTTGAAATGCCTTTTCCACATACACTTTCTGTTCATGAGGAAAGTATTTCTCTAGGAATATTTACATAAAATCCCTCCATTCCATCTCTTATATCTCTTCATCCTCCTTTGTGTTTTTGATTAATGACCACCACTGATCTGTATCTCCTGATAGGAGATGAAATTCCATGATGACATTCTCTATTTCTTTATATTCCAAAGAGAGAAATATCTTCTCTAAGGAACTTATCCACTACTCAGCTACAAAAGGGTTTGCAGTTCCATTGAATGATGGAGGATGCTTTCGCATAAGGTGATCTAACAAAGATACTCCAAGTGGTGGATCTGGATGCTCCATATAGGTAAGTTTATTGTTCATAAACTGAGTAAGTTGTCCCATTATAGTTATAAAATTCTTGTCACCAGTCGCAACACCAGAGCCAACATCATTACCTTGCGTTAGAGGGAAATACCTATATAGGACACTCACATTCATGCGGTTTCCATTCCTTCCACTAGGATCCATTTCTAAATAATATAATGTACTAGATTATGTTATAAATAAAAATATTTAATATTAACTTAGAAAAATAATTAGAAAAAATTGAAATCCTACGCATGGATAACCCCATAATCACATAAATGGTTTCTTTGAGGAAAATTTACATTTCAATCCTTCATAATGGATTTTAAAGAAAATGTGAATTATCCTAAGCATATCCCTCAAGAGTGTCAATACCAAGAGTGTAGAAAGGAAAGTTTTCATGTACCAGGATACCCTGGGTAAAGCCTAAAACTCCTTGTCGAAGCTTTTAATCCTAGGTAAATCTCTGCTAGATCCACCTCTACCTGTTTCTATCCAGAAAAAGATGTATTTTCTAAAAAGATCCAAATAATCTATTCCATACCAAATAACAGGATTTTCATGTATTCTTATCATCAAAGACTATCTTAGGGGGGTTTTCCCTAATCTATGTTTTCTAAATCTAGTTTCTAGATTTTCTACTAAACTTCCCTTGATACCAACTGTAAGAACCCGACCCCAGTTTCCCAGAGCCAGTGCGTTATTTTATTTCATTGGAATATAAATAAGAAATATGCATCCCGAAGGACCAAGTAGTTTAGTAGATTCTGGAAACAAGATACATAAATAATTTCAACATTACATCATGAAAGGAAATACAACATTAATTTATTCCATTAGGAACATCCATGCCTCCTATATTATGCCTGCAAATAACTCATAACTTACTTCTTCATATCCTAGGAAAATGAAACCCAAGAATGAGGTGAGATCAAATGCTCAGTAACAATAAGAAATACCACAAAAGATATCATAAATATAAACATTAGGCATGGTGAATAATTGAGAACACATGCCTTTAAAAGTAATAAATAATAAACTTGAACACATTATGGCAGGAATATGAGGTGAGTAAATAATTCCATAAAAACATTATCATTAGTAAAATACTAGTAGAATAACCACATGAAATTTCAAATACTAGCTTTATAATGAGGGAAGTGAATATTACGGAAATTCTGAAATTTTTTTTCAATGCCTCAGCTAAGATTTCTAAAAATTATTAAGGCCTCATCCAAAACCATATATCGAATTGGGAAATGACTCGACTAATTCCATGTCTATTTGTCTAATGAGACCTACTGATGCATCGAGGGGATATAAAAGGACCCAAGAATCACATAATAAGTCCAATTAATTCCTCATATGAGCGGGGATAAACATAAACAACATTTACATTCATATTGAAACTCACATATGAAATATAAATAACTTTCCACGAACATTAAGCTTAAACACTAACCATTCAGAGTAAATTCGGTGAATGGTTTTAGGATAGCATATACACAATCAAAATATTCATAAACAATTAAATTAAATATAATATAGTACATCATAATTGATTAAACCCAATAATACATTGTAATTTATAAGAGTGTTGAAACAGATGAAAATACTCTTATAAAATCATTAAGTAATTCTTGAGAAAAATACAATATTTTTTGAAAAAAAGATATATTTTGGAAAATTATTTGTCTAAAACCATAACTTAAGTAATATATTATTTTCATAATTAAATTAGTGATTTTATAAATACAATGATTTCTAAAAATATATTATATATTTCCCTTTAAAATAGGTAAGAATGTGAGGAATTCCCTTGAATCGGGCATGTGTTTTGGAAATAATTTTGAAAGTTCCATTTAAAATGTGTAACCATACATAAAATTAGGATGGATTCTGGTTGGTAAACCAACGTAGAACACTAAAACCTAATTTATGAGGATTACACATTAATACAAAAGAATTTCATTTAGGTAATTAACAATAAAAGTAACCTGAATGAAAATTGAAGTTCGGGTGAAAAAACCCTTACCTTAAGTCCGATTGTGTTCCACTCTTGAACTCAAGGTCATGAAATATGAAATTATACTTATTAATAACGTATTTAAAAATTTATTTAGTTTATAATTATTATTTTTAGTTCATTTATTCCTTTATTGATATGTTATTATATTGAATTTTGTCATTCCAGAGTGTTCGTTTTCTTTATTTTCGTAATCGGTCACTTGTTTTTAAGTAATGGAGTTCATGTGGAATGGATGTAAATCTCCAGAATTGAAATTAAATATTATTTATAAAAATAAATAAGTGTAAATTGTCATTTATATCATTTGGGTACATGCAAAGAAGATGAACCATTAGATGAATTATTAATGACATTCACTTAGATTATTTAAATGGTATTTTGATTATTTGGAACTAGTTTGGTCATATGATTTATTAATATGTAAATATACTGTTTAATGAATATTAAATAGGTTTTAATACATATATTATATTATTTTTACACCTAAAAATGGTTTCATGACCAGTAATTAAGTAGAAATTGAAGAACAAAACTTCGTCATCCACGAAGGTTATAAATTGGAACCTCATGGACCTTGATTTAGTTTATAAAATAAAAGGGAGAGAGTAAGAATATTGATGAGGGTTATTCCATTAACATGATATAATTTCATTTTATAGATGATACTAGAGTTATAATGGTCATTTGGACAAAGTAGGTGGGGAGAGGATAACAAAAGAAGATAAATTAAAATGAAACTAAATGAAAAGAGAAGGGTGATTTACCTCTTGAAATAACCTCCTTGAGAACCCCCTTAAAGGAAGGGGTTTTAGTTTTTTGGAAAGAAAAAGGGATTCTTGGACATGGGTAGTGACTAGGGATAAGAAATTGGGTTTATCTTTGAGGAGATTCATGAATTAGTGGAGTGAAGAAGAAGGGGGAGTGAGGGAGGGAGGGGGGGTTATAGTGGAGGAGAGGAGGGTTTTCATAAATTATAAATCATTAGTTTATTAATTTACCTCAAGACTAGAAATAGTGAAAATTATATGAACAAGAATAGTAATAAATGCATGTTATTTCGAACCAAGTGGGATTACATCACTTATGATGTCATAAATAGTGTATTTAACTGATAATGTGTATATACGGTATTTTACCGTATTTCACTATTCATCAAAAATTTGAGTATTTCAGAAAAATACAAATAATTAAACCTAAACTTTTTTTGATGTTTAGAATCCAAAAATGAAGTCAATTTTTCCAAAATAATTTTCCAAATCTGATTAATTTAAAATCATAATTTATTCTAAAAAAATAGTTTTAAAACATTTATTTACTTATACCCCAACACAGGTGTATTGTACTTCCACTTAAATATTAGATACATACTATCATATGTAAATTTAATATTCATTAGGGAATATAACTATTCATAGGTGTAGGTTTCTATTCACTAAAAATTATGTTTTTTGTTATCAGAAACCAAATAAATTATTGATCACAACCGTGTATGCCAGATTTTAAAAATTCACATCACAAAAGTGACAAACTTATGTTTAAAGGTTAGATAGCACTTAGTAGTTCATTTTTTTGTGATTTATTATGATTATGGAATATTTATAAGAAAGTAATTTCCATTGAAAAAATATTGGGTCGTTAGAATTTTCGACAGTTTTGTCAATCTAGATGGCTCAAAGTGTTGTAAGTAATAGAGACAAGGGGTGCCCTTTTGTATGTTAGGGGAGGGGAATTATTGGAATTTATCAAGGTATTAAATTAATAAAATTATTATATTTTAAGTAAAAATAGAACCAAATTAATATTATTATAACATAATATGATTATGAGTCAAAATACTCACATGAAATAAAATCTCGACATGTTTTGGTTATGTTTTCACCCTAATTATTTAGTTTTAACCCCCATTAACCCTTTTGAAAATTACCGTACTATTAATGTTTTCTATCCAGTAATGGTCAATAATATTATCGTAGAGTGAAAAAAATACATAAATGGACCATTATTGATTTTTAAACCATATCCTATTCATTTTTATTAATATAACATTTATATGAATTTTAAATAATTTACTAAAATATTATTTATTAAAATGTATCATTAACGTCATTCTTGACACTATTCATTTAATTTGAAATTAAATACATATAGAAAAAGGGGTAATTTGAAAACATTCATTTATGAAATCACCATAATGTTATATGTATCCTAAAAATTCATTTAACACAATAATTATTTCAAAATATATTTGTTTTAGTATTTTTAAAATCATTTAGTTTATTTTTATGTTAATTAAATAAATGACGTGTCAACATTTGAGAAGAATTTAAGGTAATTATTTCATCACTAAAAATTATAAATAAGTCACCATGATAGAAAAAATAATTTATTTTTCAATATAATATTTATAGTCAATTATAATTTGTATTTATCACTACCAAAAAATATTATAGATATTAAAATAAGAAAAGTGAGAATTTTCTGATTATCTCTCACTTATATATTATAAAGGTAAAAATCAATGAAAAATATAAAGAAGGTAATATTTTATAATTTTTTTTGATTATAGATGAAATGGACCCATAAAATGAAATTAAGGCGAGTTTTTTGTTGATTATAATGCATTATCACATTATTTTTAACCTCAATTACCCACTATACCATTACTACTGTGAAAATTATTTAACATTTTTACTATTCATAATGACGTGAAATAAAAGCGAAATATGTTCCAAATTTTTAAATAATGATTAATAATATTAAATAAATTTTTTAATGTTCAATTTCAATAATTTGAAGGAACTAATTTAATATTAAAACACAAAACGTAATGAGAAACAGTTTTTCATAAAAACTTTTTTTTTAATTATAAAAATGTATTTATAATAAATTAACATATAAAAATAATTAAAATTACCATAATTTTGTTATTAATAATATAATTGAACTAATTTTTCTATTAAATTTTTTTAAAAAAGATTAAAGTGTGTATATTCTTGAAACAAAATTATAGTTTTCAATAAAAAGTATTATTTGTCACAGTTCATTGAAAAATCAAATTTGTTAGAAAAATCTCAAAAAATAAACCTAAACTAATTTTCATATGATTATTTCCATAATTAGGTTAATTTAATCAAACATATTTTTTATAATTGAAAAAAAATAAATATATCATTTCCTCATATAAAAAATAAAAAATATTTTTAAAGAAAACATATTTTTGAAGAATAAAATGACTTTACTAAAACAATTAGTGTCTTCTTCCTAACAATTAATAAATATTTTTTTTGAGTATGGATCTAATATATATATATATATATGTATATCATAATTTGGTTATTACAATATATGCTATCTAATTCAATGGCTATGGTATAATGATCGTATTTAAATAATAATATTTCATGCTTCATTTCGGTATGATGTTGAATGTTGTATACACTATCAAACATAGTGTTCTTAATAACATAAGATATCACATTATTACCTCCTAAAAAACTTGGTCCTTGAAATTTTCAAGAATATTACCTTCAAAATGGATGAGATTTGTTCTTCTTCATAACATCCTTAGGTTTCCATATTGCTTCATCTATTTTATGATCCCTATAAGGTAATTCTACTAGTCGAGTCGCTCGGTTCCTCAACTCTTTCTCTCTAGTGTCAAGAATATGGATAGGAAATTCACAATAAGATAGATCAAGTTCCAATTATATTTCTTAAATAGTGATAACATGTACTAGGTCTAGAAAATTCTTCCTTAACAAAGATATATGTAACACATCATTTACTTTAGAGAGGCCTGGTGGCATTTCTAATCGGCAAGACACCACTCCAATTTTTTCCAGAATTTCAAAAGGTATGATATACCTGGATCTCAGTTCCCTTATTAATGAACATTATGACACCCTTAGATGGAGATAATTTCATGATAACATGATCTTCAAGTTGAAATTATAAAAAGTTCCTTTGTTTATTGGGATAACTCTTTTGACTCCTTTGAGAAACATTAATGTGGGTTTGAATAGCTTTTACCTTTTTGGTTATCTTCTCAAAAAGATATGGAACCACAAGTTTTCATTCACCATCTTATTCCAAAAAAATTGGAGTATAACATCTCTTGATATATTATACTTCATACGACACCATTTGAATGCTTGAATGGACAATATTATTATTGGAGAACTACAGTAACCATCAATACTAACCCTACATAACTTGAAAGTCAAGTGAGAATAACATCAAAATGTATTATAAACATTTAATATTCCTTTTAGACTATCCATGAGTTTGAGGGTGATAGGTAGTGCTCAAATTATGTTCAGTATCAAGACACTTTTGAATATTTTTCTAGCATTTCGATGTAAATCAAAGATCATGATCAAACACAATTGAAAGTGGTACACCAGGAAGTATTACAACTTCATTTATATAGATTATTATGAGGAAATGAAGAGGTAAATCTACACTTATGGTGGGTAAATGTATATATTTGTGAATGAAGTCAACAATAACCCACATTACATTATTCCTTATATGTTTCATTGGTAATACTGTGACAAAGCCCATAGTAAGGTCATCCTGCACAGGTTTAACAACCCGGGATTTTATAATATATTTATTTTAGAATAAATTTAATTTTTCATGGCATGTTTTATGCACAACACTATGTTTTTTTCATTACATTCAACACAATGTTTATCATTAATTATACCTAACATCAAATTTATCATGCATTACACATAACACAAAGTTTAAACGAAACATAACGTAATATTAAAATCTTATTATTTAAATGACAATTATCAGCTAGACATTGGAATGAAAGGTATGAATAGAATTAACTAAATGATTAAAATATATATTTTACACCTATAAATAAAATTAATTCTTTGATTATCAATGAATACTAAAACCATTTGAAAATAAAGTTAATATTTTTTTGAAAAACTATTTTTATATGCACAAACACATTATATTTTAGAAAAATTAAATAAACAACTTTTTTTAATGATTTTAATGAAATTTATATATTATATATTCAATAAAACGTTTTAAAAACTAGTTAATATGTTTTATAGGTATGAGATAAGATCAAATCCTATTTTACACATCAAAAAAATATTTTTGTTTCATCTAAAAAGTAGTTTTGTCACATTTTACACAAATATTTTAAAATCATTTTTTTGAAAAATAAAAGAAATTTATTTTACAAAATGAAATTAAATTTTTAAAATAGAATATCAAAATTATATTAGGTTGAATTTTTGTGATTTTCTAAAAAAATTAAGTTTTTTATAAATAGTGAAAAATATAGATTTATATTAAAAACAACTTTTTTGTTTAAATTATTAACAAAATTAAATTATATTTTAAATTGTTTTAAATGAAAATTATTTCAATTATTATAAAATTTTACTAATTTATTTCATTGAAAACACTTTCATATCTAATTTTAATATTAAATCATTATATAATTATTAGGATTTTCTCTTTGGAAACCCGCTTTTTCATTGCGTTTGGAGGTATAATTTTAAATTTAATTCCACCAGTTCTATGAATTTAATTTTCTAAAATTGATTAATTATTTGGAATCATAATAATTTATATTATCTAATAAGTTCAACTAAAATGTTTATCATTATAAATAGAAAAACCAGTAAAAATTAATTACCGCGGTTAAGGTAAAAATGGGATTACCGTAGGGTTAAACTAAAAAGATGTGGTATAAAAGCGCCTAAATACTTTTCCAAAACCCATTTTAAGGATTTATTTATACCATATAACATCTATTATTTGATAATGACCCATTTTAGAGGCTATTTTTTGTATAAAAATGTGGGTGTAATTAGTTATTTTTAAAAATACCATGTGTGTCTATAACGACCCAAAGCTTGACGTACATGGACATTACATTACTATTTTGGAATAATTAATACATGAAAAGAACAGATGCCCAAAGACCATATTGGTTTAGTGTCTCTGGAAACTCAGAACATAATCTTCTAATCTTGGTGAAAGATCTTTAACATCTCCCATATAGATCTTAACTTTTTTTCTACCTAAAACCTTCCTTTATGTCATAGGGAAAATAAAACATAAAATGGGTGAGCTCAAATGCTCAGTAACAGTAAAAATGGTGAAAATGAAACAAACCATATACATTTGAACATAAAAACATGAACATAAACTTTAAGCATTAGAATCTCAAGTCATGAAATAAATCATGGAAGTACGTAAGGCATAGATCTATAGGGAACATTAATCATGATAAAATAGCATGGGAATAAAACATTGGAAAACCATTAATAACATGATATGATTTCCATAGTAGCCATGGAATTGTTACCAAGACCATCATAGTGGAAAAAGTCTATTACTGAACTGGGTTTACTTTCCGCTCCTACCCTGTATTACTGAACTATATTTACTTGCCATTCCAGCCATTTTTATCTCATGATATATAAATCTTTACCTAATACATTGGAGGGATATATAGGTCCCACCCATCTCATAATTAAATCTTTCTTACGTGTGCCAAAAAATAAATATAAATAATTCATCATAACCCAAAGAATAAATGGGTTTCATAAACATCATCCCATCATAACATAATCCATATAAAAAAATGGATATCATTTCATCATAATAAAAAATAAAAACATGTAAATAATAGAGACATTATAATTGAATCATAAACATATTAAAGAATGTCATCTTAGATGGAAAATAGTTTTTATAAAACACTTGAAATGAATTCCTGAAGAGAATATCCTTTCTTATTCAAAATCATTTTCTTTTCTCAACATGCCATGTAATTTTAAAAGAAAAATATATTTTTTGAAAATAATCATGAAATCTTGTATAGTAATATTCATGGAAATAAGGCGTTATGAAACCATAAAAATACGTTCATGCCGTATATGTTAAGAAAAAAATTTGTCTCTTACTTTTGCAGGAAAAGTCAAAAAGTACATCGTATAGTAAAAAAATGAAAGATTCCTTCCATACCATGTGGTAAAAGTCAACAAAGGGTATCAATGAAAACATTATTAGAAAACATGGACATGGATGATAAATATAACCCCAGTAAATACATATGAATAAACAATCTTGGATAAAAAAAATGAGATTTCACAATTATCTTTTATCTTAGGTCTGATATGCTTTGTAGGTATCTGAACCTCCTATATAATTATTTAAATAATGTCATTAACATATTACAAAATCATTTTTATTCTTATGATATCATATATGATTCACTTAGGTCTTTATATTACCCATTCATTTGTCAACTCAAGGTTAAAGCAACGTTTTGGGTAATATTCGTTTCATTTATCGTACGTGTTTGGATTTTTTGTTCTTGATATTATTAATTATATCATGATTTACTTACTTAAAGAATTTAAAACATGATTTTTATATCATATATATTTATTATATATATATAATAGATAGATAAATGAAATGAAATACACCGTTCATGGAGATGATAGGCTGTACGTACGCATGAACACTGTTTTCCTTTCTTTATTGACTTGAATGGAAGTTAGTAGATGACATATATATATACATAAATATAGTAGAATTAGTATGTCATATATTTCATTATTACAATTATTCTTGAATGGTTAACATGGAGAATGAATCTCATCGTGTCGTGGAGACGGTAATCCCTACGTACACACAAGTGATAATATCGTTCCCATAATTATTGAATGGAATTGAAGTGGATGATATAATATATCAGAATCAGTATCATGTTAAAATAATCATATTTAGTTACTCTTTAAACCATTATACTCATCCAAGTATTGTGGTGGTGGAAAAAAAATTACACCACGGCGTGGAGACGGTATTCCATACATACGCACGAGCGGTTACTTCATTTTCCGTAGGATGGATAGAAGATTAAATAGGGTTGTTTCATATTTATAATAAAATATTAATATATTAGTGATACTGATGTTATTAATTTATAATGAAACAAATAATGAAGAGGATGTAGAAGAAGAAATAAATTTGAAAGAATCAGTATAGGATATTACCTCTTCTTCGACACGCCTCTTTTAAACCTCCTCTTAAAGCACTAAAGTTGGTCTTTGAACAAGACCAGGACCTCTAGTATGTTTCTAGGGAAGTGGAGAATAAAAATTTTAAGGGGTTTCCCAAGATTGAAGGCTCAAAATTTTGTGAAGAAAAGAGGGAGGAGGTGCCCTTTTATAATGGAGGAGAGGGGCACCTTTAGAAACCTCAAAAATATTAATTTAATATAAATTCAAACCCCACATAAAAACTTCCAAAATTACTTAAATCCAAAGCATATATGAGATAGGGTGGTAATCTCATCAACCAATAAAATTTATACGTGTTGGAAATTTATTTTAAACCTTATCAACATGATTTATCCTTCTTTAATCTATTTAATTTTACTTGTGGTTATAATATTCTAAATTTAAAATTGTTATAAATAATTACTTATGTGTTGTGAATTATCCATAATTGGGTACGTTATGACATTTTAGACCACATAAATTTTGATTTAGAATTTTTAAATATTTTTGTGATTTTTAAACAATTTAATAATAAGTTATTTTTTTAAAATAAAAATAGTGTTAATTTTAACACTATTCATTTATTTGAATTTAAATAAAATCCAATCAGAGGATATATTCGAAAAAAAATGTGTAATAGATTCCTAAAATTTCATATGCATCTATAAAATTTGTGGAGAACGTTAATTTGTTCATATAATTTTTATTTTAATATTTATAAAACCATTTATTTGATATTTCTCTTAATAAAACAATTACTACATCATTTTTGTATAATTATTTAATATACATATTATTTGAATAAAAATTAAAAATAAAATTATATGCTGATGATAAATATAATATCTTTAAAAATAATACTTTTACTCAAATTTATCATCTTAAAATCACAACATGTAAATTGTTATATTTATTAAATTATGAAGGTAACAACTTTGACATCATTTAAAATAATATAATATAAGTGTCATAATCACTTTTATAAAGCTCCAAATTGTCAAAAATTCGACCATAGGTTTTTTATTGTTTATATATATACGACCTATAAGTTTTTTAGGTTTTTGGGCCTTTTAATGGGTATTATTACTTTAATAAAAACTATATTATTGATTTTTCACCAAATAAATAATTTCTACATCATTAGTGTATAAGATATTAAAGTAATTAAATATCTCTTAATAATTAAAAATAAATTTCCATAACAAATAAAAAAATTTTATCTTTCAAATGAGTTTTTATAATCTAATTTATATTCTGTATAACCTTATATTAAAAATACATTAATTATTAAAGTTTGAGTGAGACATATTTCACTTTCTTTAAAATAAAATAAATTAAAGGACTTAATCACATCCAAGTGGGTTCCAATGGATTCCATTTAGACACAAATATTCCTCAGGATGAAATATAATCATCAAATTATATTAAGACAAGTTTTAGGTAATTTTATAATATTATATTTACCCTTAATTACCCGATTTACATTTAACTATGGTAAATAAAATTTATCGTAGTTACTATTCATAGTGCCCAAAAATAAAAAGTAGCCTATTAAAATAATTTGGACTTACTAATTCCAAATATGGAATCCATTTTTCCAAATTCAAATCACAGAAGTTGCAGAAATTAATTTAAAATTAATCCCAATGTTATGAAAATGAGTTTTAAAAGTTAAAACATTGCAAAAGATTGAAATGATTTTAACTATGAATTTAATGTAAAATCAATGATAATGACATAAATTATATTAAATGGTAAAAATATATTCTATTTATACTTTAAAACCATTAAATATTATAATTTAACCATATAAACTATTATGATGAAAAAAAGTTTTTTTAATTAAAATATAGCTTGTTTTTATTATTCATTAAAATATGAATGTTATCAGAATAATATGAAAAATTCATCCAAAGTAAATTTTTATATCCTGATTTCAAATAAGATTTTTATTTTGTCAAATTGAACTTATAAACATGTAAAAAACTAGATTTAAAGTGAGTGCGCCATCAAAATGCGACAAAACTGCATTTTTTGGAAAATAATTATTTTACTCGAAACATTTATTTTGTTCTCATAAAATGTTCTAAAAAATGTGTAAGATGAATAATAATGTTAAAAAATTAAAAATTTAGTTAATAGTATTCATAACGGATAGTTCATAATAATATTAAAATAATATATCATTGTTTTGTGAAACTCAGTATTGCGTACAACACACGCTATCGAGGAAGGCCGCTCTTGCTTATATTGCAAGCCAAGTCAGGGTTGCGTGTAGTGAAAGATTCCTTTGATATTGCATATAACATAATAAAAACTTATTTCATTTATACATTGAACAAAATCTATACTCAATGTTGCATAGAATAATTTTTACCAAACGAATATAAAATTGTGTGTAACACGAGCCAAGAATAGTGTTGCGTATACTGCAAGATAATACGGTGTTGCGTATAGTACAAGATAATCTTAGTGTAGAATACAAAAGAATATATTAAAGAAATTAACAAGATAATATCTCATAAAATCTTGGGGTGTTACATTATACCCCCTTAAAATGAATTTCACCCTTGAAATTTGTCAGGTTTATAAATTGTTTACTACTTGAGAGTTTCTTTCATAGAAACCCACATCGTAAAAAGGAATACTAAAACATAAATTTAAATAGTAAATTAAGAAATGTAATGGTTACCCAGATTAACTCATCACTGGGTTTTTGCATAGGAGAACATAGGTTGAAATATTGATATGGAAGAGAAAACTAACCATCATGTTCTGATAGAGAGTGGTAGAGAACATGGATACGAAAAAGACAACAATCACAAAGCCATAAATTTTTGATGATCTAAGGTACCATCTGATTTTTCAGATATGAGGGAACTAGGACAACAATTTTGGTTTTCAAGATCACTTCCCTAATGTTTTTTAATTAAAATAAATACTTACTTTATTTTAGTACAATATCCCTGTTGTTCGTGCCTTGAACAATTTCCACTTCATCTCTTAAAGAAATGAAGTTGAATTTGTCATTTGTGAAGTGTTATAAGATCTTGACATAGAATGATAGGTCATTCCATCTGTCTTAAAAATAAGGTTAGAAAAAGTTATATACATATGTCCATCTATGGTGAGATTAATCGAATATGGTTCCAAAAATGGACATATACTTCATCTATCATACCGCTTAATAAATTAAAACTAGTTTCTACTAACCAGGGACTTCTTGTAGGCTAGTGGTAGGTGATAAAGGCATGTCGCACTTCGATTGTGGGTTCGATTCCCGCATCCTTTTCCGACGCGACGGGTTGTCGCCCGTCCTGCAGGTTGTCATTTTTCTAAAACTACACTATTATAACATTCCAGAAATAATATCAAAAAAAGGTCAAGCCTTAAACAATAATATCTGATGTCCAACATAATACATTCCAATCTTTAGAATTATCCAAACTACTTCTGTCCAATCTCATAGTATAAAGAAAATGATTACAAGAAAGGTCATATAACAAGCATGTGAATACCATCATTTATCCCCCATATATCATAAGATATATCATTTTGGTCACATTCCAAACATGTGAATACCTTAATCATGCATTCTCTTGAAACATTAATTACCATAGAGCCTTAGTGAAAACATGAATGCTGTCAAAAGTTAACTATTTCCCCATACCAAAAACCCAAAATTTCTATATACTCAAACCATGACATCACATTGTCCTTATATCAATCATGAGCTCATTAATAATATCAAACATATTTTTTTCTTCTTATCCATTCATTATGCGCATATCATCTGCTTTTTAAAAATATTTCAATCAGTTATCATGGTTACCAGTACAATATTCTTATAGAAAACCACTATGGACTAGTACATAGATATTACAATATACAATAAAAGTACCTCAATAACATTTTTCTTGAATTCCAATACATAAAACCATCAATCCATCCTCATCAATTATTAGCACAGAATAGGTCCTTCCTTGATTTAGAAGTAACCTCTTAGGTTAGGTATTGAGTTGGGTAATGCCCATGTTCTCCATAGATAAGATATTGAACTCAATAATAGTCTGTCACTATATGACCCATGTCTCCACAAAGATAACATCTTATCATCCATTTGATGTATTCATCAAGGTTCTTCTTCACTTATTTAAAATCATAATATTTCTTTCTCTATGATCCTCACCATGAGAACATACATAAAAGTCCCTCTTTCTCTTATTTGATGACTTAAGAATACAACTAAAGTTCACCTTGTTAATCATATATCATGATGACTGATTCGGTATAATAAAAATATCTTTCTCTCCGGGCATTAGACAATTTAGTTGCTCATAGTCACCAATTTCTCCATTAGAATCTATGTGAACTGAATTCCTTCCCGTTCCCTCCATTGACTAGAACCAGAAACCATAGTGTAAGAAACAATTAAAATAACGAGGAACCACATAATCATAAAAAGTTATCTATGGGATGTCTAACTTATCACACATTATTTAATCCATGACACCTTAGGTTCACCCTAGGTTATTCATGATTTTCATCATAATTCGAGGACTATAACCTATATTTATATAAAACCTTAGGGACATCCCTAGACATACCTTACAAATATCTATAGGGATCTCACTAAAGTTTTTGCATCCTAGTTTCCAAAGGTTAACTAAACCTTCACTCTGATACCAACTATAATGACCCAAAGATTTATGTACATGGACATTACATTAATTTTGCGGAATACTTAATACATGACAAGAACAAACACCCAAAGACCATATTAGTTTAGTGTCTTTGGAAACTCAGAACATAATATTCTAATCATGGTGAAAGATCTTCAATATCTCCCATAAAGATATGCCTTTTTTTCCTACCAAAAACATTCCTTTATATCCTAGGGAAAAGAAAACATAAAAAGGGTGAGCTCAAATTCTCAGTAAGGTTAAACATGGTAAGAATAAAACAAACCTTATATATTTGAATTTAAAAACATGAACATAATCTTTAAACATTAGAATCTTGAGTCATGAAATAAATCTTGGCAGTAAGTAAGGCTTAGATCTATAAGGAACATTAATCATGATAAAATATAATGGGAATAAAACATTTAATTGTGGAAAACACTTAATCACTTGATATGATTTCCATAGTTTCCAGAGCATTACTTCCAAAACCATCATATTGGAAAAAGTCCATTACTGAACCGGGATTACTTGCTGTTCCAGCCCTATATTACTAAACTAGATTTACTTTCCGTTCTAGCCATTTCTATCTCATGAGATATAAATCTTTACCCAATGCATTGAAGGGAGATATAGGTCCCACGTATCTAATAATGAAATCATTCTAATGTGTTCCACAAAATAAACATAAATGATTCATCATAAACCAAAGAATAAAATAGGTTTCGTAAACATCATCCGATCATAACATATTCTATATAAAGGAAATGGATATCATTTCATCATAAGAAAAAATCAAACCATGTAAATAATAGAGACATTTTACTTGAAAAATAAACATATTAAAGAATGTAATCTTAGTTGGAAAATAGTTTTGATAAAACACTTGAAATGAATTCTGGAGGACAATATCATTTCTTCTTGAAAATCATTTTCTTTCCTCAACATGCCATGCAATTTAAAAATAATTTTTTTTGTTGAAAATGATCATGAAATCTTTTATAGGAATATTCATGGAAATAAGGCATTATGGAACCATAAAAATATGTTCATGCAATATAAGTTAAGAAAAACATTCTTCTCGTACTGTTATCGAAAATGTGAAAAAGTACATCGTATGGTAAACAAATGAAAGATTACTTCCATACCATGTGGTAAAAGTAAAAAAAGAGTATAAATGACTTTAAACATACATGAAATAATTTTTATAAAACATTGATAAGGATGATAAATATAACCCTAGTAAATACTTACGAATAAACAATCTGAGATAAAAAAAATGAGATTTCACAATTATCCCTTACCTTAGGTCCAATATGCTTTGTACATATCAAAACCTCTTGTATAATGATTTAAATAATGTCATTGACTTATTAAATAATCAAAGTTATTCTTATGATATCATATATGATTCACTGAGGTCTTTATATTACCCATTCATTTGTCAATTCCACGTTAAAGCAACATTTTGGGTAATATTTGTTTCATTTATCGTACGTGTTTGGATTTGTTGTTATTGATATTATTACATATATCATGATTTACTTGATTACAGAATTTAAAACATGATTTATATATCATATATATTCAGTATATATATATATATAATAGATAGATAAATGAAATGAACTACACCGTTCATGGAGAGGGTAGGCTGTACGTACGCATGAGCACTGTTTTCCTTTCCTTATTGACTTGAATGGAAGTAAGTAGATGAAATATATATATATATATATATATATACATAAATACAGTATCATTATTATGTTATATATCTCATTATTATAATCATTCTTTAATGGTTAACATGGATAATGAATCTCATTGCGTCGTGGAGACGGTAATCCGTACGTACGCACGAGCGATGATATCGTTCCCATAATTATTGAATGGAATTGGAGTGGATGATATAATATCTAAGAATTAGTATCATGTTATAATAATCATATTTATTTACTCTTTACACCATTATACTCATCCAAGTATTGTGGTGGTGGAAAACAGATTACACCATGATGTGGAGACGGTATTCCGTAAGTACGCACGTGCGGTGATTTCCTTTTCCGTAGGATGGATAGAAGGTGAAATAGAATTGTTTCATATTTATAATAACATATCAGTATATTATTGATACTGATGTTATTACTTTATAATGAAAAAAATAAATAAGAGGATGTAGAAGAAGAAATAAATTTGAAATAATCGGTAAAAGATATTACATCTTCTACGACGCGCCTCTTTTAACCCCCACTTAGGGCACTAAAGTTGGTCTTTGAAGAAGAAAAATAATTCTAGTATGTTTCTAGGCAAGTGGATAAGAGAAATGTTCAGGGTTTGGCTGATCTTGAAGGCTAAAAATGCTGTGAAGAGAAGAGGGAGGAAGAGCCCTTTTATAAGAGATGAGAGGGGCACCAATAGAAACCTCAAAAATATTAATTAAATATAAATTCAAACCCCACTTAAAAACTTCCAAAATGACTCAAATCCGAATCTTAGATGAGATATGGTTGTAATCTCATCATCCAATAAAATTTATACAAGTTGGAAATTTATTTTAAACCTTATCAACATGATTTATCCTTATTTAATCTATTTAATTTTATTTGTGGTAATAATATTATAAATTTTAAATTGGTATAAATAATTACTTATGAGTTGTGAATTATCCATAATTGGGTTATTTTTGACATTTTACACCATATAAATTTCAATTTATAATTTTTAAATATTTTTTTTTGATTTTTAAACAATTTAATAATATGTTATTTTTATAAAATAACAATAGTGTTAATTTGACACTTTTCATTTATTTGAATTTAAATAAAATCCACACATATGATATATTCAAAACAAAATGGTTAATAGATTTCTAACATGTCAAATTCATCTAGAAAATTTCTAAAGAACATTAATTAGTTTATATAAATTTATTTTAACATTTATAAAACTATTTATTTGATATTTCTCTTAATAAAACAATTACTACATCATTTTTGTATAATTATTTAATATACTTATTATTTGCATGAAAATTAAAAATAAAATACTATGATGATGATATATCTAATATATTTCCGAATAATTATTTTACTCTAATTTATCATCTTAAAATCACAACATGTAAATTGTTATATTTATTAAATTATGAAGGTGACAACTTTGACATCATTTAAAATAAAATAATATAAGTGTCATAATCTCTTTTATAAAGCTAAAAATGGCCAACAATTAGACCATTTGATGGTTATAGTTTATATATATTCTACCAATAATTTTTCTCCCGGTTTTTGAGGCCTTTAAATGGGTATTAGTATTTTAATAATAACTATATTATTGATTTTCACTAAATAAATAATTTCTGCATCATTAGTGTATATGAAATTAAAGTAATTAAATATCCCTTAAAAATTACAAATAAATTACCATAACAAATAAAAACATTTTAGATTTCAAATGAATATTTATAATTGAATTTATATTCTTTATAACCTTATATTAAAAATAATTTAATTATTAATGTTTGAGTGAGACATATTTCACTTTCTTTAAAATAAAATAAATTAAAGGTCTTAATCACATCCAAGTGGGTTCTAATGGATTCCATTTCGACCCAAATATTTCTTAAGACAAAATATAATAATAAAATTATATTAAAACAAGTGTTAGGATAATTTTATAATATTATATTTACCCTTAATTACCAGATTTACCTTTAACTATTGTAAAACAAATTTACCATAGATACTATTCATAGTGCCCAAAAATAAAAAGTATCTTATTAAAATAAGTTTGACCTAGTGATTACAAATATGGAATGGATTTTTCAATGTTCAAATAACATAAGTTTCATAAATTAATTAAAAATTAATACCGTTGTTAAGAAAACGAGTTTTAAAAGTTAAAACATTGCAAATGATTGAAATGATTTTACCTATGAATTCAATGTAAAATCAAAACTAATCACATAAATTATATTAAATGATAAAAATATATTATATTTATACTTTAAAACCATTCAATATTATAATTTAACCATATAAAATATTATGATGAAAAACGTTGTTTTTAATTAAAATATAGCGTGTTTTTACTATTCATTAAAATATGAAAGTTATGAGAATAATATGAAAAATTTATCCAAAGTAAAATTTTATATCCTGATCCCGAATAATAATTTTATTTTTTCAAATTGAACTTATAAAAATGTAAAAAACTATATTTAAAGTGGGTGCGCCATCAATAGGTGGAAAAACTGCATTTTTTGAAAAATACGTATTTTACCTGAAAAATTTATTTCATTCCCATAAAATGTTCTAAAAAATGTGTAAGATGAATAATAATGTTATAGAATTCAAAATTTAGTTAATAATATTCATAATGGCTAGTTAATAATAATATTATAATAATATATCGTTGTTTAGTGAAACTCGGTATTGCGTACAACACACGCTATCGAGGAAGGTCGCTCTTGCGTATAATGCAAGCCAAGTCAGGGTTGCGTGTAGTGAAATATTCCTTTGGTGTTGCATATAACATAATAGAAACTTATTTTATTTACACATTGAACAAAATCTATACTCAATGTTGTATAAAATACATTCTACCAAATGAACTTAAAATTGTGTGTAACACGAGCCAAGAATAATGTTACATATACTGCAAGATAATACGGTGTTGCATATAGTGCAATCTAATCTTGGTGTAGCGTACAAAAAAATATATGAAAGAAATTAAAAAGAATATATCTCCTAAAATCTCAGGGTGTTACAGTGTCCTCTCCCCCACTTATAAAAGATCACCCCTCTCCTCCCCTATTCATACTCCAAATTAACATTTTATCATACAATAACTAACCAAATATATTAATTATATAACTAAACACATCATATATTCCCTAGATAGATCATAAATATAATCTTGGAAGGATTTATGATAAACAAAAAGTGGTTTCTCGAAGAAGAGGTAAGGTTTTTTAACTATGCATTTTCATTTTACTCCTTCTTATAACTCCTTATAATATTTCAAAACTATGGGAAAAATAATAATACTATTATATAATATATACATAATATTATTATTTTAATTTCATAACCTATATCCATCTCCAATTCCATAAAATTGAAAATGAAACTATTTATCGTGTGTACGACAGACTACAACCTCACAAACCAGTGTAGTTCATTTTCTATCACCACCTTTCAATGATGGATGTAATGATGGATTTAACATATTTATATGATATATATGATATTAGAATACTTATTTAATTATCAAATCACATATAACTTCTTAATTTCAATTCTATGAGGGATATGATGACATCGTTCGTTTTTACGATGGACTACCGCCTCACAAAGCAATGTTATTTGTTTCTCACATACACATTACATGGAAGGTAATAAGGATAAAATTTAATGATTATATGTGATATATAATATATAAAAATACTTATGGAAATATTATATCATATATACCTTCTTACATCCATATCAATTGGAAAAAAATAATTTCACTCGTGCTTACGTGTGGACTACTTCCTCAACATAGCGATGTGAAATAATTTTAATTTTTTTACATGGATGGTAAAAAAGAAGTATTTTATTAATATAAATTTTATATATAAAATAATAATAATTTTTTAAAGGTTAATTAATATTTATTTTCCTTTCATTCTATCTTTTGATAAAAATGGAATCATTTTTCATGCATACATATGACTTAGCATCTCCATGAATGGTGTAATCCATTATATATCTTTAACTTTTATAGATTAATATAAATAATAGTACAATGAATATATATAATATTTATATCATGGTTAAAATAATTTATATTATGTAACTATGGTCAAATAAAAAGGAACAAAATTATCGAACCAAATGATACCTGAAAAACAATACAATTATCACATGAAAAGTGATTTTAATAAATAATTTATAATAAATGAGTGATAAAAGGCTATAAGTAAATAATATATTGTATTATATATATGATTAATGGTTTTGTAATATATTTATAACAAAACTATATTTATTATAAAGTATATTAGAAAACATTAAGGGGAAGTCGATCCCAAAGCAAGGGTTTTTTATCTACTTTTAATTCTGTGAGACATATGGCATATTCACCACTTATTCCATTGTGTGTTTTATATAATTACAATTTTATATGTTGTGTATTGGATATATTTATCCTCATGGTATAAATTTTTATTTTATGTTATTTATTTGTGGGACTCACAATTCAAAAGTTACCAGACTGGTAAGACTTTATTTCACAATCTCATCATTATTTGAGATTGTTTTTGTTTAAGTATCCATTAGGGGAATTATTTGATATTAATATCTTAAAATAAATATATTTTATTATAAATTGTTTTTTAATTAATTTTAAAGTAATATTAACATTTTCCCATTATTTTGTACATAAAATTATTGAGAAAATGTATTTAAGAAAATATAATTTTATTTATCTCTTCGATGGAAAACCCTTTTTCTTCCAAAACCATGTTTTCTAAAAGTGTTTTAAAAAATGTTTTTAAAATTACACAAATGATTTATTAAATAATTTTTTTACCCATTTTTACTTTTTTTAAAAAATTTCATGGAACCTTCATTCTATTTTCAAAATTAGTTCGGTTTGGATTTTAAAAAAATCTAAAAGGAATCACAATTTTAGCATGCTCAGCATGTAAAAAATTCCTACTGTCATGCACACTCAATGATTTAAAACTAATTTTATAAGATTAAAAGTTTACCTTCAATGAAATTTATTTTAAAAAAGTTTCTTTGAAAATTTAATTTTAAAATTATTTTCAAATTAAAAAGTTTATTTTCCTCAAGAATGTTTCAATGAAATTTTTATGGTAATTATATTCATCAATAACATCAACCCTTTTTTATAATTTTGGTACACTTGGGATATTTTGTATTAATATCATAATTATTCTTTATTTTTATGTTTTATGATTAGTTTGACTATGTATGTGCTATTTTTATTCAATTCTCTATATTACTTGGTATGGTTTATGGTTTTGTTTATTGATTAGGGAAAGTATTCATATTATGTATGCTAGTTTTTTAATATGGATTTTTTTATTTATGTTAATCCCCTTTAATATGAGTAATGAATTTGACTTACTATTTAATGGATAATCCCTTTAATTATATATCCTCTCGATGTGTTTATATGTCTCATGAGACAAATCTGTTGGCCAAATTAGAAGGTGTTTTACACATATTATTTAAATTATCTTGTGAAAGGTCTTTAAAGTATATGTCTTGTTAAAGGTATTAAAAATATATTTATGATGATTGATGTTATGAATTTCTTCAATATTAATTCATTCATTGATTTTTCATGTGATTATTTCATTATTTAGAATATACATGGATAAGTTTCATGATATTGAGATTATTTATATGAAATTATTTAATCATTATTTATTCCCATAATATCTTGCTCATGTTCTTGATTAAATTCCATGTGTTTTTTATTTAACTTTCCATATTTATTATGATTATTTTATCAAGATATCTTATGCTCTACGCAGATCCTTACTAAGCATATTATCTCACCCAATTCTTATGTTTTATTTTCCTCAAGAAACTAAGAAGTGTTCTATGACTAATATGAAGGGATATGCTAACAGAAATAATGGTGTTATCAAAGAAAATATTATGTTTTATTTTTATATATTCAATTGTAATGTGATTTTCAATAATATATCTAGTTTACCAAGACTAATATCCTATTTGTTCCTTCTAGATGTGACTACTTATATCTTATGTTAATTTAAGAATGTAACCACCCACACTTGGTTACTAAGGTTGAGGTCATTACAGTTAGTATCATAGGAAGTTTAGTAGAAACCTTGGTAACAAGATTTATAAAAACATATATTAGGGAATAAAAACATATGATAAAATTTGAGGATAAGTATAAAAGAATATCCTAAAGTTTTATTAGGTAATGAATATGTGGCTTCCTAGAAATACTTCCCAGTTTGGATATTAAAAATGGATGTGGTTCTAGTACGCATGTACCTTGGGGTAATAAATTATAAAATTGAATATTAGGTTTGACTTGAAAATTACCTGGTATATGAAATAAAACTTACTACACTCATGATTTGATACTCCCAGGATATATAATATGGTTAATTTACATTTTATATTAAAACCATATTGAAGGATTTGAGTAGATGATGGTCATGATTGACATAGGTTAAAACTAAGGTATCATGGATTGTAAAGAAGGTTTTCAGGGTAATTTTCCATAACTATGGATATGAATATAAATTGTGTTCATTGATTCAAAACACTTAAGATGATGATGAAATAGTAATAATGAAATTTTTGGATTTGATGGTAGTTTTGTTGGAAAAAAATTTCCTTTGTGAGTAACAAGTGGATTTGGTGAGACAATTCATCAGTCTAAGAGAAAAGGAAGAAGGAATCGTTTCTATGTACGAATTGAAAATTAAATGGGTATAAATTCATTCAAAGAACTACACAAATAATTCAAATAGTAAGATTGGCCATCTCATTTATGGGTTATATCCAATACATCTAATAGAATTAGTTTCCCAAAAAATTCCAATCATACAAGAACATACTATCATGTGCTATCAAGATAGAGAAATAATTATGTAAGTCCATTGGATTTGAAGAGAAGAATGGGTAGAAGTGGATGATTTAGAAAAATATGTATAAAGGGAAGAAGGGAAAGAGTCAATTCACCCAAGTGATAATTATGGAAAGAATCAGCCTGATACTTTCTTAATGGGAATGGGGGTTTTCTACGATTATGGAGAGAATGTCCTCCATGGTCATAATTGAAAGGGAAATAAAGAAGTTTCCAAAATTAATTGCTTACAATATATGGATATGAGGCATTTCACAAAAAAATTCCCCATGTTTCAAGGGAAGTTTTACTAATTGACCCCATGTTTTGCTCGTGTAAATGGCCCAGGTCATTAAGTTGTGTCCGTGTAGAAGTACACAGCCTATACGATGCCCATTTAGTCTACCCATGTTATAGTACAAGGATTCATCCCATGTACATGTGCCCATTTACCAGTACATGGATTATCCCTTGTACTTGGCCCAGGTCATGTCTCTGTGGCAGAGTACACAATGTTCCCCTGCCTGTATACTCCCACCCGTGTCTATGTACCCTATGAGGTACATGCTGAGTATCTAGAGAGGGACTACATGTCATGTGACATGGGTCACACACCATGTGATACTTAAGTTCCTTTGAAAACCTAGCCACCACTTAGGGGACTTACATGGCATGTAGATCTAGATTACGTGTTGTGAAATTCAGAAATTTCTAAAAACACAAACATGCATTCCTATCATATTTTTTATTTCTCTGGCCTACAATCTGACCATGCCATTCTATAAAACTGTAGTAACTACCTCTTCTGAGCCTTTCCATCAACAAAAATCATATTATAGCCATAAAATCCATTTGGAAAATGGATCAAATCATTTTTTTTCATTTAGTTCCGAAGAACACCAATGAATGTGAAATTGGTTATCCACCATTGATTGATTTTCCACCACTTCGACCATCACACCAACGTCATTTCATGTCGATCATAGATCTTCGATATCAGATCATTATTCCATGAAATGTGTGTACAATGATCGATTGATAAAGATACATCGATCCCCTGACCAAATGAAGAACTCCTATGATTAACGAAGAACTAGGGGAGAAAATTAGAAGAAAAAATAAGAGGAATGAACCACGATCGATGTTCTTGTCATTCTAGATTTTTTCTATGATAATAACAATGATAAAATCAAAAAATTCAATGTAATTCTCCCAAAATCACACCACTATAAACCCATACCACAAATAAACATGATCCATATATCAATCTATTTGTCGACTGAGTCATTTTTTCATAAGAATCAAGAACGAGGAAGGAAAAAAAATAAAATAGCCACCCTACCTTGATTCAGATTAATCACTGGAAAATAACAAGGCTCAACTAGAATCATTGGTGAGATCCTTTAAACCCATTATGCATTGATCATCGATCCATGATCCAGTCACCATTCACCTGAGAGGAATCCTCCAATTAACTCTCCAATAGCTCTACATTGACTCCAAGGTTATGAAACTGACCCTATGATTTTTCCATAATAGTCTATTTAAAGACTAACTAATCACTGCGTCAAGAATCAGAAATATGATAATTTTTTTTTCATTTCCACACCCATGATGATGTTTCCAAAAATGATATATGCCAATAAAGGTTAAGTCATTCCTAGGGTAAAACTCACATTATGAACTCAATGGTACCCTCATCATGTAGTGATTCACTATTCATTTCTACCCTTATAACACTATGATAAACTGATTTTGTATCATAAATTTCAGATCTCATTAAAAAATTCACTTCACTCTTGATTTAATTATTTTGTGTTAATCACTATTAAAAAGGGTAATTTCACTTTTTTTGTGATTTCATTGTAGGTGGAGGTGATTTGGAGGGTCCAAAGGAAGTTAAAGAAAAATGGGCCACATTGCGCATGAATCTATGAAAATATGCTAACTAAACCAAACAATTCGACTAATTATTGCAACCAATTAGGATGAGTTTTATCAGATGTTCCAATATGAAATGGTCTACATCTATTTTGAGTACACACAAGACCAATTCTCTCATTAAGGGGACCATCTGAACATATATGTACAAGATAATGAATATGCTCGAAGTCAAAAGTAGTGTGTTGTATTTCATCTATATCTAGATCATTCAACCTCTAAACGATTCCAAATATTTGGAGGATAAATTCAAGAGGTGGGTAAATGTATTTTTATATTTTAAATATCTAGATAAGACTACCTGTATGTAAAAAACCATGGACCAAGTGATTCTACGAAATTTAGGGGCTCAAAAGAACCTTCTACTTTGCCTATAAAATGATACCTTGGGAACCCCATTGGTAAGTTCGAACCAAGAGAAAATATCTACCATTTTGGAGACCAAATGGATTCCTCTCCTCATCCAAGAATTTATGGGGTCCCATATCCTCATACTGGGATCAAGGAAAATGTTTAAGTTCCACCCATGACTCCTCCTCCTCTTGATGGAAATATAATTAGTGGGTGATCATTTCAAGATAACTACACATATTGTAAATTGAGTTATGACACTTTTTATTCTGATGGTTTGGTGTAATTTTTGTGTGAAACATTTCATTTTAATATTATCTTACTTTTACCCTCCTTTGAATTCATTTATTTGGCACACATATGTATAACACTTTTAATTTAAATACTGATTTGGTTGAGATTTAAGTGGAAATCAGGGGTTGTTCCAATTGGAAAACACAAGAATCCTATTTATCTCACACCTACATGAGATTTCAGTTTTCCTTAGAATCCATTATTATTTTCTTGAGATCCAATACTTGAAAACATGATTTTTGTGTTAAGGGTTAGTTCACTGTGCATCTTTTTAAAGGGCAAGAGGGGAATTGAGACCTTGATTAACCTCAATTGAAGAATTACATTATACGGTTTTTAATTTTCAGAATAATAAAATAAAAAATATTTGTTGTGATCTTGAAATTTCCAACTTCTCTTATAATTACTAAAACACCACCTTAATTTATCAACTATTTAAAACTTTAAATTAAGTTATTTCATAATTTTTTTTTCAAAACCACCCCCTCTTTTAGTAATTTTTATTAAAAATTAACTCTCTAAATTAGAAAATTGTCCTTGAGAGGTGACCTAGGGTATGACCTAGACAGTAAAATATTCTTTAAATCATAATAAATTTTACATTTCAAGAAAAATCTATCAAATTTTGGTACCGTTGTGCGGAGCACTTTGGGTTTTAGTGCGTGTTTTTATATTATTTTTTTAAAATTAAGTGAATATTTATTTGTTTTATAATCTCCCATTGAATATATTTTTTTTGGTTTGATTTATTTCTTTCATATGTTCTATGCATGAAATTTTATTCTCTGATATATTTACCTCCTTTCGAACCTAAACCGGTGAGGATACCATGTCAATGACAACCCTTTGAAGGAGGACACACCACATCTTGTTATTTTTCAAAACCCCCCTTCATGTGGAACCAAATATTAAAATGAGCATAACTTGTATAAAATGGATAAAAATAACTATACATTAATAGAACTACCCTATATTTATATAGAGATCCATCCCTCATACATTCAAATACATTGCGAAGCACCTAATTTTGAACTAAAATGTGATTTAATTCACTTATTACCAATATTACATGGATTCACAGGATAAGATCCACATAAACACTTAAAATAATTTCACACTATGTGTTCTACATTGAAACCTGCTAATGTGGATGAAGAATAAGTAAACATTATGAAATTCCCTTTTTCCTTTTAAGACACTGCAAAAGATTGGTTTTATTATGTTAATTCTCCTAGTAGAGGCTGGGCAGACATGAAATACCTTTTTTCATGTAAAATATTTCATATCCTCTCAATCTACAACTATAAGGAAAGAAATTTGTGGTATAGTACAATATTAAAGGGAAACACTTCATGATTACTAGGAATTATTTAAAAGTATTTGTTCAAGTATCCTACACAACTCAAAAAGCCATCAACTATTAATTCAACATTTTTATGATGGTTTAGTTGCTATTGATCTAAATATGATTGATGTTATTGTAGGTGGTGTGATTATTGATAAAACCCCAATAACTGCAAGGACCCTCACTGAGAACATGGAAAAGAATACTCAAAAATTCATTTTGATGTCTAGTGTACTTATTCAAGGTGTCCATGAGGTGCAAAGTTCTGAGTTTGAGAATAAGGTGTACAAAAAGTTTGAAAAGTTAAGTACCCTTCTATGAAAACTTTCTATTTCTCAAGGGAAATATCAATCTCATCCTCCCAACTATTGTTTTATATTTTCTACTGACACCCATTATTCTAACCAATTCTCTCATGTGAGAGAATCTTCTGAGATTTGTGAGTAAATCTTTCTATGCTGCTTCTATAAAAAAACCCATTAGGAAATAACCACACCATCCATCCATCCCTAGGTAGAATGAAAACCAAGCCTATTGGTAAGGGTATATTCAAATCGAATACAACAACCATGGAACCAATGAAGATATAGTACTCATCGACCACAACCCTCCAGAAAACCTCAACAGCTATAAAGGACTTTCTAACAACCCCCTCTAAAATCTCAGCCTAACCTAGAAGAAACGTTGAAACAAATGGACATAAACAATCTATAATTCCAAAAAAAACCACCCAAGCAGCCATACAAGACCTAAAAAAATTAATTCGGACATCTTGCCAACTCGGTGGGGGAAATTCGAGGTCATGGGTCTGGTAAACTACCCTATGAACCACTAGTCAACCCTAGGGATAAGGGAAATATTAATTCAATAACCCTTAGGAGTGTATAGAAACTAAAAATACAAATAAACCCACCATTATAGTCATCATCTCCCAAGGAAACCACCATCCCATCCACTAAAAATGGTCCAAATATGGAAAAACCATGTCCTGAGAGAAGCCATTCCAATTGTAAAAATGTATCATATGACAAATCATCATCCAAACCATTCCATTTTCATTTCCCAAAGGGACACCAAACCAAAAAAAAAGAATCTAAACATGATAAATAAATATTGTGAGCCTTCAAAAATGTACATGTTAACATCCCATTGATCAACATCGTGATGAAATTTCCACGATATGAAATGTTTCTCCAGGATATGTGTACACACAAAATGGGAATTCGAGGTGATGAAAATGTGAGATTGGGGAGGAACATCTCAGTATTGAAACAACCATCACCTCCACCAAATGAAATGATCTTGGAACATTCTTTATTCCATTCACCATAGAGGAGTATTACTTTCCCAAATCTATGCATGATTTGGGTGCTTCTATAAATGTGATATTTCACTCCATTTACTCTTTATTGTAGGTGGTATAATTGAATCCCATATGAATTGTTGTTCAACTATAAAACTGGAGTATCACACACCCCACTGGTGTGTTAGAGGATGTTCTTTTGAGGGATAAATTTTTAATTTTCCCAAACAAATTTTATATTCTTCAAATGGTAGATGGTTGGATGAATAGACTTGAACCAATTATATTGGGTAGAACATTCTTTATAACTTTCAAAACCATTATTAATGTTTATAATGTTATATTATTTATTTATTTTTGTGGTGACACTAGCCACATCAACATCCTTGATTCCATGAGGCACCACTTGGAAGAACACTCCTCACTTTCAGTTATTTCAATTGATATACACCCTTCCCCTGAAAAAAATACTTTATCTCCCATGATACCCTTTATGAGTATTCATAATTGAATAATATGATAGGAAATGAATAATTCATTGAATGTTGTAGTGTTCTAAAAAATGTTTTCCATGTTTGTTAATTGATAATTTCATGAGCACTGAGGATCCAATGACAACCAATGATTCTACTAAGATTATAAAAGCTCATTCCTCATTTTCAGATGTCACCATTGAGTAGTTAGATGATATCATTGAACCCTCACATTCACACTCACCCAAATAAATTTAAAACCCCTGAATTGGAACTGAAACAACCGCCTAAAAATTTAAAATATTTTTATCTTGAGAATTGAAACAATTTTCCTATCATCATTGCTAGTTCACTCCCTCTAGATCATGAATTGATACTGCTAGTCCTTTTGAGGGATTATAAACAAGATTTTTGATGGATAGTTTCTAAAATTTATGGTATTATCCCATCATTTTTAACACATCATATATTGTTAAATGATGAGGCTAAACCAGTGAGGTAGGCACAACGTTGACTGAACCCAAACCTACAAGATTTTGTTAAAAAGGAGGAAAAAAATTATTGGAAGTTGGAATCATTTACCCCATATATGATAGTCAATGGGTCATTCTATCATAGGTAGTTACCAATAAAACTAGTCTTACTAAAATTAAAATTGAGATTAATGAATTGGTTCTAACCCGTGTGAAATATAGTTGGTGTGTCTGTATAAACAATCATCAACTAAACTAACACACTAAGAAGGACCATTTCCCATTACCATTCATTGATAATATGCTAGACAGGCTAGTGGGAAGTCCCATTAATATTTTCTTGATGTTTATTCTGGATACTTTTATATCTATATTGTCACAAAATATCAGGAAAATACAACCTTCAGTTTCCTCTTTAGCACATTTTCATAGAGGATGATTTTATTTGGTCTACGAAATGATCTGAGTACTTTCTATCATTGCATGGTTAGTATATTTTCAGATTACCTGGATGATTTCATGGAAGTATTCATGGATGATTTCACTATATATGGTTACTCTTTTGATCAGTGTTTGAGTAGTCTTGGTTTAGTCCTACACCACTGTATAGAAAATTATCCTGTATTAAATTATGAGAAATTTCAATTCATGGTGATGCAAGGTATAGTACATAGACATGTCATTTCAGGGGAAGTTATTTAAGTATGTAAATCACAATTATATGTCATTTATTCCCTACCATTCCCCAAAAATGTGTGGGATGTGCATTATTTTTTAGGCCATGCTGGATTTTACCATCATTTCATTCATGACTTTTGTAAGATTTCCCTCCCCCTCTAAATTAATACAAAGAGAAAAATACATTTTTTTTATAAATAATATGATGATTCTTTTAATAAATTCAAATGGAGTCTCACATCCGCCCCGACAATCCAACCAACTCAGTGGAATTTACTATTTGGGCTCATGTGTGATTCCTCAAACTATGAAGTTGGGGTAGTCATATCACAACGATTTGATCGAGCTCCCCATGTCATAGAATATGCCTCGTGCACAATGGACACTTCCAAAAAAAGCTACACCACACATGAAAATTAATTCATTGGTATTTTTTTTCTATGGATAATTTAAGGGCATACCTTTTAGGGTGAAAATTAATTATATTCCTAGACCATGAATACCTCTGGTGCCTCCTTAAGAAATCAGAATCCATACAACATCTCATTCACTAAAAGCTCATACTTCAGGAATTTAATCTATAGATTAGGGATAAAAAGGATCAGAGAATGTGGTGGTTAACCATATTAACAGGATCCTCCCATTCTCTGACATTGACTCATCCCCCAATATTCCCATAAATGACATGTTTCTCATTGCAAAATTGTATCGTATGGAAGATGTTATTCCTTGGTATACCGAAATTGAATATTATTTGGTATCATCTTGCATAACTGCTAATTTAAGAAGAAAATGAAACCTGACCATCTAAAACATGAGTCATGTTAGTACATTTGGGATGACCCCTACCTTTGGAACACATGTAGTGATCATGTCCTCAAGTATTCTATTCCCGATAGTGAGTTTCAGTATATCCATAGGTTTCGATACACTCTTGCTTGTGGGGGCCAATTTTTCCTTGAATGGACTATTCACAAGGTCCTTGTATCTAGTCTCGTTTGGCCAACATTATTTCAGGATTCCCATGATTTATGTAAATCTTGCCTTTATTTTAAATGATTTTTGAATGTATTTAAAAGAATGAAATTCCACAACAACCATTTCTCTTTCATGACATTTTTTGATTTTTGGGGAATTAACTATATGGGGAAATTCCCTAATTCCTTTGTAAACATGTATATTCTTTTAGATATGGATTTCATGTCAAAATGGGTAGAGGTATGAGCCCTGAGGAAAAAATATTCCAATACAGTTGTGGAATTTTTGGGAACCCAAATTTTTTGTTGTTTTTGAATACCTCGGTTCATCATCATTGTGGGTTCTCATTTCTACAACTGAACAATGTAGTAAATTTTAAATCGGAATGGGGTAGGTGATCGAGTGCCTATTGCATATCACCCACAAACCAATGGTCAATCCAAGGTGTCAAATAAATAGGTAAAAAAAATTCTTGAAAAAACACTTCATCCAAACAGAAAAGGTTGGATTCATATACTCGACGATTCATTATGGGCTTACCGTACTACCTTTAGAACACCCATTAGAATTTCACCATATTGATTATTTCTTGGAAAGAGTTTTCAAATACCTATTGAGAGAGAGAACCGGTCCAATTAGGTGATTAATCAATGGAATTTTAATCTTTCTAGGGAATTTTATCAAATGAATATATAGATTCAGGAACTCAAAGAAATGTATAGAGATTCATATGAGAACTCTCATATCTATAAGGAGAGAATCTTGGCAACCCACGACTACCTTACCCTTCATAATCAGTTTCAAATTGGTCTTAATGTACACCTTTTCAATTCAAGGATAAAGTTGCATCCACGTAAGATTTGTTCCTACTAGTTCATATTATACACTGTTAAAATTGTTTATCCATTTATTGTTGTCCAGGTTCAAAATTAAGAAAAAAAACCTTCACTATCAATGGAAAATGGATAACGCACATTCTTGAATCAATTATAGAGTCCCTAGGGGAGGAACTACAAGTTCAAGAATCAACCTACGAATAACACCCACTAGGTTTTATCCTTATTTTTGACTATATATTTTATTATAGTAATGACATTTTATACTCTATGTGTGGGGTATGGGTATATTCTTGGGTTATTTAGGAATTTTTATCATGTTTTTTTATTTTTCTCTTTTTGAGTACTGAATAGTTTTTCCAGATTACCTCTCCCCTGATTCACCCATAAATTTTGTGCTGTAATATGCATTTTTGATGCCCATTAAATCATAGAAAATGATACCTGGTTAATCAAGGAAGTTATTGAAAATGAATGAAGATTTTCCCTATTTTATGTTGTTTTAACAAAAAAAATTCACATATATAATGTGTCTTTTGGCATGAATTTAACATTGAGGTGAGAACTTTTCTTGAAAATTGGTTGTTTGTAGATGATATAAATGATTTTATCACTTTGAAACCATTGATAAGAATGAAAACCTTTGTGTGAGTTGTTTATATGAAAATTGTTTCACATAATATAGCAACACATATTTCCACCGAACAATGATGAGTCAATTTTTTCTCACACAAAATAAGATAAATGTATGTTATGTTAATATTTATCAACTTTCCAAAATGTGTTTACCATTTTCTCGTTCCATATCCGATATTTTTCATTACTATACCAAATTGACCTATGCATGTGTACCTATTATATGATTGTTGAACACCATAAAAAATAATAATAAAAAATATGGTCTGTTTCTTGGAAAAGTCAAAAAATAATCCTCCTTGACCTTTTATCTTGCTATAACTATTACAATTAGTGTCAGTAGAAGATCAAAGATATTTTGGGAGATGTATGTGAGGTTTTTTCTGAGTACCAATTTTGAAAAAATATAATAATAATAAATGATGGGAGTGATGAAATGTACAATATATGGGAATATCTCAGTCATGAGATTATGATTTTACTTACAGAAATTCGTATGTGAGTGGGTCTAGAAATTTGATTGCAAAGGTTGTAGGGTGGGTTCTGTGGATAGAATCATTTAAGGTGATTTTTTTAAAAATAACCAATATTTATAAGATATAAAGTTGAATGAATAGAATGAAATGGTTGTCACACACATATGTGGTGAGTTAGTTACATTGTTGTCTTTTGAATTAGTTTTTCAATTGGTATCACCCATCTCCATTAATTATGTTATGATTCAATTTATGAGAAATATTTTTATATGATCACTAAGAATAACTCCTTGGTTTGATTTTTTATTTTATCACATTTCTATCAAGGATTAAATTTCCATTTAATGATAAAATTTCATGAAATTGGAAATATACCCATGCATAATTTTTTTAAATGTGACTTTTCCCAGGATTGAAAATTTTTAGGTGTGGGGGTGTGATCGCATAGTGAATCACTATTCATTTCTACCATTATACCACTTTGGTAAACTGATTTTGTATCATAAATTGAAAATTTAATAACAAATTTCACATCATTTTTTTTCAATTATTCTATTTTAATAATTGTTTAAAAGGATAATTTCTCTTTTTTGGATGATTTCATTATAGTTTGAGGTGATCTTGATGGCCCAGATGAAGTTGACGAAAAACGGGCCATATTCCGTAAGAATCCATGAACATATGGGGACTAAACCACACACTTATACTAATCAATGAATCAATTGGACTTCAATTTTATGGTCTGGTCCAAAATTCAATGTACTACAACTCTTATAAATACACATAAGACAAATTCTCTAATTAAGGGGAATATCCAAATAGATATGTCCAATATAATGAATCTTATTGAAGTCAAAAGTGTTGTGTTGTATTCTTCCCATATCTCAATCTGTCATCCTCTAAATGATTCCAAGTTTTCAGTAGACATTTTAATGAGGTAGGGAATAATGTTTTTATTTTTTTCTAAAGAGATATATGATTGGATGGATTTTGAAAATCATGTCCCATTTGGTTTTATGTAATCTGGGGGCTCAAAACCACCTTCCACTTTTCCTATAAAATGATACATTGGGGACCTCATTTGTAAGATTCAACAAGGAGGAAATCTATACCATTTTGGACACACAACAAAGTCCTCTCCTCATCCAAGATGTTCCAACCGAGCCTCCTCCTCCTCTTGATGGAATGCTAAATGGTGGACGATCATTTCGAGAGAGCCACAAATCGCATAAAGGGAGTTCCAATAACTTTTCTTCAATGGATTTTTGTGTAATTTTTCTATGAAACATTTCATTTTAGTGTTATCTTAACTTTTTATTCTTTTAATGAATTTATTTAGCATAATAATGTTTAACACTATTTATTTCAATACCGATTGGGTTGAGATGTAAGTGTGAAACTTTTATTGTTCTTATTGGACAACACAAGAATCCTATTTCTCTATCACACACATAATAATTCTTTTTTCATTGCTTGAATTTGTTCTTTTAATGATATCCAAACCTTGAAAACGTGATTTTTTTGTTAATGGTTGGTTAATTCTTGCATCATTTTAAAAGGAAATATGGGAATTGATAACTCTATTCACCTCAACCGAAGGATTCCATTAAACCATGTGTAATTTTCAAAACAATGAAGAAACAAATATGTGTAGTGATCTTAAAATGACCTCCTTCTCTCATAATTCTTAAATCACCACCTTAAATTATCAACTATTGAACTATTTGAATTATATTGTTTTCATAAAACTACTTTCAAAACCATCCCCTCTTTTAGTACTTTTTATTAAAAATACACACACTAAACCTATCAACGCTCCTTCAGAGATGACCTAAGGCCTTCCCTAGACTATAAAATCATCATTAAATCATAACCAATTTTATGTGTCATGAAAATGTGGTCATTAACTTATATTTATGACCAAATAATCTATTCATAAGTTATTTCACTTCTTTAGGGAAACTGTGTGTGCATGCTATTTAATATATTTAACATATTTCAAACATTTATTATAGGAATTTTGGGTATTGGAATCAATTTCGATCTCATGTCTTGGTCTTGAAATAATATATAAATTTTCCAAAAAATAATTCATGGAAAATAAAAGTCATTACATTCTTTCCACTTTTGGTATTTACATCCCAAAAATCCAAAACTAGGGAAAGTCAAAGAGATGTGGGTACTGAGTATGAATCGGAGCATCCTTCTCCCATGTTCTCTCCTGAATATTCCCATGAAACCAAAAAACATGCACTAAAGGAATAGATCTCCCATGAAGGATATACTCCTAACTATCCTCAATCTCTACAAGGTACTCAAAAAAGGTTGCTACATCCTCAATGTCTAGCTCACTCCAGTCGATAACATGTGATGGGTCAGGAATGTACCTCCTAAACCGCGACACATGGAAAACATCATGTACCCAGTATAACTATGGAGGTAGAGCTAAAAGGTATTCCACCTCACAAAATATATGCATTATCTAGAATGGGAAAATTAATCTCAGTGATTTCTTGCTGCCCTGACCAAATATCCATAATCCATGTCGAGGTGAAACACATATGAACACATGGTTTCATTCCTCAAACTCTAATGGCCTCCATAATTTATCCGAAAAAGAGTTTTGATGGCTCTATGTTGTCTTCATCTACTCCTAGATGATTTACACCTTCAAGTAATTAGCTCTCACAATCATTAGGCCCATGAGTGATGACTCTCCTAGGTCAGTCCATCAAATTTGTGACCTATAGGGTCACCCGTACAAAGCCACAAAATGGTTTCATACCTATGGTGGAATGGTATATATTATTTTATGAAAACTCCACAAGTGGTTGGTGATCCTCTGAACTATGGAAAAATTCCAGCATGAAATTTCACAATTTTCCCTCTAGAACCTGAATGGTCTGCTCAGTCTTGCCATCAGATTAGTGGAGTAATGTTGTGCTCAAACATATATCATTCTCATAATCCTCTTGTAATCCATTCCACAATTGGTATGTGAAGAGATCATCGCATTAAAAAATGATCATCAATGGAATTCCATGGAATTTAACTATCTTATGAATATAGAGGCATCTCAATATCTATATGAAAATATGATCATGAATTGCTAAGAAGTGTTCTGACTTGGTGAGTCAGTCTATGATCGCCCAAATGGAATCATGTACCCTATATTTATGTGGTAATATTGTCATGAAATCCATGGATATCCCATCCCACATCCAATCTGTAACATCAATGTTTTGAGAATAACCTCCTGGAACATGGTGTTCAACAATCACATGATGAAAAGTAAGGCATTGAGAGAAAAACTATGTAACTCCTTTCTTCATAATTTCCCACCAAAACTAACATCAAAGGTCCTTGTACAAATTTTCCACTCTTTGATGTACCTCCAAAAGAGATTTATGAAACCCTCTATGAACCTCCTCCCACAATTCCAAAGGTACCATCATGCTTACTTTGAAAAGAACTAAATGACCATAACCTTCAGAAAACCTATTAGGAGCATATAGAGTATATATCTGATTACATAGGGTCTCATAGTCAGTATCCCTTAGTTGTACCTCTCTAACTCACTGTAAAAGAGGAGGGGTATCAACCATCAACTGGAGGTAAACTACTTCATCTCTATCCACAATGGATAACTCCAATAAGGCCAACTACTTCATTGACTCATTCAACAAATGTGAACCATATCTATTACTGAGAGAATATTCTACCATGTACCCATTCCTAAGATTATAGGCAATCTTGAAGTTATAATCAATGAGGAAATCTATCCAGCACCTTTGTATCAATGTATGACCCTTCTAAGAGAATATAAACCTGAGAATCTTGTGATAATAAATGATGATAAACTGATCGCCTATCAGGTAGTGTCACCACATCATTAGAATGAATAAAACCACTGCTTACTCAAGATCATGGGTCACATAGTTCTTCTCATGTGGTCTTACCTGATGTGAACCATAGTTATTCACTGCCTTCATCTACTTTAGAACATAACCATGTTGGGTTCATGATGCATTAAAGAACACTATGTACTCGGCCCCCTCCATCGGAAATCTCTTGATGGGAGTGCTCATAAAACTCTACCTCAACAACTAAAAATTCTATTGGAATATCTCTTCCCACATGAAAGGATGCCCCTTTTGAGTCAAGTATGTCATGGGTGACGATGTCTTAGAGAAATCATGTATGAATATTAGGTAATTCATACAATTCTAAGGAATATTTCCACCTAAATAATTCACTTTCATGTCTCCCAAGAAGATGCTAACTTGACCTTGTCTTGGTCCACTACCACTGCATATTCTTAGATAACATGTCCTGAAAGTGGACTGCCAACATAGAGAAATGAAAATTCATGATCTTTATGTAAATTAGGTGCTCTTGGAGTACGTCTAGAACCATCCTCGAGTGTATCACCTTATCCTTCTAAAATTCTATGTACATAAGGATATCATTGATGAAGACTACAATTAACTGGTCCCAGAAAGGCTGAATAATCTAGTTTATGTGTCCCATGAACACTACTTGGGTGTTCTTCATGCCAAAGAGCATCACCAAGTACTCATAATGAGCATAGTGACATCTGAATTCCATCTTTAGTATATCCTCATCTCTTACTCTCAATTGGTGATAGCCTACCCCGAGGTCAAGCTTCAAGAACCATCGTTCCCCTCATAACTGATCGAAGAAGTCAGCGAGCCTCGTTAGTGGATACTTGTTCTTTACAGTCACCTAGTTCAAGAACTCATAGTCCACACACAAACTCAAGCCCCCATCCAACTTCTTCACAAAAAAAACTGGTTCTTCCTTGGGTGAATCACTTGGTTTAAAAAACCCCTTCCTATACAAGTCCTCTAACTTCACCCTCAACTTTTGATGTCCTATAGGATCCATCAGGTATACATGCACAAATATTGATGCTATCCTGAGGTGTAGATCAATGAAAAAGTCTATATCTCTGTGGGGAGATAATACTGGAACATCCTTATGGAATAAATCCTCATACTCCACCACCAATATAGGAAACGGGAAACTCATAACATCCACCACACCAAGGGTAATTCTATCTAAATGATGAGTAATTTCATGCACCCTCATATACTTGATTCCATCCTACACTACCTCAATTACCATTTCACTGACAAAGTAGAACCTAGTTCTGTCACTATGGACACACAACATCCTTTTCCTAAAACATTCAGTATGGTAATTAACTATAGATAACCAATCCATACCAAGAATGGTTTCATAATGCCTTGATGCTGATACCCTGATATTCAAATAGAAACTCTCACCTCGAAGAGTTTGGTCACACTATCTGTACAAGTGTGTGGTGCTTGAGTCTTCTCTAGTAGAAGTCTCCAAGAATAAGGGTTGAGTCCAGGGCTCAACCAGAATGTATAAGTCTCATAAAAGGTATGTGGTATGAAAGGAATTAATATCCCCTATGTCTATCAGTACTATAACTATGGTATAAAAGACCTTGATCATACCTCATCTCATTCCTAGAGCCTCTAAAACATATGCTTCGACTGCCTGCATCTATCCCCTCCCTTTTCCTCAAAATCCTTGAGCCTAGAATGTACCACCTGTGGGTGGTGGTGGTAATAGGTCAAATCACATACCACATCCTGCAACTCCCCTAACACCTCTTCCATATCTTTCACCCTATAGGCCTATCTCCTCCTTCCATTTTCTTTACCTGGGCCGCCCATCCACGGTTTCCTTGTCAGGTGTAAAACGGGTCGAACAATCTCATGCATGATGTCCCCTACCGTCCCATGAGTAACACCACCTTTATCTAGGCTAACTAGACCCACCCTATGATCCCCAAACTATAGATCCTATTTCCTAGGACCTTATCCTAAAATTTATAGCACATCCAAGTCCCTAAGACTAATGTCGGATTCCTACTGCTGAGGTCTCTTTGCCTGTATGCCCACTAACATAAACCACTAGCTATATCTACTCAACTAAGAAACTCTCAACCACTAAGGATCTATCTAGAGCCCCAGTATAGGTAGGAAATCATAGAAGGATAAAATTGGCTCAAATGTCTCTATATAGACCTCTCTTGAAGGTTTGATTCCTGAATAACTGGTCACAAACAATATCTATTGAGTACCTTGAGTGGTTGGAAAGCCTCGATGAATACTCAAATACTGTTGTGATTCCCTACTGGAGCTACAAAAGCTATTAGAAAAAGATAGCCCTCATCATAGGTGGAGAGAACTCCTCTCTAAAGATAAGCTCAATCTATGACCATGGTATAGTCGCCTTGTCACATGACTGGGTAATGAAACCTCAGCATCACCCTACTGATCCATGAGGAAGGCACACCTCCATGACTTCCATATACTCTATTGGTGTCTTGACCATATGATAAACTTAGGTCACCGCCTAAAGAAGATCCAAAGTTTCTTGTGGGTAAGGTTCTACTCAAAACCTAAAGGGTTATTTATAACTAAAACTTGGGAAACACGCTCAACCTGTGCACCTCATTCATTGGTACAACATGTATTGTCAGCTACTCAATAGGTAGAAGTATAGCTAGTAAAAAACCAGGAGGAATCACTTCCAGAGCTAGTCACTATATCGATCCCCATCACTAAGAGATCATCATCATGATCATGATATTGATTCATAGCTAGTATGTGTCATTGAGGAATCATGAAATAAACAAGATGAACCATGGTTAATGAGTATATCTGGAGATATGACTCAAGAAGGACATATAAACCAAAACCCTTTCCTATATGATGCATGTACCTTTATTTTCCCTCCAATAAGTGTTCTCATGTTCTGATTTGAAAAGTAGGTGATTAGAGTCCCTGTGCATGGATACATCAGTTGCCTCACCAGGAATGAATTCCCTACCCTGAAATCATAACTAGAAACACTTTACTTTATTTCCCCAAACCATTCACACAGAATCTCAATCCTATGGTATAATCAACTCCTTTGACACCACTTTGTCACAAACCGTCCATCTGGGGATCATTCCATGATTCCCCAATCCCTCCTCCAATAGTCCAGGGGCTGGAAACTAGCACTGAGAAGAAATATCACTAACATGAGAGGCCTCAGATTAAGTACCTTCACACATGCATACACATCAAAGACAATAAAATGTTGAAAAGTAAAAAAAAATTGAGAAACCAGGCATGAATACATCTAAATCTCACAACTATAGTACGATAAGAAGAAAATTAATGTAAAAAAGGACCAAATATAAGACCACAAAAAGATTCTAAACCAAGTACAACCAGAAAGTTAAGGGATTATTGTTTAAATACCATACAAACACACAAAGGTTTGTTTGGTCTCATTATAAACCATCTGTTCCTGGACCATCAAGGACTTTGTCGAAAGGATGGTCATTTTCACAAGACACAACACATGTTGGAAAATCCCACTCATGGGTGAGTATAAAAATACTTAGTAGGATAACCCAAAAACAAAAATCATATAAACCAGAAATAAAGTTAGATCTATATAGGTACATGTCTACAACACATATAATAATAATATCTAAATATACTCAATGAGGACACATAATCTAACGGTAAGTCACAACCATAGTATACCAGCCCATGATTCTAGCTCAAAAATATCATGAAGCACTCATCTGAGAGAACACACTCCTGGGTCTAACAACAATGATGACGTCTGAAGAGATATGATACACAGATGAGGGTCACTCCCGAGGACATGGGTCTATACCAACTACTCAATTTGGATAACCCACTAAGTAGAGGATTGACACCAATGTATTTTTTATCATGAAAATACCAATAACTCCACCTAGGGAAAGAAGATGTATCAATGATCCCACTCTGGGCCTAAAAGAGGGATTGTAATAAATGTATCCAAGAATTACCATCAAAGGGATCCTTTTCCTATGTGTAGGATAAGATTACAAACTAGTCTAAGCTACTAGGGACAAGATCTTCAAGACATGTATAAAAGATAACACAGTGTGTAGTAGGGGTCACATGCTGTGTCCCCTGACCCCATATCCTATCCAAGAAAATGGACCGTATCATCAAGTCATGTTCGTATAGATGTACATGGTGTGTAGGATGAACGCGTAGTCTATTAATGTGCTAGTAAAGGGACTCATCCTATTTATATGATCCGGTGTACCATTACATAGATTATCTTGTATACTTGGAGTAGGCTGTGTCCATGTGGTAGAGTATGCGTCGTGCTCCAACTCATGTACTCTAACCCATGGTGGTGTACCCTATGAAGCGCACGCCAAGTATCTAGGGATGGAACATAGACCTTGTGGTAGGGAACACACACCATGTGATACTTAAGTTCCAACAAAACCCTATCCTATATTCATGGGCCCCCACATGATGTGTAGATCTGTATTACACACCATGTAATTTGAAAATTTAAAAAAACGCAAATCTGCATTCCACTCTTCTTCTCTATTGCTCTGGCCTCTAATACGACCATGCCTTGTCAGAAAAATCAAGAAACTACCTCTTCCAAGAATTTCCATTTACATAAATCATGTTCCATCCATAAAATCTATTCAAAAAGTTTATTAAAGCATTATTCTTCATTGGGTGCTAAATAACACTAGAGAATGTGATATACGGTATCCATTGTCGTCCAATTCACAACTACTTACACTATCACACCACTCTTCTGTCATTCCAATCCAATATCTATGATATTTAATCATTGATCCATGAAATGGGTGAAAAATTATTAATTGATCATGATATATCGAACCCCATATCAAACAAAGAATTCCCACAATGAATGAAGAACAAGGGACAAAAACACAAGAACAATTGAGAGGAACGAACCTCGATCGATGTTCGTTTCAATCTTGATTTATCAACATGAGAATAAAAATGAATAAATAAAATAATTCATTTTAATTCTCCCAAAACCACTTTTTAATAAACTCTTACCATAAATACACATGTTCCACAGATCAATCCGTTTGTCGATTGATCCATGTTAACCATAGGAATCAAGAAAAGGGAATGAAAACCAATCAAACAACCACCCTACCTCGATTTAGATCAATTTATGATGAAGAAAAATGATGCACTATGATCCTTGGTGAGACCCTTTGAATCTATTGTGTGTCGATCATCGATCTATGATATAGTCTCTATTCTCTTAAGAGGAATCCTCTAAAACTCTCTCCAACGGCTCCAGGGTTATGTGACTTACCCCAATATTTATTCATAATATTCTATTTAAATAATAACTAATCACTTTGTAAAAAATTGTAAATATGAAAATTTATTTAATTATTTAATTCATTTTAGTGCCCATAATGACTTTTCCACAAATGAATCATGCTTACCAAGTTTAAGTCGCACCTAGGGTAAACCTCGTATTCTAAACTCAATAACGCACTGGGATTTCTGATACAAGCATCTATTCATAGTTTATTCAAAATTTTTGTGAAATTTTTTGATTGTGATATTTAATATATTTGATATATTTCAAAAAACATTCCAGACACACCAAGCCTTGGAATCACAGTTTGTCTCAGCATCTGGTCTTGAAAATAATATATATATATATACAAAAATAATACATGGAAAATCTATGTAATTACACCTTTAGTGAATAATATAAATGATGTTTTTATATATATTAAAAAAATTTAACAATCATTTAATATATTCCTTTGGTATGAAATTAGAAAAAATCCAATATTACGTTTAAAACTATATTTTTTCTAAAAAAAACTCTTGTCACATTCTGCACACTTATGTTAAATTTTTTTTTGGAAATTTTAAATAATGTATTTGAAAAAATGGAATTAATTTTTAAAATAATCATATAAAAATTATATTAGTTTGAATTTTGAGTTTTATTATGAAAACATTATATTTTTGACGAATAATTAAAATACTATTTTTTTATTGAAAAAGTCACTTCCATTGAAATTATTAACAATCATAAATTGTATTTTAAATTGGTTTTAAAGGAAAAATATTTAAAATATACTACAATTTAACTAATTCATGTCATTTAAATAAATTTAATAGGGAATTTTGATATTGAAACACTCTATACATATGATGATTTTCTCTTTAAAACCCAGGTTTGTTTTTCACGACTGCGCGTATAATTTTAATCTAGATTCTGTCAATTTTGTGAGTTGAATTTGGAAAAATGGATTCCATATTTGTAATAATAATAATTTATATTATCTAATAATTTCAAGTTAATTTTTTAACACGATTAATATTATAATTAGTAAAAATTAATTACTGAGTTATGGTAAAAATGGGTTTACCGGGGGCTAAACTATAAAAATAAGGGTTAAAATGACCTATAAACTTCTTTAAATACTATTTTATGGACATATTTGGACCATATAATCTCGAATGTTCACTAATGACCCATTTTGTATTATTTTTCATGACAAAAAATGGGCATAGTTGATTCTTTGAAAAAATACAATGTCTATCCTCTAGAACAATAGATTCATACCAAGGGATTAATGATATTTATTATTATATGTAAACAAAACAATAGATATATTTCTCACACACAAACCTGAAAAATCTAGAACAAAAGAAAGATACATCTCCTCTAGTATCCAGATCAATCACTTGGTTTATCCATCCATTTTGAGGGAAAAAGGTTATGATAAGGAACATATATGAGATAAAATAATGTTATAAAATCTTCCAAATCACTAGGTAAAAAAATATTTTCATTATATATTATCACCATAAAAACTCAATTATGTCTGTCCACCTCATCCATAAGAATAAATGAAAAATATATCCACTACAATAGACTTAAAAATTGTTAAAACATGATCCAAACTTATCAATTGGTCCATAATAAACCAAATAGTGTCAAATCTTCCTGAATATCAAGGAAAAATATTCTTTAAATCTATTAAAATATCATCTCATTTTAATTAAGTAACATTTTATGGATATAACATACATTATAGAATATGATACCTAAAATTCACCCATCGATAAACCATACATATAAACACAAACATAACCACTAGTATTTTGTCACTATGCTACCAAAACATATTCCTTAAGGCATGATACATATTTAAAATACTATGATGTGAAAGTAGTGGGGAGTTGGGAATATCATTTAAGAACACCTCTCCCATATCAAATTGAATAAAGAGAATCCCCTAGAATAACACTCTATATTGATCATCCTATGACCAACATTCAAGAGAATATCTTTAGAAATCATGATCCCTCAACATCTCTACCAAAATATACAGAAAGTAAAACTCATATACCTAATAATATGAGGAATATTATATTTTCATCTGATATATTTATACTTCCCTACCAAAAATCTGTATATGAATATGAAAATCTATACGCACATCATTTCTCCTCCATTTATCCCTAACCACTTATGAAATATCAACATGAGTCTTCCAACTAAATGAAATAAACACGCAATTTACATTCCCTCGAGGGTAACCGTTATCAAAATAATTTTACAACTATAACTACATCCCTTTTCACTAATGAAAAAATATATAACTATGATACAATATACCATATGCACTTTTGATCCATGATAACTATAAAGTACACCCAATTAGGTGATACCTCAAAAATAGCAATAAAAACACCACTGTTATAATTTCAAGGAAATGGTTTGAATTACAATTCACATTTAGACATAAATTTAACTAATTATAAGATATTATATCTTATTTCTTCAGGAGACCACAACCTGGACCAAGATGAGAATCATAAAAAAGATCTCAAAAACGACCCCCCATTGGGAAAATGGAGAATATGATCACTGATTGGATTCGATTTTAGGTTAAAAAAATTATATTATTTTGATAAGTCTTTATAATATATTGATCTCTCCTATTCGTATCTATTAAAGGTTCCATAATTCAATTGAAATTACATATAAACCTCATGTAATAGTTTGTATGAGAAATGAAACTGCACACCACTATAATATTCATGGGGGATACAAGAGTAAAAACTATATAAACTGTGAAATAATTGATGTCCATAAACTAAAAATACATTATTTTTCAATGAAAATCTCCCTTACAACCCATAAAAGATACTTGGAAAGAACCCCATCTAATTTTTTTCATTAAAGGGACATAAAAAATCCATTAAAGTTATAATATTCTAAACCTATACACTCAAATACACTAATATATAATGGATGGAAACATCTATAAATTGATCCAAGACTCATGAAAAACTAATTTCTTTAACCCCATAAATATAATTGGTTTATTTGTGACTCCAAAGGTCATCACCAAAAACATAATGTTTCTAAAGTGACACCTGATGGACAAATTTAGAATTACATCCTCCTTCAACCTTATCTATATTTAACTAAAAAAAGATCATTTATCTTCAGGAGGGGATGTAGTTCTTCATCCTCACATGATTTAATTAATGAAAATTTTTGTTTACTGAAAAAATACAATTAAACTTATTTGTAAGAAAAACTATATCATCCTAAAGGGACTCACTAGGCTAGATGAAACCCTTATATAAAAGATCATTGATCTGAATATGAAATTCTGAGATCTTAGTAGAAAACCTCCTAGAAGAAGACAAATAATTTACAGAGTCACAAGGTCTCAACTCTATCCCAAACTGAATGTCATATCAAGGATGAATTATGATGACCAGTTTAGGAAGACTCCTAGAAACTACTTGATAAATCTATGAAGATCCACTTCCTTCACTTCCACTAGACCCATCATAGACTTAAACAATTAAGATGAAATATGTAGTAAAAACTAATGACCTATATCTGGATCCTACTTTTCAATGTACTCCTCATGCTCTCCTTCCACATTAAGGAAACCAACATTCATCTGAAAATAATCTATAATAGAATAATGAATCTATTCCAAGGATGATGTTAATGGGTTTCATTTGTCTTCTATAACCCCCAGTAGAATAATTTCAACTAAAACACAAGAAGATCTATCTCCAAAGAATGATACGTGTCAATTAAATGATGAATATAGTATATAAAATGTGTAATAGGATATCCTTAGCTGTAACATACATCTCAATTGAAGAATCATGACTATGATCACTATAGAAGTCAATAACCTCCTCTTACCTTTGATGGTGGTACATAGACATGTAGATCCTCAATAATAATGAGAGGATCATGAATTTTACAAAGGGGGTGATAAAACCCTCTCCAAGAGATGAATGGAGATTATGGAGGAAGATAGTTACTATTGAAATCATTCCATGAAACTATTGAACAACAATGAATCATACAAAATTAAATCACCCACACTTTTATACATAAATTAGGATATTCAATTCTCCTTATATAGCGAATCTCGATGCTCCAAAAACTTATAATGCCTAATCTATCATTAGGTGATTCATTCATTGAACAGTTCAATGAATGTTCATAGCTTAAATGTACCATCTCCATGGTTATTAATTGATGAATAAATTAGAAAATGATGGCATTATAACAACTTGAATCAAATTCATAAGGATCAATGAATCATATATTTGTCGTACTACCAGCCATAACTTCCTCATAGACCACCATTTCATGGTGGTTCCTATTTTAGGTAACATTTACAGGTCATCCAATTATACCAAAATTCCATAAGGACAATGTTAAAAACATCATAAATCATTAAAAATCCATCCAAACTCTTTTAAATATAATTTCATCCTTCACATACAATTTTTGAACCAAAGTTTTTTCCAAAATTTTGTACTTATCTGGAGTCCTAACTGTGTGAACCTATGTGCTTTAACATTGTTGACAAAAATATGAAATCCTTATTTCATAAATACATAAAAAGATATTCCTATAGAAAAGAATAAATCTTTCTCAACATACTAAGGATTATTGTTTTATCTCCATAAAATATACTCATATTTATATATGGACATTTCTATCAAAAATATATATCATATAAATCATATGTATACCAATATAATTCATTTTTCCATGAGATCATGTGAACACTAGACTCAGACCATATAAATATATGTTGGGCCAACTTATATATTATTTATTCTCTAAAAAATAATAACTACATCATTGATAAAGGTCTTATTGATTTGTGTACATATAGTATCAAAGTATTAAGGTTCTCATTGTAGGTTTCTCACCAAACTTAGGTAATAAGGATCAATAATAAGAATACAACCCATATAATATTAATGAATGATTTATATTTCAAGAGGAAAATGTTTAGGGGTTAGTATATTTATTAAGTCTCTATATAATACCTCATGAATCAATATTTCATATATTTCATACAACCTCTTATATAGAGTATAATAATTTATTCTTATTAACCTTGTAATATCATTACCATTCAAAACACTCTATGATGATCATCCATTAGGGACAACTCAAAGTCTTACGTTGATTGGATAATATCATATGATTTTTCATGTAAAATATGTTAAAACATACATGAATGAACGATAAATGTGGATTTCCTTTATTAAAATATCATGATAAAATTTACAAAAAAATAGAAAAAATTATCATTTTTCATACACCCAAAGATTCTATATGACCCCCATATTGCCATTGTAGTAATAGTTTCTCCCAAGAATCCTATATATTATCCTCTATAACCACCCAACTGATGTGTTTGGTGCATTAATATTACCAAGGTTCATAATAATGGTAAACAACACCATTATTGTTTCAATATAGATAATTTACTCCCTCAATGTTAGAAATTACCCCAATTTTAATAATGATAATATTGAACCAAACAACTTCCTTCAAAGCATCTGATATAGTGTTATATTCTTCCACTATTGTTGATTCCACTATAGTAGATTTCTTGTAACTATTCAAGATAATATCTCCACAATTTAGGTAAAACAAAAATCTAGATTAAATCTCTATATAAGCATGTTGTATTTAGAACTAGAATCTGTTTAACCCTTTACATAGAGTTCATCCTCTCCTTCAAAGACCAAAAATATGAATTTAGTCTTATATATGTACATAAGAATATTACTAATAGTAGTCCAGTAACTCTCAACATGATTTCCTTAGTATATAATTTTTATGATCAAACCATAAGAGAAACTGAGTTTAGTACATAACGTCACATACATGACAGATCCAAGTGATTATGTATGAGGAATCAAATCTATCATTTCTAAATATTTTCAAGGATCCGGAATCATCTTAAGATATATTCCATGAAAAATGAGTAAATCCCCCTTATAATGTTCTACATGATAAAATGATTTATCAGTATACTAATATATGTGTTCTCACACATTCTATACAATCATTTAGGTCTATATCTATAGATCTTCATTCCCAACATGTAGGTTTCTTCACCCATATATTTAAAAGAGAAACTTTTTCTGACCAACATCTTCAAGGACTGAGGTTTCGAGATTCCATCTATGATAAGAACTATTTCATCCACATGTAGTATAAAAATATACAATACTACCTCTAACCTAAATATATATACAAGAAATTTCAATGTTTAAGATGAAACAAAAATATTTGATTGCATCATAAAAAAAAATCCAACTATAAGATTCCTAGTTCAATCCATAAATGGACCAACACTATATGAATCACATATCATACTCATTTTTAACATCATAAACCTTTCCTTGTATCATATATAGGTCTTATAATAAATCCCCTATTTGGAATAATGTTTTTACATACATTTAATATTTTTAATAATTACAATGATATGTTATGGCTAAAAAATCCTAATGGACATTATCATCACAATAGGAGAAACTGGCTCTTCATAATTAACACCATGAATGTTTTTGTTAAAGTTTGCAACTATGGGATATTTTTTGGTAGATTATCTACCATTAATGTCTATTTTATTATAAAAACCCCACATTGACCCTAGGGTCCTCATCCATTTGATCCATCAAAAAATTTACAATATTGGTAAATCTACATATAGTCCATATCATATTCCATGGATTTTAACAATTTCATGACATAAAAACTCTCAATAACCTCTTAGTAATAATATTGTTCATATCCTTTGAATTTCAGTTTTCAACATTAGCCAATATAAATCAATCTCTTAGGATACTGATAAATCCCACCAAACCTTTTTTTTCACATGTAGCTTCTATCGATTCTTCCTGCAAAAATCCTTAGAGATATGGATCAATTTTAATCTCAAGAACATTTCTTATTATTTGTAATTAAACTTATCCAAATAAAATTTTCCTCCAACCAATTTCTCAATTGATAAATTAATTCTCAAGGAATATAGAAAATTGATCCACATACACTTGGTTATTAGTAGAGTGTTAGAAATATTGTCCCTTAGTTTCCATGGGATAACCAATAAGTAAGAATTTATTAGAAATTGGGTGACTTTTATCATAAGGAAAACATCATATATATGATTCACAACCCTATATCCTCATAAAAGAAATATTTAGACATTTTCTAGTCCATTTATCATATGGTTTATTTATGAATCCTTTATATGGAACAAGAATATGTAACAATGGATCAATTTTCCACATATAAAAAAATGCGATGGAGGGTCACATAGACTCATCGCTGACCCGAACATACCCAACATAGTATGATTCCTCTTTTATAGACACCATTCCATTATGCTTTTTCTAGAGTTGTTTGTTTTGGAATAATTACAAAATCTCTTAGATGATATATGAAATATTGGATCAAGTATCCACTACCACGATCTGATTAAAGAATATCAATAATTTTATATAGTTTATTTTGTACTTATTTTTGAGACTATATGAACTTTTAAAAAGTTCTATTTTTTTCATCAAAAACTTATAACCATATTGACTAAAGTCATCAGTAAAAGTAATGAGGTACCAAAATTCACATCTTTCTTCTGTTATTATTGATCCACATACATCTCTATGTTTTATATGTAAAAATACATTATCCGTTTCACCATTAATCACTAAATGTGTTTTGGTCATTTTTATTAATAAACAAGATTCTCATATATTGAATGATTCCTAATTGAATCATTCCAATAATCTATCTCCATGGGGGCTTTAAATGTGTTTCTTTTTTATATGTCCATAGAGACAATACCAGAGTTTGGTAGGATTATAATCATTACTAACATTCTTATTCTAAATGTTATAAATAGGATTATTCATATTTTGAGTGTATAAACCATTTATTTTATTACAAATGCCAAAAAACATTACATTAATATATATGGAACAACTATTGTTATTAACAATGAATTAAATTTAAATCATCTCTAAACAAGATACGTTAATCAAATTAATGTTTATGGTTGGAACATAATAATATTTTTCAAATATAGTGTTAATAAACATGGTAAAATTAGATCATATGTGCGAACCTATAATATAGAATATATGGCTCTATTTACAGCACAAGTATTTACTTTACCCTACATGAATTCCAACCAATATCTGAATCTATTTTGTTTAAAAAAATGTGTCATGCACACTCGATATCTAATACCCAAGAGTTAGAGTTTACTGATTTTTTCTATAACATTCACTTTTGGTTACACTAATTGTTTTTCTTCAAAAAATTTTCTAATCCTAGATACCAATCTTTAACTATACTATTGCTCATAACTATAAGTAATTTCAAAATAATTGTGAGTAAGTATTATATAATATACAAAAAGTATATTTCAGTGGCTGAGTGTACTGTATTATATCTTTTTATTAAGGACATTAAATGAAATTGATCAAACTAAAAATGATAATACAGAGATCATACCAATTAACTGATACAATGTCCATATTTTATAAATAAATGAGTCTTATTTTTCATTCCTCCAATTAATTTGTGATTTTAGGTAGGGAACTGTAACACCCCGAGATTTTATGAAAAATATTCTTTTTAATTTCATTAATGTCTTGTGTTATACACTACACCAAAAAGTGCTTTCACAACACACATCTCTGACTTGGCTTGAATTACACGCAATCACGACCTTCCACGATAGCGTGTGTTGTACGCAACACCAAGTTTCGCTAAACAACGATATGCTATTAAGATTAGCCGTTATGAATAGTAATAACCACTTTTTGAAATTTTGTAAATTTTATTTTTCAAAATGGACTTCATTTATGGATTAGGAGTATCGAATTTAGCCTAAGGTCAAATTTTTGTAATTTTCGGATAACTTTCATATTTTGATGAATAGTGGAAATTATTAAATTTTAATTAAAAACAACTTTTTCAATCGAAATAATTAATAGTTATAAATTATTAATTTGAGTGGTTTTAAAGTATATTTAGAATATATTTTTACAATTTAATACAATGTTGGACATTGGATGTAATTTCACATTTAAACCAGTTATAAACAAGTGTCAATCTTTTAGTTATTATCTCTTAAAAACACGCTATTTATTGTGACAGCGGAAATTAATTATAAAATTAATTAATGCAACTTATATGTTGGGAATTTTGTAAAATAGAAATCATTTTTGAATTTGGAATATCAATTATAGCCTAGGGTGAAATTTTTGTACTTTTCTGAAAACTTTCAATTTTTGATGAATAGTGAAACCACTAAGTGGTAGGTTAAAAACTGAATTTTTCATAAAACTTAATTTTACCGCTTCTGTGAATGGAATTTCGAAAATCCGACAGACACGGTTAATATCAAGGACTAAAATTTGGTTCAATGAGATGAAAATAATTTTTGGTGAATAGTAACTTTTTACTTTTTTTTACCACGGTTAATAGTAAATAGGGTAACTAAGGGTAAATATGATATTATTATTACCCTAACACATGTACTAATTCTATTGGACAAGTGTAATTCGACCAAAAACAAATTTAGGAATAAAATATGACCATTTAGGTCCACTTGGATTAGATTAGGACATTTATTATTAATTTATTTAAAGAAGGGTTAAAATAGTTAAAATCAAAGTTTAATAAGTAAATAATTTTTAATATGGGGTTATACATAAGATAAATTAAACTATAAATATTTATTAGAAAGCTAAAATGATTTCCTACATGATGGTATTTTATTTATAATTTTAGACATTAAATAATTTAATTTATTTATGACACAATGATGATGCAGTAATTATCTTATTAATGAAATATTGACATAATTGATGTTATAAACACCAAAATAAATGTAATTTGAGACTTTTTATGAATTCCAATAATTTTATAGGTTACTATGATATATTAGTGTTGATTTAATCAACTTGGTTCGAACATATAATTCTGTTATGACTTTCACAAAAATCATATATCAAATAGTGTCAAAATTGACACAAAATAGTTTTTAAATCAAATATTATATTATTAATTGTTATTTTATTCCTAAAAATCTAAGGTTCGGCCAAATGACTTAGATAAGGATATATATATTAATAATAAACAATTTGGGGTTCGTTTGGCATGTTATAGTAAGTGTATTAACCATATAGTGTAAGAAAACAAAAAGACACGGTAAAAGTTAAATTATTTAACTTAGTGTTAAATCTAATTGATAAGGTTAAAATAATAACCTAAACTTGTCTAAATCCTATTGGTTGATAGGATTTCGACCCATCCCCACTTTAGCTTCGAAATAAGACCCTTTGGAACCATTATAAACCGATTTTGACTTTAATATAAAATAATATTTTGAGATATTCCTAAGGTGCCCCTCTCCTCCCTTATAAAAGGGCACCTCCTCCCCCTCCTCCTCACACCAATTTGAGCACTCAAGCTCGGCCAACCCCTGACAAAATCCCTTCTCCACTTCCCTAGAATAATCCTAGAGGTCCTGGTCTTCTTCAAAGACCAATCTTAGTTCCCTAAGTGGAGGATTCAAAGAGGCGTTTCAAAGAAGAGGTAATATCCATTACCGATCTTTTCAATTTCTTTCTTATTCAACTTCTTCTTCTTTAGTTGTTTCATGATAAAGTAATAACATCAGTATTACTTACATACTGATATGTTATTATAAATATGAAACAACCCTAATTCACCTTCTATCCATCCTACGGAAAAATGAAATCACCGCGCGTGCGTACGTACGGAATACCGTCTCCACGCCGTGGTGTAATCTATTTTCCACCACCACCTTAATAGGATGGGTATAATGGTGTAATGAGTAACTATATATTATTATTATAAATTGATATTGATACCGAAATAGTCTACATACACTTCAACACAATTCCACGACCATGGGAACGATATCATCGCTCGTGCGTACGTACGGACTACCGTCTCCACGACGCGATGAGATTCATTCTCAATGATTAACCATTCATGAATGATTATAAAGTATATATAATAAGTACTAATGAACTATATGACATAACAATGATACTTTATTTATGTAAATTTATATGTATGTCATCTACTTAATTCAATTCACTTCAATAAGGAAATGAAAACAGCGTTCATGCGTACGTACGGACTACCGTCTCCATGAACGGTGTATTTCATTCCATTTATCGATATTATATATATATATATATATTCTGAATATATATTATATATAAATCATGTTTTACATTCTGGATATAAGTAATCATGATCCAAGTAATCATATTAATAATTACAAGTTAAAAACACGAACGACAAATGACACGATTTTACCCAAAACGCTACTTTAACATGAATTTACAAAAGAACAGGTAATATAAAGTCATAAGTGGACCATATATGATATAATAACAATGAATATGATTCTGGAATAAGTCAATAACATGATTTAAATCATTATACAGGAGGTTCAGACACTTACAAAGCAAGTCGGACCTAAGGTAAGGGAAATATCACAATCTCATTTTTATCCGAGATTGTTTATTCGTAAGTAATTACTGGGGTGTATTTTATCATCCACATCCATGTTTGATCAATATGTAATATTATTTCCATCCACCTACAATTTTTTAAATCCATTTTTACCCTTCGGTGAGTTTTTATTAATAGAAATGAAAGGAATCTTTTGTCGTTTTTCGTACGAGGTACTTTTTGACTTTTCCGACAAAAGTACGAGAAGAATGTTTTTTTACTTAAATGGCATGAATGGATTTTTATGGTTTTATAAAGCCTTATTTTCATGAAGCTTCCTCCAAAAGATTTCATGACTATTTTTAATAAAATATCTTTCTTTTAAAATTTCATGATGTTTTGTGAAAAGAAATTGATTTTGAAGAAGAAAGGATATTTTCCTCAAGAATTCATTTCAAGTGTTTTATCAAAATTATTTTCCATCTAAGATAATAAAGGGTTATGTTTCTATCCATATTTTTACATCGATTTGACTATGTTGTGATGGAATTATGTTTATGAATTCCTTTATCTTATATGAATGGTTTTATGATGTCATGTTGTTTAAGAATCCCATTTTTTATTACATGGGTTATGAAATGATGTATGATTTATGATTTTGTGGCACACATAAGAATGGTATCATTATGAGATGGGTGGGACCTATATCTCCCTCCAATGCATTGGGTAAAGATTTTATATCTCATGAGATAGACATGGCTGGAATGGTAGGTTATACCGGTTCAGTGAAACAGGATTGAAACGAGGGTTACTCGATTCAGAAAGGGACTTTGTCCACTAAGATAGTCTTGGCAATGAGTCTTGACTAACAAGAAATGATTATCTATGATTATGTGTGAATGACACAAAGTTTCATGTTTTAAGTTATGATTATTGTGATTACATTTCACTTCCATGATTTATCCCATGTTATGAAATTATGCTCTCTTTTGCAGGTTAATATTTCCAAAAGTTATGTTCTTATGAATATGATGTGATTGATTTTTCTTTTGTTTACCCTTACTGAGCATTTGAGCTCACCCTTTTATGTTTTATTTTCCCCAGGATATAAAGAATGGTTTTAGGTAAAAAAAAGGGGAAGATCTTTATGGGAGATATTGAAGATCTTTCACCACGATTAGAAGATTTCGTTCCGAGTTTCCAAAGACACTAAACTATTACGATCCTTGTGTGTGTGTTTTTGTTATGTACTAAGTATTCCGCAAATGTAATGTAATGTCCATGTACGTCAGGCTTCGGGTCTCTACAGTTGGTATCAAAGGAAAGGTTTAGTCAACCTTTGGAAACTAGGATGCAAGAACTTTAGTGAGATCCCTAGAGATATTTCTAAGGTATGTCTAGGGATGTCCCTAAGGTTAAGTATACGTATAGGTTATAGTACTATAACTACGCTAACGATCTTAGAATTTAACCTAAGAAGTTAGATATTGAGGATACTCCCCCTTTATTATGTTGTTTTCCCTAGCATGATTTTTGCCTCTCACACTATTCTTTATGGGTTTTAGACGATGGCTGGAACCCGAAGGAACCGTGTTGGTCAATGCAATGGACAATGCAATAATTGCCCTCCTGAACAAACAAATGTTATGGGAGATGGAGTGAAAAATCTTATTGCTATACTTACACAAGCTATGAATCATTCTGGACTTCCAAATGAGCAGAGAAGGGAACAATATTCTATTGAGTCCTTCATGAGGCAACGTCCACCTTCTTTCAGTGGGACTTCTGATCCACTTGTTGCTGAACAATGGATCAGTACCACTGAAAAGATATTTTCAGTTCTTCACTGTTCTGAACATGATAAAGTCATCTTAGCAGTATATCGTTTGGAAGGTGAAGCTGATCAATGGTGGAATCTTATCAAGAATACGAGGCCAAGAGATGAAATTGAGTCCATGGAATGGGACGAGTTCAAGAACTTGTTTTTCAGTAAGTACTTCCCTCGTATTCTTCGAACAAAGATGGAAAAGGAGTTTCTTGAGCTGAAGCAGAAGGATGATGAATCAGTTGGTATATACGAAGCGAATTTTACAAGACTTGCAAGGTATGCATCTGGCATTATCATCCAACCTGAAAGTAAAGATGATCGATTTTTCAGTGGCTTAAAACCAAGTCTTCGAAGGGCATTGGCTATAAGAGACTTCAGTAGCTATGAAGAAATTGTGCGTTGTGCTATCAAGGTAGAAATGGAAGTTGGTGTTACATATCCATCTCAGGGTTTTGACAAGAAACGAAAGATGGAGTTCAAGGAGAAATCTCAGAATAATGGTGAAAATAAGATGAATGTTTCCTTATGCTCAAAGTGTGGAAAGAAGCATGGTGGAGATTGTCTTAAAGGGACTAGAAAATGTTTTAAGTGTGGAAAAGAAGGTCATCAAGCAGCTGAGTGTCGAAGTAGTGGGAAAAGGGTTTCTAATGATGTGAATAAAGAAAAGACTGCAGAGAACGCACCACCAACACTTCAATGTTTCAAGTGCAAGGAGATGGGACATTATGCCAATAAATGCCCTAATCCAAGGGTTAGTGATGATCGACATGAGCAACCGCTTAAGGCAAAGGATAAAGGGAAGTCACATGCGATCACTATTGGCGATGTTGAATATGACAAAAATGTGGTGGAATGATTCAGTGTTTATGTAATGGGATTCCAAAATAATGTTGTATATAGTATCGTGGAATATTGGAATATTTATGTTTTGGATTTCAATAATTTTATGGTACTAGTAACCATGAAAAGTGATTGAGAAATTTTTGGTAAACAGATGATATGAGCATAATGAAGGGATAAGAAGATAATAAGATGTTTGATTGTATTCATGAGCTCATGATTGATATAAGGACTAAGTGATATCATGGTTTGATTATAAAGAATTTTGAGGATTTTGGTATGTGGAAAGTGTTAACGTTTAACTGCATTCATGTTTTCACTAAGGTTCAATGGGTATTCAAGAGAATACATGATTAAGGACTTTGAATGTTTAGAATGTGACCAACAAGACATATCTTATGATATATGGGGATCAACGATGGTATTAAATCTCTGGTAATCGTTTTCACTATATTATGAGAGTGGACTGCAGTATTATGGATAAGCCTAAAGATTAGAATGGATTATGTTGGACATAAGTTAGTATTGTTTAAGGATAGAAGATTTTCGATATTATTGATGGGATGTTATAGTAATATAGCTTTAGAAAAAGGACAACCTGCAGGATGGGTGATGGCCCATCACTTCGGACAAGGCTGTGGGAATCGAACCCACAACCGAAGTGCGACTGACCTTTATCGCCTACCACTGGCCTACAGGAAGTCCCTGTTTAGTAGAAACTAGTTTTATTATATTAAGCTATATGACATATGATGTATAAGTCCATTTTAGGAACCATATATGATTAATCTCACTATAGATCGACTTATGTATATAATCTTTTTTGCTAACCTTTTGTTTGTGACAGATGGAATGACCCGTCATTCTATCACATGATCTGCTAACACTTCACGAATAACAAATTCAACTTCATTTAATTAAGAGATGAAGTGGAAATTGTTAAAGGCACGAACAACAGTGAGATTGTACCAAAATAAAGTAAGTATTTATTCTAATTTAAATTATTTAACTTTAGGGAAACAATCTTGAAAACCAAAAATGTTGTCCTAGTGATCTTATATCTGATGAATCAGATGGTACCTTAGATCGTCACAAATTTATGGCTTTGTGATTGCTGGCTTTTCCATAGCCATGTTCTCTACCACTCTCCATCAGAACATGATGGTTAGATTTCTCTTCCATATCCATATTTTCACCTATGTGGAAACCCAGTGATTAGTTTATTTGGGTAACCGTTACGTTTCATACTTTTGTTTTTAAAGATTGGTTTTGGTATTCCTTTTTACGATGTGGGTTTCTATTAAAGAAACTTTTGAATAGTAAACCATTTATAACCCCGACGAATTTCGAGGGCGAAATTCATTTTAAGGGGGGTAGAATGTAACACCCCGAGATTTTATGAAAAATATTCTTTTTAATTTCATTAATGTCTTGTGTTATACACTACACCAAAAAGTGCTTTCACAACACACATCTCTGACTTGGCTTGAATTACACGCAATCGCGACCTTCCACGATAGCGTGTGTTGTACGCAACACCAAGTTTCGCTAAACAACGATATGCTATTAAGATTAGCCGTTATGAATAGTAATAACCACTTTTTGAAATTTTGTAAATTTTATTTTTCAAAATGGACTTCATTTATGGATTAGGAGTATCGAATTTAGCCTAAGGTCAAATTTTGGTAATTTTCGGATAACTTTCATATTTTGATGAATAGTGGAAATTACTAAATTTTAATTAAAAACAACTTTTTCAATCGAAATAATTAATAGTTATAAATTATTAATTTGAGTGGTTTTAAAGTATATTTAGAATATATTTTTACAATTTAATACAATGTTGGACATTGGATGTAATTTCACATTTAAACCAGTTATAAACAAGTGTCAATCTTTTAGTTATTATCTCTTAAAAACACGCTATTTATTGTGACAGCGGAAATTAATTATAAAATTAATTAATGAAACTTATATGTTGGGAATTTTGTAAAATAGAAATCATTTTTGAATTCGGAATATCAATTATAGCCTAGGGTGAAATTTTTGTACTTTTCTGAAAACTTTCAATTTTTGATGAATAGTGAAACCACTAAGTGGTAGGTTAAAAACTGAATTTTTCATAAAACTTAATTTTACCGCTTCTGTGAATGGAATTTCGAAAATCCGACAGACACGGTTAATATCAAGGACTAAAATGTGGTTCAATGAGATGAAAATAATTTTTGGTGAATAGTAACTTTTTACTTTTTTTTACCACGGTTAATAGTAAATAGGGTAACTAAGGGTAAATATGATATTATTATTACCCTAACACATGTCATAATTCTATTGGACAAGTGTAATTCGACCAAAAACAAACTTAGGAATAAAATATGACCATTTAGGTCCACTTGGATTAGATTAGGACATTTATTATTAATTTATTTAAAGAAGGGTTAAAATAGTTAAAATCAAAGTTTAATAAGTAAATCATTTTTAATATGGGGTTATACATAAGATAAATTCGACTATAAATATTCATTAGAAAGCTAAAAAGATTTCCTACATGATGATATTTTATTTATAATTTTTAGACATTAAATAATTTAATTTATCTATGACACAATGATGATGCAGTAATTATCTTATTAATGAAATATTGACATAATTGATGTTATAAACACCAAAATAAATGTAATTTGAGACTTTTTATGAATTCCACTAATTTTATAGGTTATTATGATATATTAGTGTTGATTTAATCAACTTGGTTCGAACATATAATTCTGTTATGACTTTCACAAAAATCATATATCAAATAGTGTCAAAATTGACACAAAATAGTTTTTAAATCAAATATTATATTATTAATTGTTATTTTATTCCTAAAAATCTAAGGTTCGGCCAAATGACTTAGATACGGATATATATATTAATAATAAACAATTTGGGGTTCGTTTGGCATGTTATAGTAAGTGTATTAACCATATAGTGTAAGAAAACAAAAAGACACGGTAAAAGTTAAATTATTTAACTTAGTGTTAAATCTAATTGATAAGGTTAAAATAATAACCTAAACTTGTATAAATCCTATTGGTTGATAGTATTTCGACCCATCCCCACTTTAGCTTCGAAATAAGACCCTTTGGAACCATTATAAACCGATTTTGACTTTAATATAAAATAATATTTTGAGATATTCCTAAGGTGCCCCTCTCCTCCCTTATAAAAGGGCACCTCCTCCCCCTCCTCCTCACACCAATTTGAGCACTCAAGCTCGGCCAACACCTACCAAAATCCCTTCTCCACTTCCCTAGAATAATCCTAGAGGTCCTGGTCTTCTTCAAAGACCAATCTTAGTTCCCTAAGTGGAGGATTCAAAGAGGCGTTTCAAAGAAGAGGTAATATCCATTACCGATCTTTTCAATTTCTTTCTTATTCAACTTCTTCTTCTTTAGTTGTTTCATGATAAAGTAATAACATAAGTATTACTTACATACTGATATGTTATTATAAATATGAAACAACCCTAATTCACCTTCTATCAATCCTACGGAAAAATTAAATCACCGCGCGTGCGTACGTACGGAATACCGTCTCCACGCCGTGGTGTAATCTATTTTCCACCACCACCTTAATAGGATGGGTATAATGGTGTAATGAGTAACTATATATGATTATTATAAATTTATATTGATACTGAAATAGTCTACATACACTTAAACACAATTCCACGACCATGGGAACGATATCATCGCTCGTGCGTACGTACGGACTACCGTCTCCACAACGCGATGAGATTCATTCTCAATGATTAACCATTCATGAATGATTATAAAGTATATATAATAAGTACTAATGAAATATATGACATAATAATGATACTTTATTTATGTAAATTTATATGTATGTCATCTACTTAATTCAATTCACTTCAATAAGGAAATGAAAACAGCATTCATGCGTACGTACGGACTACCGTCTCCATGAACGGTGTATTTCATTCCATTTATCGATATTATATATATATATATATTCTGAATATATATTATATATAAATCATGTTTTAAATTCTGGATATAAGTAATCATGATCCAAGTAATCATATTAATAATTACAAGTTAAAAACACGAACGACAAATGAGACGATTTTACCCAAAACGCTACTTTAACATGAATTTACAAAAGAACAGGTAATATAAAGTCATAAGTGGACCATATATGATATAATAACAATGAATATGATTCTGGAATAAGTCAATAACATGATTTAAATCATTATACAGGAGGTTCGGACACTTACAAAGCAAGTCGGACCTAAGGTAAGGGAAATATCACAATCTCATTTTTATCCGAGATTGTTTATTCGTAAGTAATTACTGGGGTGTATTTTATCATCCACATCCATGTTTCATCAATATGTAATATTATTTCCATCCACCTACAATTTTTTAAATCCATTTTTACCCTTCGGTGAGTTTTTATTAAAAGAAATGAAAGGAATATTTTGTCGTTTTTCGTACGAGGTACTTTTTGACTTTTCCGACAAAAGTACGAGAAGAATGTTTTTTTTACTTAAACGGCATGAATGGATTTTTATGGTTTTATAAAGCCTTATTTTCATGAAGCTTCCTCCAAAAGATTTCATGACTATTTTTAATTAAATTTCTTTCTTTTAAAATTGCATGATGTTTTGTGAAAAGAAATTGATTTTGAAGAAGAAAGGATATTTTCCTCAAGAATTCATTTCAAGTGTTTTATCAAAATTATTTTCCATCTAAGATAATAAAGGGTTATGTTTCTATCCATATTTTTACATCGATTTGACTATGTTGTGATGGAATTATGTTTATGAATTCCTTTATCTTATATGAATGGTTTTATGATGTCATGTTGTTTAAGAATCCCATTTTTTATTACATGGGTTATGAAATGATGTATGATTTATGATTTTGTGGCACACATAAGAATGGTATCATTATGAGATGGGTGGGACCTATATCTCCCTCCAATACATTGGGTAAAGATTTTATATCTCATGAGATAGACATGGCTGGAATGGTAGGTTATACCGGTTCAGTGAAACAGGATTGAAACGAGGGTTACTCGATTCAGAAAGGGACTTTGTCCACTAAGATAGTCTTGGCAATGAGTCTTGACTAATAAGAAATGATTATCTATGATTATGTGTGAATGCCAAAAAGTTTCATGTTTTAAGTTATGATTATTGTGATCACATTTCACTTCCATGATTTATCCCATGTTATGAAATTATGCTCTCTTTTGCAGGTTAAGATTTCCAAAAGTTATGTTCTTATGAATATGATGTGATTGATTTTTCTTTTGTTTACCCTTACTGAGCATTTGAGCTCACCCTTTTATGTTTTATTTTCCCCAGGATATAAAGAAAGGTTTTAGGTAAAAAAAAGGGGAAGATCTTTATGGGAGATATTGAAGATCTTTCACCACGATTAGAAGATTTCGTTCCGAGTTTCCAAAGACACTAAACTATTACGATCCTTGTGTGTGTGTTTTTGTTATGTACTAAGTATTCCGCAAATGTAATGTAATGTCCATGTACGTCAGGCTTCGGGTCTCTACAGGAACCATTCTAATAATAGTAGTTATGACTCTTGGATAGTTGAGTGGATAACTCTTTATCCAAATCCATCATATGGAATCACTCAAATCTATTCATTTGGTATCCTTCTAAAGGGCTCCCCAACAATGTGGAACCCAAATCAAAAACTAAGAACAATCTTGGAGAACCCTTATTTTGAAAAACATAACCATGGGTTATCAAATATTACATAATACTTAGTTTCCTAACACATAAATATTAAAGGGAACACTAATTTGAAAAATCATACTCAGTTGAATGACAGAGGTATTGATAAGTTCCACTTGGGAAGGAATGTAAAATTTATCATTTTTGTTATTCTTAAAGTCTCACCAATTTAATAAACACAATATTTATAATAAATTTATACCTATTTAACTTAATAAAATCATTATTTTCTCATGTTTTATTCTTTATTTATGTATGAAAGTTTATAATAATTTAGTTTTTGAATCCCTATTCTACCAAGTAAATTATTGATTTCAGACCCCATTAATTTGTAAGTATTTACCCAAAAAACATGTCTGTTTTACTCACCTAAAAATAGAAAGTAGAAATATCCATACATATCTAAATTCATCATATACATCAAGTACATGAAAAATTCATGTAATGACATTTAGATATATAAAGTGGACAATCTCCGCAAGAGTAATCCCAGTGAAAAACATAGGTAACCTGATTCAAATTCCATGAATGGGTTTAAAACTCTAGTTATGTAGGTAGTTTGACCACAAGTCCCACCCACCAAGGAGACATTACAAAAGATGGAATTCAATTCATTGCATCCCAAACACCTAAATATAACAAATATTCCCGACGACTACTCTCTAGATCATAATTAAAAAGAAAGCAAAGTTCAATGTAGATAAAAAATAAATATTATGAAGTTATACCGACCATGAAATTCTGAGATCTAACCCTTAGACTCAATTTAATATTTAAAATAAATCATAAACAATATTCAAAATATTTAAAATAAATTGTCAATATGAATAATTAAAAGAATAAACTCTAGATAAATGGAAATTTGAAATATATTATCATCATATTGATATTTTAGAAGAATTTATAAATTAATTCTAAATATAAAAAATAATGAATTAGAATGAATATAATTATTTTATAATGATTTAAAATATGAAAAATTTCATCATTTTTGTTAAATATCATCTAAATTTTATTTTTTTAATTATAAACATTTTATAATTAAATTTATATTAAATAAACATTTTTTCTAATCTAAAAATCATATTTTTTATAATTTAGAATCACTTTAAAAAATTACTTTGTGATTATTAAATAATCTCATTTAATTCAAGATCATATAGTTTTCTATATAATTAAGTTAAATGAATTTTAATATTAATATATTATAATTGGGAAAAAAATTTCATAAACATTTATTTAATTAATTATAAAATTTTACCATTACATAATTATTTTATTAACCAATTATAAGTTAAAATATCCCAAAAAACATTTTAATATGATTTATAAACAATTTATATACAATATAAACCATTTCATATGATAATGTTTTGTTATTATTTTTCTACTTATCCATATGAAGGTTCCCATACTAGAGTCAGCGTAAAATACTTTTACCCATATGTGTATAAGGGAAAAACCACAAGACCTTTACAAAATATACACTATATGAGGATACCAAAGAAATTACCCTATCATGAAGCCTACCTGTAAAAGTAAGTTGAGAATCTAATTTATGTTAAAACGATAAGTTAGGGTATCTAATTATCAACCTTTAGATAATTGTTTTCACACAAGGCTATGTCTATTTTTACATTTACATAAAATAAATATATAATGTAATGAGTTTATATACCTTTAGATGAAAAGTTCACCTAAGGGTAGGTCTCTATATACATTTACATCAAACTTATTTATGTATGGGTAAAAAGAAGGCCTTTATGTCGATTTCATCATGTAAAGGTAAATAATATTTTCCTTTATTTATCTTTATCTATGTAAGTATATTATCTTTACATAACTTACTATCATAAGGAAAAACAAAATGATCTTCACATATAACACAACTGCTATATATAGGTATGTTAATATTTTAGTAGCATTTAATGATACGTTGGTCATCGTTTTTCTCCAAAAACCACTAAATCTATACCATTGGATTTTTGAATAACTGAGATATTTCATACCAATGATGGGTTTTTTTGGATCCTAAAATGACTATAGGTAGTGGAAGTTCATCCCAAACATAGGATGATCAGTCTGCAAGGAAAAAACATGGGAATTAATCAAAGAGAAGAACACATAAAAAATGGAACTTGAGCACCTTAGATATAGAATCTATCTCAATGGAGTAAGAATGTTGATGTTCGTTGTAGTATTAGATGAATTCCTTTTACCTCCGAAGTCGGTACACCCGTATGTGGATCCTTTTTTGTAATGAGGGGCTCTATATTCCCCAAAGGGGAGTTAGTTCCACCTTCATGAGCTGAATTGTGATTTAGGAGGAAGACAGTTTATATATAAATATTTTCATGAAGGTAATTATTTTCAATACATTATACAAAATAAAATAAACCACAGTATAACATAGTAATAATGAGAACACATTCTCATTATATAAGTGAATATCGACACTCCAACATACCTCCCTCATTACATATGATTGGTTTTTTCCTTAATTTAAAACATCAATATGTGATAAAATCATAAATGATCCAAATAATTGGTTCATAAATAATTATTAACCACGTGGCAGTAGTCGTGGAAACAAAATAAAAATATGCATGAGGATAAAAGAATCCACACACACTATATTTGAGCATATTGTCGACCATGAATTCATCATGCACTACCATGGAAGGGCGGTGCCTATTTTAGTGGAAATACAATTGATATCACATTGGTATATCAACAATATGAAGAGCTCTCCTACTTACTGCTGTTTCCCTATCACAATCTCACATTCCCATCACACCTTAAAAAAATCCAACTATGAATTAGCTAGCTTAGTTGACACTGAGGTAAATATAAATATAACAGCCTCATTTGCTAAATAAAAACCATGGTTAAAATAATAATGGAGTTTGAAGAACCTAAATTAAAAAACCATATAATAGGTTAAAATATAAAAATATGATACATTTAATGATATCTAGTTCACCTTCAACTAAAAACTCCAACACATGAAACTATCCACACTCTTCTCCGCTAACTTTCTATCAATGAGGAAATCCACAACCTCATACATTCCTAGCCTTAGGTACATAAGGACATAAATTATCCTATGGTTATACTTATCTTTCTCTATGAAGACTCAATGGTATAAATACTTAAGGACCCCTATTTTACTAATAAGGTCTCAAAGGAAACTACTATTATATCTATATTAAAAACTGGTTGTCTACCCTTTGATGCCAAGAATGTTTGGACACTATAACAATCGATGACCTCGAAGTATACAAATATTGAAAACAATACAAAATCTCCCAATAGAAGCCTAAAACTACTAGATCTTTATAAATGATAAGTGTAATGTGGAGGATACTTTCTATCTATAGAAAACCTCAACATCCTAACAATATAAGAACTCCTATCTATAAATATTATCTTTAGGTAGCTATGAGAATTTCTCACCCATGATTAACCATTTCTTCCCAATGTCTTCCCAATAACCTTGTCCTATCTTAGTACCTCAAGATAAAAGAAATAATGAAAGGGATATACTAATATTGTATTTTGGGATATAGAACCTCCCCAAAATGTTGTGTTCCCTCCTCATCACTATAAATAAATCAATGTAAATGAGATATAAATTTAAGGAACTATAATTTTAATTCTATCTTATTGGTAAATCCTTTCAAATGGATGGCCTTAAATTCTTGTAAATTCTCCCACATCACCTCAAACTCATCAAAACCATCCAAAAAATAATCAATGATTCATGATATTCACCTATCAAAAAGTTAACCCCCAATGATATCTAATACACTTTTCTCATGTAAAACAAACTAAAACAAACAATACTCTCCTCCAAATACCCCTTTATCTCCTGATAAAAATAGTCTTATCATACATTGGAAAAATATTGTGTACAAACTCAGTTAAATAATTCCAATATGAATAATATCCCTCAATATCATCTATCCTATGATTATTCAAAACATCCTAAGACACATAACCATCATAAAGCACTTGAAAATTCCTTTCATTTTCCATCTATAAAAATATAAAACAAATACCAAAAATTAATATATATTATTCCTAAAATATATTTTAGTCATATTAATTTTAAATCATATTATCTCCCTAATTCAATAACAAGTGGAAAAATCATGATTAATATACCACACCTATGACTCGACCTCATAATCAATATAATCCCACATTAGTATGTTTAGTAAAATTGAGGTCATTACATAAAATTATAGAGACACTTTTTCTATAATTTTCAGTCCCCCATTCCAGTATCACATGATAAGTTGAAATGACTTTATTTCCCCACAAAAATTTCAATCCTGACCATTCACAAACTTCAAAAATAATCATTACTCTCAAACAAAGCTCTATTAGCACAATTTAATGACCTTACTTCACTAAAAACTCTCTTGGGTCTGTAGTAATTACATGGGTAACCCCCATATCTATACTCGAATAGGACACAAGTTGGAAACTTGAACCGAGGGTATAATAAAAAACATAAGAGAAATTAACATTATATATCCTAGTAATGATAAAAAATCCTCCAATAGACACTAACTAAAATAGATAAGTATAATCCAAAAATTTTTGAATTTAATTTCATATAATAATAAAAGACAAAATAATCTAGATAAATACTACAAAAAACTCCTAGTATAAAAACTCTAACACTAATTGATTACCATTTCATGAGAGAGTAATTTTCATCCTGGTCACTAGATCCACCCTAAAAATCAATAATAACTATATAAAGATTATGTGTTGTAAATAAATATATACTTACTAGGTTCCTAATAAAAAATATCATTCAAATATGGAATAAGTCTAATAAATATTTACTAAAAAAGAATAAAAATCAACTCATTTCCTTCCCTATGGTCAACCACTAACCCAAACATACCACGATCATTCACCATATCTACTCACGTTTATAGTAATTTAATAATAAGGAATATATGTTTAGAATGGTTCTATGGACCTATTTCCCCACAAATATAGTTATCTCCACATACCATTGATATATATCTAAATGCTCCCATAAATTTTATATCCACATATCAACAACCTCATAAAACATCATAATCAAAATTAGATCACCATATCACATATTTCAACAACATACCACATCAAATCCATGTTCTTTATACTATAAATGAGTAACAACTTTCATATTCCCTCATCATCACTACATTACTTCCATGTCACTTAAAAATTTCCACATCACCACTACATATCCAAATAACCATTATATAAAAAAATATCTTGGAGATAGGGTTGTAGAGTGGAAACATCCATCCATCTTTATCACCTACATCCAAGATATTGAGTGTACACATAAAACCCAAAACCTCATATGGGAATATTTTCTATTATTTGACTCCTATGGTTGTTTATAAGAAAGAGAAAATCATAAAATGAATATATAAAATCAACCATGATTATCCGTGGTCCTAATTACTATTAAAAACCTATAAAACCACATCCAATCACTAAAACATCAATACTAAATAACAATAATCACTGCCACCTCTAAACACATAAAAACCAACACCACTACAATAAGAAAAAGATAATGATTCATAATAAAGAATATTTTAGCAATTTTAAATTTCATAAATGGTTTCCACATCCATTATTTATAAAACTCGAAATATTCAATACCCACAAAAGAATTTATAGCCACTACCATTTCACATTAATCTTCACCCATCACATTTCTTAAATCAATTTCTTTATATTTCATTTTAAAAACATAAATTAATCAATTCAAATACTTATTTTATTTAATATCCCTCCTATTTGATTCCACATTCTGTATTCATTTATTTATTTTAGTAGATTTTCACATTCCTCGGCTTCTATGACACACTAAACACTTAAATTCCATAATACTACCCCATCAAAATTAACCAAGAACCAACAACATCTCCTATAAAATTTCTATAAATTTGAAAAAAACAAAACCATGGAAAACCAATAATGTTACTATAATGATTATAATAACAAAACCACCTCCTATACATCATATCAATCCCATAACAAACATCGTTCATAACAAACCACACTAAAACCACTACCCCATCAATTCAAGGAAACAACAAAATCTGAAACAAATCCTCAAAAATCATAATTTTGTACTTATTTATCAATTAATACCCAATAAACAATTATTAAAAAACAACTATATATCTTAATCCATTTCAATTAATTACCATATTTTAATTAAATAATTATTTTAAATCATATTCAGGTACATCATAAGAAATATTAATTCACAGAAACATGATCGTTAACAAATTCATGTAACAATTTCTCAACAACAAGAGAAAAAACATAATACAAATTGTATGTTCATACCATATTTTATTTAGTTCGATTAAATATATTTTTTAAGAAAATTTTATTATCTTACCTAAAGAGTGATGAATATTTAAAATTCTACATCAATATAGTAAATAAATATCATGAATTTGAATCCCCAAACTTGATCAAAACATCAATATCACAATGCAAAGATAAGTGAATGAAAAATGAGATAAAACTACAGTAACCCCACAATTACTCTTCAAAAACCTATAAAAAATTAAAACATCTTCAAAAACATCACTCATACATTACCAAAACTAAACAACATGCTCAAATAATGAATATGAGAAGATTGAATAAGTGAATGAATTAATTAAAGGGAAAATAAAGGAAAAATCATATTTTATGGAATAAAATAAAAGATGTTAGGGGATTAATAACCACTAAGTTAATCAAACACCAACCTAACCGGGCCTCTAGTATGACTATGGTTCAATAATAAGTAATATAATTTAACTAAGGGGGATATATTTCTTGAATTTATAATAAACATTTATGGGACTACACCATGATGTGGTATTACTAAACCACATCATGGTTTTTCATAGTCAATACATATTCACAAACTATTGAAATAAAAACCATGGTGTATTTACATAAACTACAATGTGGTTATTAAATCTTCTCTTTGAACCATATAAATATCACAATTTAGTTTTAGGAAACCCTACTAGTTTTCCCCATGAAATATAAAAAATAGAATTTTCCACCCTCCTTGTTGAATATAATTATTTCATTAAAACTCATGCTAGACCATGAAATACATAATAGTGATATGTACATCATAGATTTAAACTATGATATATTCTTTCTCTAAAGTAATTGTTTTAAACCCAAGTCCAAATTTCCTAAAAAAATATTAATCTAGTATGACCATAGCTCCAATAATGTCCAACCTAATGTCACTATGATGTAATAAGGAAAATAACAAATTGTTTTCTCAAATTAAAAAAAATTCTTCTAAATTACTTCCAAAATCTCGTTCCCCACCTCAAAAACATTAAAACCCAAAATTGGTAGACAAACAAATTTGTAACTTTACACTAAATTTAAATAGAAATATTTCATGAGGGGAGTAGGGGGTGGGTTGGATGGGTGGAAACTTTCTTTAAAACATAATTTATTAATAATTAAGAAAAATATATTATATATTTAAATCATTAATTAAAATGGAAAATGAAAGAAATTAAGAAATATATAATATAGAAATATAAAAAATTAGTATACGTGTATATTATTATTCTAACCATCATAGTATTGGAAATAATACTCAAAGAAGTAATATGAATAGTCATGTAGTGTCTCAAAATGATGACTCATGGAATTATTATGAACACTTCCCAGTACATCAGCCAAATCCTTCTTTGAAAATAAATTTATATTGGTCCCTATTTTATATACCTTTTGTGAGTTTCCTTTATTCTTGGATATCTAATTGTAAGGTGTATGACTCAGTGAATACTTGTGATATATTATGACATAATTATATATTATACTTAAGGAATTATTAAAAATAATTATAGAATAACCCTCATATTATACCAAAATGTAATTCTAAAGACCAGTACTTAGATCATAAAGAGTAGATAAAGATGATATATACATCGCATATGGTTATATTACAAACCCATAAGAAGTATAGAGAGAATGAATAACTATAACAATAGAAATGTAGACCAATTACACTATAAAAACATTTTGTTCACAACACAGGCCCCTTACCACCTTTAGTATCAAAGACTAAGAGTTTTTTCTGAAGCAATAAAAGAAGAGGATGGATAAATAAGATACTAATTCATTTTGGTGAACCTTATATATGGATATTTGTTGGATGAAAAACTAAAATGAATATTATAGATTAAATAATATAATATGCTGGAACTATATTCCCACACAATGTTTCAAATTTAATGATAAACCAAAGTCATTTTGAATTATTATGGCCATTAGTGGTTAAGTATTCTATCAAATTTGATCTAACATTCAAAAAATGAATTAGATTCCTAAAATTATTTAGAAAATAGAACAATTTCATACATAAAGTGATCATACATAAAAGTTATTAGGTCATATTTCAGAATGTCATAGTGAGACCGACTTCCATTTTCTAATTTTTTAATACATGATGTTTGTTGTCTTTGATAATGAAAATTAAAAAGCCACACACCTTTTTATATTGAATCTTATTCAAAAAATAAACTCCCTCCCTCTCCATCAATAAAATTAACTATAGAATATCCATTAATACATCTATTTAAATGGAAATATGAAAACTCTAAGGGAACTTCAAATGAGTTTTTGGGGTCCACACATAATCGGTTTACTTGTTTATCTAGGTGAAATAAATCATCATTGACAATATTAATTTTCCGCCTTTTTAAATAAACATTATATATTCATGTAATTATGTAAATATGTATATCCTTTAGCTAAAGAATAATATATGTTTTTCCCCTATTATTATATTTAGGTTTTTAAACCACATTAAATATAATATTTATTTTCATTTCAGTCATGTGTGTCCATTTAAATGCTGAATTTATATAATGTATCATTTCAAAATAATATTCCCTATATGAAAAACATAAAAAAATTTGTTTATATGTATGTATATAAAATGGATCATCTATAAAAATTAATATTATCTTCATTATCTAAAAAACTAAATAATGAATGATTATATTAAATGATGGACATATTTAATAAATTAAGAATTTGAAAAACATTATTTAAATATATTAAAATGTATAGATGATATGATGAATTTATATAAAAAAGTTCAGATATGTATGTCGGTTATTAAATAATATTTTCATTCAACATAGTTTTGTATATGGTGATATTATATAAATGAATGAAATGATTAATAAATACTTATAGAATAATAATAAAAATATTTTTCTAAATATATTATAATAATATTATACTCACATATATATGATTCCATGTAAACTTTTTTATGGATGATAGAACTTTTCATGAATAATATTTAAAAAAAAATTAATACATAATAAATTATAAAATCCTAATATTGCATGAATTATAGAAAATCATAATATATTCTTTTCAATAATTCCATTGATATCAACACACACTTCAACACAAAGAGGGAAACCAGGAGAAAGTATTATTTATGGAGTTAGTCATCACATATCTCTATTTTATAGTCATAATACATGTTTCATACAATACTTTTTCCTTTTAAAAACCAATAAAAAATTGTTAAATTATGATTTTTGTTAATATAATAAATAAACATGAAACATTGATGTACTCATTTTTGGATTTGCATGTCATAAAATTTATATTAATGGATATTAAAGGGATTATGAATAAGTTTTTTAAAATGATTTCCCAATGTACGATTTAAAAAAACTATAATTTTTTATGTTCATTAACATAAATTTGGACCTTAGAATCATCTAATATTGTAATAATTGATAAAAAAATATTTAAAAAAATTATAAATCAATGATACATCCTATGAAAGTCAACATCAACGGTGTATGATATAATGGAGCTTACAACATGTATAATTTCATCCTTATAATACTTGTTCAATGATATAAAAGATATTTTTTTAATTTTTTGATTTAATATTTATATTTAATGTTTCATGATCAAATGGATTAAAAAATTAAACTTTGAATATCAGAGGAAAAAGTAAAAATCAATTTAAAACTATCAACATTAATAAGGAAAATTATTGATTGATATATGATTATCTATTTAAGATATGATGGATACATATTTTGAAGACTATAAATTGGTTTTTTTTGGATTGGTTAAATTTATAATTTTTTATAAAAATCCTAATACCCTTTAAAGATTCTAATCGTAATAAATTCTTATGGCGTCAAATTTTTTTGACACTATGATCTAAGTTGTACATAAAAATAAAATTTTTAATCATTACATTAGTTTTCATCATAATTTTTATTTGGTAATAAAATTAATTAATCAAAACCACATAACATATATATTAATTTAATTACCCAATATATTGGATTAAATAAGAGATAGATAGGGTGAGATAATTAATAATTCAGTTTTATTAAAAACATTCCTATTTAAAACTCTTTGACTAGTTCCACAAGAATCAAAACTTTATTATTAATTAATGTAAGTGACCTCACCTTATGTTTTATCTTCCTCATCTATATGAATTAATATAAATAAAACAATGAACATAAAAAAATTGTGATTCACTATCAACGTGAGAGGTAATTATTTAATGTGATTGAAATTTTTGAAATCACATATATTAAATACTATCTTCATGTTTATATGTGGTTGAGAAATAATATATTTTTATTATATTATAAAAAATATTTTTTTAAATGTTCTCTAACATAATTAAAAATGAAATATAAAATAAGAATAATGGAAAATACTCCCAATTTTATGAATTCACTATGTTTAATACTATTCTTCCTTTTTTTTATGAATTATTCATGATCTATTATGAAATAAATAAATATCAGAATACAAATTAATCCTCATTTTTTTTTCTTATAGATATTTAAATCTCGATGAATAACTACTTTGATTTAATTTATTTTTCATAAAAATGATATTTTTAAAATCTATTCTTAAATTTATAGAATTCTATATGTATATGAATGTAATGTTACAATCATGATTTCATTTTTAGGTATGCGATTATTATTTTTTTGTTTTACCATTTATTTTATTATTTGATATGATTTTTTAGAGAAATTATTATACCGAATAGTTATAATTCATGGTTCCCTAATTGTTCATGTAAACTATGTAACATAAGAATGTATTTCTAAAATTTTTATCATTTCTAGTTCATTATTCCACCCACCATTCAACTGAATAACATAGTCCATTGAATTGAAATCCCAGAAATCATATACAATTGGTTCACAGTTAGACTAATAAGGCACCCTAACCATGTGATCTGTTAATGATGTAAATATTTTCAACATTTAAGTTAATACTAATTGAATTTTTGTTCATTTAGGTTCTTTATTTTGGTGTAAATATCTAATAGCTCTATAGCCATCTACACGATTTTATCTTCCCTTATCTTTTCATCTCCTTTATTGTTTTATTCAATGCGATTAAACTTTTTCATGTAATTGGTTCATCAATCTTTCCTTAATTTTCTTCATCCAATATATTATATTTTCTCAAATTCCCATATATATAGTGTCACATGGTTCCTATTTGAATGATTTTTATTGAGGTCTTTTCTATTTTTGGGTTTCACTCTAATTTTTTGGGTTTATCCTCTACTCATGGGATGAAATAATACCAATGGTAATAGATTCATTGATTTATGCTAGGTGGATCTATGAGAGTTCCACTTTTTTGAGCCATGAGTTATTTATTATTTTTAAATGTTATTTTTATGGGTGTTAAATCTATTCTCACTATTTATTTTAATTTAATGATGATTATATTGAAACATCTTCTTAGTTTCAAATTTTTTGGTAAATGGATTAAAAAACATGTATATATTTTTTTAATATAATTGATGAATGGTGTTTGAATAAGTAACAACCTTGGTTTTTCTATGAATTTAATATAAAATGTTTGAAAGAATGATTCAATATGATTTATAGTGAATAATGGATAAGTTTTTATATATGGTTTCATGATTAATGTGTTCTTTATACCATTTTAAATGATCATATTATATGGTTTATCCCTTTACATGGACAATCTATCTTAATATTAATGATTCCTAAATTAGTTTGATTTAGGGAAGATGTTATGCCAATAATTAAGGGATGGTTCCATGTATCTCTCTTGAGTGGTTGGGATCCAATGGATATTTAATGAACTTCATGGGAAGATCTTGGGTGCCTAAGAGGGTCTAGAAAAATTACATATACTAGGGAATGATTTAAATCTACCTAACCTAAATCCGAAAAGATATTATTCCCATCTATATTTGGTGAAATAGTTACGATTCCACTTTAAATATTTCCATTACATTCATACCACTAGTTTATGATTCTACTTTGTATAGTGGATATACCAATTAGTTTAGGATTTCTCTTTGATTAGTGGCTTACAAACCTATGGATATGGTTATGGATTGTTTAGTACAAGTATCCCAGACTCCCTACCACAGCCCTATATGTATTTTCCAATGAATGATGTTATTATTTTCATTTTTAATTGTTTTTATTTAATAATATTATAATCTACCCATATATTTTCATTCATTCATATTATTTCTATCATATTTCCCAATTTGAAATTTTTAAGGAATGATTAATATGCCAAATAATGTTATTATATTTTTTAAATGATAACAAACAATAGCAATTTTATAATTTCAGTTCAAACTATAATTAGTGGTATTATTTTATGGTTTTATATAGAGGATGTTATGGAATCCTAGTATAAATGTTTTTATCACACCCTACACATACATCACATTTATTTATAGGTATTTTATTACCAAATATAGGTAAATTGATAAAATCTATATGTGGTGTGGGTTTTATGATATCATTTGGTCTGGGTTTGGGGGAAGGGAAAATATGGAAGATATCATCTTTTTACATAGAGATGGGTACCAGGGTTATTATTTTTCATTAAATTTTAGATGTATATCTTCAGTGATAATAATAAAGATACCCTTATCATCTTTCTATACCATTTATCTTCCTTATTTTAAATAAATATTTGTTTTTTTATAGTTTTTAATTGTTTATGATTTATATTAATGGCTATTATTTTTGTTTTGATAGGATTATATTTTAATTTTAAGGTGTTCTTGTTATTCAAGTAACACTATAATTATATATGATCTTATTTCAAAACTTCCTATTTTAGATATGTGATATCTCTAATGCATGTTGATGTCAAGCTATTATTTTCATTGAAACCCTTAATTTAACTTTATATTTTCAGAAAAAATCAAGGTTGAATCATAATATTGAGGAATACTAAAAGTCAATCTCTTTTTTTCTATAACTACCCTTTATTTTCATACATGGACATTAATTTATTTTTTCAAAACATTTCATATGTTATACAAACAAACACACAAATACCATATTAGTTTAGTGCCTTGGAAATCATTAAAACATAAAGAACTTTTTTATTACACATACACTTCTTCTCTTTCCTATTTATTCATAACTAGAACCCTTTTTGACATATCATACTCAATAATACATTTCATATCCTGGGAAATAAAACATAATAAAGGGTGAGATCAGATTACCAGTAAGGGTAAATAAGGGATACATGTAAGTATTAATATGAGTATAGGTTTATGAGAATGTGATAATAACATTAGATGATCATCTGATGAAAATAAAAGATCATAAACAAGAATCATGGAATAAATATTTGTAGTTCTTAAGACATGAATCTTAAGGGATTAAAGAGAATAACTCATAAAATTATAACATAGTAGTAAGACAAGAAATTGTGGAATACAAATAAGCATATAAAAGAAATATATCAAGGCTTCCTACCAAGATCTTCGCAACATGTTAGTGTTGTGATAATCAGAGGTGTACATTCTTCTAGCATGAGATTTCATCTTGTGTACCCTATTGTTTTGGGACTGGTATGCCCTTACTTGTACCCTATTATTTTGGGCCTCGGATTCCCTCATGTGTACCCTCTTGTTTTAGGTTTATGATTCCTATCATGTACTCTACTATTTCAGGATTGGGATACCCTCATGTGTACCCTTTGATCTCATAAAACATTTATCATTTCCTAAAACATTTTAGGGAGATATAGGTCCCACATGTCACATCAAAATACCATAATTATTTTTGACACAAAAATATTAATCATTCATCATTTCAAAACCAATGGAATGAATTGGGTATCATAGTCATCATTCAATCATGACATAACCCATGGAAATGAAATGGGTTTCATAAATATTATTCTATCGTGAGAATAAAATATTCATATAAATATTAATAATATAATAATTGGATAATATCCTCATTAAATCATAAGTAAGATAAAATAATGTGGTCTTAGATGGAAAATAATTTTGAGAGATCCCTTGAAAAAAATTCATGAGGAAATATATTTTCTTCTTAAAAATGATTTTTTAATCATAAAACATTTATCAAACCATTTTAATTGAAAATAAAATTGAAAAAATACAAATAATTCTTTCAAAACCATTTTTAAAAATCTTTTAAATCCTTTTCCTCGAAGAGACTTAAAAACCATTTAAAATATTTCTGCAATATTTTTAGAAAACATTGTTTTTATGGAACATAGATTTCAGACCAAAGAGAGATTATAATTACATGAAAATTATAATATCATGAAAATAAATATCTTCATGATAAAACATTCAAAAGGGATGTATATAAACATTTTCAAAGAATATTTGTATATAATATAACATGTGTCTCAAAGAAGGAAAATTGAGACAAAATTACCATACCGATTTGGTGGCTTTTGAACCATAAACCCCATAAAAGAGATATCATAAAATGGATATGTAAATACCCACACATTTTTATAAAATTTATCCTAATAAAATTACTCAATAGTATATACACCACACAAATGAAATGAGTATTGTATAAGGATTCCATCCCACATAAATAAAAGTGAGAAAAAATACCTTAATACTTGGGTAACATTTAAATAAAGATCCCCATGAAAGAATAACATAGAATAAAATAGTTAATATCATGAAATAAAATAATTTCATGAAATATCATGTCATAATGAAGTTTATATACACCGTACAAAAAAACTGAGTGGTGAATATAGCATGTATCTCATTGGAATAAAAAACGAGATGATATTCCCTTACCTCAAGTCATGAATTCCTTCATATATGTTCAAACCTATTATATAATAGATATAATATTATTATGAAAATACCATAGAAACATATTAATATAAATAAAACCAGATATTATTTAAATATGAATTTATATTACTCACTTATTAAAAATCCATTGTTAATGTTTTGTTTTGGGTAGTAACTACTTTGTTTTTTCGTTCATGGTTTTTCTGTTATCATTGGCCCTATTACATAGATCATAATTTAATAATATAAAAAATGACAACCAATATATAAATATCATATATATTTTAATTATATATATTTATTCATGGTTATTGAAAAAAGTTATAGATGTAAATGATTTTACACCGTTTCAGGAGACTATAGGCCGTATGTATACATTAACGCTATTTTCATTTTCTTGTCATATTAATAGAAAGAAATTTATAAGATATATTATATTTAATGAATATTTTTTATTTTATATATATCATATATATTCATTAAATTAATCTTTATTACCATCCATGTGAAATATATATGATAAATTAATCACATCGCATCATGGATATGGAAAGCCATAAATACGCATGAGCGACGTTATCATTTCACAAATGATTATGTGGTAAAAAGTTATAAATGATATTATCATTATAGAAGTATAATTAATTCATCAATATATATATATATATATATATATATATAAACACAGTGTCCACTATAATTCTCAACCATGAGAGGTGGTAATGAAAAAAATGAAGAAAAATCATTTTGTGAGGCGGTTGTTCACCGTACAGAGGAATAATAAGTTCGCAACCAATTAGATGGAATTTTCTATGAGTGTAGGAAGAAACCATAATGTAAAAAACTCATAATATATTTATGATACTAAGGTTATTATATAAAAATGAAATAAAATATAATTTAATGCTTTTAAGGAAGAAATAAAATAGAAACATTCCTTGATGAACGTTACCACTTATTTGGGTATCTCTTATTGATTGGCACAAAAGGGCTCCTTTGGTTTACTTTATAACCAAATTAAGGATTATAGGATAAAGGGAGGGAATTTGGGAGGAGAATTGTATATATTCTGGAATACCAAAATAGGTTCTGATGTGTAAAGTGAAGATAATGACAGGTTCTCTTTTATATGTGAGGTGAGGGGTACTTTTGGAATTTTGAAAAAGATTAATTTATTATAAAATCAATATCAATACAAAAACATAAAAAATAAATTAATTAAAATACAATATATTATAAGGTTGTAATACCAACAAAAAATAAATTTTAGTGTGGTTTTTGGGTAAAACTAGACATTATATTTTTTATTAATGTATTTTAATTTTAACTATGGTAATATAATTTTCATTAATAAAAGGTGCATATTTTTACATAAAAAATATATATTAAAACATAAATCGTCCTCTTATGATATTTTATACCATAATTTATTTTACTTGTCCTTGTTAATGATTTTTATTTTTATTTTATCTAATTTAATAAAATATTATTTTCAGAAAATATCATTAATGTCAATTTTGACACTGTTCATTATTCAACTTTTAAAAACTATCATAAAAAATATATATTATGCCAAAAACTTCTATTATTATCAATAAAAAGTATAATATTTATATAAAATTCATGTATGACATTAATTATTTTAATTAATATTTATTTTAATATTTCTATAATCATTTATTTGATTTTCCCATTAATTAAATAAATAATGAATCATCATTGTGTAAGAATTTAAGGTAATTATTTATTTCTTAAAAAATATAAATAAAATATCATGATTAATATAAAAATATTATATTTCAAAATACTATTTATAGTTTAATTTATCTTTTTTATAAACCTAAATTAAAATTATATAAATTTTAAAATTATGAGTATGACATCTTTAACTTTTCATTAAATAAAATATAATAAATGTCATAGTATCTTCCAAGTGGACTCCAAATGATATTATTTTGACCAGATGATGATTTTTTTACAAATACACTGATCCAATTAAATTAGGACACGTGTTAGGGTTATTTCATAATTTTTATTTTTACCATAAATTACCCGATTTACCCTTAACTACTATAAATAATTTTAATTAGTTTTAATAATATTTTTGGTCAAAAATTAATTTGATATTATTATAATTAAAATATAATACTTATTAAAACCATTTATAAAGTTTTTTAAAAATTTAATTCACAAAATTTTCAGAATTAAGTATAATGATAATCCCACAGATGTGACGACAAAGTATGTTTTTAAAGTAAAGAACATCAAAATGTTTTCTATGAATCTATATCTAAATTTTAAGTGATATTATTTCCCATGAACTAAATTGGTTTAACTGATAAAAAATTGTAATAATTATACATTTAAATCAACTAAAACATAATTCATCTATATAAATAAATGAGATGAAAATGTAGACTTGAACTAAAACGCAGTATTTTTTTTACTATTCATCAAAAAATGAAACTTCTCAAAAAATACCAAAAGTTAAAACAAATTAAATTTTAATATTTATATTCTAGATAAGATGTTTATTTTTTCAAATATAGTATATAACTGGGTTAAAAAATTCATTTAAAATTTGTTTCCTATTAAAAGGTGATAAAATTACCCTTTTGAAAAATATAGGGTTTTATACATAAAATTGGATTGGTTATATCTTATTCCTATAAAACCTATCAGATGAATATAAAAAATTTATTGAATATAAAACATATATATTTCATTAATATCATTCACTATTTGTAATTAATTTAATTTATTAAAATAAAAAAACTTTGGGACCATAAAAAAATAGTCTTTATATTCAATTAGTATATATTTTCATTTATAATTTATTTTTAACCAATGAATACATATTATAAACCACATATTTTTATTAATTAGTAAATACTATTCATAATATCCAATTTAAAATCTAGGTTATATCTTATTATATTAAATCAACAATATTCTAATAACATAATGTTGTTCGGTAAAACTCCGTCTTGCGTATAATGAATGCTATCAAAAGAACTATGTGTTGTGTGTAACATAAGAAAAAAAATAGTGTTACATGAACTATAAGATAATATATTTGTGGGTGTAGCTCAATATCGAAATGTTTTTTCCTATAATGAAATCCAATTTTTTTTTATAAATAAATCCATATTCAATCTTGTGTGAAATGAAAAACATAAAAGATATTAAATTTATTCAAACAAAAATAATTCACAGAATCTAGGGGAGTAACATTACAATACCCTTAAAATGAAAATTTGCATTGATTTTTTTGGGTTATCGAAGATCTAATACATGAATTTTTCTTTCATAGAAACCCACATTGTAGAAATGAATAATAAAACTCCATTTAAAATAGTAATGTTAGAAACATAATGCTTACCCAGAGTAACTTGTAACTATCTTTCCACCTAGTAAAAAACGTGAGGTAAGTGAAAATATGTACATGGATTATAAATCCAACCATCATGTTCTGATGGAGACAAATAGAGAACTTTTTTAGGATAAAGTTAATAATAAAAAATCCATAACCCAAATAGGCATGAAGAAGTTCATTGATATCATCAAAAATGATGACAATAGGAAAATATTTTACATCATAATTCTTTTCCAAATGTTGAATAATTTTCAAGAGAAGAAATAGTTTCTTGATTTTAGTATAATCTCACACTTTTTCATGCTTTTATCAATTTACACTTCATCTATTATTCCAATATATATAAATACACCATATGGATATATAATACTTTAATCTATAAAAAATCATCCAATGTTTAACTTAAACCATTCCCCAAATGGTTAACCTTATAACCAATAAAAAATTATTAATGTACAAAACATTATAATGATGTTAAATAAATCAAAATAACATCAATTCCCCATATATCAAAAGGTAGTTCTTGGTTATTACATTCCAAACAAGTGAATACCTTTATCCATGATATTTTAAACCACTTCTCACTAAATCCTTAATTTGTTCATTGAAAATTAGTATCATCCATTTAACTTATTCATATCAAATATATCTTTATCCAAGTATCATTATATCAAAATTACACCCATATTAAGCATTATCCATACCTTAATCATGTGTTTTCTGAAAATATCACCTCATTACCTCAATAACTTTTCATGGTTACTAGTACCATTCAGTATATGCTCATAAAATGTTGGGGAAAAAATATAGTGAACTAATACATAAATATTTCATTATTTGATAATATCATAAAAGTTATTCTACAAAATTATTACTGAATTCTATTACATAAATACTCAAACAATCCACCACTTCGTTGTCATACTCTACAATTCCAGTAGTGATCACCTGAGATTTCACATTGTCTTTAGCATTAAAATGTTTCTGGAATAGATTGTCATTGTTAACTGTTAGATTTGGGAACAGATTAACATAATTACTATTTCCTTACACATGAATCATTGATGTTTGGGGTGAATTTTGTGTATCATTCTCTATATTCAAATCAATAGATAACTTTTTCCCATTAGTTCGACATTAAATTAACTGATGACATTATTTTCTAAAATTATAACATGTACCAATCCCCTTAAGACAATTTCCTCAACATTTATGTCCACCAATTTAGACTAAAGTATATCTAATCTTATTATATACATAAATTTTAGTGCTTCCTTTTAATTATATACTTATTTTCTTATCATAACCATGATATATATGGGAAGCTTCAATGTACTATTTTGTAAGAAAAATAAGGGGACGGTACTTATCAAAAAATAACCCCTTGAATGTGTCCCAATCCATGAAGTAAATTTTATCTTGTTGTATTATATTTTTAGCAATGTTCCACCCCTATTTTTCTTCACCTTCCAAGCAATAAGTTCCCAACATAACATTTTCATGTTTTGAACAATGGTGAATGAAAAATATATTTTTAATGGTACAGATCCATTTATCATGAACTAGTGTATTGGTCATTCCCCTAAAATAATGTGTATATTTACTTAAGAAGGATTTAAGAAAACAATGTTACCTTTTTTGGCCATTTAGAGTTTTAGCATAATTCAGGGCTCGATAAGGTTTGTTGTCCTAGAAAAAAGATGAAGTATTCCAGCTCCCATAACATTATATTTTTGAAGAGGATAATAATTTCATTTATCATCAATTTAAACATTAACATGTTTCTTTTGGGTACTATCCATTGACTAAAACTCCATTATAATATTACTAACACTAATCATGATGGAAAATCACATAATCATGAAACATTCATTATTAGATGCCTAAATTATGACTCATTCCTTAATCTAAAAAATGTTAGTTTTATCCATGTTTATGCATAGAAAAACTATTTTGAAATCCATCATGTTCATTCATAATGTGTTGGTGAATTCCCAAAAAAATATCCCCCAGGAGTGTCAAACCAGGTGTTTAGTAAGGCTTGTTATCATGTACCGGGTTACGCTTGAGTCAGGCCCAATGCACCTTTTTAAAGTTGTCACCCCTAGGCACATCTGTTTCAATTCCACATCCACTTATAGTATCTAGAAATGGATGTAATTCTAGGAAACTACTCTCAATATCTATTACCAAATTTTATGGACATTTCCTATACTTTTTCTTATCATTAAACTTAACTTTGGAGACATCCCTATACATATCCTTGGAAATATTCCTAGGTATCTCACAAAAGTTTTCTCATCCTTTTTTCCAATGGATGACTAAAAATTTTCTCTGATACCCAGTATGACAAACCTCCCTTTTTATACATGTTAATTATGTCATATTTTCATAACATTTCATACATTATACATACAAATTCATAATGAAAGTATTATTTTAGTTCCTTTGGATAGTCAGAAACATAAACAACTAGTTTATAACACATCTACTTATTGTCCCACCTATTTCTTCATAACTAGAAACTTTTTTGACACATGAAACTTAATTTATTTCTTCATATCCTCAAAAAAGAAACATAATAAAGGATAAGTTTATATGATTAGTAATGGTAAATAAGGGAGAAAAGTATGGTTAAACCTGAGCATAGGGGTATGAGAATGTGATCATAACATTATAAGATCATACACTACATATATAAAATCATAAAAATTAATCATGGGCTATGTATTGAGAGTTAATAAGACATTAATAATATGGGAATCAAGATAATAATCCATGAAATCATTACATAGGTTTAAGACATGTAATTGTTGAATATACATAAGCATATAAATGGAACTATATCAAGGATGCCTTCTAAGACCTTCATAAAATGCAAGGCTTGAGATAATCACATGTGTAACTGATTTGGGCATGAGATTCCATCTTGTGTACCCTATTATTTAAGGCATGGGATTCCGTCATGTGTACCATCTTATTTAAATCTTGGGATTCCCTCCCATGTACCCTCTAGTTCTGAGCATGGGATTCCCTCCCATGTACCCTCTTCTTTCGGGCATGGGAGGCCCTCCCATGCACCCTTTGTGCTCATATAAAATTTATCATTACCCGATGCACAAGAGGGAGATATAGGTGTCAACCATAACATAATGAAAACTGTATACCTATGTTCCCCAAATACATTATTCATTCAAAAAATTAGATTTCATTGGAATCAAATGGGTGTCATAAACACCATTCAATCATAACATAACACTTGGAAAAGAAATGGGTCTCATAATTATTATTCTATCATAAACATAAACTATTTATAAAAAGTATAATAATTTTATAATTGGATAATATACCATGTAAAACATATATATAATCAAATAAAATTATCTTATATGGAAAATAATTTTGAGAGATCCCTTGAAAATAATTTTTGAAGAATATATCCTTTCTACTTAAAAACAATTTTTAAATCATAAAACATTTATCAAACCATTTTCATTGAAATTAAAATTGAAATTTTATAATTGAACCATTTAAAACCATTTTTCAACATATTTGAAATCCTTTTACTTGAAAACTATTAAAAAATATTTTAAAAAATTTTCTAAAACATTTTTAGAAAAAAATAATTTGATGGAATTTTTTTTTTCCGAAGAGTGAGTAAAATTACATCAAACTTTTAATATCCTAAATAGAGGGAGACTCATGATACAAAATTTCCAAGGTTAGTATATAAAACTCATTAAAGAATATAAGAGAATAAGATAACATGTTTCTCAAAGATGGAAAATTGAGACAGAATTACATTACCTATTTGGTAGCTTTTGAATCATAAACCCCATAAAATTTAAATCATCAAATGGATATATAAATACCCAAAAAATTTCAGAATATATCTCAAAAAATAAATTCATGAGCAGTATATAAACAACCCAAAATAAATGAGTAGTGTATAAGGCATGTGTTCCATATAAATAAAAGTGTGACAAAAAATCATTACTACATGAGTAATATTAGAATCATGAACCCCATGAAAGAATAACATTGAATAAAAAATTTAATATCCTAATATAAATAGAATTTAGGATAAAACATGTAATAGGGATTTTTAAATACACCCAAAAAATAAGTGAGTGATGAATATGGCATGTATCTCAAGAAAATAAAAAGTAAGATAAAATTCCCTTTCTTTAAGTAATGGATTCCTTCATATACATTCAAACCTCCTATATAATAAATATAATTTTATTGTAATCTACCACATAAACATATTCATATAAATAATTTCATATATTATTTACTTATTACTTTATATTACTCACATATTAACAATTCCTTATAAATGATATATTTATGATAATAACTGCTTTTTTTTTCATTCATGTTTTGACTTATTATCCTTGGCCCTCTTAAAAATATCATGATATAATCATATATATAATGATAAAAATTATATAAATATAATTAACATATATATATATATGTGTGTTTATTATATATATTTATTCACCATGATTCATATAATTTATTTGTAGAAAATAAAATACATTATTTAGGGAGACGGTATATCGTACGTATGCATGAATGTTGTTTTCATTTTTCTGTTATATTACTTGAAAGGACATTATATGATATAATATCATTCAGGAATAATTTTAATGTTTTATATATCATATATATTTAGTAAATTCATTCTTATTACCATCCATGTGAAATATAAATAATAAAGGAATAACATCACATCATGGAGATGGTAAGCCATAAGAAGTCACGAGCGACGTTATCGTTTCTCAGATTATTAGGTGGAAAAAACGCAGATATAATATAATAATTATAGAAGTATAATTATGTCATAAATATCATATACATCATATAAAAACATATTGTCCATCTTAATTCCCAACTACGCTATGTGGTCAATGAAAAACAAACAATTATCATTTAGTGAGGTAGCAGTTCTCCATATACAATATCGGTAAGTTAGTTACCCATTAGATAGATGTGTGTGTGAATGCAGGTAGAAAACATTATATGTAAGAACACAAATCTTCTTTTCAGGTATGTTTTTCTTTTCTGGTTGTTTTTGAGAAAAAGTGGAGTTTTTGGAAATTTCTGGAGTACATGCCGTGTACTTATAAATACACACCATGTACTCAGTTTCCACAGATGACCATGTATTGACCGTGTAATGGCCAAGTACATGGCCATGTGGGGTGACCTGTAGGATACCTAAAGCATGCCCCGATAAAGGCAAGTACAAACAGTGTACTTCTAATGTACATTTCGTGTACTTTTTTTCATTAAAAGGACTGGGGTCACGTCTAAGGGATAAAACACACTTCTTCTTCATCCATATCATCTATGAGCCTCCGTACGGCTATAGATCTTCTCCAAGAACCCGAATCGGCATCCATCCTCTGAATCAAACTATGTCGGTTGCATTGGAATCACATAGGTGAGTTCTCTCTTCTACTTGAACCTCTTTTCCTGATTTCTCCTCTTTCGGGAGATATCCTTGGTTGACCTTTTTTAGTTTTTTTGTAAATATAAAACGTTCTAGGATGAATTGAGGCCTAAGGTTCACATATATCAATCTCACAATTCCGGGGTGAGTGGTTTGTGCCTTTATGTAGTTAGTATTTGAGTTATATGTGCAAAAGTGCCCAATACCCTTGTTCGGGGTATTGCGTGTTTATAGTTTTTATCCTTACTATTGCCTGCTATGCCTGGATTTTTTTGGATAGAGGATAATGTTTTGTGAATAAGATTATATTTACCATGATATGGATGTTTTTACCATGTTTTCTTGTTTTGACCATTTGGTCTCACTTTCCTGTTAGGCTTTTTTTCTTTCCATGCCTAGTATTGTAGGATGGAGTGATTTTTTTATCTGACATGTTGTGATATTCTATATAATATTTAGCCAAGTAGTTCTTGAGGTTTACTTTGAATTCCATATATTTTTGTGCATGATTGACTTACACAAGACTATGATAACCTGGTGTAGAAGACCATAAAGATAATGGACGTTGAGGGCTTCTCCAGAGTCTCTGGTTACTTTTACGTTGCGAGAACATAGCGGGGATAGGTATAAGTGGTCCATCAGAGTGTCTATAGATCCTCAATACGACCACAAGGGGAATTGGACGTTGAGTTATTCCTCATAGTTCCTATTATTTACCGATACGAAGCTATAGGGGGAATTGATGGCGAGTGCTTCCTCAGAGAGTCTTTGCTTAAACTGAACCAGAGGGGTTGGACTTTGAGTACTTCCCAGAGGGTTTCTTGTGTTTGTCTAGTTTAACTAGAGGGGTTAGACTGTAAGTTCTTGCTAGAGGGTTACCTATTTGAGATTATCTGCTTTCTTGATATATGAAATTTAATGCAATTGAAACTGTAGTATTGTTTACTTTTGAGTACTTCCTTGTTTACTGCTTCTCATTGCTTATTGCTTTCCATATATAATCACTGACTATTAGGCACATATCTTTGGGTGGTTTCCTACTAGGATTAATCTCACAACCTATTTGGGCCATTCTTTTGCACCCAAATAGATTATATTGCTGTAGGTATAGATAAGGGGAATCACTCTTCTACTTCAGGTATTTGATGGTTGGGGAGCATGAGAGAAGATGACCAAGTTGTGGCTTGCGATGCAGAGGGAGTTTATCTATTTTCTTTTGTACATTGTTCTATTATTATATTCCAACATTGTGACTTGATTTTCTACTTTCCTAGACATATACATCATGAATCATCATTATATATGTACTCCAGTTTATTTCTTATAGCCTTCCACTTTTTACTATTGTATAGTATTATTACTTATTTCGCTATTGTTATCTGTTTTATTTCCACTGTGTTACTCTTCAAATGAGGGCATAGTTTCCTCAATATCACACCTAAGGCCCTCACTGCTAGTCTGTAGCCTCTGGCATTCAGGGAAATGTGCTTGAGGCCATGTGACCAACCGGGTATGGGGCGCCCCTGGGCGGAACCCGGAACTGGGATGTTACATAGTGGTATCAGAGGGGTTTCTTTTCTTCTTGACTTTCTATTTGGAGCCTCTAGTCAGGTATAGGATGGAATTGGTTCTTGGTAATAAGATGTGTCTGGGAGTAGCTAACCCATGTACAAGGAAAATATAATTTACCTCATTTACTGTGAATATTCTGGTTTTTCAATTTTACAGTTGATTTGATATCACCGTTGGGTGATTCACATATATTGGGCTGTTATTGTTGATGTTATTGAGGTTATATTTCTATTGCAACCTGATTAGATGAGGGTATTCCATCTCATGTATCATATAGGCACTTGCTAGAAATAACATGTCATGCATTCTTGCCATGCAATTTAAGGTGAATTAGCGGTTTCATGTTGTTGTGATTGATGTTGTGTTAGATAGTCATGCTATTGTGATATATGCCTTGATAGAATACCTGCTATTTGATAGGGTATTTGATTAAGAATGGTTTTGTTGAATGAACTCCAAAAATTTGTTCTTGATGTGTTATGGGCCCTCATGGACCAAAATTTGTGGGATCATTGCACTATTATCCTAGAATATGACATGTATAAGATTAAAAGCTTTGATTCGCGGGGAGAATGGGCCCTCACAGATTGGAATTTGGCACTTTAATGTTCGTTTCTGTGTTTTATGGGCTTCCAGAGCAGTTTCTGAGGCTTAGTGTCCGGAAAAACTTAGAATACACATAGTGTAGTGATGAATATATGTCGCATGTCCTTTTGTTTAGGAAGAAACTGTTTTTCTTAAGTACACGCCATGAACTGTATGTACATACTGTGTAGTCTCTAACCATGTAACTGGCAGTGTGGGCAGAGACCCAAGGTTGGAAAATCTTGGTAGAACACACCATGTGCTGGGCGTACACGCCGTGTTGTGTAGACCATGTGTCCACCCGTGGGACTAATGACACAAATGGATAAAACATAAGTTATACACGCCATGTCAAGCTTGAACATGCCATGTAGTGTAACCCGAGTATCCAGCCATGTAAAGAACAACGCGGGTTAGTGAAATCCTTCTAGTACACGTCGTGTCTGGCACAAACATGCCTTGTATAGTCAGCCGTGTAACCAGATAGGTCGGTGAAGTTCTTCTAGTACACACTGTGTCCAAACTAACATGCCATGTAGTCTTGTTATAGGAGAACCGTGTGGATTATCCATGTAAGGGAACTGGGGAAGGGGAAGAGGATTCAAGTTCAAACTGTGTGTTAGGACAACACACCATGTGTTTGGGGTGTTACACGACCTGGGTTAGAAAAAGTACACGCCCATGTGAAGGCTTAAGGGAACATGCCATGTAGGAATGATACACGCCGTGTATCCATGTTTTGAAAAAATTGAATGCTTTCTTTCTCTTGTTCCCTTCTTAAAATTCTAATTTTCAGTCCTTGATAATTTGTATCTATGATGGGCGATTGACCTTGCAGAGTCATACTGACGAGACATCTTCCGGCTGTACGCCAGTTATATGACAGTGATCAGACACCAGATATTGCTGATCAGGGACTACCAAGAGATCCTCCTGTAGTTCCAATATTGGCACCAACCATCATTCTAGATAGAGGTACTGAGTATAGTTCTGAGAGGGCTTTATGAGGTTCATGCAGGCCTTCTAGGGAGCATTGACTCCTGCCCGTTGATGGTAGAACTGACACAGGTTTTATAGCAGCAGAATCCTCCCACATTCATAGGGGATAGAGGACCTCAGGCTATAGAGTCATTGATAGAAGCCATGATATCTATCTTCGAGCATCTGGAGACGCCTCCATATAGGATGGTGAAGCTGGTTATGTATATGCTTCAAGATTCTGCCAAGAGATTTTGGGATGTGATCTCACATGCATGACACAAGTAGGTTATGGATTGGGATGAGTTCCAACATTCCTTCTATGACTATTTCTATCTAGATACCTTGAGGGATGACCGAGCCTGATAGTTCATGATTCTAGAGCTAGGTACTCTTTCTGTTATAGAGTATTCTTCTTGCTTCATAGAGCTACAACACTTCACGCGCATCCCAAGAGGTGACAAATTATTCCTGGAAAAGAAGTTTGAGGATGGTCTCAGGCATGAAATCTGATCTAAGGTGAAAAACTTCAGGTTGACTTCCATAACTTCTATAGTCAACCAGGAACTGATCATATCGTGAAATTTGAGGGATTCTAGAGTTGTGAGCCTCGAAGGTTTGACATTCAGAGTTAGTACCCCTCCTACTAATAATAGAAAGTGCCGCAGGGAGTCTTCACACAAAAATCAAAGGAGGCAAGAGAAATCTTCAGGTAGACAGGTGGTGTGCTACCAGTTTGGGAAGAGAGAGAATACAAGACCACATTGCCCGAGAGACCCAGTAGAGTGCTGATATTGTGGTAAGATGGGTCATCTTCAGCGCTTCTGTCAGTTATTCTCACCAGTAGCTGGCGGCATGAGTTCTTCTATGACTCCTCGTTCAGGAGCAACACAACCAGCTTCTCATCAGTCAAAGAACTGGAGTTCTTCCAGCCATTCAGGCTGATGTGGATGTAGTGACCATGGTAACTAGTCATAAGACTTTCAGCGACAGTAGGGTGGATCATCTCAGGGTTGTCAGGTAGGGTAATAGGGCCATGGTGCAGGTTAGACTTTTTCAGTGGAGAAAACCCACCAGGAGTAAGATCCCAAACCCTCTATAGTTCATGGTACGATTCTAGTTTCCTATGTTTTATCTTATTCTATTATTAATATATGGTCTTCCCATAGATTTATATCTGTTTCTGTTGTGGAGAGCCTTGGGCTTTGTATCTCTTCTTCTACTGATATCTTGACGCTAGACACTCTGTTGGGGACAAGAACGAATAATGTACGTTAGTGCAAGGAGTTCCCTCTTGAGGTTGGTGGGTATCACTTCTTATGGGACCTCTCTATCTTAAAGATGATTGGATATGATGCCATTCTTGGAATGGACTTTTTAGTTCCCTTCCAGGCTGTTTTCGACTTCTATATTCGTAGGGTAAGTCTCACATCACCAAAGGATGGATCGTTTCTTCATAAGGGAGAATGGGATGTCCAGGAGAGAAAAGCCAGACCTGAGCATCATGGTTTAGGAGGAGCTAGATCTTAGATTACTAGTCTTTATCTGGATGATCAGGGGACTTCCCAGATGGACTTTCCTCAGGTGGTGGATCATTTCAGGGACTTATTTCCAGAGGACTTTTTAGGTTTTCCTCTAGAGCAAGAGGTGGAATTTTCTATTGAGCTTGTTCCAGGAGCAGCACCGGTGTCTATTCCTCCTTATAGAATGGATACACTTGACTTACAAGAGCACAAGAAGTAGTTGGATGAGTTGTAGGCTAAGGGTTTCATCTAACCCAGTACTTCTCCTTGGGGTTCACTTGTCCTGTTTGCTACGAAGGTGGACGATACCCTCAACCTTTGTGTGGATTATCTGAAGTTTAACCAGTTGATGGTCAAGAACCGATATCCATTTCCAAAGATTGTTGATCTCTTTGATCATCTTTGAGAAGCCCGAGTGTTCTCGAAGATTTACATGAGATTCTATTACCATCAATTGCACGTTAGACCATCCGATATACCTCTTACAGCCTTTCGGAGTAGGTATATTTTATACGAGTATGTGGTTATGCCATTCGGTCTCACGAACGTGCCTGCAGTCTTCATGGAACTGATGAACCGAGTAATCCATTCATACTTGGATTATTTCGTAGTAGTCTTCATGCACAATATCTTGGTGTCCTCTCACACTCGACTCGACCATGCCACACATATTGAGATCATTTTGAGTACACTGAGAGAGCATCAGTTATATTCTAAGCTCTCAAAATTCCACTTTTGGAAGGACCAAATTTACTTCTTGGGTCATGTTATCTCAGAGATAGGAGTATTAGTAGACCCATAGAAATTGAGAGCAGTAGTTTCCTAGGAGTAGGCGAAGAATTTCTTTGAGGTACGTAGTTTTATAGGGATAACTGGATATAAAAACGTTTTATACAAGACTTTTCACACTTAGTAGCGCTACTTATAGGCCCGACTAAGTAGGGTGTAAAGTTCTTGTGGTTAGATTCTCATGGGTCAGTTTTTCAGGAGCTGAAAGGGAGGTTTACTTCAACACCAATACTAGTATTTCCAGAGTTGGGAAAGAGCTATACTGTTTACTATGATGCATCAGGTATCAGGCTAGGAGTTGTGCTAATACATGGGGAAGGAGTCGTTGTGTATGGGTCTCAGTAGTTGAGGCCACATGGGAGGAATTACCTAATGCATGATCTCGAGCTAGCGTAAGTTGTTCCTGCTTTACGCAGTTGGATACATTATCTTCTGGGAGAGAATTTTTTGGTTTTCACTAGCCACAAAATTCTCAAGTACATCTTCACTCTGCGAGACCTGAATTTGAGACAGAGAAGATGGGTTGCGTACCTTTAGTCCTTTAACATTGAGCTTGCCCATACACATGGGAAAAGAAACATAATAGCTGATGCACTGAGCCATAGGACTCAGATACATGCAGTTTAAGAGGCCATTAGTGAGTGGCAGCTTATGTATCTATTCTATGAGATGCATTTTGAGGTGCACGATAGAAAAGGGCAGACATTTCTTTCTTTTCAAGATGTTACCTCTAATCTTCTTGATATAGTGCGAATGAGGAAGCTATCAGATTCTGAAGGCCTAGTCCTACAGGAAAGTGTGTCAGGAGAGGACCCTATTCCTAGATGGACCATAGGCGAGGATGAGATCATGTGTTTTCATGGGAACATATGTTTTTCAGTAGACATACGTGAGGAGATGATGCAGTACTTTCATTCCCCAGTTTGGGTAGTTCATCCTGGTGTCACCAAGATGTATCATGATTTACACTGTCGGTATTGGTGGCCGTGTATAAAGAGATATGTTGCTAGTTTCGTAATGAGGTGTTCCACCTATCATCTGATGAAGGCGGAGCATCAACGACCAGTAGGGATTTTCCAGCAGTTACGTATTCCTGAGTGGAAGTGGAATGATGTTGTGATGGATTTCGTGACAGGTTTACTGAGATCGCCTCGATGAAATGATATAGTTTGGATTGTCATTGATAGACTCATGAAGGATGCTCACTTCTTTCCGATCAAGGAGACCTTCAGTGTTGATGAGCTGGGATGGTTGTACATCCGAGAGATTGTAAATTTACATGGGATTCCACAGTCCATTGTTTCAGATAGAGATGAAAATTTTACTTCTCGGGTATGGAAGGGGCTTCCGAAGGGCTTGGGTACAGAGGTACTTTTGAGTACAGCTTACCTTCCCCAAATAGATGTCTAGTTCAAGCGTACGATTCAGGTTCTTGAGGACATGTTTCGAGAATGCATCCTAGATTTTGGAGGATCTTGGGAGAAGCACATACCTCTTGTGGAGTTTTCCTATAATAATAGTTTTCAAGCAACTATTCCGATGGCACCTTATGAGGCTTTGTATGGTAGGCCATGCTGATCACCCTTATGTTGGCTGGAGGTAGGAGAGGCAACTATGCTAGGACCTAATCTTGTCCAGAAGACTACAGATTAGATAGAGTTGATTCAGAAGAGGATGAATAGTGAACAGTCATGACAGAAGTCTTATTCTGATCGACGGAGACAACCTCTAGAGTTCGAGGTCGGAGATCAGTTTTTCCTACGTGTCACACTGAGGTTGGGACACAAGAGGATTAGGAGACACGCTAAGCTTTCACCGAGGTATGTCGGGCCATTTGAGGTTTTGGAGAGAGTCAGCCCGGTTTCCTATCGGTTATAGTTACCTCATAGGTATTGGGCTATGCACGAAGTTTTTCACCTTTCTCAGCCATGATATTACTTCTCAGACCTGTCTCATGTTTTCCAACTAGAGGAGGATGAGTTAGAGGTGGATACCTCATTCGAGGAGCATCTTATCCGGATTGTTGATCGAAGTGTGAGGGTTCTCCATGGCTGGTATATTCCTCTGGTACGAATTCTATGACGGCACGAGCGAGTACAAGACGCGACTTGGGAGAGGAAGGCTAGTGTATGATCATTGTGGTCAGAGCTGTTTGAGGATTATTATTCTACGCCGCCTTGATAGGGAAATTCGGGGAGGGATTTCTTCAAGGGAGAGTTTTTAGGAACCCAGATCTTCTTTTCAGGTATGTTTGTCTTTTATGGTTTTTTATGAGAAAAAGAGGAGTTTATGGAAATTTCTAGAGTACACACCGTGTACTTATAATACATACTGTGTACTCAGTTGCTGCGGGTGACTGTGTACTGGCTTTGTAATGGCTGTGTACGTGGCCGTGTGAGGTAACCTAGAGGCCGCCTAAAGAGGGGCCCGATAAAGGTATGTGCACACAGTGTACTTATTAAGTACACACTGTGTACTTTTTTTTACATTAAACAGAACTGGGTCACGTTTAATGGACAGAACACACTTCTTCTTCATCTGTCTCATCCAAGAGCATCCATACAACCACAAATCTTCTCTAAGCCCCCAACTCACCTTCCCTGTTTGCTGCTTCTCTTTGCTTATTTCCTGAAATATAAATTCATTGATTATTAGGAACAAACATTTCAGTGGTTTCCTACTGGGATTAGTCTCACACCCTGTTTGGGTCATTCTTTTGGGCCCAAACAGATTATATTACTGCAGGTATAGATAAGGCAAAGAACCCTTCTACTTCAGGTAAATGATTGCTGAGGAACTGAAGAACATGGGAACAAGCTATGGCTTGTGATGTTGCGGGATTTTATCTGTTTTTTGGTACATTTTTCTATTACTGTATTCCATCATTGTGACTTAATTGGATGATTTCCTAGACATATGTATCATGCATCATCCGTATATATTTACTCCAGTTTCTTTCTTATAGTCTTCCTCTGTTTACTGTTGTATGGTATTATTAATACTTCCGCTATTGTTATCTGTTTTATTTCCACTGTTTTACTCTTCCAATGAGTGCATAGTTTCCCCAATATCACACCCAAGGCCCTCGCTGCTAGTCGATAGCCTCTGGTATTCGGGGAAATGCTCTTGAGGCCATGTGACCAACTGGGTACGAGGCGTCCCTGGGTGGCACCTAGAACCGAGACGTTACATTATATAACAACATACCTATATATATAGGATACTGAGGCTATTATATAAACATGAAATAAAATTTTTAAGGGGTTTAAGGAAGAAATAATAAACAAACATTCAATGATAAATGTTATATCTTCTTTGTTTATCTTCTCCTGATTTGCACAAAAGGACTCCTTTTTATTGCTTTCTGTGAAACGTAAGGCATCAAGTATTAAGGGGGGGGGGGGAAGTTGGGAGGATAATTGGATTGATTTTTTCCAAAACAAATGGGTTATGAAGTGTTAATATAAGAGAAATAATGGTTCCCTTTTGTAAGGGAGGAGAGGGGCGCTTTTGAAATATCTCAAAATATTAATTTATTATAAACTCAATATTAAACCAAATACCTACAAAATTCCATTGATTTGAAGACAATATATGAAAATATTGTAATATCATAAACCAATATATATTATAAAAGTTTTTATTTTAAATTAAACCTTATATTTTTAATTAACCCTTAGTTAAACTATTTTAATTTTAACTATGGTAAAAATATTTTAATTATTAAAATATTGTTATTTTTACTTAAAAAGTGTCAATTAAACCATAAATGGTCAATTTAGGATATATTCTACTATATATTATGTTATTTGTCATTTTTCATGATTTTTATGATTTTTATATAATTTAACAAATTATTATTTTCATAAAATATCATAACCGTCCATTTTCAGACTATTCATTATTTTACATTTAAAATCTATCATGAAAACATGTTATCTTAGAACCAACACTTATATTATGTCAATAACATGTCAAATATATATATATATATAATGTTTTTATGACATCAATTATGTCAAATTTAATTTATTTTAATGTTTTTATAATCATTTATTTGATATTCCAATTATTTAAATAATTAATGCCTCATAATTTTGTAGGACTTTAAGGTAATTATTTATTTCTTACAAGAAAATAAATATCATGATGAATATAATAATTTTATCTTCAAAATTAAAATTTACAATAGAATTTATCTTTTTTGATAACCCTATTTTAATAATGAAATTTTTAATAAAAATGTGAGTTTGACATCTTTAACTTTTATTTAAATAAAATATAATAAACGGAATACCCTCATCCAATTGGCATCCATAGGATATAATTTCAGAAAAATTATTCTTTCTATTGAAAAACACACATCCAATAAAATTATGACATGTTTTAGGGTAATTTAATAATATTATTTTTACCAAAAATTACCCGATATACTCTTTTCCACTGTAATTAATTTTAATTACTTTTACTATTATTTTAGGCCAAAAAACTAATTTGATAATATTGGTATTAAAATATAAAAGTAATTATAAATATTTATTTAAATTTTTAAAATTTTAAATCACATAAGATGAAAATTTAGGTGTAAGGATAATCCCATAGTCGGGAATGGAAATCATGTTTTTAAAGTAAAAATGTCTAAAAGTTTTCTATATTTCTATATCTGAATTTAATATATATATTTTTCCAATAACCTACATTGGTTTATATGATATTTTTTTTCTAATTATACTTTTAAACCAGATCAAAACATAATTTAATTATATTAACAAATTAGATGAAAATGTTGTCTTGAAATTAATATAGTATCTTTTTACTATGAATCAAAATATAAAACTTCTCATAAAAATACCAAAAATTACACTAAATTAAATTTTTATATCATGAATAAAAAAGATTGATTTTTAAAATATATTATAGAAAATTTTCAAAAATTGGATTTGAAATGGTTTCTCCATTAAGAGGTGATAAAATCACTCTTTTGAAATTTCTTGATTTTTATGCATAAAATTGGGTTTATTCTTATCTTATTCGTATCAAACCTATTGGATGAATATAAAAAATATTTTATTGAGTATATAAAATATATATTTTATTTAATATCATTCACTAATTATAATTAATTTAATTTATTAAGACTAAATGTCTTTAGGAGTATAAAAACAAAAACATTGTCTTTATATTCAATTAGTATATATTTCCATTTCTAATTAATCAGTAACCAATGAATTCATCATATAAACCATATATTTTCATCAATTAGTTAATAATATTAAAAATTACTAATTTAATATCTATTTTATGTCTTATTATATTAATTAATAATATTTTAATAATATAATATTATTCTGTAAAACTTGGTTTTGTGTGTAATGAAACCTATCAAAATAAATCAGCATTTTGTGCAACACAAGCCAAACATAGTGTTGAGTGTACTTCAAACTAATATAAGTGTTAAAATTAGATCAATATTCACTTGGTGTTTCATATAATGCAATCCAAATAGTGTTTTTGGTATAACAAAAGAAATATTTAGTATTATTTGAAATGAAAATATTAAAAAGAATAAATTAATTAATAAAAATAATTTGTAAAATCGGGGAGTGTTATATTATCTCTACAAATATCACTCAACCATGATTAAAATGTTACATGAACTCAAAAAAATTATTATAATAAATCACATAAGAAGATCAATGAGAAAAATATTAGCTAAACTATAATGTGAAGAAAAACAAATGAGAAACTACTCTAAATCCCCAAGAAATAAGTATAATAAAACATACCATTAAAAATTAACCAAGTATCTCATAATCTATAGATTTTTAGTTAATGTATGTCATATAATTACTCTATTACTCATGATTTAATGGGTTATATCTTTAATAGGTATCCCTTAAGTCGAGGGTTGCAGCATAATAAAAAAATGTTTAAACATCATTAAAATAATAAAGAATTCATATTTCCATATGAAAATATAAAATTTAAATTAATGAAAATATTGTTAAATGAAACAAATTTAACATTATAAGGTAATGTCTATCCATGTACATAAAATAATTCATAACCCTTCAAATAATCCTCTCTATGAATAAATTACAACCCCCACATAGAGATTGAAAACCCCCATTAAAGTATTCATGATTTGGGTATTGTGATATTTTCCGAGATGAAATTATTCATGGATTAAAAGGTAAAAATAACATATAAAATTTAATGTAGGATCCCTGGGTTAATGGAGATAAATACTATATAAAAATAATAAGTCATTTGCAGGAAAATGTTTAATTTTTTATTATTTTTATGGAAAACTTTGGAAGGTTATAGAAGATATTGCATGTATGAGATCCAAACGAGGAAAAGAAAAATATAAAGTTATGTAAAATGGGGATATTTTCCTCAATGGAATTTAAATATAAAGATAAAAATAATAGATATAAATCATGTTGGTAAGAAAAAATATGCAAGATAATAAAAAAATAACTATATAATATGGATAAAATTGAACAATATTCACATATTCTAATTCATTTCTTAAAGAAAATGAAACAAGAATAAGGAAAGTAAATAATCATGGGTTTCCTCCAATTATGAAATATGATTAACATATCCATGAAAAGGATTAGACACTCATTTTAAATTAATTTATTCAATTATTCCTATCATATCTATAGTTTGGTAATGTTTTGGGAATTTTTAATCACCATAAATACTTGAATCTTTATATCTAAAATATAAAAATCTCCACGAGGAATAAATATTGTAATTATGTACATAATTGACAATATTTATTTATTTTTTCTTATAATTACTATATAAATTTAATTTTAAAATATATCTTTTTCACCAAGTAATAACTTTTATTGTTTAATTCTATTATAATACCAAACCTATTTTTTCTCTTTATATATCTTGGAATTTACATACATATCGATCGTTATATAACCATGTTCATTCATCTATAGATAGCTTCATTGTTAAGATGTTTTCAAATATATAATAAACTTTTTAACACCATGGTAATCATTATATTCTATCTTTATAAGTAGGTGATTTTTTTTTAAAAAAAATAGGTATGAGTACATTATAATTGTTGTTTTGTATAATATCATTTATTCCCAAAATTCTCCATGAAGTATGTTTTTCAAATATTTCAATATATGTTCATAGTTATCTCAAAGATTCCATTAATCTCATAGTATAAAATTTCAAATTATTCATTAGTCTATGGATGATATAGGGTGATCATATAATAAAGTAATCTACATTGGATCATTGAATTCTAAATCATAATGTTTTTAAGCTGAGTGCCGGTGTCACTGATGTGGAGCTTTATTATTCTAAACTATATAAATATTGTTAATTTGAAAATTTAATTACAAATTGAGTAGTATTTTCCACAAAAACATAATATTACACCGACATTGAAATATATTAAATATAGACTATGATGTATTATTTTTATAATGATTTATGAAAAGACCCTTTGATTAAATCTTTATATGTCAAAAATTTAAAAACCATAGCGGGGTGTTGTGGAATCTCATGCTTCAAACTAAAAAATCTAGTTATTTCACATTTATCACAATTCATGATGAAGTATAAAATATCTTGAGGTTTAGTGGGATAGTATTAAACACATTACAACACATTACTAATTGTATATTGAATTACATTATGCCCTGTAGCTCACTAAATAGAAAAAATTAAAAACATTCTCTTCTTATTCCAATGGGATCAACATTATAATATTTCCACCAACTTAATCATTAAAAATAAATGGGTTATCCTAGTAATAATGGATAATGTAACTTCATATCTTTATCAAATGGTATGAACCATTTGAATGATTGTACTAATTCCATAAAATGACAATCAAAATGATGCATAGGAGGTTAATGGAGGTTTTGGGTGTGTTATGAGCTCATTTAAAGATTGAAGCACAAAAAGGTTGAAAACAGGCTGGACCACAAGGTTTGTTTGAAACTAGGTGACCCAAGGTGTGTGGTCATGTTGTAAGTTTTTTATTGATTCACTTCCCATGATTTTTTCATGATTACTCAAACTGTGGGAAAATTCATGTGATTTTCCCTATGTAGTAAAACCTTGCACATAGATGGCACTAATTTTGGCCAAACCGTGCATCCAAACCATGGAAAATAAAAATTGGAGTGAAATTACATTTTTTCCCTTAATTAATGTTTTAAAACCTTTCTATTTTCTTTCCACCCTCCATTCCCATGGTTTTCTCCTCCCTCCAAGAACAAAAATATCCTCTCCTCTCTCTCATTGGTTTTTGAAGTTTCTCCCTTGAATATCACCTGTTTCCTTTACCGTTTATAGCTACATAATCATCTCATTATATTATATCTTCTTCACCATTTTATTGATCTGTTTCTCCAGTATCCATTGTGACATTTTGATGCAATATACCTTTTACCTATTCTTTTGGTATTGTTAAATTAGTTTATTTCTTCGATTTTAAGTTGAATCATGGCTTGTTACCAGACGTTCAGAGTACAATGACTATGTGAAAGTGTGTCTACTATCTTTATTATCATTTCATCACTTTATAGGTGACCAACCATTGAACCACTCAGTAGAGCCTTTCAGTGATGCCTTGTCCATGCATATTAAATTTATTGAAATGATTATAATATTTATAATGGCAATATCATGGAGTGAAACCCATCTAAGGGTGTTCACTTTGAATTTGGAAAACCTTTTGGGTGTTCCCAAGATAAATGACATATTACGCCCATGTTTCAAAAGTGGAAATCACCTTGGGTGTGTGTGTTTCCCTTGTATTAATTCCAAAGTTGAGAAATGAAGATGATATAAATATAGAACCATGAGTATTTCCCTTGAAACACATACCACACACATAATATTTAAATTTACATGATGGATGATTCATAATGAAATCCTTAATCCTTGTGTAAAATTATTTTGTAAGTTGGTTAATGATTATAATACATTTATCAAGCCTTATATTTAAATTTATCAGTGTATATTGGATGAATACCTTGCTTCATGCCTTATTATTTCCACTTTGAGTTATGCCTTTTCCATGTTCCATGCCTTGTAAAATTCATATTGCTGAAGCCATTGATTTAGTTTAGCATGAATGTTGTATATAATCAACCATAATTTCATGATATATTGAGATGTCATTGATGACATATGGTAAGAGTAATGAGAATTCCATGTTCCTATGGTTATATTTCATTCTTTACATTTTATTCCTTGTTTCATATGCCTGATTCCATGCTTGCTCTTATTTGATGCTTATTTCCATTCCAGATGAATTGTCCCATTCTTGAATTGCATGGATTGATTAAATGGTAATCATGTGGTGTTGAGATGACTATTGTTGGCATCTGGTTATATATATGCCTTGCCTTGTGATATATACCTTGGTTGATATGGACCACTAGATACAAACTGGGATACAACATGGGTTCCATATTAAGCACTCTTTGATGGACTTGCCGTGCTCATCTAGATACGACGTGACACACCAGGGGTGATTCTTTAGTTTTCCAAGAAAAGTTTTCATGGATGGTTTCTTATAATCCTGAGAGATACATAGTTCCCTAGGGGAGAAACTGTGGATGGACCCATTGGAAAGATGGATGTTCCATGCCACGTGTGATACTCAATCCACTATGTGAGATAATCGGGAAGGACTTAGAGTTATCATTCCATGAGTTATAAAAGGGATTATTTATAGATCTCCCTGGATAGACTCAGTGACATTGGATTATATAGGATGTTCCCATAGTTATTCTTGGGATTCATTTTAGATCACTTTGGATAGGCTCGGGACTCCACTACTAGATTTTATGGATTGATTTATTATTCTCTCACATTAGAAGCATTATTATTAATTCTATGGGCTTACTTATGCACATGTGATGTTTCTCTCTTTCTTACTAGAACACTTGAATGATAACATGTTAATTAGATCCAAATCCAAAGAAAAAACATAATGGGTATGCCTTCTTTTTATTCCTTATTTAATATTGGACCTTATATACATAGTATGCTTGCACAGTTACATTGTACAGACTTTTAGAAATGGGCGAATCATGTGGTAGGGGGCGAGTGTTTGTTTTGAAACCAGGACTAGGTTGATAATTTTTATTTATGTAGTTCTCTGTAATTATTGTATCTAGAAATCTTTTATCATTTTATGTAAGGAAATGTAAAGGTCTAGGCACAATGGGTACTGGCCTAATGAGTTTTATATGTCACACCATTTTTGGGAGTCGTTTAGTACCCAAGTAGACATTATGATCATATGTATGGATAAAAGGAATAAGGTTTCATCTGATGCTTGATTTCTTTAAAACATAGGATGCGAATTTGGCTGTAGAGGATCGAACAAATCCTCAAGATGAAGTGTAGTAGTTTATTTGGATTTATATAGTTTGAATGGTATTTAGTATATGATTATACCCCTATTCCACTACCCCCTATTTTTTATATAATAATGATATGGAAATAATCATTTTGTATCTATTATTGATTATATATTAATAACAATTGTCTATTTGTATTACATGGATTATTCCTTTACTTTCCACTACTTTTTTTCATATTCATATGCTTTTGTTTTTGTCGTCCATTTTTTTCCATTGTAAATACTTGATAAATGTGGGAATATACTTACCACATACACACCCTAGGCCCTCGCTACTAATCGACATCCTCTGGAATTTAGGGTGATGCACTTGAGTTAATGTGCCCAAACGCTCACAGAGCACTATAGAGTGGCACCTGTGTCCATGATTCTATAATGTGGTATCAAAGAGCTTTTAATTTTATCTTACTATTAGGGTTAGAAAAGAGATTAGGATAAAGAAATTTGGAATTTACCATGTGCTTTGATGTAGTTAACCCATCTACAGGGGACACCCAAAATATCTTGGTTGAGAATAGAAGTTATTGATTATATTTTTGATAGTTGACATGACTTCACCATTAGGTGACAGACTTTTAATATGGTGTAATTATATTGATGTGATATAAATGTTGATTTATGTTATTTCAACCAAATGAAATGAGTGCATTGCATTACATGCATCATACATGGAACTATAGGAAATTGATTGTCATGCATATTTCCATGAAATTTATGATTTTCACTTTATTTTTCCTATTACATGTGATTTATACTATTGTTAGTTTTTAAATTCTACAGTGTTGTTTGTTATAAAAATAGAATTGTACTAATTTTCCATAAAGGAGAATGATCTCAATTGGATTAAGTCAACTTCCAATTTCAATTTGTAAGGTGTATGGGCACTTATAAATTGAAATGATGATCCAACTAAATAAATGGTTAAGAAAAGGGGGCATATTAAGTGCTAAAATGGAATATAAAAGAACAAGACCTTTTAAATTAAATGGACACCTTATAAGAAATGTGAGACCTTGAATTGAATTTCCTTTAGAAATGGGATTAGGCCATGACCCTTGTTGTCTTTCTGAGACCTTTCATTCTTATCTATTCCTAGCTCTAGGAGTTGGCTGTCAAATGAGTTATACTTAGAGGTAGGTCATGAACATGTCCTCTTTATTGCTTTCCCAATATACCGTGTCAGGTTTTAGGGAGGACTTTCACCTTCCCTTCTTATCACTGTCTTTACCATATTTTGTTATTTTTTATGTAAATATTTTATGAGGTGTGTGATTCAAAATTTTATACTTACACCACCCCAACATACTCATGATGTATTCCAAGAGAGTGGGAATGAGCACACTCTGGAGGTAGGGGGCCCTGTGCCACCTGTTATACCTCTTGAAGTCCCACCTGAGGCACCTCTTGCAGATCTTCCATTGGGAATTGGTGCTCAGTTTAGGGATAGATTTCTTAGGTTCATGCAGTCAGTTCAGGGTGCTCCTAGCCCTACCCCGATTATGGAAGAACGTACATGGGACTTCCAGTAGTATCATCATCCAAAGTTCTTAGGGAACGGTGGTCCTAATTTTGAAAATGCATGGTTAGAATCTATGGTATCAATCCTTAAACAAATTGAGATTCCTCCAGAGTGGAGGTTCATGATCACCACATACATGTTGCATGGCTCCACCAACTATTTTTGGGATGTCGTTTCTCAGTCAGAGCATTACAAAGACATTGTTTGGGAAGACTTCTAGATAAATTTAATTGATCACTTATTTCCACAGATTATATGAGGGGACTCATCCAAATAATTTATGCATCTTCATCTAGGCTCATTGTCAGTTCTTGAGTATTCGGTTCATTTCACCGAGCTTCAGTGTTTTTCTCAATCTATGACTGGTGAATAATTGATGAATACGAGGATTTTTGAGGATGGTATTGGGAGATTCTATCCACCAGTAGGTGAATTTATTTTTGTTGAAGACTATTACAGAGATATTGAATCATTCCTTGATTATTGACCTGAATATAAAAGAATTTGATAATATGAGTAATGGAAGTTCCATTACACTTCAGGGAGATGGTTTTTATGGAAATAGGAAGCATCAAATCAAAGGTACGCCTGGGGGAGGTGAGACCCATAAGACATAGATAGATAGTTCTATAGTGTGTCACTAGTGTTTTAGGATAGGCTGTAATAATCCCTAGTGAACGAGGAACCTAATGGAATGTCGAGTTTGTTGCAGGATGGGTCACCTCCAATGCTTCTTCCATTATTTTTACCTATCTTCTTGTGGAAGGGGATTTGTTACAACACCACTATCAGGTATCAGATCGACGAATCCACATCATGTTGGGAGATGGCCTTCTACTAGACGATCAAGAAAACGTGGTAATGGTTTTGGAGGAGGTATTCCAACTTCAGATCATCAACGTCATTAGAGATGATCTACCCAGGCTTGTCAGATAGTATCATAGTGTTGAGGTTCAGGCCATATATATGCATTGCATCTAGCGCCATAGGAGCAGAGTCCAGGGCCAACAACATTTAGAGTTAGTGTCCCAGTAACCTCTACATTAGTTTCTACCATTTTTTATATATTTTCATCATATTTATTTATATCTTCTATGTGTGTGGAAACCATTTGTATTATGATATAGTACTTATGTTGTGTAATTCCCCATGACACTCTACATGGGGCCAAAACACATAGAATATGTCAGAGTTAAGAGTGACCCTTGAGATAGGTGGGAATCATTTCTTCTAGGATTTCTTTTTCCTCATTATGATTGGAATTGTTGTCATTATCAGTATGGAATGGATTGTTCCTTATCGTGCCCAAGTAGAATTATATCACCAGAAATTTTCCTTTAATTCCCCTGATAGTAGTATGTATGTACAAAATGGTGAATGGAATATTTAGGAAGATCAAGATGGACCCAATTGAAATGGGATTAAAAGAGTGACTTCACATTTAGAGATTCTCTTTTTGAGTGATCTGAGAATACATATTTTTGAATTTCCTATTTTTTTGGTTCATTTAAGGGGTGTCTTATGGGAAAATTTTCCCTGTTTACCTCATATTATAGAGGTTGAGTTCACCATTGAGATAGTGCTATGTGCGGCACTAATGTCAATTACTCCTTATAGGATGGAACCTATAGAGCTCCATGAACACAGAATGAAACTTAAATACCTTGGGGATATGGGTTTTATCTAACCCATCAAACCACTATGGGATTCACCAGTCCTTTTTTCCAAGTATGTGGATGAAGCCCTATGATTTTGAGTGGATTGTATAAGGTTAAACCAGCTTAGGGAGAAAAATAAGTACCCAATTCCTTAGAAAGAGGACCACTTTGACCAGCTCTGAGGAGAAACTATTTTCTCAAAGATTGATTTGTGGTCATGCTATCATTATATTCACGTGAGGCTATCTGATATACCACATATATAATTTAGGAGTAGGTACATATTATAAGAGTATTTGGTTAGGTCATTCGGTCTGATGAACACACTTACAGTCTTCCAAGAATTCATGAATCGGGGTTTCCACGCATATCTTTATTCCTTTGTGAAAGTCTTCATAGAATACATCTTGGTGTACTCCTACTCCAAACACATACTGCACAATCAACTTGAGAATGTTTTTGAGTATAGTGAGAGAGAACCAACTATATGCGAATCTCAGTAAGTGCCACTTTTGGATCAATAAGGTTCACTTATTGTGTCATATATTAATAGAGGTAGTAGTATTTGTTGACCAAGAGATGGTGAGAACCATGGTTTCCTGGGAGAATCCCAAGAATGTGTTTGATATACACAACTTATGAGGGCTTAACGTCTATTACATGTTGTTTATCCAAGACTTATCCCACTTAGTACTGCCTCTTATGGACTTGACTAATAATGGTGTGAAGATCAATTCGTCTAAAGCTTGTGAGAATTCCATTAAATAGTTAAAGGGTATAATCACCTCACTGTCGATTATGATTCTTCCTGAGTTTGGAAGAAGATAAACAGTCTATTATAATGCATAATAAATTGGTCTCGGTGAAGTTTGAATGATAATTGATCAAGTTTTTCCATAAGGTTCCCACCATTTGAGGCCTCATGAGTGAAATTTCCCAACACATGATCTAGATCTAGCAGTATTTTTTCTTTCTCTATTAGTTTTTATGGAATACTTATTGGGTGAGAAATTCATTGTTTACAAGGATCTTAAAATCTTGAAATATATCTCTACATAGTGAGACAAGAATCTGAGGTAGTGTGGGTGGGTCGAATACATGAAGTCCTTAGAAGTAGAAATTTATTACACACCTGGTAAGGGTAATGTCTTGGATAATTCCTTGAGCTAAAATACCAAAACAAATTTCATTCAGGTAGTTAGTAGTGAGTGAATTATGATGGCTATGTTCCCTAAGTTACATCTGGAGGTTCAAGAAAATCACGTGTAACTAGTTCTAGTAGCCCTAACCATGACTTATTCTCTTCTGCAATTGGTTTGCAAATGTCAGTTATCAAATTCATAGGGCCTTGTTCCGAGAGAGAGTGTTATAGGGCCGAACCCACCTCCTGGTTTGGTTTTTGATGGTAGTGAGAAATTACTCTTTCTAGGTTCACAAGTGCTCCTGAGTACTGCATATCACCTTTAGACCAATGGGATGTCTGAGAAGAAAATACCGGTGCCAGAGCATATGTTGAGGGATAGTGTTATTGATTTTTGGGGATCATGGAAGAATAATATTCCTTTTGTTCTATTTTCCTACAATAAAAACATTATTGAAATTATTTAGATGGTTTGTATGAGGTTATCTATGGTAGATCGTTTCATTCATCTTTATTCCAGGTTGAAGCTGGTGATGCGGCTCTAATGGGACCTTATCTCATTTAGGAGACTTCAGAGAAAGTCCAGCTAATCCAGAATAATATAACTGCATCTCCTTCCAAGAAGAAGTCTTATATCAATCATCACCATAGACCTCTTTATTTAGAGGTGGGACATCAAGTCTTTCTATGTGTTTCACTAAAGATGGGTCACTAATGAATCAAGAGACATGCCAAGTTATCGATGAGATATGTCTGGAATTTTGAGAAGTGGAGGGGGTTGGGATGGTTTCTTATATGTTACTATTACCTAATAGGTATTTTTTCTTGCATGAAATGATCCCTATATCTCAGATTTTATAGTATCAACCAAAAAAATTTCATTCGTTTGATCCTAACAATATTGAACAAAAGCCGGATGTGTTCTTTGGGGAGAATCCAATTCATATTGTTGATTGTAGCATGAAGGTTCTCCAGTTCAATTTAGATCCTTTAGTCCGAGTTCTATGGCATAATATATAAGTTTAGGATGATACTTATGAGGGAGAGGTCGATGTATGTGTGAAGTGGTCAGAGCATTGCTCAGATGATGTTCTACCACCCTTAAAAGTACAATTCATATAAGAGTTGTTTTATGAAGGGTATATTGTAACATCACAGCATTATATAAAGGTACATACAATTAATATTTTTGGTTTAATTCCTTAAAAATCCTTCAAAATGATTACTAGGAGGTTAAAAGAGTATCCAAGTGAGTCAGGGACTCATTTAAATCCCAGAGCACCAAAACGGGGGAAAATAGGCTTGACCGCATGGTTTATCTGAAACTATGCGACTGAGGGAACACAACCATGTGGCATTTTTCAAGATACAAAAATTATAGTTGTTCATTATTTATGCATGGTTAGTCAAACCATGTTGAAAACCATTAAATGTGATCTATTTAGAAAAACATTATGCACAATTGGTACACAGTTTTTCCAAACTGTGTCACCAAACCAAGATTTGTGATAATGGGTGATGAAATTACATTATTTTACTTCATTAAAATTTAATCCCTATATTTTTTTCCTCCCTCTATTACCGTGGGTTTCTCACCCCTCTAGGAACCTAAATATCCTCTCCGTTTTCTCATCGGGTTTTGAAGTTTCTCCCATTATTATCACCCATTTTTTTCACTGTCGAAATCTATGGACTCGTCTCGATAATCACTATCTTCTACAACCTTTTATTTGTATGTTTGAACGATATATGTTTCTCTATATAGAGGTAAAAGACTTTTCCCTATTTTGGGTATTTTGTTAAATCTTTTGATTTCTTTTGTTTTTAGTAGAATCATGGATTGTTACCGGATGTGTGGAATAAAACTACTATGAGGTAGGACGCGTACTCTATTTCCATTAATTTCATCTCTTTTTTAGTTTACCCACCATTTTACCACTATATAAAGACCTCTAGAGATGCATTATTAGTGCATATTAAATTTATTGTAATGGTTACTATGTCTTTAGTGACCCTAACATGTGGAAAAAACATCTAAGTACGTTCACTTTGCATTTGGCCACCCATTTTGGTGTGCTCAACCTAAATGTCCTATTTTTCCGATGTTTCAAAAGTGGAAATCACCTTTTGTGTGTATATTTCCCTTGGATTAATTCACTAGTTGATAAATCAATTTGATATATACAGAGAACCATGATAAATTCCCTTGAACCAATTGCCTCACACTTTATATTTAAATTCCCATGATGGATGTTTCATAATAAAATCCATAAGCCTTATGTTAAATTCTTATGCAAGTTGGTTTATGATTATACTACTTGTCTCAAGCCTTACATTTAAATTTCCCATTAAAATATGGATACATAACTTTCTTCATGCCTTATGATTTTCACTTTTATTTATTAGATGTTCTATGTGCTTTTCCTTGTTAAATGATTATTGTTTAGGCCCTTTATTTGGTTTAAATGGAATGTTTTACTTGGTTGACCTTACTAGCTTGAGGTATTGAGATGTAATTGATGAAATATTGTAAGATTAATGATAATAGCATGTGCAAATAGTTATATTTCAGTGTTTATATGTTATTCTTTATTTCTTATTCCACATTCCATGCTTTCTCTAATTTGATGATTGTTGTGTTCCATATGAATTGTTCCATTTTTTTATTGAATTGCATGGAATGATTAAATGGTAATAATGTGGTATTGAGATGACTATTAGAAGTATGTGGTTATGTACATTACTTTCCTTGTGATATATTCCTTGGATTACATGTATTACTTGATAAGGGCCAGGGGAGAACATGGTTTTCGTATTAAGGAATCATGGATGGACTCAACTCACCATGCTAGTTTTGTTATGAATTTATGTGTCAGGGGTGTTGGTTTGGATTTATAGGAAATTGCATCCTGGGTGTTTTCCTATACTTCTAAGTGGTGCTGGGTTCCCTTGGGGAGAGTCCATGGAAGGACCCATTGGAAAGATGACTATACCATGACTTGGGTGAAACTGAGTCCCCTATGTGAGATACTCGGGACAAGGACATAGTTATTATACCTCAATTGATATAAGGGACTCTTTTTAGATTTAGATGGATAAAATTGGTAGTATTGGATTATATAATATATTCCCATAGTGATACCTGGGATTATTTTTAAATTAACCTTATACATGCTCTGGACTCCACCACTAGATTTGACGGATTGGATGATTTTCTTCTCATATAAGATGAATTTGTATTATTGTCATGGACTTATATATGCACATGTAATGTATCTTCATTTATTACTAGAACATTTGAATGATGACATGAGAATTAGACCCCAATCTAAAGAATAATCTTGGGGGGTATGCCTTCTTGGATGCCATGTTTACTACTGTTCCTTTTATATATATTATGCTTGCACAGGTACTTTGTTCATACATCTGACATAGGCTAAAGAAGGTGGTATAATACAAGTGTCCATTTAGGAACCCAAACCAGGTTGTTAATGTTTATTTATGTATTTCTCTACAATTATTGTATCTAGCACATTTTTATCTATTTACAGCATAAAAGTGAATTCTCTAGAAACTGTGGGTGCTGGCCTTATGAGATTTATATCTCACACCCTACTCGGGTGACGATTTATACCCATGTAGACAATAAGATTTAATGTTTGGATAATGGGAACCAATATGCTTCTGTTGATTGATTTATTTTCTGAATATGATGGAGATTTAGGGTAATAGGACCAAGCCTATTCTTGAGATGTTGTGTAGCAGCTTGTTTTCTTTTTATAGCTTGTATAGCATGTAGTATATGCCTTTACCCCTATTACACTACAGTCCTATTTTTGTATAGCCTCATAATATGAACATGATCATTTTTTGTCTATTATTTATTATCTAATTCTTCGAGTTTTCTATTTATATTACATGGATTATTCCTTTACTTTCTGCTGATGTATGATTATTCATATCCTTCAGCTTTTATCATTGATTGTTTAACGTTGTGCCTACTTTATCTATGAGGGGATTGCCTTATCAAGAACACACCCTTATCCCCCATTGCTAGTTGGAACCCTTTAAAATTTGGGGATATGTTCTTTAGTCCATGTGATCAACCAGTCTTGAGGAATTGTAGAGTGGAATCCAAGTCCAGGACGCTATAGATAACTTAATTTAAAAATATTCTTCACTAATCCTTTGATAAATTAATATACACCACACCTGAAGCTAAGTAATTTAGGAAATTGATATCCCAAGGTGTGATATTGTTAGTATAAAATAAAAATCCACTATGAAAGGTATAATTAATTAATTCATTTTTATATCACTTTTGTCGAGTTCTAGTTGAAAATTACAATTGAGTTCTATTTTTTCCATGATTTCAATATCAAATTCTTGAAGTATTAATACCCCAATATAATAAAGGGATTAAAATACACATTTATCATCAAATATTACATGGAAAAGTGATTCATATACATAGTGAATTTTGATAATAACAGGTATGACCCAAATTTTCAAATATGAATAATAATTTTAGCAACTCATTCTCAATTGTTGTGTTGTTTTATCATAGCATCATTCAATGTTCGACTAGGATAATAGATTGTCCAGGATATGTATTCATTCCTTTATCCCAAGGAAACACCAACTACCCAATAAAATTCATCTTATATTATTTCAAATATTTATTCCCATACTATGAAATCAAAATAAAATCTTCTACTAAGAATTTCCTTAATAGTTCAAAAGACTTATGACATTAAGGCCCCAAAAGTTGATGTCTTATCCACATAAGGTGGATATATAGAATATAATAAAAGGAATTTATTATTAACTATTATAATCCCAAATTCATAAGAAATAATCTTATAAAATGATCTTATATAAGAATGGGTATCTCAGAAACTATACTAATGTTCACTGAGGTCTCCTTCAATTATTTTCATAGAGATTTAATGACCGACTACTGTCCCACTCTATACCATGAACTGAGACTTTAAAAAAATAAGTACCAACTTATTTTATTCAAATATATCCAAATCACAATCATGATATTCTAAAAAAAAGTATTTTTTGTAAACATAGAATTCATACATGGATTTTTACAAAATTATATTCATTTTTATCATGGAGTTTTTCCATCATGAATCATTGAAATGAGGTTGGTGTATTAAAAACTATGAAATAAATTCATCAATAAATTAATGTTGCATATCAATAAGTGAATAAAAATTTATCTTGACCCTCCAGTGTGAGAAAATTTGATTCTACCCAATGTTTCCATGTAGAAGGACATAGTAATATCTTTTTGCTAAATTTATAAGGATATAATCATTGATGGTTAATGTGAATTTATACATTTTGGATCCATCATTAAATTTATGGTAGCATACTCAATCTATATCCATTTATTGTTCTATAGAGTATTAATTTTTATTCCTTATTTTTATCTACTATAGATCCATCCTTTTTAGGTATCACTTGTACTAGGCTGGCCCACTAACTGTTAGAGGTAGGAAATATTAATCTATGATCAATAATTTTATTCTATTCATTCGTAAAAAAATAATTCATATGAGGTGATAATAATTAATTAATTTTCCTAAAAGGTTTTTAAATATCTTTTATATGTATTCTGTGTGGATATGGTTGGTCTTGTATCTTTTAAATTAGTAACCATATAGCCAATCAATAGATTCATTTCCCCTAATTCATTGAGAAATTTACATTTTTTCTTACTTTAAAGGTCAGTATTCATAATAAGAGGTAAGGCTTTTTAATCTACCATGTAGTGGTATTTTAGTTTTAGTGGAATGGGTTTATGTTCATGTTTTACAGGTTTTTCAGGTGTTATAGATAACGATATTAAGTATCCTTTAACTTGTAATTCATTTAAATTTATAATGAATTATTATTCTTTGCTTGATTTAGTTATCTCCTACTTTATCATCTATCATTCCATTAGATTTAGTGATTCTATGGCCAACTCATCATATTCTTAAACAATATATAAGAAATTTTATTTATCAAATGATGTTCTCTCCATAGATTTCAGAACATTAAATGTCAATTTGTCTTCACCAACTCTAAAAATTACTTCTCACATTACATTTAACTAGGAACTTTCTCACCAAAATGATTTATATGTCCTTATCATCTTCAATAAAAAGTTTAATGAAGTTTGTGGGGAAGTAAGTTTTTTAACATTAATTGGAATGAACATTATGAAATCTATAAATATGTTTTATTGATCACAATATTATTTTTAAGGAGACTCAAGTAGTTTTTTATTCAATCTCTAGTCTCTTAGAAGCTCTATATAGAATGAGGTTAACACTATCACTAAGGTCAAATATACCTCTTTGAAATTGAAAATCTCTAATATTGAAAGATATCTTAAATATATTTTTGTCTCTTAGTATGGGAGATATGGAGCATTTTATGACTATCAAAAATTCCTCATACATTAAAACAAGACCCATATAATCTTGTTTTCTTATATTGTATGGAAGCTCACTGGAAAATTTACCTCTGTGTGGAGTTTATGTTATAGATTATACAAAATAGATGTTTATATGACTCCTCTGGAACATCCCCAAAAAAATATTAAACTATGAATCCAATTTTTTTTCATTAGTCATTATAGAAATGGAGGAGGTGGTTTATGATATCTCACTCCATTTGATTCTCCTATTTCCATTTGTTTTTTCTGATATAGAAATTCATCATTTTCATTGTGATATTCCCTTTCATTTTTATAGCTTGAATGTTTTTTTCTCTAGAATATACAAACACTTCTACAGTTATATGTGGAAATTCTATTGGTTGAGTAATTAGAATATTTTTCTCTAGAAATTGTATTCTAAGGAAAAATATGAAATCTATTTCCTTTTATATTATGTTACCCCTTATGAAACCAAACAAGATTTCCTTACTATCAGTCTTATGCTTGTGAAGTTATATGAACTGATTTATTTCCCATTTTATGAATAAATTAATGTATTTTTTGTATTATTGCCCCCTAACACTTAAATTTTCATTAGATGTGAAACATAAATTGTGATATAATTTCTTATAAATTTGGTTGGATTTCTGTTGATGTAGAAGAATAGCTTGTTTTTTCATTTTTTCTTTGTATTATTGATATTGAAACAAGGGGATTAAATATAACTATAGTGATTCTTTACAATGTTATTTACATATAATTCTAAAGGGATATTTATTATAAACTCAAGTTGGATCCATGTTCTTATTGAGTGGATGAAAACCTCTTGGTTCTTTCCAATATTGATATTGATTATTTTAGTAGTTTACATTGTTTTTTTTATAATTTACATTAATTTAAAAGATAAAAAAATATTTTGAAATATTTTTCACTAATGTGTCTCAGGGACACATGGATGAATCATAAATAACTTTTTAGTGTGGGAAATTTTATATTTTCGCTGCATAAATCTGTTGAGGAAAACCAATGAAATATTTTATATCCACTTATTGATTGATTAAAATTATATAGATATGAATGTTTGATAGTTGAATTAATTTACTACATCTCTCCTTATTGAAAATTCTTTCACCCATTTGTAACTATGTTACATCTGGTTTGAAGTCGGTGTGTATAGATCTTAAAAATCTATATCAATAAATTCATTTTATGTAACAATGTTTATTGGAAACAAATATTTTGGTTAAATTGCACAGTAGAATCCTTGAAACCGGGTCTTCAACATCATTCCATTATAATTGAAATGCCTTAACACAACCTCTAATAATTTAATGGATTCTCAAAATTTGTGATGAATTAATCTGATATATGGAATCTAGGTCCCCCTTATTCTTCATAGATTGTGTTTTATAGTAACAGGAATCAAGGAGTTTTACTTTTTGAACTAGAAAGGTAAATAAATAGTATGTGTATAATATCTCTATATAGTATTTTATATTTTATTATAATGGTAATGGGAATAGTCTCATAATCACCATGTCTTCAATCACCCCATTATACATTAATATTTCAAAAACATCAATAAATGCATTCACATGAAAATAAGGGTATTAAATTCTTAAGAAATACAATTATGCATGTTTCTATGAGAGTTTGATTATTTATGGCTTTAATTCAATTTGTGTTACTTGAGTCTTGGGTCCTGTGATACCCAAGAGGACAATAAATATGTTGGGCCACATATATTATATCATTCTAGTTCTAGGTTTTTTTTAATTAAGATGATTCTTGAAAAGAGGATAGACATTCCTGCTATGAAGAATTGGGATGTGAGTCTAAATTCTCTCTTCTCATGGATCTTTACTACTTTTAAAATATATTTTAGTTATAGATTTTACATTTATTTATTATTCATGTTCCATGTCAAGATGTGTCCCAATTGTTGAATAAGCGAACTCCTGATATTTATCCATAAAGAAAAAAATGACCAACTTAATGTTTATTCAAGTATTATTTTATTCAAGATGAGAATATGTTCCCTTGAAATGGTTCTAAAAATATGCATTCATTTTTTAGTGTTATAAATTTATAAATAATTTAACATAATGAGTATTATAGTAGTTTCATAAAGGGTTTATCCCAAGGTTATGTGGGTCTTGGCCACTGAAACAAGTATTTTTAAATAATGTTTATTGATCAATCTATGAACATATCTATTTATTATTTTCATATCAAAAAATTAAGAGACTAATGAAATCAATAACAATTAATTTTAAAATGATAAAAAATTGTAGTCATAAAAATGTGTTTGGAATGAAAATATCTTAAGAAAAACTATTTCATATGCCATTAAAATATTTTTTTGACTGAAAAAGTATTCAGCTCAATTATTACAAATCCCAAAATATAATCCCCTTTTACAATCTTATATCTATAATATTATTTATATAAATTTCAATTTTCTTTTGTTAAAAAGATTTTTAGAGTCAAATTGAGTACCAAATTATAGTGTCCATACGACAAGACTCGTTTCATAAAAATCAATGTCACATGATTATGCTACTGTTAGTTAAAAATGATTACTTATTTATTATCACTTAAATAACAAATAATTAAAATTTATAGATTTAATTTTATTAATACTAATTCAACATAATGATATTAATGTGGAATGAAAATATAATTAATAATAATTCAGCTAGAAAATTAATCAAAAATACTCATTTAAATTATGGAATACATAATATTCTTTATATTCCTCTAATATCCCAATATAAATAAAATCACGGTATATCATGACTGAAATAAAAACATCTTAATAAAAATAATAAATCATGAACAATATAATTACATTATTAAAATATTTACATTCTTTGTATAAAGACCCACAGAGTGAGGAAAAATCACTTCCATCGACATCCAAAATTCCAATGAAAACCACAATTCATGTTGCTGACATGTGAAAAATACCACCAAAAATGAATTAAACTAGAAAAAATGAGCTAGGAATTCCACCAAAACACATTGTATTCGCAAACCACCAATAATCTTGAACACGACACAAACCACGAACTATAATGCATATAGAATTATGAATAGGTTGGTGTGAAGTGTCCTAGTTTTTTTATGGGGAGACGACCTAGAGGGAGGGGCCAATTAATGTGTGGATATGTATTTCAATGTTGGTATACAAGTAGGTGACAGTGAGAGTGTAATCCAATTATTGAAGCTACCTCACCCACCCATATTAATTAATATCAAATATTTATAAAAATGCAAGGGATAACTATGTTCCTCATCAATCAAATTTTTTTCCAATATGAAAAAATTATGACCAGACACCAACTTTGAACACACTATATTTGAGAGGCACTTTTATCCTTATGGTGAGTTGGAATGGGTATTGTGACATAGTTGATGGACATCACCCATCATTACTATGCCACTAAAAATGGGTTTTGACTGAAGTATTAATAAGTATTATATAGAATAAAAATAAAGTGATGAGGTGTGTTGTATCCATAGTTAAGGGAGGTGTTATTTGAAGTTTCTATTTCTTTTATTAATTTAATATGTGTTGGTAGTAGTATGAATGCGTGTTTTTTGTATAGAAAAAATATATAAGTGATGAAAATAAAGCTGGGTGAGAAAAAAAGAGTATAAATAAAAAAAAAGTGAATAAAATTCAATATGAAAGAAGAATAAATGTATAAATGTACAAAAAGTAATGAAAAGAAAACAAAAGTGATGAAAATATGAAAACAAATCAGAGATAAAAATGATAAGGGGACTTCAATTGATCGTAGTTGAATAATTTTTTTTGAAACCATGGGTTTTTAATTTTTTCAACCATTATGAATTGTTGACCCATCACTAACTAGTCAAGATAATTTTTAAGATAAATGAACAGCCAGTGATGTGAATTAAAAAAATGAACTAGACAACACAATATCATATTATTAAACTAAATTAAATAAATTTGACTCTCTAATGAAGCTGGCTCACCTTGTCACTTTTTTCTCATGTTTTTTTATTTTAATGATTTATGACCTTAACATATTGTTACCAGTTCATAGTTGATAAATATATTGGAATAGAAAAAATATCCAAGGAATCCAAATTTGGGAAACCAAAATTAAAAAACAGAAGACTATTATGATAAATTTTTAACACTTTATGATTGAATAACCCCTAGAGGTTTTTATCCAAATAACATTCATAAGTATCTAAAATTAATTAGATAATTGTAAAAATTGTTAAAAAGTGGGAATATTAGAGGATGAACTAGCATTGAATTATGGAATTATCTAAGTTTTGGATAATGGATAAAACTTATTTCAATGTCACATAAGAAACAAACAACAATTATAACCCATATAATGAACAATATTTTAAGTAGACAATTCCCTAAAAATTAATATAGAGAGTGAGAGAGAGAGTCCCTTAATTCCCCAGTTAAAGAGTATAAATTTTCAAGGAAATCATAAGTAAAATATATATTAAAAAATTAATCGAGCAAGAATATTCCCCTTATTTTTACTTTGTATGAAAATCCATTATAACAAAATCATCCCTCAATTGTCCCCTCTTAAACCTCCTAATTAGTTTGGAGAAGGGAGGTGTTTTGAGCTTTTATACTTCGCAAGAAATCTTTGTATTTTCATGATTTACAATTTTTTTGTTTGTGTTGAGAAATAATTAGGATATTCCCTTTGGGCTTGGGTAGACTTGGGAATCATCTTTAAAAATCATAATCTACACAATGGTTTTAAAATTAGAGACTAATTCTAGTTGTTATATATTGATTTATTTTTCTAAAAGGAGAATATTTGGATCATTAATTTGATGAATCATAATACATTTAAATTTTTACTCATGTTACCATGATGTTTGTGATGTTTTTTTTCCATATTTCCATCTTCTAAATTTCTATCTTCGAAACATGATTATTCCAAACATGACAAATTCCAGAACATAGTAAAGTGTCACCTTAAATTTTATACAAAAAAAGAAAAATAATGTGTTATCAAAATCAATTATAATGATAGTTTTTGACCAATTGTTATTGAATAATTTTATAAAAATTTGTTACAACCATTTCTGAGAAATAGAGGATTATGGATTTGAGGACTAGATTTAGAAAATATAACATTTTAGAGTTGATATAATTCTCAGTGATAGAGAGATCCTATTTACTGTTTTTCTCAGTACGATCTATATAAATTTTTCTTTTTGTGGATTCATTATAAAATCACTTTGTTTTATTTTATATTTTTATACATGATAGCTTATGTGATTGAAGAATATCCGGGTATAAAACATGTCTTATTAATCTTATCATAAAAGAATTCAAGGGGTTTGGATTTTTTGCTGAATTTGTCTAAAATTATCTAGGGTACAATCTTGACCTTCAAATAAACTGATCTTATAGGTTCCAATTTAGATACCTATTGTAATTATGGATTATGGGTAGGCCCTCTTAATTCATTAGGTTAATTGGAAATAAGTTCATAGTATAGGAATGTGAATATCCTTTAATAAAAATTGATGAGGGTTTTATTGACTGTAATCCGGAATCTCATTGTTTTTTAAATTATGCTACATTTACTTGTTTTTTATCTTTTTAAATTTAGATAGTGTTTTTACATCTTCATAATTTTCTTATTTTTCTTTTATTAATACATTATTACAATGATAAGTTTGCCAAATCTTATTTCTGAATACAATTTATCTTATTGGGTAAAATATTTATGATTTTGTAAACACATTAATTCATGTTCACTTTAATCATCCATATAATGAAAAAAACTAGTATGAGAGATTGTTTCTATATTTGTTTCCTTATACTAAATTATATGTTGAGAAATGATTTTTTCTATGGTTGGAAATCTAATTAATAATTCATTATTGAATTTAAATAACAGGCGTTAACCCATCATTAATGGAGAAGGTTATAAATATTAGAATGACACGATGAAGACATTTTTCATCAATAATAATGTGGATAATTATAACATTATTGCTAGTGATTACAAGAATCTAGAGAAATAAATTATGATCATCAATCATGAGTTGAAAAATGGGGATCATTCTAATTTAGAAAACACTCTTGTGTTTTATTAATCAAAACTTTTATATCCATATTTCTTCTTATGATAAATCTAATAGAATTTGGAAGAATTTTGGAATCATTCATCTTAGACCATCAATGTATTTGTATACAGAAGGGATATGTGATGCATAAACTATCTAGATTATTATTTACTTCTTGGAGAAATTTAATAAAAAATAATTTGATATTTATGGTCACTGTTAATGGTTTACAATAACTTATTGAAAAATAATCTATATATAAAAAATTAGTCTAAAATATTATTTACATTCTACAAAAATAAGTTGAATCAAAATGAAAAAATATTCATGCTGCAAATCATTTTATGATGTTATATACAAATGATCGTAAATAATTTTAATGTTATAAAAGAATCATTAATATATATATATTGGGAAATAAAAATGAAAAAAATAATGTTTCCTTTTATACTAAAACATATAAAAAAAATAAATGCCTCTTATATTAAATTTTTATTTCACAAAATCATCTTGAAATAATGATATATAATTCAATGAATTATTTTTTTTGTAGTTTTAAAAGCATAGAAGAAAAAATTGTTAGAAAAATAATTTTCAAAAAAATAACTAGAATGATGGAAATGATATATATAATAAATCAGGACTATGTGAGGATCAGAAATATTACAATGATGTTATCTACCATGAATAAGAGAATCCTAGACACTTTAATCCAACATTTCCAATACTTAAATGTAAAGTTAATGTGTGAAAAATATTTACTAAATATAATGGTAAGAAACAGCTCAAAGCTATAGATACATTTAGTGCTAGTGAAAACCCTACTTCAAAGAGTGACTCATATATTAATGATAGCTAGAATTTATCCAAATTATATTATATAATTATATAAAATGAAATATTGTTCATGTGATAGGTTAGTGAATCCATTTCTACAGAGTCTCTAGATTCATTTTATTGTTTGGATGATAAAGAATAAAATTATTCTTCAAAAAGAAGAAATGATATATAATATGACAAATGTGGAAAAATCTTATAAAATTCTTTTAAAGAATTATACTCCATCCATGAAAAATATTTAAAAATAATATGAAGATATTCAGAGGATTTTTCTTGGGTTGGAATCCAAAACTATTTATATCTCACTACCTTCTAAAGATCAGAATGAATTTGAAAACATAAGTTTAAAATTTAATGTATTAATAAGTTATTATCAATGTTTAATTTTATATAGGATAACATTGTTAAATTTTAATAAAATATGATTCCATATACTAATAGATCTATAATTGAAAAAACTTTTTCTCACTATTCAGTTTTTCAATCAAATAATTTTGATCTAGTACATGAAACTTTCTATAGTATGTCTCAGATGAGATATCACTTGAAGTGTAGATAATATCTTTGAAATAATATATTTTTTGAATATTTAGAGTATATAATAATAAAAATCTTATAGATCTTCAAAATAGAAGGGTTGGGAAAATAAGCGTTCCTAAATATTTATTTCCTAATATTTTTATTCACTTGACTAGAATGATTTTTTTCATCCTAATTCTATAAAAATTGATGTATGGAATTACTACTTTAGGATAAACCATCAATGTTCAGATCATTTAAATTAGTGATGTATCTATTCACGGTGAGACCATGATTTCAAATGGTCTTAGGTTTTAAGACATGTGCACAACCTTATGAGTATAATTTAATAATATGATGAGGGTTACTCCATTAATATTGAGAAAGAAAGAATCACCATCAATAGTTATGAAGTAGTTCACATCCTATCACACAAAAAGTATGATAATGGTTACAATATTTATATAGTGGACCATATTTTTTGTAAAATTTCACTCCATAGTATAATAGAGGTTAAATTAAGGATTTTTAACAGAATATTGGGCTACATTAATGTTTACACTTTGAATAAACACTCTAAGAGAAGACCTTTTTAGGACCTTGTAAAACATAAAATTAATTCTTTCAGAGTCTATGATCTGATCAATTGGTAAGAAACATAGATATAAATTCAATCCTATTAGTGAAATAGTAACTTCCAAAACAAAATAGATTGTGAAAATTCATCTTTTTGGAAAAACACAAACTTTTAGTCTTACATGAACACTTTTTTTGTGTCCTGGTTGAAAATTATAAAAAATTTACTTGAATTTTTCCATACACATAAATAAAAAACCCTAATGTTATTTAAATGTTTTTTACCTATTAAAAATGAATTTTTTTCCCTATTAACACTATTTAGAGTGATCTTGCTAGATATTTTAGGAAAAAATATTTTAAATTTTTTTTAGTGAAAAGACATTAGAATTTACTTCTGGGAACTATGAACTTCTCAAGGAATGGAGAAGATGAAATAATGAATATTAAGCTCTATGAAATTTCTTACTCAATGATGTGTGTTATCCATTACTATTTTTTTGGGATAAATCCATTAATATTTTCTATTTAAATATAAATGTAATTTTACATGGACTAATAATAAATAAAACATCATATGAATCATGGGATTGAAGGAAACACAAATTTTACTACTTGTGAGTTTTCAGATGTAATGTTTTCATTTTTCAATACAAAAGATAGTGTATATAAATTTTATCTGAATGAAGATGAAGGGATTTTTCTTTGATATTTTATGATTGACAAGGATTGTCATTTTTCAATATATGAACACATATTTCTAAAGAAATGACACGTGTTAGGTTTGATGAAACCAATCATTTAAAAAATTCAAAACATGAAGATCATAAATACGATACATATTGTGTTTTGAAACTCCCTAACAATGATTTGGTATTCGAGATAGATACATATATTACTATCATTCCAGAAACTGGTTTTATGGAAGATAATAATCAGGTATATGTGGAACAACACAAAACTTTTCATAGAAACCAAATGATATTAAAGAACCATATAATTGATAATATCATTAGTGGTATTGATCAATTATTTAAAACTATAAGTTCATTATAGAATGAAAGTGATAATATGTTATTTTTATCTCAATTTAATCCCAAAATATAAGATTATATATTGGGCGAAGAAAGTTAAATAGTTTCGATAAGAGAATAGGTTAATCAATTTTAATAGAATATGGTTTGGACCATATCTAAATATCCTATAAATATCGTAGTTAAATATTTATTGGGTCTTCTATAATAAATATAGTGAAAAATTATGTGGTTAATAGCAAGGATATGATTATTACTAATGGTTATAAAAATGTTGATGGAATAGATTATGAAGAAATTATTTCATTGAAAACTAGACATGGATCCATTAAAATTATATTAACATGTTCAAATCAAATCAGATCTCATGAATTTCAAATATAATTTCTTTAGGAACTTCTAGAACATGAGAAATATGGATTTATACATAGAGTAACAGGATTTATATATCCAATAAATCCAACAAGAAAATAAAGTTCCATGATAGAAAGTTGAGACTCAAGAATAAATATTACATGGTCTAGAATAATGGTTTAAAAAACTCATTATACATTATTTTGTTCTACTATACATATATTTACCTAAATCACCTTATTTATTTTTACAATCATAGAGGGGGATAAAATGTTATTTTGAGGAAAGTTTAAATTTATTAAATACTTTTAATTTTTTTTGGAGTAAGTGGTGTTTATTTTGGGAATCTCATTATGTTTTTATCACATCATTTCTTTTAAACAAACTTTTATTAATATTTATTTTAATTATCATAAATATAGAGAATGTGGAGTAATTCTTGTTAAATGAAATTTTTGGGATCCTTATTTTGATGGATGAAAATACACTTATCTTTTTATTTATGTTAAGTTGAATTTTTTTAAGTATGTTTTTGTTGAAATATAACATTTAAATTTCCGTATTAAAAACAATATTATTCAAAACCTAACACATTTTGGAATATAGTGGATATGCAAAGATTATTATAGAAATTGATGAACATTTTTAGTCATCTGAAGTAGTTATTATGATTGTTTTCATCACAAATTTCATAGATAATTTGTTAAAAATTTAGTATAACCATATCCTATAAATAGAGAGACTAATATTTATGATCCAATGGTTGAAACACAAACATACAAGAGTTTTCACATTTTTTTTGATAGAGAGTATCTGTTTTTTCATAGGGTACTAGTTTGGTAGTTCTTCACATGGTATTGTTTTGTCCTAATGAAGAATTGGAACAAGGGATATTCAAGAGGAATAATGAAACTGATTGGATCAAATATGATTTGTGACTATAAAGGGGATGGTATTTATTAGATTTGAAGAGACACAAGTAGATCTACAACACTACTCACAACATGGTTGGGATAGTGCATACATATGACTACGATATGATTTTATAGTGTATGAAATCATGGAAAAATAGGGGTGTGTTGGCATGAAAATAGCTAGTCTTCATCAGTATCTAGTATATCTGGACACCCTACTAACGTGAGAGTGGAAACTAGCTAAACCCAATCTAGTTTCAGTGAGTAGCACCCAATCTAACAAGAATGAGAAAAAAAATAAAAACACAACAAAATTGTCCTCCAAAATCATCAATGCACCTTCTAAATGTTAGAGTTTTAATTTATCTTCTATAAAGAGTGGTTTTTTTATTAACAACTCCCTATTATGGCCAATTAATAGAAATTAAAGGTTAAAAGAAAACAAAATATTACTCACTGTAGCTAAAAATTACTTTTTCATCCCTTCTATTGGGCCAAAATAATTTTAACCTAAAATATTATCTCATCCCAAAAAAAAAATAAACTCCATGATTTATGAATATGATCCATTCAAAATACCTAAAACACAAAAATATGGAATGAAATTACTAGGTGGTAGCAAGATTTCAAATAAACCTAATTTCCATTCTCCAAAAGAATAATTACACATTAATTTTCATAATTTTAATAGGAAATATGTGACTTCCTGATTTTCAAATTAAACCCATAATCATTTTCCAAAAATAAGAAAATTTTATTAATCAACAAAATAAAAAACATACAATTTAAAATTTTTGTAATTTTAAATTCAAACGATTTTTTGGGAATTGAAATCTAAGATTCAATAATGAAAATAGTACATGTGGAATAACTATTTCTTAATAAATTATTTTATAATATAATTATTTAATTTTACTTACAAATTCAATTTAATGAATACTTAAAAAGTACTATGAAATGTAATTTTTCACTTAAATTTAGATTCCAGAAAAATTTTAAAATGAAAAAATCAATAATATGATATTATTTATTATAGAAACATTGAAAACTCATCTGATGAAAATAATTTCTAAATATATGTTAATTAAAATCATTAAAATCAACTGATATTGTTATAAAAAATAGTAGTAAGTTTAAATGAATTATAATTTACATTTTTGAACTAGAAGAGACACTAACAGTCTTTTCAATAGATATACATATCCAGTAATTCTTGACTTTTGATATTTTTTGAAAATAAGTTACTATTTATTCAATATTTAGAAAAAGTTAACTTAACACATTAATCACATAAAAAGAAAAAATAATCCTTCAATATATATTTTAAACTAAAAAATATACATGACTTTCTATAAAAAATTAATTTTTTATTTTCATTAAATTACTCAACATCAAACTCCATGATAAATGGTTTTTCAGTTTTCCTTGAGAAACAACGCACATAATCTGGTGTGAAATAATTGGAGGTTTAAAAGTTGTGATATGTATGTAGGTGGTAGCAAACAAGGATATAATTATTATGAATTCCATAAGAAAATTGATATGATTATATTATTAATTAAATATAAGGGTGTGATCTATGTTTTAGTTTTAAATGATGAACCATATTAGAGAATAATGAAAAAATGAAAATGATTTTTCATTAAATTTACCATGATCGTCACCATGTTCCCTATTTCTCAAGAATTAATTACTCATACAACTGAGCTAATTAACAACAGTTTACATAAATGACTATTATTATTTAATTACTCGAAATAGTGAATCAATTATCCATCCAGGACTATCAATTGTTTTATTTTTATCTCCCCTTGAGAATCCCCTATATGGTGAGGTTAGTTAACTTATAATCATCACACATTTTTATAAAGTCCATCATATGTACAAATGTGAAAATAAGTATAAAAATTCAATAGTTCAAACCTAACCAACACTCCATACAATTTATCATATATTCCGTCTATTTATTTATATGTGAATTGAAAACAAATTATCATTTCAAGAGTTCTATTCATTTTTCAAATCAATTTGGGACCTTATTTCTCACAAAATTACTTCTCCACATGAACTAGTTACACAAATTTTAAGAGACCAATGAATTTGTTGATTAATAATTTTTTTCAGAAAACACACTTGACTCAATAAAATAAAAGATATCCCTCTCTCGATCACCCTAGAACATGGACTAATAAATATTATTCCAATAAAATAACATTAAATTAGTTTGAAAATATGATCCTCTACCTAGAATTCAAAAAACAAATATCCTTAATATAAATAATTTTTTATGTGGCTTCCACAAAAAATTTAAACACATAAAAACCACTACTAAATTAAGAAATTTAGATATTGTATTTATAAAAAACATTACTCATTTTGAATCTCGAAATAGTCTTTTTTGAAGTCAAATAATTTTGATGAAATATTTTTCTAAATTTGATGTGTACTTAAATTAAAAATTAAAATGATATTTTTTAAATGATCTAAAAATTTTACCCCTCCCCAAAATATAAAAAAATACAGAATATTGCATCTATAGGTGTGGATGTATTTGGAATTTTATTTTCATAACTTTTATAATTACAAAGATATTTTTTTAATGTGGTATAAGATATCATAGACAATAAAAGGTTACAAAATGTTTTCCATTATACTAAATTTTTTCCCAATGAGTTCCTAAATTCTTTTGAATAATCTTAGAAAAAGGCATGTACATGTCACAAAAAAACTAAAAATACACTCATTTTGAGAAAGAAAAATTTTCAACCAGTAGAAGTTCTCAATAGAATCATGATAGTGGTTCATACACATCATTTAAAACCATAAAATTATTTTTAGAATAATTTTGAATATTTCCAAAATTATTTTTAAAATTTTTTGTATTTTAAATATAATGAAGATAATTGGAAAAGTCACTCCCTTGATTTGGATCATATCTTTATCAAAATTCCATGCTTGTAACCCTCCTCTCTTACCTTTTTTTAGTATATGGTTTTCTCCATGAAGATATGGTGAGATTTAAAAATGTGTAAAAAGATTATATAATGTAGTTAACAAATAATTAAGAATATATAAGGAGTCATAACCTAAATATTTATTCCATAGGTGCACTAGGCAACCATAACAATAGGCGATAACACCTTGGAAGTGAATGTGTTATTATAAATAGTCATGAGCATGTTATTAATTAATAACCATAATGTTCATGCCTAACTAGCCCTTTCTTCTTGATTAAAAACAAAATAAAAGGTTAAAAATAAAGAAAACCAAGAGATGACTCCCCTGAAGCATTGTATTTATGATGTCTAGTTAGACTTTATTTTACATTAATTTATATATAGAAATATAAATGTAAACAGGTTGGGCTATCCTTCCATGTAATGTCTAACCTGGTGTCCATTGACTACGAATGACCTTTTACCATCTCATATAATCTCCATGACACAATTGGCTAACACTTGAGTAATGGTGTATGGGCTAGACCATATGGTATTTAATTTTCCTATAAATAGATTCAATTAATATTTTAATATGATTACTTTCACACTAGCCTAAAAATATATTTATTAAACCTAATTATCAATAAAACCCATATTTTTTATTTGTAATTACACGAATTTTCATCAGACTGTCATTTAATCCAATCCATTTAAATAAAAAAAAATTTGTTCATAAACTTTTTGTGTCAATATTCCAGGATTTCACTACCCAATACAACTTATATTCAAGTTCAACCAACAAGTGAAATTTGTTTCCATAAATGAGCCTATATAGTGATTTGAATAATGTATTATATACCCAAAACTCATTTTATAATTTAAAATACCAATTCATCCTTGAACCACTGATAGTATTTTCAGTAATTTATTTTAATTATTAATTACAAGCATTATCTTTCCTACAAATTTATGGGTGAAATATGGTACCTTTTATGGGTTTTAACATATTTCCCCATCATTGTTTTCAACTTAATGTTCAATATGTTGACACCATATTGGTGATGAAACCCATTGGTTCCCCAATCCTTGAGAAAATAGTCATTATTTATAAATTTCAGCACACTTAATGCTTTATTATTGATGAGTGTCATCCCCTCAGCCCAATTTTGCACACAATCAACCACAACAAGGTTGTTGTAACACCCCAGGTAAATAAGGAATATGAAATTTTCATATTTATCCATATTTGTGAATAAAATATTAATATTACTTTAAAGGGGACGCTATGCTCGATGGCGTACCCAACATGGAACAACGAGTTTCTTGGGAATCTTACGTTGCACTCTAATAATAAAATAATATTATTTTAAATGGTAGTTAACATGTAGCCATTGTAATGGCGGGAACGGATAGAAATAACTAAAATATTATTATATATGTTCTTAAATATTTTTACATTTATACAATAAAAGATAAAGGCTTAAAATACGGAAAGAATTCAATTTTAGGCGTATATGCCCTAGTTTTCACTAAAGGTTCACTTATCACCTTTTGATGGAGAACCGTCATTAAATATAGTTTTGTTCACTCTTAAACATTCTTTTGGACCAAATAAAACTCTTATTAAGAATCGGGACATCAAAATTTACTTTGTGTAAATTTTTGGTATCTTTCCGACAAAGTTCATTTTTTTTAATGAATAGTGTAAAATGTTGTATTTTAATTCAAAACCACTTTTTAATCTAATTTATTTATATAATTAGATTATATTTTGAATTGGTTTTAAAGTGAAATTAGAAAATATTTTTACCATTAAATCCAATAGTGGTCGTTGGAATCAATTTCACTTTGAAATCAGACTTAAACTAGTGTAAATCTTTTGATACTTATTGTTTCATAAAACATGCTATTTGTCATGACAGCGGGAATTAATTATTAAATTAATTAATGTGACTTATATGTTTTGAATTTTTTAAAACGGACTTCATTTTTGAATTCAGAATATCAAATATAGCTTAGGGTGAATTTTTGGGATTTTTCTGAAAAACTTCAATTTTTGATGAATAGTGAAACCACTAAGTGGTACTTATAAAAACTGATTTTCCATTTAAATGAAATTTTGCCATCATTGTGTTTTGATTTTCAAAAATCCGACATACATGGTTGTCATTAAGAAGTAAAATGTGGTTCAATGAGATTAAAATAATTTTTTGGTGAATAGTAACTTATTAAGTTTTTAATCGCGATTAGTGGTAATTAGTGTAGTTTAAGGTAAAAATAATTCTTTAATAAAATAAGATGAGCTTGAAACATGTCTTACCCTCATTGGTAGTATCATAGCCGACCAAGAAAAGCCATGTGTCAACTTGGCGACCCCATGGATCCACTTTGGTTGGGAAATGACATAAATAACATTTTATTTAATGTAAAAGTAAAATTGACACAAACATGATATGTTTTACTAAAACAATTTTTAAGGGGGGTTATACAAGTCATATTTTTGATTATAAATATTAATTGGAAAGATAAAAAGATTTACTACATCATAGTATTTTTTTTATAATTTTTAGACATTAAATAAATTAAATAATTAATGACATAATAATGATGCAGCGATGACATCATTATTTGACGATTTAAATAAAATGGAAAGATAATGTAAAATCTATGAACTACACATGTCCAAAACTTATTGGATGAGTGGATTTAAAAGCCTTATCACCTTATCCACGAATTAAATCAATGTGGGACCTTTTGAAACCGAAACACATTTTCAAATAAAGTAATATTTCTTTACTTTCCAAAAGTACCCCTCCTCTCCTCTTATAAAAGGCCCCCACCTCTACCTCATTTAACACACTCCTCAAGCCATTGGCTCGGCCAACCCCTGCCCATTTACTCTCTACACATCCCTATCCTCATCCTAGAGGATTCCCTTTGGGAAGAATCCTTTCAAAGGAAGACAATAGGCTCAAATCAAAAGGAGTTACACTTTTAAAGGTAATTCATTCTCTCATATTCATTTGTTTTATTTTGCTTCTCCAACCCCCTAAACTCTTTTTATTTACTTCTTTTGTAACAACAACAGTATCTTCAATATACTAGGATGTTGTTATAATATTTATTCAAGCTACACTCTCACACAACTACATCAAATGGTTAAAGAACATACGGTTTCCATGGATGGTGAAATTCTGCCTCCCGAAACGATGATTGTTCAATACTCATTTAACACCTTCAAAGGTGGCCATTATGATGTTACTATTTTTATATATGATATATAATATGTTTATGTTTTATTTATTCTTCTGTATTTTTCATTTTTGTCTTACCTTTATGGCTTCCATTATGGGTATACGCGATATCTTCATTTAAGGAAGTGCGGACTACCGCCCCCTCAAAGTGATTTGATTCGTTAAATACCATATGTGGGATGTATAAAGGATGGAAATATGATATTATATATGATATTATACTGTAATTATAATATACCTTTATATCATTATTATTCCATTCTATAAAATAGGAAATAGAAATGAAAGTAGCGTTCATGCGTACGTACGGCTTACCGTCTCCATGAACGGTGCATTTCATTTCTTACCTCTAAATGATTATGTAATGTTATAAATGCATGAATGTACTGGATATATATGACATATATGATATCTACATAATTAATACAATTCTGGATATAATAAAAATTTTGCCACACAAACAACATGTAATTGTAAGAAGTCCACTTTCGACTTAAGAACCAAATATCGGCAAAACAAATATTATTAACTTAAATGATTACATAATGTTTATGACATGGTAATAAGTGGTATAAAAGTAATAATGAAATTGAAAAAGGTTCTTAAGGAATTAGAAATTAACTCAAGTTTATTATTCAGGAGATTAAAGAACGATCGAGTCAAGTCGGACCCGAGGTAAGGGATCCTACAACTCTCTTTCTTTTTAAGTACACTCTTTTATGTCATTTATTTTAAGCTCATCTTTCTTATGATTGGGATGTTCTTTTATATTAAATTTACTGTAATTTTTATGTTCATGAGATTAGAGACACTATTCTCTCTCATCAATCCATTTTGGAAGTTTTGAGTGGCGCCGTTAGGCTGCCGAACTTTCGTAAGAGATCTAACCTCTCTCTTTCTTTTTAAGTACTCTCCTTTATGTCACTTCTTTTAAACTCCTCCTTGCAATGTTGGGGGATTTTCTTTTATATTCCACTTTCTATAAATTCTATTGTAATATTATGGGATACTCTATTTGATCTCATCAATCCATATTCGAAAGTTTTATGTGGCGCCGTTAGGCTGCCGAGTTTTCGTAAGGGATTTTTCATCTCACTTTTATTCCCGTGAGATTTATGCTACATTCGCCACAAATTCCATTGAGTGGTGTATGTACTTCCCATTATTCTACTATTTGTGTAATATAATTTCGTTTATGAGTATTTACATCAATGACCTATTGTCTTTCTTTCATGGGGTGTTTGTTTTGAAAGATACCCAAGTCGGTAAGGGAACCTTTCACCATCCTCTTTTTTAAAAGACTTCTTTTATTGGGTCTTTTAATTTACATATTTTTATGTTGGGATATGTTTTCATACATCCTTATTGATGTAAATTTTATGTCCAAGTGATGAGATACACTTTTTATCTCTCATCAACTCATTTTGATGTGATGCCGTTAGGCTGTCAAGGGAACTTTTTAACCCAATTTCGATTTCTTTGGGTTCAACTTGTAGTCATTGAATATGTCATCCATTGAATATGTTTGAATGACCTTTTATTGTTTTACACTTAATATCCACTTATATTGGGTGTACATATATTTTTCACACATATTTTTGAGATTTATTTGTCCTTAATTTAAGGATACCTTCTTTATAAGGGATTTCATCACATTTGACATTTCTATTGAGGGTTCATTGTTGTTATGCACCAATTCACTCTTATATGGTGTATATACTGTCCTTTGGAGTATTATATCATGAATCCTTTTATTCTCATGATATTATAAAGTTCTGACTAAATGTTATTGCTCGATTATTGTATTCAAGTGTCTCTAATTTTGGTAAAACCCCTTTAACCAAAATATTGTTTTAAATGTTTTAATTATTTGTTCTTATTAATATCCATGTTTTCAAAATGGTTTTAAGGATTTATTTATATGGATATTAATGGTTTAAAATGTTAAAACTTCAAGGTGGTATGGGACACTTTGATTCAAAAATCTATTTATTAAATGTTTTAAATGGTTTTGGAAATGGTTTCTTTTTGAATGGATTCATTATTTCAATATCCTAAAATGTTATATTGTGATTGAAATGTGGAAATGTTATGTTTCCTTTATTCATGTTTATGTGATACGATTATGTTATGGTTCTTGGGCATTGTTATGAAGAACGGGTGGTTCCGTGATAAACTAAGGGCGGGTGAGCCCGATATAGCTCTCCAATGCATTGGGTAACGCGAAGGAGTGAAACGTTAAGGTTTCTCCGAAGAGATTTAGGGAATATACTGTGATGGGTATTCCAAACGTAACCAAGAGGGTTACTCCCTACGTAAGAATGTTATGAATGCCTCAAGTTACCTTTATGTCTTATGTTTTCTATGATTTATTCATGATTTGATATGCCTATGTTTTATGGGTAAAGTATGATTTCATTCTTATATATATATGAACTCATGTTTCCTTTCCATATTTTTATAACCCTTACTGAGCTTTTTATGCTCATCCCAAGTTTTTGAAATGCTTTTCACAGGTCAAGGGAAAGGTACATGATGTGACAATAGTGTCAAGGATGTGTCAAGAAAGAATCCGTGTTTTATTTTAAATAGGTTTCCATTGATGGGAAGAATGAATATTGTCTTTTATGTAACCACCTTGTTTAAATGTGGAATTTAATGCAAGTTTCATGATCTAATTCTCTAAAAATCTAAACCTGAAAAGATCCTCAATGTGTAATCTTGTAATAACTCAAGTTTAAGTAAGGTTTAAGGCTGGGGTCTTTTAGTTGGTATCAAAGGTCGGTTTAGATAACTTTAGAGGTTAGGGTATTATTTAAGCATAATTGACAATTACCATAATGGTTAGGATTTCAGAAATAGTCTTAGTTTTAGATAAAGTGAATGAGTAAGTATATATTATTGTCTATCTTACTCATTAGTACATGATGGTTTTGTTGATATACTCACACTGACCTTTTTGGTTTTAGTAAATGGCTGGATCTAGCAGGCACCAAAGTAACAGTGGATGTGAAGGAAACTGTGACAGTTTTTTGAGCAAGCAACTGAATGATATGGTAGCTGCAATGAGAACTCTTTTGATTATCCTCAACCAACTATCTGGAGTCATGATTGACCACCTAAACCTTGGAGATTTCTCTAAGGCATCATATATGCAAGAAACAAATCCCTACGGAAGTATAGGTAATAATCATAAAGGTAAGTGTGTTAAAAAACCTATGTGTCAAAGATGTGGAAAGAAACACCTAGGAAAATGTTTCAAATGGACAGAAATATGCTATAGATGTGGAAATGAAGGTCATAAAGCAAGAACCTGCCATGGAAAAAGGAAGCATCCAGTTGACTCGAGGAAAGGGAAAGAAGTTCTTTCTGAGGGATCAATTGAATGTTTTAAATGTGGTGTGCATGGTCATTATGCAAACGCATGTCCTATGAAGAAGTTTCATGAATGGGGTCACCAAGAGCGTACCAATATTCGTTTACCAATACCTAATGCCATTCCGACTGAGGATGAAGAAACTGACAATGACCAATCAAAGGTATGTACTATTTCATGACTATTGTTTTCTTATTTTGGAATCTTAGGATATGATTCATGATTTTGTTTGTAGGAAAGAGGTATTTCGGAATAAGTTGGAAAGGAATGGATAATGGATCATGAAGAATGTTGAATGAGTAAGATGTCAACATATAAGGGCTTCAAGAGTTAGGGTGAAATTCTTAAGAGTATTAAGTCTCTTTTGATGATGGGGTTACATTATAAGACTTTTTATATTATGTGTAACCCTGATGTTTAATATAGGCAAATTTTATTCAAGTAATAGTTATCTTTTCTTTTGTGGACATAGTTATAAAGAACCATTTGGGTTTATATGATCCTTACTTTTGAGGTAATTATGGGTTACCATATGTTATGATTGAAGTGAAAGGCATGAGATAAAATTGAGGTTAAATTATGTTATGGTTATTTTTGATGATTTTATCCCTTTTGGGTAATGATTTGAGAATTATATAGTTTTTGAAAAAGGACAACACGCACACCGTGTGACAACCCGTCGCGTCGGACAATGCTGCGGGAATCGAACCCACAACCAAAATGCGACTGGTATTTATCGCCTACCACTGGACTACGTGAAGTCCCTGGTTAGTTTGACTGAATTTTTTTAGTTATATGATTTTATGAATTGAGAGTAAGTTTATTTTGGAGGATATGTGATTAGGATAATTACTTTTCAATGTGAGACTTTAGGAGCAACTGATGTTGTTTGGAGATAAATGTTACGATTTAACTTGGAAGACTATGTGACTAAATCCTTCAAATATTTGGGTTTCAATCTTATATTGGTTTACTTTGAAGAATTTTATGGACAAATTGTTTATCGGATGGTCCTCGTTAAACTTTGGGTTTTGTTGGACAAATTTTGGAGATTAAGAATAGATTTTCTTTTTATAAGGGGTCATCCTTTTCTGGATTATCTGATCTTGTACTAACCTTTTTGGTTTTGGTTTTGGTTAAAGTCTAAATACATGGGATGTATATAGTTCTCTTTTGGGGATTAGGTGATTCTCTAGAAGTTGATTATAGTACTCTTAATGAGAACAAGTCTCCCTAAATACTCGTCTTTTGGAAAAAATATGAGTTTGACTAAGGAATCTAGTAAAAGTTGAAAGTCAACATGATAAGTGATTATGCTTCCTTATGAATAAATTCCTCAATAAAAAGTAACTTAAAACAAAAATGTTGTCTATTAACTTTTCCTACTGGGGAACCCAACACCGTTTAACCCATCACAAGTTTGTGATTTTCTTATTGTTAACTTTCTCCTAAACATGTTTTCTATCACTCTCCATCAGAACATGACCCTATGTTTTCTCCTCCATGTCCATATTTTCATACTTAGAATCCTAGTATGGGTTAACTTGGGTGACCTCTGTGCTTATCTTTCTTTATTTTAAAGTGATTGTTTTACCGACTCTTGTTCCGATGTGGGACGTTCAAGGATGTTTCCAAGCGCAATTTTAAAATTGCGAGGACGCAATTCCCAAAAGGGGGGAAGGATGTAACACCCCAGGTAAATAAGGAATATGAAATTTTCATATTTATCCATATTTGTGAATAAAATATTAATATGACTTTAAAGGGGACACTATGCTCGATGGCGTACCCAACATGCAACAACGAGTTTCTTGGGAATCTTACGTTGCACTCTAATAATAAAATAATATTATTTTAAATGGTAGTTAACATGTAGCCGTTGTAATGGCGGGAATGGATAGAAATAACTAAAATATGATTATATATGTTCTTAAATATTTTTACATTTATACAATAAAAGATAAAGGCTTAAAATACGGAAAGAATTCAATTTTAGGCGTATATGCCCTAGTTTTCACTAAAGGTTCACTTATCACCTTTTGATGGAGAACCGTCATTAAATATAGTTTTGTTCACTTTTAAACATTCTTCTGGACCAAATAAAACTCTTATTAAGAATCGGGATTCAAAATTTACTTTGTGTAAATTTTTGGTATCTTTTCGAGAAAGTTCATTTTTTTAATGAATAGTGTAAAATGTTGTATTTTAATTCAAAACCACTTTTTAATCTAATTTATTTATATGATTAGATTATATTTTGAATTGGTTTTAAAGTGAAATTAGAAAATATTTTTACCATTAAATCCAATAGTGGTTGTTGGAATCAATTTCACTTTGAAATCAGACTTAAACTAGTGTCAATCTTTTGATACTTATTGTTTCATAAAACACGCTATTTGTCATGACAGCGGGAATTAATTATTAAATTAATTAATGTCACTTATATGTTTTGAATTTTGTAAAACAGACTTCATTTTTGAATTCAGAATATCAAATATAGCTTAGGGTGAATTTTTGGGATTTTTCTGAAAAACTTCAATTTTTGATGAATAGTGAAACCACTAAGTGGTACTTATAAAAACTAATTTTCCGTTTAAATGAAATTTTCCCATCATTGTGTTTTGATTTTCAAAAATCCGACATACATGGTTGTCATTAAGAAGTAAAATGTGGTTCAATGAGAATAAAATAATTTTTTGGTGAATAGTAACTTATTAAGTTTTTAATCGCGATTAGTAGTAATTAGTGTAGTTTAAGGTAAAAATAATGCTTTAATAAAATGAGATGAGCTTGAAACATGTCTTACCCTCATTGGTTGTATCATGGCCGACCAATACAAGCCATGGGTCAACTTGGGGACCCCATGGATCCACTTTGGTTGGGAAATGACATAAATAACATTTTATTTAATGTAAAAGTAAAATTGACACAATCATGATATGTTTTACTAAAAAAAAATTTAAGTGGGGTTATACAAGTCATAGTTTTAATTATAAATATTCATTGGAAAGCTAAAAAGATTTCCTACATCATAGTATTTTTTTTTTATAATTTTTAGACATTAAATAAATTAAATTATTTATGACATAATAATGATGCAGCGGTGACATCATTATTTGACGATTTAAATAAAATGGAAAGATAATGTAAAATATATGAACTACACTTGTCCAAAACTTATTGGATGAGTGGATTTAGAAGACTTATCACCTTATCCACGAATTATATCAATGTGGGACCTTTTGAAACCGAAAAACATTTTCAAATAAAGTAATATTTCTTTACTTTCCAAAAGTACCCCTCCTCTCCTCTTATAAAAAGCCCCCACCTCTACCTCATTTAACACACTCCTCAAGCCTTTGGCTCGGCCAAACCCTGCCCATTTACTCTATCCACATCCCTCTCCTCATCCTAGAGGATTCCCTTTGGGCATAATCCTTTCAAAGGAAGCCTTTAGGATCAAATCAAAAGGAGTTACACTTTTAAAGGTAATTCATTCTCTCATGTTCATTTGTTTTATTTTGCTTCTCCAACCCCCTAAACTCTTTTTATTTACTTCTTTTGTAACAACACCAGTATCTTCAATATACTAGGATGTTGTTATAAGATTTATTCGAGCTACACTCTCACACAACTACATCAAATGGTTAATGAACATACGGTTTCCGTGGATGGTGAAATTCTGCCTCCCGAAACGATGATTGTACAATACTCATTTAACACCTTCAAAGGTGGCCATTATGATGTCACTATTTTTATATATGATATATAATATGTTTATGTTTTATTTATGCTTCTGTATTTTTCATTTTTGTCTTACCTTTATGGCTTCCATTATGGGTATACGCGATATCTTCATTTAAGGAAGTGCGGACTACCGCCCCCTCAAAGTGATTTGATTCGTTAAATACCATATGTGGGATGTATAAAGGATGGAAATATGATATTATATATGATATTATACTGGAATTATAATATACCTTTATATAATTATTATTCCATTCTATAAAATACGAAATAGAATTGAAAGTAGCGTTCATGCGTACGTACGGCTTACCGTCTCCATGAACGATGCATTTCATTTCTTACCTCTAAATGATTATGTAATGTTATAAATGCATGAATGTACTAGATATATATGACATATATTATATCTACATAATGAATACAATTCTGGATATAATAAACATTTGGCCACACGAACAACATGTAATTGTAAGAAGTCCACTTTCGACTTAAGAACCAAATATCGGCAAAACAAATATTATTAACTTAAATGATTACATAATGTTTATGACATGGTAATAAGTGGTATAAAAGTAATAATGAACTTGAAAAAGGTTCTTAAGGAATTAGAAATTAACTCAATTTTATTATTCAGGAGATTAAAGAACGATCGAGTCAAGTCGGACCCGAGGTAAGGGATCCTACAACTCTCTTTCTTTTTAAGTACACTCTTTTATGTCATTTATTTTAAGCTCATCTTTCTTATGATTGGGATGTTCTTTTATATTAAATTTACTGTAATTTTTATGTTCATGAGATGAGAGACCCTATTCTCTCTCATCAATCCATTTTGGAAGTTTTGAGTGGCGCCGTTAGGCTGCCGAACTTTCGTAAGAGATCTAACCTCTCTCTTTCTTTTTAAGTACTCTCCTTTATGTCACTTGTTTTAAACTCCTCCTTGCAATGTTGGGGGATTTTCTTTTATATTCCACTTTCTGTAAATTCTATTTTAATATGATGGGATACTCTATTTGATCTCATCAATCCATATTCGGAAGTTTTATGTGGCGCCGTTAGGCTGCCGAGTTTTCATAAGGGATTTTTCATCTCACTTTTATTCCCGTGAGATTTATGCTACATTCGCCACAAATTCCATTGAGTGGTGTATGTACTGCCCATTATTATACTCTTTGTGTAATATAATTTCGTTTATGAGTATTTACATCAATGACCTACTGTCTTTCTTTCATGGGGTGTATGTTTTGAAAGATACCCAAGTCGGTAAGGGAACCTTTCACCCTCCTCTTTTTTAAAAGACTTATTTTATTGGGTCTTTTAATTTACATATTTTTATGTTGGGATATGTTCTCATACATCCTTATTGATGTAAATTTTATGTCCAAGTTATTAGATACACTTTTTATCTCTCATCAACTCATTTTGATGTGATGTCGTTAGGCTGTCAAGGGAACTTTTTAACCCAATTTCGATTTCTTTGGGTTCAACTTGTAGTCATTGAATATGTCATCCATTGAATATGTGTGAATGACCTTTTATTGTTTTACACTTAATATCCACTTATATTGGGTGTATATATATTTTTCACACATATTTTTGAGATTTATTTGTCCTTAATTTAAGGATACCTTCTTTATAAGGGATTTCATCACATTTGACATTTCTATTGAGGGTTCATTGTTGTTATGCACCAATTCACTATTATATGGTGTATATACTGTCCTTTGGAGTATTATATCATGAATCCTTTTATTCTCATGATATTATAAAGTTCTGACTAAATGTTATTCCTCGATTATTGTATTCAAGTGTCTCTAATTTTGGCAAAACCCCTTTAACCAAAATATCGTTTTAAATGTTTTAATTATTTGTTCTTATTAATATCCATGTTTTAAAAATGGTTTTAAGGATTTATTTATATGGATATTAATGGTTTAAAATGTTAAAAGCTTCAAGGTGGTATGGGACACTTTGATTCAAAAATCTCTTTATTAAATGTTTTAAATGGTTTTGGAAATGGTTTCTTTTTGAATGGATTCATTATTTCAATATCCTAAAATGTTATACTGTGATTGAAATGTGGAAATGTTATGTTTCCTTTATTCATGTTTATGTGATACGATTATGTTATGGTTCTTGGGCATTGTTATGAAGAACGGGTGGTTCCGTGATAAACTAAGGGCGGGTGAGCCCGATATAGCTCTCCAATGCATTGGGTAACGCGAAGGAGTGAAACGTTAAGGTTTCTCCGAAGAGATTTAGGGAATATACTGTGATGGGTATTCCAAACGTAACCAAGAGGGTTACTCCCTACGTAAGAATGTTATGAATGCCTCAAGTTACCTTTATGTCTTATGTTTTCTATGATTTATTCATGATTTGATATGCCTATGTTTTATGGGTAAAGTATGATTTCATTCTTATGTATATATGAACTCATGTTTCCTTTCCATATTTTTATAACCCTTACTGAGCTTTTTATTCTCACCCCAAGTTTTTGAAATGCTTTTCACAGGTCAAGGGAAAGGTACATGATGTGACGATAGTGTCAAGGATGTGTCAAGAAAGAATCCGTGTTTTATTTTAAATAGGTTTCCATTGATGGGAAGAATGAATATTTTCTTTTATGTAACCACCTTGTTTAAATGTGGAATGTAATGCAAGTTTCATGATCTAATTCTCTAAAACTCTAAACCTGAAAAGATCCTCAATGTGTAATCTTGTAATAACTCATGTTTAAGTAAGGTTTAAGGCTGGGGTCTTTTAGTTGTACTCATTCCCAAGATAGGGATAAAATTGTCCCATAAAATCTATTCCCTAAACATAAAAGACCTCAACCTATATAATTCCTTTCTTAAGAATCTATTACAACATTCCTATGTTTCAAACCAATTGATCTGGTCACATACCACCAAAAAACTCATAGAATATTTAAACAAATTGGTCCAATTGAAGAAAAAATTTAATAGTGTTATGTAAAATAACCTCTCCTTATGATTTCTAAAAAAATGTGATGTTAAAACTCCCAATAATAGGCATCATCTCTTCTTCAAACAGACACCTCCCCACCTTATAGTCACTATAAACATTAAAGAGAAATGGGGATTTCCAAATGTAATTTTTGACCTCTGAATGAAAATATTTCAATTAGTTTTTATTGAGTTCATAAGGGATCACAATAACTTCCAAATAATTGATAAATTATTGATCCTAGGGGTAATTTGGATGTGATAAGAAGTTTTTTTATTCAGAAATATAGAATTTATCTCCCCATATTCATTGTTTTCAATGTTGGACAACCTAATATAGTTTTCAATAACCCAATTTCCATTCTGTTTTTATCATTTATTTCTATTTTAAACTCTTATATAAATAGTTTTCATCTATTTTACCTTTGATTGGCCACCATTTGGACCAAAAGGTACATAAAAGTAGTATTGTAAGTGAACAAAATATCATTATAACCAATGAAGCCCTTCCTAATCTTTCCTATCATAATAAACAATACTAAGATCTTTTTTCAATTGTGGTAAAGTTTCATTGAGCCTGACCTAGATACCAGATAGAATAATACACAAGATGATGTTTTACCTTTATTATTTTTCATTTCACATCCCCAAAAATGACTTCATCATAATTACACATTAATTTGAATGTAAATTACCAATCAGTGGTTGTTATGATTAGAGAAGAAGATAATTTCTTCTTGAAGTGATTAAATAATTAAATAAATTCATCATTAAAAATAAAGCTATAATCCTTTAGAAATAAGGAACAAAACAGTTTGGTGATTATTGAGAATTACATAATGATAAAACTATAGACACTGAAATTCCCAATAAAAAATTGAATGGATTTGATTGAATTTGGTGGAAAAAATATTGGGATCACCCTACCTGGATTGTGTAAACATCAATTCACCACCATTATTCTTTGGGTCTAGGAAAAATGCTTTTTGACTATGAATTTAAACTATTCCCAATGAAGAATAAGGGTTTTTCCTAATATATTTGAAAACAATTCTTAGGATCTAAATAATACCCTAAAAATTATCTCCCCAAATGGAAAATTCCTCTATAAACATCTTTATAATCTTCTCAACATTTTTTTAAAAAAAACCATCAAACGCTTTTAAATAGTGGTCAATGCTCAAAAAACTTCCAGATGACATATTTTAGTAAAATAATTCAGAAAATATATGTGCGAAAGTGTATTTTTACTGGACCATGGTGGTTATTAATTCTTCATTATAACTTGAATACCCATAAAAGATGAAATATAAAATATTTCTATTAAATCTCAATAATATTTGATCCAAAAAGGGCATGATAAATTTTCCTTATATTATATTTGAATTCATATTTCTATAGTCAATGAAAATCATCTATTTTATAAATTTTCATGTGGGTATTTTACATTATCTTTCATTGGAAACCATAATGAGACCTTCCTCATTTGAAAAAACTTAAATAGGACACACCCAAATATATAAGATATTTGATAAATAATTCATGTGTCTAATTAATTTATCACCTCTTATCAAACTACCCCTTTAATTGTTGGGTTGAGTATCCTTTGAATATCTACTATAGACATATAAACTAGGTACATGGGAATCTCATTCATGAAAAAGTGGGGCTAACTATGATGATATCAATGATGATCCAAGATATAAAAATATTATGCTCTCTCAAAAACAAAAGAAGCCTCTTAGCGTGAAAATCTTCCAACTCAACTGAAATGATAACTAATAGAGTATCCTTCCTACCAAAAAAATGAATATATCAATCGAATTGGAATAGGTTTAAGGTTAATAAATCATATTTTCTAGGATTACAGAATACTTTTTGGTTTAGGAGGCTTAGGGTACTAAATGGGTGAATTTTAGATGCAATTGGTGAAATAAAAAATAGATTACCCACCACTATCACCCATGAAATTCCTTTTATAAATAAATTTTAAGGATTTTTTTCCATGTTAATTCCCCAATGATTTCTAAAAGATCACTATCCATGTAAACCAAGATCTCCTATCACTCAAGACCAAAATTTCTCATGAAATAAACTTCAATCATCGGTTGATTGATATATTTTAAAAAATTAAAATACTCAAACTCATACCCAATATTAATCATGTAATTCTTATTAGAATGATACATAATATCCCCTATAGTTTCCGAAAAAGGTATCCTTATAGTGATGTGAAAACTTTATCAATCTCAATATACATTATAATAAAATTAATAAGCATGAATATTTCTCAAACTCTAATATTTTTTTAAAACTTCCTAATGAGAGATTTATTAACCTATAAATTAGTTGGATGGATGCATTAGTGTGCTTTATTTCTCTATTTTCCAATTACTGAACAATGGGAATGATTTTTTTTTTGATATTTCTCCTAAGTAAAAAAATTAAAATTTATTTTCAGATTCAACAAATTATACAAGGAAATAAAAAGCTATATGTTCTTTTATATTTGGTTGATCTTTTTTTATAAAACAACACTATAGTGTTTAGTGAGACAGACGATGGATAAATTATCCAATCCCTATTTAAAAATTTGCTTTAATTTTTTTGATTATGATGGGACATGGATCAATTGGTTAATGAATGGAATATCCATTTCAATATTTCTTTACTTTTTTTTGAATTTCATAAAATTTGATTCTTTTTTTTTCGGATTCTATGAAAAATGGGACGAGTGCTAAAATATACCGTAAGTATTTTGAAATTATATCACTATATCAATCTTCTTTATTCTCCTCATTATCCCTCTTAACTTTTATTTTCTTCACTGTTTGATTATCACTTAGAGTTGTTGAAATTCACTTAGTGTTATTTTCCTTTAATACCAATGTTTTTCACTATAGATTATACCAATTGATTTTTATATTTACTAGCCTCTCTCTTGACATTTTATTCAGTTATAATACCACTCATAGTTTATAGAACCTTGATATTCTCCATATGATTATGTTTTTTCGTGCTATGAAGATTACCTTTATCTCTCTCAAAATTGTTTTGGGAAATTTGACCTAGATGAACCTCAAAATTCTGATTAAATTAATGTCAGGAGTCTATTTTAGTGAAATAACATTGGGAAAAACCCTATATGCTTTGATCCGAGATAAAAATTCCAAAATTATTTTTTATTGGTCCCTTAAATGATTTTACAAACCAGGGGTAACATTGGAATGAATAATTCATTGGTCTTTTCATGTGGAATTTTAGTGGTTTTTGTATCCGGGGTTGTAGTAATTTGAGAAGGTTACAATGTTATTTTTTTCTACCCAAAAAATCAAAAGAATTGTAATTTTACATGGTTTTTGTGTGATTGAATGATCTAGGAAAACCTTTTAGTGGTCCAACATGACTTAAACCTTCTGGTAATCTAATCTAGCTCTCCACAATGCCTAATGCATGTTCTTGATCACCTCAGGATGAAAACTAGAAACTAAGTATAAAAATTACTCAATTGGGAATTATTGAACCCTTGGAATATTATATTACAAAAACAGGTACAACTCATGAATCTAGAATTACCCATATAGATATTGGACATCAATGCTCCAAATTGTCTAATTGTAAATAATAAAAAAACCAAAAAGAGTATATACAGTATGAAAAAGAATTAAACAACAAAAATTAATATCTAATAGGGTGTAATGTAATAAAAACATCACAAAAAATTGAAAAATGATCAAGATAGCCAAGCATGCCAATGTAGATATATCTACCATCTGAAATCAATACCATGGACCCAAATTCTCCACAAAATTTAGCATCCTCATGACTCACTATGACTATAATCAACACACTTGTAGAAAGAAACAAACATCACAAGCCACCCCAAATGATGAAATCCCCTTTCCTTTAGAAGTGTTCATTAAATATAGGTATTGGTTCATCCAGATACATATGAAGGGTGTGATGTAGAACCTAGTAGGAAACATCCATAAATCAATACACCATATTTCACTTTGAAAACCATTAATTATAGTTTAAAAAATAAATTTTAATGAACTTTTACGTGAAATTATTTCTTAAATCATTCCATTTTATAATACAATAAAATTTTCAAGAGTAGCATGAGCATGTCAAGTGCATATAATAACTGAGAGAAATAAGTATAACAATTTTCATAATATCTATATAAATGAGGAACATATCAATAATGTATCAACCAAATATAATGAAAAAAACTTAGGCTCTCATGTATGGGTTAAAAAAACAACATAAGTGGTAACAAACCCACTTGAGGAACATTGAAAAAAAATGTGAACCTATTGGAAACAACCTAATTTAAACTCACCTCCTCATTATATGTCAATCACTATAGAAGGAACAATCCCACCAAGGGAACTATACAGGGCACAACAAGACTATTGAACCCCCTATAAGGGCTATTAGTACAAGATATAGAGATATGAAGTGGAGACAATTTTTTTTGATATTTCTACTAATTTCTTTAATACTATTTCTTAACTATGATACCTTAGTAAAGGTAAAATAAAAGATATCAAAATTTTATTAATATTATTTAATGTTACAAAAAATATTTCAAAAGAAATATGTAGAAGATGGTAGATGTTGAATAAGGAGAATATCCATGAGAACGCCACTCTCAGAGAGCCTAAAAAGACTATGCAAGGTTGAGGCCCTTATAGATACCACGTTGAAATTACCATAATTAATTCATACCCATACCATACATCTTCAGCCTTATTTAATACTATACTCAACCAGTTAAATATCCAACATGTAATACCCAAACCCCAACTACTTCAATCCCCAAATTATGTCACTAAACCTTGGTAGTATCACCCATGCACATTTATGGAAAACCCCTACAAATATAATAACACTAGAATCCCTATAATCCTAAAAATTTCCACCCACTCTAAAAATAATGTTGTCCATAAAGTGTACCTCCTATATATTTTCTTATATTTTTTAACACAAAAAAATTTCTCCATATTCCAATCATAATATCTAGAATGAAAACCATTTCTAATGGCTATTGAGGTGCTATATTATTGTGAAATTACTTAGGATTACCTAAATTTATCTCAACCCTAACAGTTTGGTGTATAACAAAAAAATTTCATGCATCTACTAAAAAATTCATCTACAAAGCCATTCTTGTGACAAAATTGATGGTAAACTAGGTAGTTTTCTCAAACAGAAGCCACAAAATATTATTAGATAGACTGAAGAAACCCCCTACTTCTTGGGTTGAAACAAAATTATTAAAAACAAGATTGACCTACAAAAAGATAACATAAATGGATTCCCATGTATTTTTCCAATGGAATCCACTTCAGTTTGTTTTTTTAATAAAATTGGGGAGTGGAAGTGTAGATTCCAACTACTATGTGTAATCCCACATACCTCTGTGTACTAGTATAGTTACATGAATTCAGAAAAAATCCAGATCTAATATATTATTAAATTATTAATATGATAATATGTTGAACTTGGGTTTTTTACCTTTTGAAAAAAAATAATCTTTTCAAATCACCCACCAGATAGTCTGGGTAAAAAATCTTGGATCCAGACCAAAAGGTTATCCATCACCATCAAATTCAAACAGGTTAAATGATAAATTTGGGAAATCCCCTCACTCATTTTTTTAAATAACATGTTTATAAAATTCCATCCAACAAAATACTAAATAAATTATGTACTTTCAGACTCACATCTTCATCATGTTTTAAAAGACATTACACAATTCTCCCAGATCCAGTTACATCTCATCAATCCCCCCCTTTTAAGATCAATGACTGTTAATTGAGAAGAAAAAATAGTTATCTGAAGCATAAAAACTTAACACTAAACTAAAAACCTAACCTTAAACCCTCATTCTTTGATGTTAAACTAATTTGTTGATCAATTGAGGCACTTCACATATTGGAGGAATTTTGAATTCGATTGAAACCACCAATGTAATCGCAACATGTGGAGAATTGAAACCAAAATTATTATTCATTGAAAATAAAGTCCATAATAATTCAGTGGAATGAATATGTAACACTACATCCACCTTTACTCCCTCTAGGTTAGTCTTATTTGGATTATGTCATAGATCCTTCAAATGAGGGGGTTTGTGTTGCTCAATTTCAACCTACACATTGTCAGTCCCCACCTCTAGAGTCCACTTTTGTAATCATACCTTGTTTTTTACAAGAAAACTATCTTGGATACCCAATTAATTCTTGTTGGTAGGAAATTAAGAGGCTACTACATAATATTATCCCAAAAAAATATACATAGCCTCATCAAATCTCAATTATCTTTAGGTTCCAAATATTCAGTTAACTGTTTATTATTTATGTTATTCCTTTCCATCACAAATGGGGTCCACTATCTCATAAAAAGGTACAAAAAATTCCATTGTTGACTTAAAACAATCATCACTACCCAAATCAATGAGGGTATTATCCTCTATCATAGGAGGTAATGTATGTAATGGTTGTGTTTACACATCCTATGGTAGTTTCACTAACATCACTTGAATATCAGTTGGTTTTCTTGCAGCCTTTTCTAGTACCAATGATCAAAAAACACCACTATATGTTTTTATTTCTTCATGTTCCACATGTTTTTCTTCCAGAGGATTAAATTATAGAGGAGGTTCATCATTCTACCACCCCACCACTCTTTAATAGTTTAAATACCTCTCAATATTTTCAACTCCCCATTCAATAATTTTGGACACCATCATGGAAAAAAATTATCCACCTCAATTTCTTCCAATGTCTATATACACTACTATATCTCCAATAGATATATTAAATACCCCATATTCTCCTATCAATTACAATATTTCTCTATATGTTATAGATTTATTTATTCCCAATTCACAGTAGGATTTCAAATTATCCATGGGAGGAACCAGAATAAAATATTTCACTCCATTATAATGTATGAGTAATAAAATTTCATGTAAATTAATTTTTCAATATTCCATAAATACATTTTTGATATGCTGATCTTGAAAAAAGGATCAACTATTGTATAATATTTTATCTCAACTATTGTTTCCATTTTGGTTGTTCATCTCCAACATCTATATACTATCACATGTTGTTCATCCCACTTTGATTTTCCTCTCTTAACTAAAAAAGAGTTATAGCATCTTCACTATAATCAAAAGACACAATTCATAATCATAGATCATACACATAATCTAGTGAATATATATCACAATGTATAACACATTTCCCATAGTTGTGATCACACCTATAACATCATACAAATGAAGAAGGGTACTAACTGTTTCTCATATTCGAACTGATCTACCATTTCTTTTATCATCTTCCTTTGAAGACTTTAATCCCAACATTTTTCTCTTAGTAGTTATCTCAAGTCTTTCAATTAGTATAATTACTATAACTCTCTTATACCTTTGAATTAGAAAAGTTCCTCAATGAAATATTACATCAAATGTAGAGAAATAGTTCTTTTTTGGTTGTCTACTATATTATATTTATTTACATAATAATTACAATTTAATGAGTTTTTTTATCCCCTAGCGAGACTATTTTTTTTTATAACACTGATAACCCTAGTAGAAGTCATAATAAAACATGGAAGGGTACATTTTTCAACCATCAAGATATGATATGTCTCTCAGTGAAGGTACCAAATTATTAATAATCATTCCTAATAAGGATTTATGAGTAGAATTAAGGTTTGAAGAAAAGAGTTCGACACTAAATTATCCTTCTTGAACATTACATAATAATGAATTACAAAGGTACATGTAGAAGATGATAGAAGAAGAAGGTGATTCTTTAAGGGAAATCCACTATATCATATCATTGTGACACCTTCTAAGGATGACATCGCAATAGATTCCAAATTGATTTTCCCAAAATGTGTTTTCCCCCTACCCCACTACATCAGTATTATTTAATACCTTACCCAACCATTTAACCACCCAACTTGAAATACCCACCCCCAACCACAACCATCACCAAATTAAACCACTGATCTTTTGTGAATAATCACAACCATTGATAATGAAATATGATCTTCTATAAAAAAGATGTAGAATTTGAGGAATTCATTCTAAATCAACAAATCCCCTTGGCTGTGTTCCAATGTTCCCATCCTAGATTATCCATGTACATACTAACTCTACCCACTACTAGTGAAATGTCTGGTCTCTTTCAGTTTTTTTGTAAATATCATATTCCCCATTATTGATGCATACAATAATTTATACAAATAATCCTCTTTGATTCAATATTTATAATCATTACAAAATATAAATTTAAATTAATGTGAATTTGGGTCAAAGATGTCTTATGATAACTCACATTGAATAATTCCAAGACATTTATAATCTAATTCTTCTTTAATATCCACATATTCCCATTAATTGTTTTGGTACATCCCCTCCCATGAATTTTTGTTGTTGTTACAAATTCTATCATATTAAACTCATTATCCAATTGTGATTTTATATCTAGGATCATATCATTATTAGAGACTAGAACCAATATTTCAGCCACATAAAATAGATGTGTGATAAAATCGTTACAATCCAAACCACATAAATATACACATGGATCTCAATGAAGTTTATTTTATCCAAGGATCATGATATAGGAATAAAATATCTATACCAATACCTTGATGTCAGCTTAATACCATACATGTATTTTTTAATTAATATTAAAATAACTATTTACCTTATTCTAAATAACATTTTGGTTTGATCAAATAGAGTTTTTTATTATGATCACCATGGAGAAAATATCTCTTCACATCAGGATACTATGTATGTAACTGTATGTAGAACACATAAGAAGAACTAAACATATCTTCACCTATCTAACAAAAAGAAAAAATATTTCATTAAAATCATTACATTCCTTATGAGAATATCCTATACCAACCCAAACCATAAATGAGGTGACACATGTATTTCATACATAATGTTATATACTTTTAGATTAATATTTAACTAATGTAATAATATTACATTCTATATACCCATAAAATATTTAGTGTACTTAGATACTAGAAACAAAAAAAAACTTATTTATTTACAATCTTTATCATCTCTCATAAAGTCCAACTCATATTGTACCATTTATGACATACCCCACATAAGACCATTTTTTATATCATGGGGAATGAAAACAAAATAATAGGTGAGTGAAGATGCTCAATAAGTCTAAATCATGGAGTTAGAAATTGATGATCATAGACCAGTATAAGATAATCATAAGGTGATGATATCATAATCATAACAGACAATGTTTATACACATTCTATCATAAATCATAAACATGAAACATGGAATAAAACATTATCATTTCTAAATACATGAATCATAAGAGTGACGGGTCACCATAAATCAGTAATATTCCATGAATTCAATTCATAAGAATAAAGACATATAATAAGAATATGTCACTCTCAATGGAATAAAAACCATATCACATGTCAAGGATAACTACTAAAACCATTTTGTCATTATGGATCAAGAATCAACACATGTTTCCCATATCATAACAGATCATGCATCACCATATGTAATCACATATCATAATGGACCTGGAACCCCAACATGTTCTACATATAGTAGTGTATCAAGAATCCCTTTATGTTTCCGATATCACACTCAATCAAGAATCCCGACCCGTTTCCCATAGTGTATTGAGGATATCAACTCCTTTCCCATAATTATCTCATGAGATATAGGGATTTACCCAATTCATTAGAGGGATTTATCAGACCAACCCATCAAATAATTAAAACCGTACATATGTGTTCCATAATTTCATAAAACATTCATCATTTCATCATAGAATAACCCACATAAAATTAATGGGTTTCATAAATATTTTATCATATCATAAACCATGGGAAATGAAAGGGTTTTGTAAAAAGCTCATCGTCATTAAAAAACCATCCAAGTAAAGTATAAGGATGATATCATTGGATAGTATCCCCAATACAACATAATTATCATCAATGAACGTAATCATAAATGAAAAATTTATTACAATTTTCATTGGAATATTTTTTTTTGGAAAATACAATTTTTATTTTGAAAAATATTATTTAAAATAAAAAAAGTACAAAATAATATAGAAAATATTTTTTTTAAAAATAATCATGATTTTTTTTACATAATCCTAAATTAGTTAAGAGGTCATGAAGGTGGTAAATTTGATTCATTTCAAAATCACTAAAATAATGATTATATTTTCCCCTTTGGTAAAATGTACCTCATTAATAAAAAACAAGAAGATAATTTTTAATACTTTTTGAAAAAATTAATACATGATGATAGATTACATTAAAAAATCATTCGAGATTAGTTAAAAAAATTCTTCAAAACATTTTAGAAAAAATGTCTATAGATGAAGAAGGTTTCCTGGAGGAAAGAGGATAAATAAGGTAGACTTTTCTTAGAAATATTTTCTTTAGTAATTTCCACTTCTAAAGAGAGATAAATTTTATTAAAACATATAATTTCAAGAAGAAAACAAAGGATAAGAAAAAATGGGTTTATCAAATAATTATCATATAATTTACTCAATAAAAATCCAAGTATAAATAATAGTATTTAAAATTTGATTGAAATATTAATCCTTTACAACATGTCTCTTCTTGATTCATATGTGTTCAAGCCTCTTGTATAATAAATATTTATTTATTATAGAAATATTATAGAAAATTAATCATATGTTTCATATCATATATTATTTACTTATAAAATATTATCATCCCTTTATTAAAAAATCTTTATTAAAATCATTATTTCAGGTGATAAATACATCATTTTTCATGTGTGATTCAGTACACAAATTCTAGTCCTTATAATTTGGTCATGGTCCCATCATCTCTTGAATTCTAACTATGTCATGATTATCATATTTAATCACAATATAAAATTTAATAACTATTCATATAATGTGGTGATGAAAAATGAATTACATTACTTCCAAGATATGGTAATATTTACACACATACGAGTGATATTAAAACCTTTTAATAAATACAACTGATTTTACAGGAGAGATAATTAAAAATAAAATTGTAACCACTTAGTTAAGAGTTATACATCTTTTTCTTACTCATAAATCCTTGGAAGGATATTTTTTTTAATTTTTAGATGATCTTGGATATGTATATAGAACCTAGGATAATATTATATAAGGGATATTAAAAACTAATAGGCTCAAATTTATTGAATAAGGTAAGAGAGTAGGATCCATTTTATATGTTATGGGAGGGGAAAAGTTGAAATTACAAAATGTTTTAAATTAATATAAATTAATTTTTAGGTTCATGTGGTTCAAATTTGATAAATTTAGAATCTAGGATGAGGATAATTTTAAATCCTCTCATCAAATAATATTTATACATGTTTAGTGTAACACCCTATGATTTTATGGTACGTGTCTTAAAATTTAATATATTTGATAGTTTTTGCTTCATGCCACACAGAGTTTAAAACTGTAATATACTATTAAGTATGATCATTGGAATATTAAGGAAACTATTAGGAATATTAATATGAATAATATAATAATAAATTCACCTATGAAAGAATTAATAAAATTTAGGTTTCATGTAATTGAAAATATGGTATATTTTTATAATGGAATAAGTTAAAATGATAAATTAAGTGTTAGTATTTTTGTGAATCATAAATTTTTATTTACAATTTTATAATTAATACATTGATTTAGAATAAAATATATTTTGATAATGTAGAATAATAAAGTAATATTTTGTTGTCTTATGATTATAATATATTTTTATGTGACCTTAATTAATCTTTAAAGTGATATAAAATCGGTTATAAATTTAAATCGGTATTTTTAAAATAAAGGATGATTTTATTTAAAAATTAAATTCCTCTTATTTTTAAAATTATTTTCATAAAATGTAGTTATTTCTTTAATTATACAGGTTAAATAATTGTAATAGTGAATTTTGTGGATCATTTTAAAATAGATGAATTTTTTGTGAATAGTGAAATATAATAATTTACGATATTAGTAAAATAAACAAATTATTGGGTCATGAATGATATGTGGATGATGTGTGCATATAAGCACTAAATATCCTTAATTAGTTTAATATAATTAGTGATAATTCTCAAACTATTCATATTCTTTAGAAAAAATAATAAACAAATGAAAAAAATATTCAAAAAACACCAGTCCCCTCCACTATAAATACCAATCCTCACCACCACCTCTCCTCACACCTATTAAGCCTTTATGCTACAATAATTTCTACCCAATAACCTTAACAATAATCTCCCCCTTTTCCATTAGGTTTTTTATCAACACTATTCAAAAAGCAATTTCCATATGGAGGCTCTATAGGAGAAGAAATCAATAGGTAATATCCTCTTTATCTTTATTTATTTTCTTTTCAATTTATTTTGTTTTATTATAATATACTCACCACCTCTGTCAAAACATAAATTATAAAGACATTATCATTTATATATAGAAATGTTATAATTTCAATGGAAAACCCACCATCAATTATCTTCTCCTCTTCCTTTTATTCTAAAGATGAAAACATCATCTATGAGGTGCTGATTTACCACCTTCGTGGATGATGTGATTTCATTTTTCAATTACTCCTTTAAGGATGTTTATAAAACCATTTTTATGGTTTTACCATATTATAATATATTTATTATAGATTATTTAATGTTCTGAAACTAATATATATTAATAATATTAATTAATGAAACAAATCAATTTTGTGATGATTGTGAACCCACTAAATAATCTAAACTATTATCACTAATGTCTTATCTAATAACCCAACTAGATTTAGAGTAACAAAATTACATATATAACAATTTAATAATCTATGTTTTGACTAATAATATATAATTTCATCTCTGGATAACTATTTTATTTTCAAATGATCTTTCGTAATGTATACAAGGTAACATATCATGAAAATCAAGGAAATGAACACTCCTGAATGATGAAATTAAATTTTATAAATCATGAAAAGGTCCATAAATGAAAAGGAAAAACTTAAATAAATAAATTAAATGTTTAATATGTTCTTATTTTAATTATTAATTGGTAAAATTTCATTATCCAGGTTGTTAAACACATGAAGAACACTTTCAAACATAAGGTAAGGGTTTTTTTCTAGAACCTCCATTTTCCATTCGGGTTACAACACTTCTCTATTTACCCATATATAATTATTCATTATTTTTATATAATTATTCTAAATTTTGTGTATATGTTAAAAAATCATGTATATAGAACATTTCATCTTTATTTTATGGGTAAATACATTTTTTACAAGGTTTCATTCTCAATAATTCCAAATAAACAAGCCCGATTAAAGGGAACTTCCCAATTTCTTACCCATTTACAAGTGCACTCCATAATATATTTTAAGATACAAGTATTTTTTATAAGCTAAATCATTTTATCATTATAAAATATATATTTTCATGTTTTTTTTATACCAAAAAATTATGCCTTTTCCATTTTAAGTAATCATTAAAATTTTCCCATAAAAGACACCGAAGTTTCCCATCTTTAAAGTCTCTTAAAAATACTTTTTACCTGTTTTCACTACAATTAGACATCATTATTTCCTCAAAAATAATTTCATTGTCCATACCATTTCAATTTGGGATATATATGTTTATAATATGATTTTTTATGGAAAATAGAAATGGTTTTCCCAAAATAACTCTTCTTTACAAAGTAAAAAAGGGTATTTCACTCAAGAATTACTCAATGATTTTTTGTGTATTTTCATATAAATTAATCAAAATCTATTTAATATTAAGATTAATTGGTATTTATATTTTATGATATCATATACCATGCTTTAATAAATGGTTTATGATTAGTTTGACTCTGGGTGTTCAATATTGATACCATTCACCAAATTACTCAGAATGGTTAGTGATCATGTTTACTTGTTGGGGAAAGTTATTTACATTTCTTATGTATATGTTGTTTATGTTTCACCCCATTCATATGAGAAATTAATTTAAATTATTATGTGATGGTTGACACCTGATACAACCCCTCGATTTATATTTAGGTCTCATGATGTAACACCCCATGTTTTGCTAAAAATAAATAGAAATGAATGGAAATTTCTTTTAAGTAGACATTTTTAATTATCCTTTTAAAACATAACTTTTCTACTTCTATATTTTGAATTTCAAGAAACTGTCATCTAAAATTGTGTTCAGTATGTTATTTTGAGTCTATTGGAACCAACTTGTTTTTTTGGTGAATAGTAACATACCGTTATGAATAGTAATATTAATAGTGATATGACCCTAATGAATAGTAAATTTTATTATTATGTTATTTTCTTAAGGATTTAAGATAATAACATCTGGGTTAATTTTTCATCGTGATATAGAAGTTGTTATAGAATTAGAATTGTTAATTTTTGAATTAAGTATGATTTTATTTAAAAATTAAATTAATAATATTTAGAAAATTAGTTTCAAAAAATGGATTTCATTTTTGAAATCTACACATCAATCAAATGTTAGGTTAAATTTTGGGAATTTTTCTGAAAAGTAGATTTTTCGGTGAATAGTAAAAAATACAGTTTTTAGTTTCGGTGTATTAATGACATCATTAATGATATAATAATGATGTAATATATCTGGTAGACTTGTGTATAGTTAAATAATATGTGAGGTGTCTCAAGTGGCTTATAACATGGGCAAATGCCATGGGAAAGCCAACGGGTTTGCAAATACCACCCATGAGGCTTCCCTTGAAAATTATTAAAACAATCCCTCACTTTTCCTATAAATACCAACTCTTCCCTTCATTGAATTCATTCCCAATTCTCCCTCAACTAAGATCTGGCATACTTACCTTTATTGAAGTACTCCCAATGTTACCTCAATCCCCCAAGGTCCCAACCTTCATGTTCTAAGGGTTACTCTTTAAGGTAAGAAAATTCTCAAATTCTTTCTTTTTTCCTTTCAAGTTCTCTTTGATGTGGTATAATTTTCATGTTTCCATACCATGTTCTTATTTCCTTCTTATTCATGATATATTATATTTTATGAATCATTTATGGATGGGTGACCCTTTTCCCCTCTCTTCTTAATTTTTTCTAAAACCCCCTCACTTAGCCTTTGGGCTCCCGAATTTTTGTAAGAGATTTCTCACTTATTCTTTTATTTCGAGTTCCATTATCATTTTTTCTTCATCTATTATTACCCAAGTGGCATAAAATATGCATAATACTATATATTCTGGATGATCTCATGTTCATGGAAAATTATTCATCATTATTCTTCTCCTCTCCCACATATTTAAAGAATAAAAAACAATGTTCGTTTATGTCGAATTACCAACATCGTGGATGATGTGATTTCAATTTCCAATAATTCTTCCAAGTACAGTAATGAAACTATTTATATGGTTGAACCAGGTTATAATTAATGTTTTATTACTCACCCATGTTTCTGTAATTCTTTTGTAGTCGAGGATCTAATTTATAAGACAAAACGATGTTGTTATTATCAAAGAACCACTAAAATGATCTAAACGAACATCATTAATGTTTTAACTTATGAATCATGCTCATATTAAACATAAAAATGATAAATTGTATAAATTATGTTATTGGAAGTATGTAAATACAATTCTATTCCAATTCTGGAATTTCAATTCCAATCGACAAGAACATCCACCGTGAACCAATCATGGAAATCATGTGAAGAACTCACCCAAAAACCGTGCAAGGAGCAAAATACTAACAACTAAAGGTTGAAATGATGGTATGAAATGATAATATAAAATGTTATAAACATGAAAATGTTTTTTCAAAATACTAATAACACTCTTTTAACCATTATACAGAAATTTTAAACATGTTTTAAGTAAGACAAACCCGAGGTAAGGAAATTCTTAACCCAATTTTCATTCTTTGGGATAACCTTCTACTTCATTATTTATGTGCTATTTAAATTGTTTGTGTGATGGTTTATGTTAATATTATGTTTTATTATGTGTATTAATAGTATATATACATACTCAATCCACTCTATTAATTCTATCTTCAATTTTATGTAATTTATAAGTGGCTTTCCTTTTTAAAAACCTCGTTTAAAATTTAGTTTTATGAAATTCAAAAGTAATGTTTTTATGGAATTATTCATGTTGTATAATTATGTTTTGGTTCTTGGGAATTATTTATGATTAATGGTGGGACCTATATTTCCCTCCAATGCATTGGGTATGAGTAATTTGGAGGTCGTCCGTATGGTTACTCCAAGGGTAACTACAATGGTTACACAAAGTAAGGTAGCCATGAGGGTTACAAATTATAAGGTAGCCTAGAATGTTTACAAGATTATGTAAGTAATGCCCCAAGATAACTTTATGATTATATTTATGTTCTCATGTTTTGTTTGGATCTTTGGTAAATCTCATGTTACACAGAGTAAGTATATATGAGTGACAATAATGTCTTTTGAAAATGCTTTCATACGTTATGAGTATTCATGGAATAATGTTATTTTTCCTTATTTTCCATTATTTACTGAGATTTTGTGCTCATACAAAGTTTTTAAATGATTTTTCATAGGTTAATGGATATGTAATACAAGGAAGGAATACATGTTAATTGTTGAAGAATTTTCAAGGAGTCTTGTTTTATGTTTTAATGTTTTATATTTTTAAAAAAATGGAAACTATTTTTATGGTATCCAATCTATATTAATGTGTAATTTTATGAATGTTTTGTCCTAATTCTCTAAAGATATAATCTTGAAAAGATACTTAATGTAAAAGGAATTTTCTTATTGACTTAATTCATGATTATGTAAGTAATAAGGCTGGGTCCTTACAGTTGGTATCAGAGGATGGTTTAGATAACTTTAGGGGATAGGGTGATGTTAATAGAATACCATAAATGATTTTCACTCTATATTTAATTTGAAATGTTATAGAATTTAAGGATTAACATGTTGATTTATGTATGATATGTTTGTTCATAATGGTTGTCCGTAGAAGGAATAGGGATGTTGAAGAGGAGAGGCACCGACAGAGTGACATCCTTTTGGAACTACATCCCGGAATGGTAGGGATTAGAACTGAGTAGTTTGTGATAGTAATGGCTCAGATAATGCAGGAAATAAATGGTGGTGGCATCCATGGAAGAGAACTAATAGAGGTACCACAATAGAACATGAAAGTAGTGGAACATTTTATGAGACAACATCCTCCTGCATTCAATGGATCTTCTGACCCAGTAGCAGCTGAAGGATGGATCAAAGCCCTGGAAAAGATATTCGATGTTATGGGATGTTCAGAAAATCAAAAGGTAAGTCTTTCCATTAATTGATTTGAATGGGATGCTGATCAGTGTTGGTCAATGGTAAGGAATATAAGAGGTAGTGATGATTTTGATGCCTTAGAGTGGGATGAATTGAAAAGTCTTTTCCTTGAAAAATATTTTCCTAAGGTGGTGTGACTTAGAATGGAGAAGAAATTCCTTGAATTAAAACAGAATGAGGAAGATTCAGTGGCTGTGTATGAGGCGAACTTCACTTGACTGGCGAGGTATTTACCAAATCTTATTCTGGATCTTGATATCAAAATCAACCACTTTTACTCTAGGTTGAAGCCAAGGTATCGAAGGGCATTGGCCTCCCGTGAATTTAAAAGTTATGAGAAACTTGTCCGATGTGCTGAGAGGGTAGAAATGAAGTTTGCTGATGATCATGTTAATTTTGGAAACAAAGCGAATAAGAGGTCCAGTTGGCAAGAAATGGGTATGAATCAACCAAAGAAATCCGATGTTAAGAAAATCCAATTTCCAGTTTGTGAAAAGTGTGGTAATAAACACCCTGGGGAATGTCTTAGCAAAATTGGGAAGTGTTTTAAATGTGGTAAGTTTGGACATATTTTCCGAGATTATAATGAAAGTGATCCTAAGAATAATCCTGATAAGAAAACTGTAAAGTGGTTTAAATGTGGGGACATGGGTCACTATGAAAACGCCTTCCCAAAGAGAGATTTGAATGAAGAAAAGAGGCCAGACTACCAGCGGAAAGGTGTAGTGAGATCTTTTGCAACTATGTCAGTAGATGTCAGGACATCTAATGAAGTTGTATCATGTAATTTTTTTCACTCATATTTCTCTAAAGTTTTTTTTGATATGGGGTCTACACATTCCTTCATCTCTAAGAAATTTTCATGTAAATTGGAAATATCACCTCAACAAATGAGACTCGAACTTGTTGTTAAAACACCAGGGGGAATGTTACAAAAAAGAGGAATTATAAGAATATTTCTTTTGTGGTATGTGGAAAGACTTTACTTGAAAACCTTGTTGTTTTACCCTTAGTCGAGTTTGATGTTTTTCTGGGGTTGGACTGGCTTTTTGATTATCATGCTAAGATTTACTGTAGAGATAAAGAAGTTATTTTTCAGAAAGAGCTTCAATTTGTGTATAATAATGAACCCATACAATTGATAACATATCAGGAAGATGAGAAACTATTGAAAGATATAAATGAAATTTATCTTGTTTATATTCTTGAAAATAAGGGAACTATTCAAATTAATGATGTGCCAGTGGTAAATGAATACCTTGATGTTTTTCCTGATGAGTTACCCAGTGTCATACCTGATCAAGAATTCAAATTCACAATTTACTTAGTTCCTGATGCTAAGCCAATTTCAAAACCCCCATATCGTATGGCTCCAATAGAACTTCTTGAATTGAAAAATAAGTTACAAGATTTTCTTGATAAAGGCTTAATTTGTCAAATCACTTCACCATGGGGAGCCCCTGTTTTGTTTATTAAAAAGAAATATGGTTCCATGAGACTTTGAATTGATTATAGAGCTTTGAATAACATCCCTATTAAAAACAAGTATCCTTTGCCTCATATTGATGACTTGTTTGATCAGCTTCAGGGAGCTCGGTATTTTTCCAAGATTGACTTGAGATCCGGATACCATCAGCATTAGGTGAAAGAGGATGACATCCCGAAAACAATGTCTCATACTAGATACGGGAATTATGAATTTTTTGTTATGCCGTTTGGATTATCTAATACACCTGCTGTATTTATGAATCTTATGAATAGATTATTTCATGAGTTCTTTGATAAGTTTTTGGTTTTATTTATTGATGACATTCTAGTATTTTCTAGAAATAAAGATAAGCATGAAAAAAATTTAAGGCTTGTTTTGCAAACATTAAAAGAAAAGAAACTATATGGAAAATTTAGCAAGTGTGATTTTTGGTTGCAACAGATTTCTTTTCTTGGGAACACTATAAATAATGAGGGAATAACAGTTGATCCTGCCAAAACAAAAGTATTTGATGAATGTCCAAGCCCCAAAATGTTACAGAGATTCGTAGTTTTATGGGATTAGCAAGTTATTACCGATGGTTTGTTAAAAACATTGCACAATTATCTAGCCCGATAACTAAGTTAACATGGAAAGGGGTTAAATTTGTTTGGACAGAGGAATGTGATGTTTGTTTTCAGGAATTGAAGAAGTGATTGGTGAATGCCCCAGTTTTGGCCTTACCTTCTAGAAATGGTGAGTTTTTCATCTACAATGATGCTTATTTAAAGGGACTTGGTTGTGTTTTGATGCAGAATGATAAGGTAATTGCCTATGCTTTGAGACAACATAAACCTCATGAGCTAAATTATCGCACACATGATTTGGAATTGGAAGCTGTGGTTTTTGATTTGATAATTTGGAGGCATCATCTATACGGAACCAAATTCCAAATATATATTGACCATAAAAGTATAAAGTATATATTCACTCAGAAGAAATTAAACATGATGCAGAGAAGATGGCTAGAACTGATAAAGGATTATGACTACACAATCAATTACCATTCTGAAAAATCAAACAAAGTAGCCGATGGCTTAGGTCGGAAACATCTTGAATCATTAACCATTCTATATTTGGAACATGATCCCTTGATTAATGATTTGATGAATTTTGGATTAGAAGTTCCTAGTGTAGGGAATACCTCTGTTTTGTTTCAGGTTTCTGTGCATTCTTTGTTGTCAGACAGAATTAACCAAGAGCAGAAAGAAGTCTATAAGCTACAGAAAAAGGTAGAATTGGCTAAAATGGGTAAGTTGCCAGAATTTAACCTTGATAAAGATTTTGTTTTTAGATTTGGAAAAAGGTTTTGTGTGATTATTGATTCTTATTTGAATAATGATTTGTTGTGCGAAGCTCATAGTTCTCCATTTTCTGTTCATCCTGGCAGTACTACGATTTAAAGATACCATCAGGAGTATTATTGGTGGGATGGAATGAAAAGAGATATTGCTAATTTTACCATGAAATGTTTGATGTGTCAATAGGTTAAAGAAGAGCGGCAGTTACTGAAGTGGATGCTTCATCCTTTTCCAGTGCCAGAGTGGAAATGGGAGAATGTATCCATGGACTTTGTGGTGGGACTACCAAAGACTTCTCGAGGTAACAATGCAATTTGGGTTATTGTTGATCAGATAACAAAGTCTTCACAATTTCTTTTTATTTTAGATACAATGACTTTGGATCATCTTTATCGATTATACCTCAAGGATATTGTCAGGTTACATGGAGTTACTCTTTCCATTGTGTCTAACTAAGATCCTATGTTCACTTCTAACTTTTGGAAGGGACTTAAGAAGTCGTTGGGCACATAGTTAAATTTCAGTACAGCTTTTCATCCTCAATCAGATAGGCAGTCATAAAGAACGATTCAAACCATGGAGGATATGCTTCAAGCTTCTTAAATGGACTATCAAGGAAGTTGGGATCAACATATTTCATTATTTGAGTTTTCTTATAATATCAGTTTTCATTCTAGTATTTAGATGGAACTTTTTGAGGCCTTGTATGGGAAGCGGTGTCAGATTACATCATTTTGGGATGAAGTTGGTGAAAGAAAGTTGATGTGGCCAAAATTAGATGAAGAAGTGGCTGAGAAAGTGAGGATGATCCAGCAGCACATGGGGATAGCTCAGAGCAGACAGAAATGTTATGCAGATAACAAAAGGAAATACTTCTCTTTCGAGGTAGGTGACCATGTTTTCCTTTCAGTCTCTCCTTGGAAAAGTGTGATGCATTTTAGTAAGAAAGGAAAGCTAAGTCCACGTTTCATCGGTCCTTTTTCAATATTGGAGAATGTTGGAACAGTTGCATACCACGTAGCTTTGCCTTTAAGTTTGTTTCAGGTATATAATAGTTTTTATGTTTCGATGTTGAGAAAGTATGGGCCAGATTCATCGCATGTATTGAGCCCAGAAGCTGTTCAGCTAGAAGAGAACCTTTCTTATGAAGAGAAACCGATTCAGATTCTTGATCGAAGAGAATAGGTATTGTGGAATAAGATAATCCACCAGGTAATGGTTTTTTTGAAGAAACCACATGGTTGAAGAACCAACATGGGAGTCTGAAAATGATATGAGGTAAAAATACACTCAGTTGTTTAATATGTAAATAAAATTGTGAGGACGCAATTTCAAGAAGGTGGGGATAATGTAACACCCCATGCTTTTCTAAAAATAAATAGAAATGCATGGAACTTTGTTTTAAGTAGATATTTTTAATTAGACTTTAAAACATAACTTTAATATTTCTATATTCTGATTTTCAACAAACTCTCATATACAATTGTGTTCAATATGTTATTTGGAGTCTATTGGAACCAACTTTTTTTTGGTGTGTAACACCCCAAGATTTCATAGTGTGTTATTTCTTCAAATAATTCAATAACTTGCACTACACGCAACACCGAGTTCAAGCGCACCATGACTTACCAAACAAGCCGTTCAAAAGAGTTTATGAATAGTATTAAATAAATTTTAAACTTTATATAATCCTTATAATTTTAGAATCCATATTATGAGTTTCTTAGACATAATGTAAGAACAAATTCAATTTTTTCAGATAAAAGAAGTATTTTTAAAAAAATGCACTTTTACCATCTTTTAATAGTGAAACCCTTTTTTTAAATCCAATATTTTAAACTTTTATATATTCAATTTGACTAAATGAATTTATTATTTAGAATGGGGACATCTAATATTTACAAGTTAACACCCCAGGCTTCCACGATATGCTTCTCTTTGAATAATATAGTAGCGTCTGTTGTACGCAACTTCGAGTTCTAAGACACACAACAACCAATCAAAATAGCAGTTATAAAGAGTAATACATAATTTTTAAAATTTTATAAATTTTATCTCTCAAAATGGACATCATTTTTGGATTTGGAATATCGAATTTACCCTAGGGTGAAATTTTGGAACTTTTCGGATAACATTTATATATTGATAAATAGTGAAAATTACTAAATTTTAATTAAAAACAAATTTTTTAATCGAAATAATTTATTTTGATAAATTATGAATTTGAGTGGTTTTAAAGTATATTTGGAATATATTTTTACCATTTAATACAATTTTGGTCATTGTACATAATTTTACAATTAAACCGAATATAAACAAGTGTCAATCTTTTGATAGTTGTTATCTCTTAAAAACACCTTTTTTGTTTTAACAACGGGAATTAATTTTAAATTAATTTCTTCCACTCCTGTGTTTTGAATTTGGAAAAATGGATTCCATATTTAGAATCATGATGTTAAAATTGTGTAAATAGGTAACTTTTATATTTAGACATTTTTAATAATTAAATCGATAAATATTTTATTTACCATGGTTAAAGGGTAAATCTAGTAAATAAGGGTTAAAAAATAATATTATAATAATAAAAAATTACCCTAAAATGTGTCCTAACATTATTGGTTGATACATGTCTGACTATGGGAATCTTTGGGTCTATTTTTGGACCCCATGGAGCCACTTGTAATTGATAATGACACTTTATATTAATAAAGTTAATATAAATACAAAAATGACATAAGCATATAACTTTTAGAAAAACATTTTTTACATAGGGTTATATATGTTGGATTTGAGATTATAAATATTTATTAGAAATATAAAAAGATTTAATACATAATTATATTTTATTTATAATTTTTAGACAATAAATAATTTAATTTATTTATGACACAATGATGATGCAGTAATTACCATAATAGTGAAAAATTAAAATAATTGATATTATAAATACCCAAATAAATATAATTTGAGACTTTTTATGAATTAAACAAATTTTATAGGTTAATATGACATGTTATTAATGATTTAATTAACTTTTTTCGAAGTAATAATTCAATTATGATTTTTTTTAAAATCAATTATTTAATAGTGTAAAAATTGACATAAAAGAGTTTTTAAAACAAATATTATATTTTTAATTGATATTAAATTCTTAAAAACCTAAGGTTCGGCCAAGAGAATTATATCATGATAGGTGTATCATTAATGGACCACTATGGGGTATCTTGGATGCATATAGTATGTTTATTAACCATATAATATGAAAATCCAAAGAGACATTGTAAAAGTGAAACTAATTAACTAAGAGTTAATACTTAAAGATAAGGTTCATATAGTAACCCAAACCTGTATAAATCCTATTGGTTGAGTTTTTTTCGACCCATACCTACCTTAAACTTTAAAGAATTCACTTTGGAGCCATTATAAACCGAATATGAATTTATTATAAAATAATATTTCTAGATTTTCCTAAAGAGCCCCTCACCCCTCTTATAAAAGGGTACTCCCCATTATCATTAATTCACACTTTCAAAGCCTTTTGGATCGGCCAAAACCTATCCAGATACTCTCTAAACTTCCCTAACTTCATCCTAGAGGCCTTATTTTGATCAGAAAGAAAACCTAAGGATCCATTTTGATCAAATCAAAAGGAAGAATCTGAAGAAGAGGTAACGTCTTCACCCCCCTCTTTCAAGTTACTTTATTTTTCAACTTCTTCTTTCTTTGTTATTTATATTATAAAATAATAACTCCAGTATCTCCTATATACTATTATGTTATTATAAATATGGTAAAACCATATTCAGTATTCTATCCATCCTTTGAATGACATGTTACCATACGTGCGTACGTACGGCTTACCGTCTCCACGTCGTGGTGGAATTGTTATTCAATACATTATTATTTGGATGGCTATAATAATGATATGTATTTGATTTAAATAATAAATATAACATTATATGTATTCTGTATATATGATATAACATCCAATTATATATTATTTTAATATCAAAAGAATGATATTTTCGCTCGTACGTACGTACAGATTACCGTCCCCACGAGGCGATGAGATTCATTTCCAAGTTCACCATTCATCGACGATTATAAAAATGTATATATTACTAAAATATGTAATATATGACATAATAATAATAATGGATATATATATATATATATATATAAGTATTTATGCACTTACATTCACCTACTTCTGTTCAATACTATATGAAAACAGAAACAGCATTTATGCGTACATACGGACTACCGTCTCCATAAACGGTGTTTTCCATTTCATATATATGTCTATTATACATATTTATATTCTAAATATATATGATATATTTATCATGTTTAATATTCTGTAATTATTTAAATCATGATCTAGGTGATACAATCAAGAGTAACAAGTTAAAAGACGTACGATAAAGAAAACGATTATCACCCGAAATGTTAATTTAACATGGAAATTATTATTAAATGGGTAGTATAAAGTCATAAAGGAATCATGTATTATATCATAAATATTAATATGGTTCTGGTATAATTTAATAACATACTAAGATCTTCGTACATGAGGTTAAACGTACCCTCGACTAAAGGAAAGTGCAAGGTAAGGGGTTTTCATCTCACTCCTTATTCCCGTGAGATTCGTGCCATATTTCCACTATTACCTTTTTTGTGGTGTATGCACTGCCCACAATTGTATTCTTTGTGTAATACACTTTAATTTATGTGTATTTAAATATTCATTGTATGATACCTCTTTCATGGGTTGTATGTTTCGTAAGTTACCAAATTGGTAAGGGTTAATTCCTCAATCTCATTATTACCCGAGATTGTTTATGTGTTAGTATTTATTGGGACATTTTTATCATCCATGTCCATTTTTCATAAAAATGATTTTAAAATGATGATTTTAAGGATTTTGAAAGGTACTCTTTATCAAGATCAGAATTTCAAATGTTTTAAATATTTATCTTTCTAAATTTTTTTAATCAATGTCCATGTTTTCAAAATGATTTTAAGGATTTATTTATATGGACATGAATGTTTTGAAATGACAATTATTTTCAAAAGTCTCAAAGTGGTGTGGGACACTTTGATTCAAAAATCTCTTTTAAATTACTTCCTTTATAAATTTGTGAATTTTAAATGATTTTACAAAAAGGATATTTCTCTCAAAAAGTTTTACTCATCATTTTCATCTATGTCAACATCCATTGATGGATTTTAAGCTTATTTGAAGTTGATTTATTATAAAAAAATTACATTGAAGGTTTTGTGATATGATTGACTGTGGATGTGTTATTTTTATACCATTCATGGTTTATGGAGAATGTATTGACATTTCGTATGCTAGTTTTAATACGAATGTTTATGTTATGATTAAACCTATTCATATGAGGAATGAATTGGACTTAGTAAGTGACGGGTGGAGCCCGCTATAGATCCTCGATGCATCGGTAGGTCTCATTGGACAAACTAGTGTCTTGACACGAGGCCTTGAAAAAATATTATTTTTATTCTTGGCACGAGGCCTTGGGTACGTGGTTATGATAGTCTGGAATTATGCATTCCATCATTATGAAAGTGGTTATTGATATTGCATGTGATTATTAGACTAGTAGAATATCCATGTGAATAAGTGAAAGGGATTATTTAATTTTATCATTTCCATATTATGCTTAATTTCAAGTTTAAAATGCTGTTGTTTTAGTTATACATTTCCTTAAATGTTTATGCTTAATTATGAAAGTTTCCACTGTATTGCTTACCCTTACTAAGCATTTGAGCTCACCCTTTCTATGTTTTATTTTTCCCAGGATTCCAAGAAGTTTATTGTGATTGATATGCAGGGTTAAGACAAGGGAATAATGGAATTCATAAATAATTATTTATGTTGTTTTGTATGTTATGAAGTGTAATGTAACATTCATGTATGTAATATATTTTCCAAGATTGCTAAACTGATCGGTCCTTCGGGACTTGATTCATTGTAATCATGCCAATGTATTAAAATAATGCACCGAATCTGGGTAACTGGGGTCGGGGCGTTACAGTTGGTATCAGAGGAAGTTTAGAAATAACCTTGGAATCTAGATTTAGATAAACTCTGATTAGAGCACATATCCCTAAGATAGACTTTGGGGATTAGTGTAGAAGAACTTCCTAGAATTTTAGTATTGTAGAGATTTTGTGAGTTTTCCAAGCAATACATCCCTGTATGGATACGAGAAAGTAGAGGCGGCTCTGGAACAGATGTACCTAGGGGTAAAACCCGAAAACACCACTTTGAGTTAGACTCGAATGAGGACTGGTGCCAAACAATGAGCCTTGCTGCACTCTTGGTTACGACACTCCCGAGGGATATGCATAGGATAATTCTTATTTTCTTTACAAACAATTATGAAGGGTTTATGAGTATATACTTCCTCAACAAAGACATTTTTATGATTATTGATTATATCCACAAACTGTTTAATTTATGTTATGTGTTTTACAAGTTGGGGATTAGGTATTGTTATTCATAAACTATTCTAGTGTATGCCATTGTTTAGAAATGATGCCCAGTAGAAGTAATGAGAACTCCAGCAATGCACATGATCTAAAGAGAAAGAAAGATCATATCTTTCATGGTCTTAAACCAGAATTTATAAGAGAAATAGTCTCCCATGTATTATCATCATATGAATAAATAATATCATGTGTTGATAAGATAAGTAAAGAGTTTACTGAGTCCTATGGCTTTGAAGGGAAGCCAGAGAAGGAAAGGATGGTAGAAAGAAGGACAGATAAAAGGAAGAAGATAAAGAAGGATTTTCCCATATGTGATAACTGTGGAAAGAATTACCATGGAAAATGCTTTAAGGGAATGGGAGTATGTTATAAGTGTGGAGGAAAAGGACACAAAGTATGTGACTGCAAGGGTAAGAAAATGGTTTCAAATGTACAATGATTCATTTGCAAGGAGTTTGGACACTACGCGAACCTATGTCCCAGTCATCAGACTATGCCACAAATGATGCTATTGGATAATAATCAAGTCATGATACTACCACATATGAATAGGAATGATAACAGTTCTTATGTTGATTATGTAATTTGAGTGTTTTATCAAAAATGTACTTGTTATAATAATTATGGAGTATATAAGGATTGAACTATAGTACTATTTCATTAAGGACTTGAGATTGTGTGGAACAAAGAAAAGTGACTCAATAGCAGGTTAAATTTTTGGAAAATATATGGTTGAGAGAATGATAAACCATAATATAGTTCTGATACCAAGGTAGTAGAATAATACATGATTGATTTGGATAAATTATATTGGATATTCTTGACTACCTTGAAACTGATTAATGATTTGTATATTCCATCATTGTTGGGGTTTACAACATTTTTGGAATGAAGGAGTATATCCATTATTCTTTAAGGAATAAGGGATCATGAATGTAATCAATAAGGTTTTATGGTAATTCAAGATGTTGTAGTGTTTTAAAAGAATACATGATGAAGGTGTTCATATGTTATTACACGGCAAAAAGGATCTTCATTTTGTTTACCTTCCTTATAAATTTTGGACTAAAGTATTTTGGATAATTATAGTTTGGATTATTTTTGGATTGCCATAAAAGGACAACCCGGAGGTCGGGCGGCAACCCGTCGCATCCGGTAACTCCGTGAGACTTGAACCCACAACTGAAGAAATTAATTATTATACATTATTTGAGGAATCCTAAAACCAAAAATGTGTTATCCTAATACCCTATGTTTTTTTGAACCGATGGTATTTCAAATCATCATAGATTGATGAATTCAAGGACCTCAATTTTACATTTGTTTGTGATTGATGACCTCAATCACAACCTATAAATATTTATGTTTTTCCTCTAATTATATGTCTCTAATTTCCAGCAATGTTCTCCAAATAGAGATTATAATTTTTTGGTGACCCATTCATTTCTCTTTTCCTCTTATTAAGACTAAATTTTATCAACCCAATTTCCGATATGGGTTTTCCCACAATGATATTTTCTATATTCAACCTTTTATTTTAGAAGAAAAATTTCAAATTGTGAGGACAAAATTTATTGATGGAGGGGAGAATGTAACACCCCATGATTTCATAGTGTGTTATTTCTTCAAAATAATTCAATAACTTCCACTACATGCAACACCGAGTTCAAGCGCACCATGACTTACCAAACAATCCGTTCAAAAGAATTTATCAATAGTATTAACTAAATTTTAAACTTTATATAATCCTTATAATTTTAGAATCCATAATATGAGTTTCATAGACATAATGTAAGAACAAATTCATTTTTTCAGATAAAAGAAGTATTTTTCAAAAAATGTACTTTTACCAACTTTTAATAGTGAAACCCTTTTGTTTGAATCCAATATTTTAAACTTTTATATATTAAATTTGACTAAATGAATTTATTTTTTAGAATGGGGACATAAAAAATTTACATGTTAACACCCCAATCTTCAATGGTATTCTTCTCTTTGAATAATACAGTAGCGTGTGTTGTATTCAACTTTGAGTTCTAACACACACTACAACCAATCAAAATAGCCGTTATGAATAGTAATACCTCTTTTTTGAAATTTAATAAATTTTATCTCTAAAAATGGAGTTCATTTTTGGATTCATAATATCTAATTTATCCTAGGGTGAAATTTTGGAACTTTTCGGATAACATTTATATTTTGATGAATAGTGAAAATTACTAAATTTTAATTAAAAACAACTTTTTTAATAGAAATAATTTATATTGATAAATTATGAATTTGAGTGGTTTTAAAGTATATTTAGAATATATTTTTACCATTTAATACAATTTTGGTCATTGTACATAATTTACAATTAAACAGGACATAAACAAGTGTCAATCTTTTGATAGTTATTATCTCTTAAAAACATGCTTTTTGTTTTAACAACAAGAATTAATTTTAAATTAATTTCTGACACTTCTGTGTTTTGAATTTGTAAAAATGGATTAAATATTTAGAATCAGGATGTTTAAATTGTGTAAATTGGTAACTTTTATTTTTAGACATTTTGAATAATTACTTCGACAAATATTTTATTTACCATGGTTAAAGGGTAAATCTGGTAAATAAGGGTTAAACAATAATATTATAATAATAACAAATTACCCTAAATTATGTCTTAACCTTATTGGTTGATAGATGTCCGACCATGGTCATCTTTGGGTCAATTTTGGGACCCCATGGAGTCACTTGTAAATGATAATGACTCTTTATATTAATTATGTTAAAATAAATACAAAAATGACATAAGCATATATATTTTAGAAAAACATTTTTTACATAAGGTTATATATGTTTTATTTTCGATTATAAAAATTCATTAGAAAGATAAAACGATTTCCTACATAATTATATTTTATTTATAATTTTTAGACCATAAATAATTTACTTTATTTATGTCACAATGATGATGCAGTAATTACCATAATAGTGAAAAATTAAAATAATTGATATTATAAATAGCAAAATAAATATAATTTGAGACTTTTTATGAATTAAAATAATTTTCTAGGTTAATATGACATGTTATTAATGATGTTATTAACTCTTTTCTAAGTAATCATTCTGTTATGATTTTTACAAAAATCAATTACTGAATTAATTAAAAATTGACATAAAAGGGTTTTAAAAAAAAATTATATTATTAATTGATATTAATTCTTAAAAATCTAAGGTTCAAGAAGGAGACTTATATCATGATATTTGTATCCTTAATGGACCACAAGGGGGTCTCTCGGATGTATATAGTACGTTTATTATCCATATAATATAAAATTACAAAGAGACATTGTAAAAGTGAAACAAATTAACTAAGAGTTAATACTTAAAGATAAGGTTAATATAGTAACCCAAACCTGTATAAATCCTATTGGTTGAGTTTTGTTCGACCCATAACCACCTTAAACTTTAAATAATCTACTTTGGAGCCATTAGAAACCGAATTTTAATTTATTATAAAATAATATTTCTAGATTTTCATAAAGAGCCCTCACCCCTCTTATAAAAGGGTACACCCCCTTCTCATTAATTAATACATTAAAAGCCTTTTGGTTCGGCCACCCCTACCCAAATACTCTCTCAACTTCCCTAAATTCATCCTATAGGCTTTTTTTTGATCAGAAAAAAAACCTAAGGATCCATTTTGATCAAATCAAAAGGAAGAACCCGAAGAAGAGGTAACGTCTTCACCACCTTCTTTCATGTTCCATTCTTCTTCAAGTTCTTCTTTCTTTGTTATTTATATTCTAAAATAATAACTCCAGTATATCCTCTATACTATGATGTTATTATAAATATGGTAAAACCATATTCCGTATTCTATCCATCCTTTGAATGACATGTCACCATACGTGCGTACGTACGGCTTACCGTCTCCAAGTCGTGGTGTAATTGTTATTCAATACATTATTATTTGGATGGGTATAATAATGATATGTATTTGATGTAAATAATAAATATAACATTATAATTATTCTGTATATATGATATACCATCCAATTATATATTATTTTAATATCAAAATAATGATATTTTCACTCGTGCGTACGTACGGATTACCGTCCCCACGAGGCAATGAGATTCATTTCCAAGTTCACCATTCATCGACGATTATAAAAATGTATATATTACTAATAAGTATGTAATATATGACATAAAAATACTACTGGAGATATATATATTTATATATATAAGTATTTATGTACTTACATTCACCGACTTCCGTTCAATACTATATGAAAACAGAAACAACGTTTATGCGTACGTACGGACTACCGTCTCCATAAACGGTGTTTTCCTTTTCATATATATATATATATATCTATTATAAATATTTATATTCTAAATATATATAATATATTTATCATTTTTTATATTCTGGAAGTATTTAAATCATGATCTAAGTGATACAATCAAGAGTAACGAGTTAAAACACGTATGATAAATAAAACGATTATCACCCGAAATATTAATTTAACATGGAAATTATTATAAAATCGGTATTATAAAGTGATAAATGAATCATGTAATATATCATAAATATAAATATTGTTCTGGTATAATTTAATAACATACTACGATCTTCGTAGAAAAGGTTAAACGTACCCTCGACTAAAGGAAAGTGCAAGGTAAGGGGTTTTCATCTCACTCCTTATTCTCGTGAGATTCATGCCATATTGCCACTATTACCTTTTGTGTGGTGTATGAACGGTCAATAATTGAATTCTTTGTGTAATAAAATTTAATTTATGTGTATTTACATATTCATTGTGTGATACCTCTTTCATGGGCTGTATTTTTTGTAAGTTACCAAATTGGTAAGGGTTAATTCCTCAATCTCATTATTACCCGAGATTGTTTATGTGTTAGTATTTATTGGGAAATTTTTATCATGAATGTCCATTTTTCATAAAAATGATTTAAAAATGAATATTTTATGGATTTTGAAGGGTACTCTTTATCAATATCAGAATTTCAAATGTTTTGAAGATTTATCTTTCTAAATCTTTTTAATTAATGTCCATGTTTTCAAAATGATTTTAAGGATTTATTTATATGGACATGAATGTTTTGAAATGATAATTCTTTTCAAAAGTTTCAAAGTGGTGTGGGACACTTTGATTCAAAAATATCTTTTAAATTACTTCCTTTATAAATTTTTGACTTTTAAATGATTTTACAAAAAGGATATTTCTCTCAAAAAATTTTACTCATCATTTTCATCTATGTCAACATCCTTTGATGGATTTTAAGTTTATTTGAAGTTGATTTATTATAAAAAACTTCCTTTGAAGGTTTTGTGATATGTTTGACTGTGGATTTGTTATTTTTATACCATTCATGGTTTATGGAGAATGTATTGACATTTCGTATGCTAGTTTTAATACGAATGTTTATGTTATGTTTAAACCTTTTCATATGAGGAATGCATTGGAATTAGTAAGTGACGGGTGGATCCCACTATAGCTCCTCGATGCATCCGTAGGTCTCATGAGACAAAATAGTGTCTTGGCACGAGGTCTTGACAAAATCTTATTTGTATTCTTGGCACGAGGGCTTGGCTATGTGGTTATGATAGTCTGGCATTATGCATTCCATCATTATGAAAGTGGTTATTGATATTGAATGTGATTATTCGACTAGTGGAATATCCATGTGAATAAGTAAAAGGAATTATTTCATTTTATCTTTTCTATATTATGCTGAATTTCAAGATTAAAAGGCTTTTGTTTTAGTTATACAGTTCCTTAAATGTTTATGCTTATTTATGAATGTTTCCACTGTATTTGTTACCCTTACTGAGCATTTGAGCTCACCCCATTCTATGCTTTATTTTTTCTAGGATTCGAAGAAGTGTATTGTGATTGATATGCAGGGTTAAGACAAGGGAATAATGACATTCATAAAGGATTATTTATGTTTTTTTGTATGTTATGAAGTGTAATGTAACATTCATGTATGTAATATATTTTCCAAGACTGCTAAACTGATCGGTCCTTCGAGACTTGATTCATTATAATCATGCCAATGTATTAAAATAATGCACGGACTCTGGGTAACTGGGGTCGGGGCATTACATGGTGAATAGTAACATACCATTATGAATATTAATACAAATAGTTATATGACCCTAATGAATAGTAAATTTTATTATTATATTATTTTCTTAATGCTTTAAGATAATAAAATCTGGGTTAATTTTTCATCGTGATATACAAGATGTTATAGAATTAGAATTGTTAATTTTTGAATTAAGTTTGATTTTATTTAAAAATTAAATTAATAATATTTAGAAAATTATTTTCAAAAAATTGACTTCATTTTTGAAATATAAACGTTAATAAATGGTTAGGGTGAATTTTGGGAATTTTTTTGAACCAATTGATTTTTTGGTGAATAGTAAAAAATACAGTTTTTAGTTTTGGTGTATTAATGACATCATTAATGATATAATAGTGATGTCATAAATCTATAAGACTAGTTTATAGTTAAATAATATGTGAGGAGTACCAAGTGGCTTATACCATGCGAAAATACCTTGGGCAAGCCCATGGTTTTGCAAATACCACCCATGAGTTGTCCCTTGAAAATTATTAAAATAATCCCTCACTTTTCCTATAAATACCAAATCTTCCCTTCATTGAATTCATTCCCAATTCTCCCTCAACGAAGCTATGGCCTTATTGCCATCATAGTAGTCATCCCAAGGTTTACTCAAGACCCCATAAAATATTTAGTGTACTTAGATACTAGAAACAAAAAAAAACTTATTTATTTACAATCTTTATCATCTCTCATAAAGTCCAACTCATATTGTACCATTTATGACATACCCCACATAAGACCATTTTTTATATCATGGGGAATGAAAACAAAATAATAGGTGAGTGAAGATGCTCAATAAGTCTAAATCATGGAGTTAGAAATTGATGATCATAGACCAGTATAAGATAATCATAAGGTGATGATATCATAATCATAACAGACAATGTTTATACACATTCTATCATAAATCATAAACATGAAACATGGAATAAAACATTATCATTTCTAAATACATGAATCATAAGAGTGACGGGTCACCATAAATCAGTAATATTCCATGAATTCAATTCATAAGAATAAAGACATATAATAAGAATATGTCACTCTCAATGGAATAAAAACCATATCACATGTCAAGGATAACTACTAAAACCATCATGTCATTATGGATCAAGAATCAACACATGTTTCCCATATCATAACAGATCATGCATCACCATATGTAATCACATATCATAATGGACCTGGAACCCCAACATGTTCTACATATAGTAGTGTATCAAGAATCCCTTTATGTTTCCGATATCACACTCAATCAAGAATCCCGACCCGTTTCCCATAGTGTATTGAGGATATCAACTCCTTTCCCATAATTATCTCATGAGATATAGGGATTTACCCAATTCATTAGAGGGATTTATCAGACCAACCCATCAAATAATTAAAACCGTACATATGTGTTCCATAATTTCATAAAACATTCATCATTTCATCATAGAATAACCCACATAAAATTAATGGGTTTCATAAATATTTTATCATATCATAAACCATGGGAAATGAAAGGGTTTTGTAAAAAGCTCATCGTCATTAAAAAACCATCCAAGTAAAGTATAAGGATGATATCATTGGATAGTATCCCCAATACAACATAATTATCATCAATGAACGTAATCATAAATGAAAAATTTATTACAATTTTCATTGGAATATTTTTTTTTGGAAAATACAATTTTTATTTTGAAAAATATTATTTAAAATAAAAAAAGTACAAAATAATATAGAAAATATTTTTTTTAAAAATAATCATGATTTTTTTTACATAATCCTAAATTAGTTAAGAGGTCATGAAGGTGGTAAATTTGATTCATTTCAAAATCACTAAAATAATGATTATATTTTCCCCTTTGGTAAAATGTACCTCATTAATAAAAAACAAGAAGATAATTTTTAATACTTTTTGAAAAAATTAATACATGATGATAGATTACATTAAAAAATCATTCGAGATTAGTTAAAAAAATTCTTCAAAACATTTTAGAAAAAATGTCTATAGATGAAGAAGGTTTCCTGGAGGAAAGAGGATAAATAAGGTAGACTTTTCTTAGAAATATTTTCTTTAGTAATTTCCACTTCTAAAGAGAGATAAATTTTATTAAAACATATAATTTCAAGAAGAAAACAAAGGATAAGAAAAAATGGGTTTATCAAATAATTATCATATAATTTACTCAATAAAAATCCAAGTATAAATAATAGTATTTAAAATTTGATTGAAATATTAATCCTTTACAACATGTCTCTTCTTGATTCATATGTGTTCAAGCCTCTTGTATAATAAATATTTATTTATTATAGAAATATTATAGAAAATTAATCATATGTTTCATATCATATATTATTTACTTATAAAATATTATCATCCCTTTATTAAAAAATCTTTATTAAAATCATTATTTCAGGTGATAAATACATCATTTTTCATGTGTGATTCAGTACACAAATTCTAGTCCTTATAATTTGGTCATGGTCCCATCATCTCTTGAATTCTAACTATGTCATGATTATCATATTTAATCACAATATAAAATTTAATAACTATTCATATAATGTGGTGATGAAAAATGAATTACATTACTTCCAAGATATGGTAATATTTACACACATACGAGTGATATTAAAACCTTTTAATAAATACAACTGATTTTACAGGAGAGATAATTAAAAATAAAATTGTAACCACTTAGTTAAGAGTTATACATCTTTTTCTTACTCATAAATCCTTGGAAGGATATTTTTTTTAATTTTTAGATGATCTTGGATATGTATATAGAACCTAGGATAATATTATATAAGGGATATTAAAAACTAATAGGCTCAAATTTATTGAATAAGGTAAGAGAGTAGGATCCATTTTATATGTTATGGGAGGGGAAAAGTTGAAATTACAAAATGTTTTAAATTAATATAAATTAATTTTTAGGTTCATGTGGTTCAAATTTGATAAATTTAGAATCTAGGATGAGGATAATTTTAAATCCTCTCATCAAATAATATTTATACATGTTTAGTGTAACACCCTATGATTTTATGGTACGTGTCTTAAAATTTAATATATTTGATAGTTTTTGCTTCATGCCACACAGAGTTTAAAACTGTAATATACTATTAAGTATGATCATTGGAATATTAAGGAAACTATTAGGAATATTAATATGAATAATATAATAATAAATTCACCTATGAAAGAATTAATAAAATTTAGGTTTCATGTAATTGAAAATATGGTATATTTTTATAATGGAATAAGTTAAAATGATAAATTAAGTGTTAGTATTTTTGTGAATCATAAATTTTTATTTACAATTTTATAATTAATACATTGATTTAGAATAAAATATATTTTGATAATGTAGAATAATAAAGTAATATTTTGTTGTCTTATGATTATAATATATTTTTATGTGACCTTAATTAATCTTTAAAGTGATATAAAATCGGTTATAAATTTAAATCGGTATTTTTAAAATAAAGGATGATTTTATTTAAAAATTAAATTCCTCTTATTTTTAAAATTATTTTCATAAAATGTAGTTATTTCTTTAATTATACAGGTTAAATAATTGTAATAGTGAATTTTGTGGATCATTTTAAAATAGATGAATTTTTTGTGAATAGTGAAATATAATAATTTACGATATTAGTAAAATAAACAAATTATTGGGTCATGAATGATATGTGGATGATGTGTGCATATAAGCACTAAATATCCTTAATTAGTTTAATATAATTAGTGATAATTCTCAAACTATTCATATTCTTTAGAAAAAATAATAAACAAATGAAAAAAATATTCAAAAAACACCAGTCCCCTCCACTATAAATACCAATCCTCACCACCACCTCTCCTCACACCTATTAAGCCTTTATGCTACAATAATTTCTACCCAATAACCTTAACAATAATCTCCCCCTTTTCCATTAGGTTTTTTATCAACACTATTCAAAAAGCAATTTCCATATGGAGGCTCTATAGGAGAAGAAATCAATAGGTAATATCCTCTTTATCTTTATTTATTTTCTTTTCAATTTATTTTGTTTTATTATAATATACTCACCACCTCTGTCAAAACATAAATTATAAAGACATTATCATTTATATATAGAAATGTTATAATTTCAATGGAAAACCCACCATCAATTATCTTCTCCTCTTCCTTTTATTCTAAAGATGAAAACATCATCTGTGAGGTGCTGATTTACCACCTTCGTGGATGATGTGATTTCATTTTTCAATTACTCCTTTAAGGATGTTTATAAAACCATTTTTATGGTTTTACCATATTATAATATATTTATTATAGATTATTTAATGTTCTGAAACTAATATATATTAATAATATTAATTAATGAAACAAATCAATTTTGTGATGATTGTGAACCCACTAAATAATCTAAACTATTATCACTAATGTCTTATCTAATAACCCAACTAGATTTAGAGTAACAAAATTACATATATAACAATTTAATAATCTATGTTTTGACTAATAATATATAATTTCATCTCTGGATAACTATTTTATTTTCAAATGATCTTTCGTAATGTATACAAGGTAACATATCATGAAAATCAAGGAAATGAACACTCCTGAATGATGAAATTAAATTTTATAAATCATGAAAAGGTCCATAAATGAAAAGGAAAAACTTAAATAAATAAATTAAATGTTTAATATGTTCTTATTTTAATTATTAATTGGTAAAATTTCATTATCCAGGTTGTTAAACACATGAAGAACACTTTCAAACATAAGGTAAGGGTTTTTTTCTAGAACCTCCATTTTCCATTCGGGTTACAACACTTCTCTATTTACCCATATATAATTATTCATTATTTTTATATAATTATTCTAAATTTTGTGTATATGTTAAAAAATCATGTATATAGAACATTTCATCTTTATTTTATGGGTAAATACATTTTTTACAAGGTTTCATTCTCAATAATTCCAAATAAACAAGCCCGATTAAAGGGAACTTCCCAATTTCTTACCCATTTACAAGTGCACTCCATAATATATTTTAAGATACAAGTATTTTTTATAAGCTAAATCATTTTATCATTATAAAATATATATTTTCATGTTTTTTTTATACCAAAAAATTATGCCTTTTCCATTTTAAGTAATCATTAAAATTTTCCCATAAAAGACACCGAAGTTTCCCATCTTTAAAGTCTCTTAAAAATACTTTTTACCTGTTTTCACTACAATTGGACATCATTATTTCCTCAAAAATAATTTCATTGTCCATACCATTTCAATTTGGGATATATATGTTTATAATATGATTTTTTATGGAAAATAGAAATGGTTTTCCCAAAATAACTCTTCTTTACAAAGTAAAAAAGGGTATTTCACTCAAGAATTACTCAATGATTTTTTGTGTATTTTCATATAAATTAATCAAAATCTATTTAATATTAAGATTAATTGGTATTTATATTTTATGATATCATATACCATGCTTTAATAAATGGTTTATGATTAGTTTGACTCTGGGTGTTCAATATTGATACCATTCACCAAATTACTCAGAATGGTTAGTGATCATGTTTACTTGTTGGGGAAAGTTATTTACATTTCTTATGTATATGTTGTTTATGTTTCACCCCATTCATATGAGAAATTAATTTAAATTATTATGTGATGGTTGACACCTGATACAACCCCTCGATTTATATTTAGGTCTCATGATGTAACACCCCATGTTTTGCTAAAAATAAATAGAAATGAATGGAAATTTCTTTTAAGTAGACATTTTTAATTATCCTTTTAAAACATAACTTTTCTACTTCTATATTTTGAATTTCAAGAAACTGTCATCTAAAATTGTGTTCAGTATGTTATTTTGAGTCTATTGGAACCAACTTGTTTTTTTGGTGAATAGTAACATACCGTTATGAATAGTAATATTAATAGTGATATGACCCTAATGAATAGTAAATTTTATTATTATTTTATTTTCTTAAGGATTTAAGATAATAACATCTGGGTTAATTTTTCATCGTGATATAGAAGTTGTTATAGAATTAGAATTGTTAATTTTTGAATTAAGTATGATTTTATTTAAAAATTAAATTAATAATATTTAGAAAATTAGTTTCAAAAAATGGATTTCATTTTTGAAATCTACACATCAATCAAATGTTAGGTTAAATTTTGGGAATTTTTCTGAAAAGTAGATTTTTCGGTGAATAGTAAAAAATACAGTTTTTAGTTTCGGTGTATTAATGACATCATTAATGATATAATAATGATGTAATATATATGGTAGACTTGTGTATAGTTAAATAATATGTGAGGTGTCTCAAGTGGCTTATAACATGGGCAAATGCCATGGGAAAGCCAACGGGTTTGCAAATACCACCCATGAGGCTTCCCTTGAAAATTATTAAAACAATCCCTCACTTTTCCTATAAATACCAACTCTTCCCTTCATTGAATTCATTCCCAATTCTCCCTCAACTAAGATCTGGCCTCCTTACCTTTATTGAAGTACTCCCAATGTTACCTCAATCCCCCAAGGTCCCAACCTTCATGTTCTAAGGGTTACTCTTTAAGGTAAGAAAATTCTCAAATTCTTTCTTTTTTCCTTTCAAGTTCTCTTTGATGTGGTATAATTTTCATGTTTCCATACCATGTTCTTATTTCCTTCTTATTCATGATATATTATATTTTATGAATCATTTATGGATGGGTGACCCTTTTCCCCTCTCTTCTTAATTTTTTCTAAAACCCCCTCACTTAGCCTTTGGGCTCCCGAATTTTTGTAAGAGATTTCTCACTTATTCTTTTATTTCGAGTTCCATTATCATTTTTTCTTCATCTATTATTACCCAAGTGGCATAAAATATGCATAATACTATATATTTTGGATGATCTCATGTTCATGGAAAATTATTCATCATTATTCTTCTCCTCTCCCACATATTTAAAGAATAAAAAACAATGTTCGTTTATGTCGAATTACCAACATCGTGGATGATGTGATTTCAATTTCCAATAATTCTTCCAAGTACAGTAATGAAACTATTTATATGGTTGAACCAGGTTATAATTAATGTTTTATTACTCACCCATGTTTCTGTAATTCTTTTGTAGTCGAGGATCTAATTTATAAGACAAAACGATGTTGTTATTATCAAAGAACCACTAAAATGATCTAAACGAACATCATTAATGTTTTAACTTATGAATCATGCTCATATTAAACATAAAAATGATAAATTGTATAAATTATGTTATTGGAAGTATGTAAATACAATTCTATTCCAATTCTGGAATTTCAATTCCAATCGACAAGAACATCCACCATGAACCAATCATGGAAATCATGTGAAGAACTCACCCAAAAACCGTGCAAGGAGCAAAATACTAACAACTAAAGGTTGAAATGATGGTATGAAATGATAATATAAAATGTTATAAACATGAAAATGTTTTTTCAAAATACTAATAACACTCTTTTAACCATTATACAGAAATTTTAAACATGTTTTAAGTAAGACAAACCCGAGGTAAGGAAATTCTTAACCCAATTTTCATTCTTTGGGATAACCTTCTACTTCATTATTTATGTGCTATTTAAATTGTTTGTGTGATGGTTTATGTTAATATTATGTTTTATTATGTGTATTAATAGTATATATACATACTCAATCCACTCTATTAATTCTATCTTCAATTTTATGTAATTTATAAGTGGCTTTCCTTTTTAAAAACCTCGTTTAAAATTTAGTTTTATGAAATTCAAAAGTAATGTTTTTATGGAATTATTCATGTTGTATAATTATGTTTTGGTTCTTGGGAATTATTTATGATTAATGGTGGGACCTATATTTCCCTCCAATGCATTGGGTATGAGTAATTTGGAGGTCGTCCGTATGGTTACTCCAAGGGTAACTACAATGGTTACACAAAGTAAGGTAGCCATGAGGGTTACAAATTATAAGGTAGCCTAGAATGTTTACAAGATTATGTAAGTAATGCCCCAAGATAACTTTATGATTATATTTATGTTCTCATGTTTTGTTTGGATCTTTGGTAAATCTCATGTTACACAGAGTAAGTATATATGAGTGACAATAATGTCTTTTGAAAATGCTTTCATACGTTATGAGTATTCATGGAATAATGTTATTTTTCCTTATTTTCCATTATTTACTGAGATTTTGTGCTCATACAAAGTTTTTAAATGATTTTTCATAGGTTAATGGATATGTAATACAAGGAAGGAATACATGTTAATTGTTGAAGAATTTTCAAGGAGTCTTGTTTTATGTTTTAATGTTTTATATTTTTAAAAAAATGGAAACTATTTTTATGGTATCCAATCTATATTAATGTGTAATTTTATGAATGTTTTGTCCTAATTCTCTAAAGATATAATCTTGAAAAGATACTTAATGTAAAAGGAATTTTCTTATTGACTTAATTCATGATTATGTAAGTAATAAGGCTGGGTCCTTACAGTTGGTATCAGAGGATGGTTTAGATAACTTTAGGGGATAGGGTGATGTTAATAGAATACCATAAATGATTTTCACTCTATATTTAATTTGAAATGTTATAGAATTTAAGGATTAACATGTTGATTTATGTATGATATGTTTGTTCAGAATGGTTGTCCGTAGAAGGAATAGGGATGTTGAAGAGGAGAGGCACCGACAGAGTGACATCCTTTTGGAACTACATCCCGGAATGGTAGGGATTAGAACTGAGTAGTTTGTGATAGTAATGGCTCAGATAATGCAGGAAATAAATGGTGGTGGCATCCATGGAAGAGAACTAATAGAGGTACCACAATAGAACATGAAAGTAGTGGAACATTTTATGAGACAACATCCTCCTGCATTCAATGGATCTTCTGACCCAGTAGCAGCTGAAGGATGGATCAAAGCCCTGGAAAAGATATTCGATGTTATGGGATGTTCAGAAAATCAAAAGGTAAGTCTTTCCATTAATTGATTTGAATGGGATGCTGATCAGTGTTGGTCAATGGTAAGGAATATAAGAGGTAGTGATGATTTTGATGCCTTAGAGTGGGATGAATTGAAAAGTCTTTTCCTTGAAAAATATTTTCCTAAGGTGGTGTGACTTAGAATGGAGAAGAAATTCCTTGAATTAAAACAGAATGAGGAAGATTCAGTGGCTGTGTATGAGGCGAACTTCACTTGACTGGCGAGGTATTTACCAAATCTTATTCTGGATCTTGATATCAAAATCAACCACTTTTACTCTAGGTTGAAGCCAAGGTATCGAAGGGCATTGGCCTCCCGTGAATTTAAAAGTTATGAGAAACTTGTCCGATGTGCTGAGAGGGTAGAAATGAAGTTTGCTGATGATCATGTTAATTTTGGAAACAAAGCGAATAAGAGGTCCAGTTGGCAAGAAATGGGTATGAATCAACCAAAGAAATCCGATGTTAAGAAAATCCAATTTCCAGTTTGTGAAAAGTGTGGTAATAAACACCCTGGGGAATGTCTTAGCAAAATTGGGAAGTGTTTTAAATGTGGTAAGTTTGGACATATTTTCCGAGATTATAATGAAAGTGATCCTAAGAATAATCCTGATAAGAAAACTGTAAAGTGGTTTAAATGTGGGGACATGGGTCACTATGAAAACGCCTTCCCAAAGAGAGATTTGAATGAAGAAAAGAGGCCAGACTACCAGCGGAAAGGTGTAGTGAGATCTTTTGCAACTATGTCAGTAGATGTCAGGACATCTAATGAAGTTGTATCATGTAATTTTTTTCACTCATATTTCTCTAAAGTTTTTTTTGATATGGGGTCTACACATTCCTTCATCTCTAAGAAATTTTCATGTAAATTGGAAATATCACCTCAACAAATGAGACTCGAACTTGTTGTTAAAACACCAGGGGGAATGTTACAAAAAAGAGGAATTATAAGAATATTTCTTTTGTGGTATGTGGAAAGACTTTACTTGAAAACCTTGTTGTTTTACCCTTAGTCGAGTTTGATGTTTTTCTGGGGTTGGACTGGCTTTTTGATTATCATGCTAAGATTTACTGTAGAGATAAAGAAGTTATTTTTCAGAAAGAGCTTCAATTTGTGTATAATAATGAACCCATACAATTGATAACATATCAGGAAGCTGAGAAACTATTGAAAGATATAAATGAAATTTATCTTGTTTATATTCTTGAAAATAAGGGAACTATTCAAATTAATGATGTGCCAGTGGTAAATGAATACCTTGATGTTTTTCCTGATGAGTTACCCAGTGTCATACCTGATCAAGAATTCAAATTCACAATTTACTTAGTTCCTGATGCTAAGCCAATTTCAAAACCCCCATATCGTATGGCTCCAATAGAACTTCTTGAATTGAAAAATAAGTTACAAGATTTTCTTGATAAAGGCTTAATTTGTCCAATCACTTCACCATGGGGAGCCCCTGTTTTGTTTATTAAAAAGAAATATGGTTCCATGAGACTTTGAATTGATTATAGAGCTTTGAATAACATCCCTATTAAAAACAAGTATCCTTTGCCTCATATTGATGACTTGTTTGATCAGCTTCAGGGAGCTCGGTATTTTTCCAAGATTGACTTGAGATCCGGATACCATCAGCATTAGGTGAAAGAGGATGACATCCCGAAAACAATGTCTCATACTAGATACGGGCATTATGAATTTTTTGTTATGCCGTTTGGATTATCTAATACACCTGCTGTATTTATGAATCTTATGAATAAATTATTTCATGAGTTCTTTGATAAGTTTTTGGTTTTATTTATTGATGACATTCTAGTATTTTCTAGAAATAAAGATAAGCATGAAAAAAATTTAAGGCTTGTTTTGCAAACATTAAAAGAAAAGAAACTATATGGAAAATTTAGCAAGTGTGATTTTTGGTTGCAACAGATTTCTTTTCTTGGGAACACTATAAATAATGAGGGAATAACAGTTGATCCTGCCAAAACAAAAGTATTTGATGAATGTCCAAGCCCCAAAATGTTACAGAGATTCGTAGTTTTCTGGGATTAGCAAGTTATTACCGATGGTTTGTTAAAAACATTGCACAATTATCTAGCCCGATAACTAAGTTAACATGGAAAGGGGTTAAATTTGTTTGGACAGAGGAATGTGATGTTTGTTTTCAGGAATTGAAGAAGAGATTGGTGAATGCCCCAGTTTTGGCCTTACCTTCTAGAAATGGTGAGTTTTTCATCTACAATGATGCTTATTTAAAGGGACTTGGTTGTGTTTTGATGCAGAATGATAAGGTAATTGCCTATGCTTTGAGACAACATAAACCTCATGAGCTAAATTATCGCACACATGATTTGGAATTGGAAGCTGTGGTTTTTGATTTGATAATTTGGAGGCATCATCTATACGGAACCAAATTCCAAATATATATTGACCATAAAAGTATAAAGTATATATTCACTCAGAAGAAATTAAACATGATGTAGAGAAGATGGCTAGAACTGATAAAGGATTATGACTACACAATCAATTACCATTCTGAAAAATCAAACAAAGTAGCCGATGGCTTAGGTCGGAAACATCTTGAATCATTAACCATTCTATATTTGGAACATGATCCCTTGATTAATGATTTGATGAATTTTGGATTAGAAGTTCCTAGTGTAGGGAATACCTCTGTTTTGTTTCAGGTTTCTGTGCATTCTTTGTTGTCAGACAGAATTAACCAAGAGCAGAAAGAAGTCTATAAGCTACAGAAAAAGGTAGAATTGGCTAAAATGGGTAAGTTGCCAGAATTTAACCTTGATAAAGATTTTGTTTTTAGATTTGGAAAAAGGTTTTGTGTGATTATTGATTCTTATTTGAATAATGATTTGTTGTGCGAAGCTCATAGTTCTCCATTTTCTGTTCATCCTGGCAGTACTACGATTTAAAGATACCATCAGGAGTATTATTGGTGGGATGGAATGAAAAGAGATATTGCTAATTTTACCATGAAATGTTTGATGTGTCAATAGGTTAAAGAAGAGCGGCAGTTACTGAAGTGGATGCTTCATCCTTTTCCAGTGCCAGAGTGGAAATGGGAGAATGTATCCATGGACTTTGTGGTGGGACTACCAAAGACTTCTCGAGGTAACAATGCAATTTGGGTTATTGTTGATCAGATAACAAAGTCTTCACAATTTCTTTTTATTTGAGATACAATGACTTTGGATCATCTTTATCGATTATACCTCAAGGATATTGTCAGGTTACATGGAGTTACTCTTTCCATTGTGTCTAACTAAGATCCTATGTTCACTTCTAACTTTTGGAAGGGACTTAAGAAGTCGTTGGGCACATAGTTAAATTTCAGTACAGCTTTTCATCCTCAATCAGATAGGCAGTCATAAAGAACGATTCAAACCATGGAGGATATGCTTCAAGCTTCTTAAATGGACTATCAAGGAAGTTGGGATCAACATATTTCATTATTTGAGTTTTCTTATAATATCAGTTTTCATTCTAGTATTTTGATGGAACTTTTTGAGGCCTTGTATGGGAAGCGGTGTCAGATTACATCATTTTGGGATGAAGTTGGTGAAAGAAAGTTGATGTGGCCAAAATTAGATGAAGAAGTGGCTGAGAAAGTGAGGATGATCCAGCAGCACATGGGGATAGCTCAGAGCAGACAGAAATGTTATGCAGATAACAAAAGGAAATACTTCTCTTTCGAGGTAGGTGACCATGTTTTCCTTTCAGTCTCTCCTTGGAAAAGTGTGATGCATTTTAGTAAGAAAGGAAAGCTAAGTCCACGTTTCATCGGTCCTTTTTCAATATTGGAGAATGTTGGAACAGTTTCATACCACGTAGCTTTGCCTTTAAGTTTGTTTCAGGTATATAATAGTTTTTATGTTTCGATGTTGAGAAAGTATGGGCCAGATTCATCGCATGTATTGAGCCCAGAAGCTGTTCAGCTAGAAGAGAACCTTTCTTATGAAGAGAAACCGATTCAGATTCTTGATCGAAGAGAATAGGTATTGTGGAATAAGATAATCCACCAGGTAATGGTTTTTTTGAAGAAACCACATGGTTGAAGAACCAACATGGGAGTCTGAAAATGATATGAGGTAAAAATACACTCAGTTGTTTAATATGTAAATAAAATTGTGAGGACGCAATTTCAAGAAGGTGGGGATAATTTAACACCCCATGCTTTTCTAAAAATAAATAGAAATGCATGGAACTTTGTTTTAAGTAGATATTTTTAATTAGACTTTAAAACATAACTTTAATATTTCTATATTCTGATTTTCAACAAACTCTCATATACAATTGTGTTCAATATGTTATTTGGAGTCTATTGGAACCAACTTTTTTTTGGTGTGTAACACCCCAAGATTTCATAGTGTGTTATTTCTTCAAATAATTCAATAACTTGCACTACACGCAACACCGAGTTCAAGCGCACCATGACTTACCAAACAAGCCGTTCAAAAGAGTTTATGAATAGTATTAAATAAATTTTAAACTTTATATAATCCTTATAATTTTAGAATCCATATTATGAGTTTCTTAGACATAATGTAAGAACAAATTCAGTTTTTTCAGATAAAAGAAGTATTTTTAAAAAAATGCACTTTTACCATCTTTTAATAGTGAAACCCTTTTTTTAAATCCAATATTTTAAACTTTTATATATTCAATTTGACTAAATGAATTTATTATTTAGAATGGGGACATCTAATATTTACAAGTTAACACCCCAGGCTTCCACGATATGCTTCTCTTTGAATAATACAGTAGCGTCTGTTGTACGCAACTTCGAGTTCTAAGACACACAACAACCAATCAAAATAGCAGTTATAAAGAGTAATACATAATTTTTAAAATTTTATAAATTTTATCTCTCAAAATGGACATCATTTTTGGATTTGGAATATCGAATTTACCCTAGGGTGAAATTTTGGAACTTTTCGGATAACATTTATATTTTGATAAATAGTGAAAATTACTAAATTTTAATTAAAAACAAATTTTTTAATCGAAATAATTTATTTTGATAAATTATGAATTTGAGTGGTTTTAAAGTATATTTGGAATATATTTTTACCATTTAATACAATTTTGGTCATTGTACATAATTTTACAATTAAACCGAACATAAACAAGTGTCAATCTTTTGATAGTTATTATCTCTTAAAAACACCCTTTTTGTTTTAACAACGGGAATTAATTTTAAATTAATTTCTGCCACTCCTGTGTTTTGAATTTGGAAAAATGGATTCCATATTTAGAATCATGATGTTAAAATTGTGTAAATAGGTAACTTTTATATTTAGACATTTTTAATAATTAAATCGATAAATATTTTATTTACCATGGTTAAAGGGTAAATCTAGTAAATAAGGGTTAAAAAATAATATTATAATAATAAAAAATTACCCTAAAATGTGTCCTAACATTATTGGTTGATACATGTCTGACTATGGGAATCTTTGGGTATATTTTTGGACCCCATGGAGCCACTTGTAATTGATAATGACACTTTATATTAATAAAGTTAATATAAATACAAAAATGACATAAGCATATAACTTTTAGAAAAACATTTTTTACATAGGGTTATATATGTTGGATTTGAGATTATAAATATTTATTAGAAAGATAAAAAGATTTAATACATAATTATATTTTATTTATAATTTTTAGACAATAAATAATTTAATTTATTTATGACACAATGATGATGCAGTAATTACCATAATAGTGAAAAATTAAAATAATTGATATTATAAATACCCAAATAAATATAATTTGAGACTTTTTATGAATTAAACAAATTTTATAGGTTAATATGACATGTTATTAATGATTCAATTAACTTTTTTCGAAGTAATAATTCAATTATGATTTTTTTTAAAATCAATTATTTAATAGTGTAAAAATTGACATAAAAGAGTTTTTAAAACAAATATTATATTTTTAATTGATATTAAATTCTTAAAAACCTAAGGTTCGGCCAAGAGAATTATATCATGATAGGTGTATCATTAATGGACCACTATGGGGTATCTTGGATGCATATAGTATGTTTATTAACCATATAATATGAAAATCCAAAGAGACATTGTAAAAGTGAAACTAATTAACTAAGAGTTAATACTTAAAGATAAGGTTCATATAGTAACCCAAACCTGTATAAATCCTATTGGTTGAGTTTTTTTCGACCCATACCTACCTTAAACTTTAAAGAATTCACTTTGGAGCCATTATAAACCGAATATGAATTTATTATAAAATAATATTTCTAGATTTTCCTAAAGAGCCCCTCACCCCTCTTATAAAAGGGTACTCCCCATTATCATTAATTCACACTTTCAAAGCCTTTTGGATCGGCCAAAACCTATCCAGATACTCTCTAAACTTCCCTAACTTCATCCTAGAGGCCTTATTTTGATCAGAAAGAAAACCTAAGGATCCATTTTGATCAAATCAAAAGGAAGAATCTGAAGAAGAGGTAACGTCTTCACCCCCCTCTTTCAAGTTACTTTATTTTTCAACTTCTTCTTTCTTTGTTATTTATATTATAAAATAATAACTCCAGTATCTCCTATATACTATTATGTTATTATAAATATGGTAAAACCATATTCAGTATTCTATCCATCCTTTGAATGACATGTTACCATACGTGCGTACGTACGGCTTACCGTCTCCACGTCGTGGTGGAATTGTTATTCAATACATTATTATTTGGATGGCTATAATAATGATATGTATTTGATTTAAATAATAAATATAACATTATATGTATTCTGTATATATGATATAACATCCAATTATATATTATTTTAATATCAAAAGAATGATATTTTCACTCGTACGTACGTACAGATTACCGTCCCCACGAGGCGATGAGATTCATTTCCAAGTTCACCATTCATCGACGATTATAAAAATGTATATATTACTAAAATATGTAATATATGACATAATAATAATAATGGATATATATATATATATATATATAAGTATTTATGCACTTACATTCACCTACTTCCGTTCAATACTATATGAAAACAGAAACAGCATTTATGCGTACATACGGACTACCGTCTCCATAAACGGTGTTTTCCATTTCATATATATGTCTATTATACATATTTATATTCTAAATATATATGATATATTTATCATGTTTAATATTCTGTAATTATTTAAATCATGATCTAGGTGATACAATCAAGAGTAACAAGTTAAAAGACGTACGATAAAGAAAACGATTATCACCCGAAATGTTAATTTAACATGGAAATTATTATTAAATGGGTAGTATAAAGTCATAAAGGAATCATGTATTATATCATAAATATTAATATGGTTCTGGTATAATTTAATAACATACTAAGATCTTCGTACATGAGGTTAAACGTACCCTCGACTAAAGGAAAGTGCAAGGTAAGGGGTTTTCATCTCACTCCTTATTCCCGTGAGATTCGTGCCATATTTCCACTATTACCTTTTTTGTGGTGTATGCACTGCCCACAATTGTATTCTTTGTGTAATACACTTTAATTTATGTGTATTTAAATATTCATTGTATGATACCTCTTTCATGGGTTGTATGTTTCGTAAGTTACCAAATTGGTAAGGGTTAATTCCTCAATCTCATTATTACCCGAGATTGTTTATGTGTTAGTATTTATTGGGACATTTTTATCATCCATGTCCATTTTTCATAAAAATGATTTTAAAATGATGATTTTAAGGATTTTGAAAGGTACTCTTTATCAAGATCAGAATTTCAAATGTTTTAAATATTTATCTTTCTAAATTTTTTTAATCAATGTCCATGTTTTCAAAATGATTTTAAGGATTTATTTATATGGACATGAATGTTTTGAAATGACAATTATTTTCAAAAGTCTCAAAGTGGTGTGGGACACTTTGATTCAAAAATCTCTTTTAAATTACTTCCTTTATAAATTTGTGAATTTTAAATGATTTTACAAAAAGGATATTTCTCTCAAAAAGTTTTACTCATCATTTTCATCTATGTCAACATCCATTGATGGATTTTAAGCTTATTTGAAGTTGATTTATTATAAAAAACGTACATTGAAGGTTTTGTGATATGATTGACTGTGGATGTGTTATTTTTATACCATTCATGGTTTATGGAGAATGTATTGACATTTCGTATGCTAGTTTTAATACGAATGTTTATGTTATGATTAAACCTATTCATATGAGGAATGAATTGGACTTAGTAAGTGACGGGTGGAGCCCGCTATAGCTCCTCGATGCATCGGTAGGTCTCATTGGACAAACTAGTGTCTTGACACGAGGCCTTGAAAAAATATTATTTTTATTCTTGGCACGAGGCCTTGGGTACGTGGTTATGATAGTCTGGAATTATGCATTCCATCATTATGAAAGTGGTTATTGATATTGCATGTGATTATTCGACTAGTAGAATATCCATGTGAATAAGTGAAAGGGATTATTTAATTTTATCATTTCCATATTATGCTTAATTTCAAGTTTAAAATGCTGTTGTTTTAGTTATACATTTCCTTAAATGTTTATGCTTAATTATGAAAGTTTCCACTGTATTGCTTACCCTTACTAAGCATTTGAGCTCACCCTTTCTATGTTTTATTTTTCCCAGGATTCCAAGAAGTTTATTGTGATTGATATGCAGGGTTAAGACAAGGGAATAATGGAATTCATAAATAATTATTTATGTTGTTTTGTATGTTATGAAGTGTAATGTAACATTCATGTATGTAATATATTTTCCAAGATTGCTAAACTGATCGGTCCTTCGGGACTTGATTCATTGTAATCATGCCAATGTATTAAAATAATGCACCGAATCTGGGTAACTGGGGTCGGGGCATTACAGTTGGTATCAGAGGAAGTTTAGAAATAACCTTGGAATCTAGATTTAGATAAACTCTGATTAGAGCACATATCCCTAAGATAGACTTTGGGGATTAGTGTAGAAGAACTTCCTAGAATTTTAGTATTGTAGAGATTTTGTGAGTTTTCCAAGCAATACATCCCTGTATGGATACGAGAAAGTAGAGGCGGCTCTGGAACAGATGTACCTAGGGGTAAAACCCGAAAACACCACTTTGAGTTAGACTCGAATGAGGACTGGTGCCAAACAATGAGCTTTGCTGCACTCTTGGTTACGACACTCCCGAGGGATATGCATAGGATAATTCTTATTTTCCTTACAAACAATTATGAAGGGTTTATGAGTATATACTTCCTCAACAAAGACATTTTTATGATTATTGATTATATCCACAAACTGTTTAATTTATGTTATGTGTTTTACAAGTTGGGGATTAGGTATTGTTATTCATAAACTATTCTAGTGTATGCCATTGTTTAGAAATGATGCCCAGTAGAAGTAATGAGAACTCCAGCAATGCACATGATCTAAAGAGAAAGAAAGATCATATCTTTCATGGTCTTAAACCAGAATTTATAAGAGAAATAGTCTCCCATGTATTATCATCATATGAATAAATAATATCATGTGTTGATAAGATAAGTAAAGAGTTTACTGAGTCCTATGGCTTTGAAGGGAAGCCAGAGAAGGAAAGGATGGTAGAAAGAAGGACAGATAAAAGGAAGAAGATAAAGAAGGATTTTCCCATATGTGATAACTGTGGAAAGAATTACCATGGAAAATGCTTTAAGGGAATGGGAGTATGTTATAAGTGTGGAGGAAAAGGACACAAAGTATGTGACTGCAAGGGTAAGAAAATGGTTTCAAATGTACAATGATTCATTTTCAAGGAGTTTGGACACTACGCGAACCTATGTCCCAGTCATCAGACTATGCCACAAATGATGCTATTGGATAATAATCAAGTCATGATACTACCACATATGAATAGGAATGATAACAGTTCTTATGTTGATTATGTAATTTGAGTGTTTTATCAAAAATGTACTTGTTATAATAATTATGGAGTATATAAGGATTGAACTATAGTACTATTTCATTAAGGACTTGAGATTGTGTGGAACAAAGAAAAGTGACTCAATAGCAGGTTAAATTTTTGGAAAATATATGGTTGAGAGAATGATAAACCATAATATAGTTCTGATACCAAGGTAGTAGAATAATACATGATTGATTTGGATAAATTATATTGGATATTCTTGACTACCTTGAAACTGATTAATGATTTGTATATTCCATCATTGTTGGGGTTTACAACATTTTTGGAATGAAGGAGTATATCCATTATTCTTTAAGGAATAAGGGATCATGAATGTAATCAATAAGGTTTTATGGTAATTCAAGATGTTGTAGTGTTTTAAAAGAATACATGATGAAGGTGTTCATATGTTATTACACGGAAAAAAGGATCTTCATTTTGTTTACCTTCCTTATAAATTTTGGACTAAAGTATTTTGGATAATTATAGTTTGGATTATTTTTGGATTGCCATAAAAGGACAACCCGGAGGTCGGGCGGCAACCCGTCGCATCCGGTAACTCCGTGAGACTTGAACCCACAACTGAAGAAATTAATTATTATACATTATTTGAGGAATCCTAAAAGCAAAAATGTGTTATCCTAATACCCTATGTTTTTTTGAACCGATGGTATTTCAACTCATCATAGATTGATGAATTCAAGGACCTCAATTTTACATTTGTTTGTGATTGATGACCTCAATCACAACCTATAAATATTTATGTTTTTCCTCTAATTATATGTCTCTAATTTCCAGCAATGTTCTCCAAATAGAGATTATAATTTTTTGGTGACCCATTCATTTCTCTTTTCCTCTTATTAAGACTAAATTTTATCAACCCAATTTCCGATATGGGTTTTCCCACAATGATATTTTCTATATTCAACCTTTTATTTTAGAAGAAAAATTTCAAATTGTGAGGACAAAATTTATTGATGGAGGGGAGAATGTAACACCCCATGATTTCATAGTGTGTTATTTCTTCAAAATAATTCAATAACTTGCACTACATGCAACACCGAGTTCAAGCGCACCATGACTTACCAAACAATCCGTTCAAAAGAATTTATCAATAGTATTAACTAAATTTTAAACTTTATATAATCCTTATAATTTTAGAATCCATAATATGAGTTTCATAGACATAATGTAAGAACAAATTCATTTTTTCAGATAAAAGAAGTATTTTTCAAAAAATGTACTTTTACCAACTTTTAATAGTGAAACCCTTTTGATTGAATCCAATATTTTAAACTTTTATATATTAAATTTGACTAAATGAATTTATTTTTTAGAATGGGGACATAAAAAATTTACATGTTAACACCCCAATCTTCAATGGTATTCTTCTCTTTGAATAATACAGTAGCGTGTGTTGTATTCAACTTTGAGTTCTAACACACACTACAACCAATCAAAATAGCCGTTATGAATAGTAATACCTCTTTTTTGAAATTTAATAAATTTTATCTCTAAAAATGGAGTTCATTTTTGGATTCATAATATCTAATTTATCCTAGGGTGAAATTTTGGAACTTTTCGGATAACATTTATATTTTGATGAATAGTGAAAATTACTAAATTTTAATTAAAAACAACTTTTTTAATAGAAATAATTTATATTGATAAATTATGAATTTGAGTGGTTTTAAAGTATATTTAGAATATATTTTTACCATTTAATACAATTTTGGTCATTGTACATAATTTACAATTAAACAGGACATAAACAAGTGTCAATCTTTTGATAGTTATTATCTCTTAAAAACATGCTTTTTGTTTTAACAACAAGAATTAATTTTAAATTAATTTCTGACACTTCTGTGTTTTGAATTTGTAAAAATGGATTAAATATTTAGAATCAGGATGTTTAAATTGTGTAAATTGGTAACTTTTATTTTTAGACATTTTGAATAATTACTTCGACAAATATTTTATTTACCATGGTTAAAGGGTAAATCTGGTAAATAAGGGTTAAACAATAATATTATAATAATAACAAATTACCCTAAATTATGTCTTAACCTTATTGGTTGATAGATGTCCGACCATGGTCATCTTTGGGTCAATTTTGGGACCCCATGGAGTCACTTGTAAATGATAATGACTCTTTATATTAATTATGTTAAAATAAATACAAAAATGACATAAGCATATATATTTTAGAAAAACATTTTTTACATAAGGTTATATATGTTTTATTTTCGATTATAAAAATTCATTAGAAAGATAAAACGATTTCCTACATAATTATATTTTATTTATAATTTTTAGACCATAAATAATTTACTTTATTTATGTCACAATGATGATGCAGTAATTACCATAATAGTGAAAAATTAAAATAATTGATATTATAAATAGCAAAATAAATATAATTTGAGACTTTTTATGAATTAAAATAATTTTCTAGGTTAATATGACATGTTATTAATGATTTTATTAACTCTTTTCTAAGTAATCATTCTGTTATGATTTTTACAAAAATCAATTACTGAATTAATTAAAAATTGACATAAAAGGGTTTTAATAAAAATTATATTATTAATTGATATTAATTCTTAAAAATCTAAGGTTCAAGAAGGAGACTTATATCATGATATTTGTATCCTTAATGGACCACAAGGGGGTCTCTCGGATGTATATAGTACGTTTATTATCCATATAATATAAAATTACATAGAGACATTGTAAAAGTGAAACAAATTAACTAAGAGTTAATACTTAAAGATAAGGTTAATATAGTAACCCAAACCTGTATAAATCCTATTGGTTGAGTTTTGTTCGACCCATAACCACCTTAAACTTTAAATAATCTACTTTGGAGCCATTAGAAACCGAATTTTAATTTATTATAAAATAATATTTCTAGATTTTCATAAAGAGCCCTCACCCCTCTTATAAAAGGGTACACCCCCTTCTCATTAATTAATACATTAAAAGCCTTTTGGTTCGGCCACCCCTACCCAAATACTCTCTCAACTTCCCTAAATTCATCCTATAGGCTTTTTTTTGATCAGAAAAAAAACCTAAGGATCCATTTTGATCAAATCAAAAGGAAGAACCTGAAGAAGAGGTAACGTCTTCACCACCTTCTTTCAAGTTCCATTCTTCTTCAAGTTCTTCTTTCTTTGTTATTTATATTCTAAAATAATAACTCCATTATATCCTCTATACTATGATGTTATTATAAATATGGTAAAACCATATTCAGTATTCTATCCATCCTTTGAATGACATGTCACCATACGTGCGTACGTACGGCTTACCGTCTCCAAGTCGTGGTGTAATTGTTATTCAATACATTATTATTTGGATGGGTATAATAATGATATGTATTTGATGTAAATAATAAATATAACATTATAATTATTCTGTATATATGATATACCATCCAATTATATATTATTTTAATATCAAAATAATGATATTTTCACTCGTGCGTACGTACGGATTACCGTCCCCACGAGGCAATGAGATTCATTTCCAAGTTCACCATTCATCGACGATTATAAAAATGTATATATTACTAATAAGTATGTAATATATGACATAAAAATACTACTGGAGATATATATATTTATATATATAAGTATTTATGTACTTACATTCACCGACTTCCGTTCAATACTATATGAAAACAGAAACAACGTTTATGCGTACGTACGGACTACCGTCTCCATAAACGGTGTTTTCCTTTTCATATATATATATATATATATCTATTATAAATATTTATATTCTAAATATATATAATATATTTATCATTTTTTATATTCTGGAAGTATTTAAATCATGATCTAAGTGATACAATCAAGAGTAACGAGTTAAAACACGTATGATAAATAAAACGATTATCACCCGAAATATTAATTTAACATGGAAATTATTATAAAATCGGTATTATAAAGTGATAAATGAATCATGTATTATATCATAAATATAAATATTGTTCTGGTATAATTTAATAACATACTACGATCTTCGTACAAAAGGTTAAACGTACCCTCGACTAAAGGAAAGTGCAAGGTAAGGGGTTTTCATCTCACTCCTTATTCTCGTGAGATTCATGACATATTGCCACTATTACCTTTTGTGTGGTGTATGAACGGTCAATAATTGAATTCTTTGTGTAATAAAATTTAATTTATGTGTATTTACATATTCATTGTGTGATACCTCTTTCATGGGCTGTATTTTTTGTAAGTTACCAAATTGGTAAGGGTTAATTCCTCAATCTCATTATTACCCGAGATTGTTTATGTGTTAGTATTTATTGGGAAATTTTTATCATGAATGTCCATTTTTCATAAAAATGATTTAAAAATGAAGATTTTATGGATTTTGAAAGGTACTCTTTATCAATATCAGAATTTCAAATGTTTTGAAGATTTATCTTTCTAAATCTTTTTAATTAATGTCCATATTTTCAAAATGATTTTAAGGATTTATTTATATGGACATGAATGTTTTGAAATGATAATTCTTTTCAAAAGTTTCAAAGTGGTGTGGGACACTTTGATTCAAAAATATCTTTTAAATTACTTCCTTTATAAATTTTTGACTTTTAAATGATTTTACAAAAAGGATATTTCTCTCAAAAAATTTTACTCATCATTTTCATCTATGTCAACATCCTTTGATGGATTTTAAGTTTATTTGAAGTTGATTTATTATAAAAAACTTCCTTTGAAGGTTTTGTGATATGTTTGACTGTGGATTTGTTATTTTTATACCATTCATGGTTTATGGAGAATGTATTGACATTTCGTATGCTAGTTTTAATACGAATGTTTATGTTATGTTTAAACCTTTTCATATGAGGAATGCATTGGAATTAGTAAGTGACGGGTGGATCCCACTATAGCTCCTCGATGCATCCGTAGGTCTCATGAGACAAAATAGTGTCTTGGCACGAGGTCTTGACAAAATCTTATTTGTATTCTTGGCACGAGGGCTTGGCTATGTGGTTATGATAGTCTGGCATTATGCATTCCATCATTATGAAAGTGGTTATTGATATTGAATGTGATTATTCGACTAGTGGAATATCCATGTGAATAAGTAAAAGGAATTATTTCATTTTATCTTTTCTATATTATGATGAATTTCAAGATTAAAAGGCTTTTGTTTTAGTTATACAGTTCCTTAAATGTTTATGCTTATTTATGAATGTTTCCACTGTATTTGTTACCCTTACTGAGCATTTGAGCTCACCCCATTCTATGTTTTATTTTTTCTAGGATTCCAAGAAGTGTATTGTGATTGATATGCAGGGTTAAGACAAGGGAATAATGACATTCATAAAGGATTATTTATGTTTTTTTGTATGTTATGAAGTGTAATGTAACATTCATGTATGTAATATATTTTCCAAGACTGCTAAACTGATCGGTCCTTCGAGACTTGATTCATTATAATCATGCCAATGTATTAAAATAATGCACGGACTCTGGGTAACTGGGGTCGGGACGTTACATGGTGAATAATAACATACCATTATGAATATTAATACAAATAGTTATATGACCCTAATGAATAGTAAATTTTATTATTATATTATTTTCTTAATGCTTTAAGATAATAAAATCTGGGTTAATTTTTCATCGTGATATACAAGATGTTATAGAATTAGAATTGTTAATTTTTGAATTAAGTTTGATTTTATTTAAAAATTCAATTAATAATATTTAGAAAATTATTTTCAAAAAATTGACTTCATTTTTGAAATATAAACGTTAATAAATGGTTAGGGTGAATTTTGGGAATTTTTTTGAACCAATTGATTTTTTGGTGAATAGTAAAAAATACAGTTTTTAGTTTTGGTGTATTAATGACATCATTAATGATATAATAGTGATGTCATAAATCTATAAGACTAGTTTATAGTTAAATAATATGTGAGGAGTACCAAGTGGCTTATACCATGCGAAAATACCTTGGGCAAGCCCATGGTTTTGCAAATACCACCCATGAGTTGTCCCTTGAAAATTATTAAAATAATCCCTCACTTTTCCTATAAATACCAAATCTTCCCTTCATTGAATTCATTCCCAATTCTCCCTCAACGAAGCTATGGCCTTATTTCCATCATAGTAGTCATCCCAAGGTTTCCTCAAGACCCCATGGTCCCAACAATCAAGTTTTAAGGGTTACTCTACAAGGTATGCAAATTCTCAATTTTTTTCTTTTTTTCCTTTCAAGTTCTCTTTTATGTGGTATAATTTTCAAGTTTCCATACCATGTTATTATCTCCTTCGTATTCATGATCTATTCTGTTGTATTAATCATTTATGGATGAGTGACCCTCGTCCCCTCTCTTCTTAATGTTTTCTAAAACCCTGTCGCTTAGCCATTGGGCTGCCAAATTTTTGTAAGAGATTTCTCACTTATTCATTTATTTTGAGTTCCTTTATCATTAATTCTTCATCTCTTCTTACCCAAGTAGAATGAAATATCCAGAGTCATGTATATTCTGGTTGATCTCATGTTCATGGAAAATTACTCATCATTATTCTTATCCTCTCCCACTTATTTGAAGAATAAAAGACATTGTCTATTTGTGTCAAATTACTGACCTCGTGGATGATGTGATTTCAATTTCCATTAATTATTCCAAGTCTGGTAATGAAACAATTTATATGGTTGAACCAGGTTATAATTCATGTGTTATGACTCACCCATGGTTCTAGAATTCTTTTTTACTCAAGGATCTAATTTATAAGACAAAACGATGTTGTTATTATCAAAGAACCACTAAAATGATCTAAACGAACATCATTAATGTTTTAACTTATGAATCATCCTCATATTAAACATCAAAATAATTTTTTTTATAAATTATGGTACTGGAATTATGTAAATTTATTTCTATTCTAATTCTATAATTTCAATTCCAATCTACAATAACATCCACCATGAATCAATCATGGAAATCATGTTAAGAACTCACCCAAAAAAGTGCAAGTAGAAAAATACTAACAATTAAAGGTTGAAATGATGGCATGAAATGATAATATAAAATGTTATAAACAAGAAAATGTTTCTGTAAAATACCAATAACACTCTTTTAGTAATTATATAGGATGTTTAAACAAGTTTTAAGTAAGAAAAACCCGAGGTAATGAAATTCTTAACCCAATTTTCATTCTTTGGGTTAACCTTCTACTTTATTATTTATGTTCTATTTAAATGGTTTGTGTGATAGGTTCTGTTTATATTATGTTTCATTATGTCTATTAACAGTATATATACATACACCATCCACTCTATTAATTATCTCTTCAATTGTATGTAATTTATAAGTGGCTTTCCTTTTTAAAAACCTCTTTTAAAATTCAGTTTTATGAAATTCCAAAGTAAGGTTTTTATAGAATTATTCATGTTGTATGATTATGTTTTGGTTCATGGGAATTATTGATGATTAAGGGTGGGACCTATATTTCCTTCTAATTCATTGGGTATGAGTAAGATGGAGGTTAGACGTATGGTTACTCCATGTGTAACTGCGATGGTTACACAAAGTAAGGTAGTTGTGAGGGTTAAAAATTATAAGGTAGCCAAGAATGGTTACAAGATTAAGTAAGTAATTCCCCAAGATACCTTTATGATTATATTTATGTTCTCATGTTTTGTGTAGATCTTGTGTAAATCTCATATTACACAAAGTAAGTATATATGGGTGACAAGAATGTCTTTTGAAATTGCTTTCATACGTTGTGACTATTCATGGAATAATGTGAATTTTCCTTCTTTTCCATTACTTTCTGAGTTTTTGTGCTCATACAATGTTTTTAAATGATTTTTCATAGGTTAATGGATGTGTAATACAAGGAAGGAAGACATGTTAAATTTTTAAGAATTTTCATGGAGTCTTGTTTTAATTTTTAATGTTTTATATTTTGAAAAAAATGGAAATTGTTTTTATGTTATCCACTCTGTAATAATGTGTAATGTTATGAATGTTTTTTCCTAATTCTCTAAAGATATAAACATGAAAAGATCTTTAATGTAAAAGGAAGTTTTTTTCTTGACTAAATTCATGATTATTTATGTAATAATGCTGGGTCCTTACACATGAGACAAAATATATATTGATTGGGTAGATGACCTAACAATTTATTTTTCAGATGTCTTGGAGGATGCCTCAATGTTATGTTTCATATATAATCCATTATTTATTCCATAATTATGATATTATTAATTTAAAATCCATGTTATTATTAAAATATTAGAATATCCATGGTGAATTTTCATTCTCATGTGATTATTTATATAGAATTATTTAATCAGTTCTTATTCCTACCACATTATGCTCAATATTATGTTTTATTAGTATAAGTTTTTATTTATTCACCATGCCTTATTTTTTATAATTATGATTGATTACATTTTTTCTTACCCTTATTAAGCATCTAAGATCACCCCTATCTCATGTTTTATTTTCCCTAGGATTTGAAGATGTATATTATAGGTGATTATGAGATTTTCCATTAGAGTTACTATTTTGTTTTTACATTCACGTTATATTGTAACTATTTTGATTTTAACTAGTTTTATAAGGATACTAAACTATTATATTATTTTTGATATTATTTCTTGTTCATAGTTCCATTTAAAAAATATGAGGCACTGGATTTGGGCTACTGAGGTCGGGGTTTTTATAGTTCGTATCATAGCATGTTTAGTAGAAACTTTAGAAATAAGATTTTGAAAACATATATCAGGTAATATAACCCAATGATAAACATTAGGGATAAGAATAAAATAACATCCTATAATTTTGGTAAGGAAGATATTATGTGGTTTTTCCAAGAAATACCTCCCTATTTTGATACTACAAGTCGACATGGTTTTGAAATAGATATACATATGTAAAGACACGTAAATTCCAAGGAAATTTTTTTTCTTAATTTTCTTTTGAATTTTACAAGAACGCAGTTCTTGACGGCGCCTGATTCCGAAGCCTAGTGTGCCCGGAATCAATTTCCGAAGTTTGGCTCGGGTACGTTCAGTGAACGGATGAGCGGGTTTTTCTAACTTTTGAACCGGTGCTCGGAATCGAATTCCGAGGGCACCGATGGAATCGCAGCACCGATAATTGCTTAGAAACGCCTCTTCCGGAGTTGCGTTTGCTCGGGTGTGGTTTTTAATTTTCAGGCTTAAAGTTAAGAAATAAAATAATTGTACGACAAACTTTATTTTATTTCACTTAAGCCACTTGGAAGCCACCTGAAAGCCACTTAAAGCTGCTTAAGTGGAGTTGTTATGGATAGGGTGCAATCCAAAAATATCCTACCCTCTTGGTAGGATATTTGTGAGGTGGGACCCGCACGAGCCCCACCGTTTCTTCTCCGCTAAGTAACGCACCTGCGAAAACCCGTCATTATGAAAGTCAACTGACGCGTTTTCTTAATTTTTTAACGCACCAATTAATTGGGCGGTTTTCTTCGTTGAATTAATTGGGCGGTTTATTTCGTTGAATTAATTCTATGAATTAATGGGTTGTTACTTATCTCTTTATTCGTTTCTTAACCGGTTTGAAATCCGTTGGCGTAGTAATAAAATAAGACCAACGCCACATCTTGAGGATTACACGTTGGGAGACCTTTGACAAAATTCTTGTGCCTTCACCCTTCTTCGCGAAGAACACGAAGAACGCGAAGAACGCGAAGAACGCGAAGAACGCCGGCCTCCGACGAAGAACGCCGAAACCGCGGAAATCGACGACGCGACTCCGTGTGCCGCGACGCCAACGTTTCCTCTTCTGCGACGTTCCTTCCTCCGCAACGAAATCTTCAATCATCTGTTGGAGGTAAGAGATTTCGGGTTCCTTTTAGAACTCCTTTGTGTTTTTTATCAACGCATGAATTTAATTATTATTAATTAAATATTTTTGTTCTTGAACCTCAAAGTTCGACGACGCGACGCCCTTCCGCGACGACGCGTCGCCCTTCCGCAACGACGTGATGCCTTCCGCGACGCGACGATCGCCTCCTTCCACGGCGATCAAATCCACGAAGAACCCGCGTGCGACGACTTGACGAGGTAGGGATTTTTTTATTTTGGAAATACCTTTGTATTCCCGTGAACGTTTCTTTAGAATTAAAAAAGCAGTTTCATATGAACAATTTTAATTTATTAAAATTGTTGTTTCATGTGTTGAATAATTCTCCCGTTGTTATTATCTATCGCAGAGGGTGCGGGCCAAACGAACACAGCCCGACAACCCTCCGCAGTTTGTTTATTGATGTGTGGATTGACGGGCGACGACAAACGAGGCCTCAAGGTGATTTTGAGGCCTCCACAGTGAAGGTCGGGTCCCGGGAGGACCATAGGCGAAGACGGCAAGAGAAACGGACCACCGGAGCGCGTCCGGTGGTCCGTGGAAGGCGACGGCGGTGCGCCACCGGAAGGGAGGCGGCCGACGGTTCGCCGCCGGCCTCAATCAGCGGCGAAGGGCGGGGGAGCCGCGCACCCCGCCCGTGGTGTCCGCTCGGCCGCACTGGCTGAGCTGCGGCCGGCCGGTCGGGCCGGACCGAACCGGACCGCACCGGGCCGGGTCGGGTCGGACCCGAGTCGGGTCGACCCGGGGGGGGGGGGGGTCGGGCCGGGTCGGCCCGGGCCTAGACCCCCGTTTTCGGACCACTTTCGGTCAAATTCCCGTAACATGAGCTACGGGCCTCCAAACGACTCGCCGTCAGCGGCAACGCGATCCTTGGATCGAGACGGTCGTTTCTGTATATCGCACTCAAGGTTTCGGATTACTTTGGGTTCGGCCGGGTTGGTTCGGATACGAAACCAACCGGGCCCTCGGAGCGGAAACGCTTATATCTTAAGCTCCGGACGTCCGATTGACGTGCCGTCGACTTTGATGGATTCCTCTAAGTGAGACGGATATTTTGGCTTACTCCGCTCAAGGTTTGGATGCCGTCGGAGTGTGGTCGGGTTGGTTCGCTCACGAAACCAACCGGGCCCCTGGAACGAAAAAGCCAATAACTCACAGACCGGGCGTCCGATTGACGCGCCGTCTATCTCGTTGAATTCCTCTTGATGAGACGGAACTTTTGGCATACTTCGCCCGAGTTTTGGTTGCTGTTGGATAGTGGCCGGGTAGGATTGTACCCGAAATCCAACCGGGCCCTTGGAATGGAAAAGCTGATATCTTTCATACAGGACGTCCGTTTGACGAACCATCAGCGGCGTTGTTGATCTCGTCGAGAAACGGTCCCTATGAGTATACCCTATGGGAGTTCGGGGTACAGTTGAGATACAGCCGGGTTGGTTCGGTTACGAAACCAACCGGGCCCCTGGGACGAAAAGGCTAATAACTCACAGACTGGGCGTCCGATTGATGCGCCGTCTGTTGTGTTGAGACCCCTATGACGAGGTGGTCCTTCGAGATACTTCTTTGTGGGACTTTGAGATACTTGGAGTATCGACTTGTAGCTCATGGAGCAGACCCTCCCAGAGACGATCGTACGGAGTACGGAGACCGTGTAGCCGGCAGAGACTTGAAGACTGTTTGTCCGATTCGATTCGGAGTGACTTACGTAGCCCAGTGGGGAGAACTAATTTGTGAGGTGGCAGACCCACAGTGGAGGAGCACTACTATGTGAGGTGGCAGACCCGCGGTACTTGACAGGAGGAGTACCTCTGTAGGCTATGAGGGGGGAGCACTACTGTGTTTGGGTGGCAGACCCCGGCGGGAAGCACTACTGTGTGAGGTGGCAGGCCCGCGGTACTCGACAGGAGGAGTACCTCAGCAGTCTTAGGTTAGTGAGCAATACCTCAGAGTCGTGACAGAACCACTATACACTCCAGAGATGGAGCTCTTCAACAGTTACGGTTTCGATAATGAAAATCCTGGTTGATCTGAGACTTTTGATCCTTGTGTTTCCTCATGATTGAGATGGGTCACTTGATAACTTATGTATATGTATGGGCATATACCTGGGTAGTGGTTATCCGTTGATTTCACAATCCTTGTGTTTCCTCATGATTGATATGGGTTACTTGATAACTTAGGTATATGTATGGGCATATATCTAAGTAGAGGTTATCTGTTGAGATCTTATTGTGGTTATCCTTGTTGGTTTAGTGAGACCTTGAGGGTCTCGGGGTCCCTACTGAGTATCAATATACTCACCCCTGCACGGGCTATGCCCGCACCTCATTGTGTTGGTTGCAGACGACGGGTAGTGCTGACGGAGACCGAGTGTTTGAGGACTGGTCGGTACCTGGAGGTGGACTACATGACGAGTCAGTGCCCGGAGGTGGACTACATGACGTGAAGATTCTCAGAGGAGGTTGACGGATGAGAGAGTGGAGGAGGATATCTGTACCTACCGTTCAGGTAGGATCCGTGGTGGACGACCAGGAGCTGCGCTATCTGTACCTACCCTTCAGGTAGGATCCGAGGAGGACGACCCAGGAGCTGCTTCCTTCTTCCAGCTGTTTGTCTTTTTGCTGTTGTACCTTGTTCAGTTGTAGTCGTACTTTCTTTTGGGTTTGTATTCTGGCCCATTTACTTTTCAGCATTTCTTTTGTACTCTGTGGTGCTTGTTTTCTTTTATAAAGGCAATGCCTTCCCAGTTATCGGGATTTTACGCCTTTGGTGCTAGTCGCCAGCCCCTGGCCTATGGAAGGTGGGCTTGGGGTAGTCACGGCACGAGCCCCGAGGACGGTTCGTGACAAATTGGTATCAAAGGAGTTCGGTTCTACCGAAAAACTTATGACTTTGATGTTTCTTTCTATGAAGCAATAGTGTTAAGAGTACCAAGTGTGGTTTTCAGTTCAGGGAGTCCAGTGTTGGTGCGGGCGGCCGACGTATCCATACACCAGGACCCTGACAACTGATTTCCGACTTTGTGCACGAAAACACTGATTGCGTGTGTGTTTTCCAGAAGTTTTATTTAAATGTCATCTCAAACCAAGTCAGCTTAACAGGTATAATCTTTTGACCGTGTCACGTTGTTTCTTTTAGGATGCCTCCCCGTGGACGAACAGCTAGAGCCCCGAGAGTGGTACGTACTGACAGCCCGCCGAGCGACGAGGCCTCAGTACAGGGCCCTATCCCAGTTGAGGCACCAGCGTAGGCACCAGCGGTAATACTACCCATTGGGCCACCGATGCCACCAGCCCCAACAACAGAGGATGCATGTCGCTTGAGCGCACTGTATGAGTTCCAGCGCCAGAGGCCACCCAGGTTTCAGGGAGGGACGGACCCGCAGGCGGCTGAGGATTGGCTGGAGGCTGTGGTGAGAGTCTTCAGGCTAGTGGGGACGCCGACAGATTTCATGGTGATCCTTACTGCCAGCCTTCTTCAGGCAGCAACAGGCAGATGGTGGAGCCTGATGCTTCAGATGCATGACGAGGTGACACTTTTATGGGAAGACTTCGAGAGCCTGTTCCGGGCAGAGTTTGTACCAGCCACCCTTCGAGCAGTGCGTATACAGGAGCTACTTCAGCTACGACAGGGCAGCATGTCAGTGGCGCAGTACTCAGCGAGATTCACAGACCTCTCACGCTACTCCACAGATATGGTACGGGACCCGTTCTTCAGGGCCCAAACCTTCGAGCAGGGGCTCAGGCGGGAGATCAGAGCTTTGGTTGTATCACACAACATTCTGACGCAGACAGGAGTGTTGGAGCGAGCCCTCTTAGTGGATAGTTTCCTTGCTGAGCAGTCTCCAGCAGCAGGACCCACCACTAGCCGGCATGCGGCAGAGTCTTCTGTAGCGGGCAGTAGACAAATGACGCAGGGGTCCAAGAGGACCAGACCTACAGGTGGTCGACCGCGTGACTCAGGGTCGGTAGTGCGAGGCACCAAGGGAAGTGATAGAGCCAGACCTGCCATGAAGTGTTACTCATGCGGCGGAATTGGTCACATAGCACGTGACTATCCGACCCGCCATGCAGATGACCAGCAGTTAAATGAAGAACCTCCGAGGCAGAGGCAGAGGTTCGATCAGGGCGGACCGCAAGGAGCAGGCGGCCATGGCAGAGGAGCTGGCCGTGCAGCTGGAGGTGGATGACGCATCGGGATGTTGCCACCACCACCAGGAGGCCCACCCCGACCGCAGGGGACAGGAGGACATGGGAGAGCTCAACTTCAGGCAGCTGAGGCCTATGGTCATGGAGCTCCGGAAGCAGATGGACAGGAGCGGGACTAGCTTCCGACCTGGAGTCTATTGATCATGTTACTTCTGGTTTTGTTGATGTTTGTCTGTAGTTTCTTTGTGTCTTGTACTATGAGATGCAGTAATAAAAAGACACTTATCTTTGTTTTCTTTCCTGTCCTTTTGTTTGGTTGATACTGAGTGGTCCCGGTTAAACAGTTGACTTGACCCTCACTTTCAAGATTTATACTGGAGGAGACCCAGTGACCTCACACTGATGCCGACAGTGTGACTCGAACCTTGGAGGCGAGAGTGACAGTTGGATCTCTTGGTAGTTAAGTTGAGGCCTTACGACGTCATCCATGGCATGAATGCATCATTCATGTCAGGATTGATTGTATTAGGCAACGAATGTGGTTCATCCAGGGGATGAGACTGGATTTCTCTTATCGGCAAAGAAGAAATCATAGCAGCTCTTGGGAGACTAAAGAAGGTCCAGGTCATCCAAGAGCGGATGAAGACTGAACAGTGCAGTAAGAAATCGGAAACCAGTGCTAGTCTTAGAGACTCGGGCGTGTTAAATGTTTCAAGAAGTGGAAGCTTTAAGGATAGATGAGTTTTCGAAGCAGCAGACGTGGAGACAGAGCTAGGAGAGCAGTATGAGGTGGTGTACATCTTAACATGCTACAACCACCCGCCTTAGTTATCCCCACCAGGCTCAGGGAGCTGGAGGGCGGTGGAAGAGTGTGGCTGCTTGCGGTCAAGGAGTGTGACCCAATGGCTCTAGAAATGATTCAAGGGACAGTCTGTGTCCACTACTAGCTGCTGTAGTAACATTCATCGATATGAATCATTCCTTGCTTTCAAAAATCTTGTTCCAGACCTAGAGTTTCTTGTAAGCCGTGGACTTGACCCTCACGTCTGGAGATAACTTGGGAGGAGACTCGATAATCACACTTACACCGACGGTGTGGTCAGATCCTCAAGGCGAGAGTTTCGGTTGGAATCTCTTGGTGGCAGTGTCGAGGCCTTACGACGGTGGTTTAAGTATGGACTGGGAAATCACAGTTCATACACAAATTGACGGTATTAGGCAAAAAGGTTGTAGTTTAACTACGACGTCGGGATGGGTTTTCCTTGGTCGGCGAAAAAGGAAACCCCAGGTAGCGCAGGGTAACTCTTGCACAGGAGGGTGCGACCGATCGCTCTTGAGTCGGTCAACCTTACCCTCGTAGTAGCAGTCGTTTTGAGTTTCAGTTCTAACAGAAAATGGAGACCTCTGGAGTTCGAGGATGATGACCACGTCTTCTTATGGGTCTCACCTTGACGAGGTTTACAGAGATGTGGCCAGGGAGGCAAGTTATCTTCGAGGTTCAACGGACCTTTCTAGGTCCTCAGCTGGGTAGGCAAGGTGGTTTACCGCTTGACCCATCCACCTCAGTTGCACTAGGTGCACGATGTTTTCCAGGTATCTCAACTGAGGAGGTACATGCTCGACCCTTCGCATATCATCGACCATGAGGATCAGGACAACAGCGATGGGGTTACTTCCACAGAGGTTCTAGTGAGGATCAAGGATCGACAGGAGCGGATCCTACGGGGACGATTGATTCCTCTGGTACACTTTCTTTGGCAGCACGGGAACCTCCAGGTGAGCACATGGGAGCGAAAGGCTCAGATGCGTGCTCAGTACTGCCTTTGTATCCCTAAGTTTGTGGTGAAGCTTTACGGGGACGTAAAGCCCTGTGGTGGGAGTAATGTAAATACCCATAAATTCCAAGGAAATTTTTTTTTTCTTAATTTTCTTTGGAATTTTACAAGAACGCAGTTTCTGACGGCACCTGATTCCGAGGCCCGGTGTGCCCGGAATCAATTTCGGAAGTTTGGCTCATGTACGTTCAGTGAACGGACGAGCGGGTTTTTCTATCTTTTGAACCGGTGCTCGGAATCGAATTCTGAGGGCACCGATGGAATCTCAGCGCCGATAATTGCTTAGAAACGCCTCTTCTGGAGTTGTGTTTGCTCGGGTGTGGTTTTTAATTTTCGGGCTTAAAGTTAAGAAATAAAATAATTGTACGACAAACTTTATTTTATTTCACTTAAGCCACTTGGAAGCCACCTGAAAGCCACTTAAAGATGCTTAAGTGGAGTTGTTACGGATAGGGTGCTATCCAAAAATATCCTACCCTCTTGGGAGGATATTTGTGAGGTGGGTCCTGCACGAGCCCCACCGTTTCTTTTCCGCTAAGTAACGCACCCGCGAAAACCCGTCATTATGAAATTCAACTGACGTGTTTTCTTAATTTCTTAACGCACCAATTAATTGGGCGGTTTTCTTCATTGAATTAATTGGGCGGTTTATTTTGTTGAATTAATTCTACAAATTAATGGGTCGTTACTTATATCTTTATTCATTTCTTAACCGGTTTGAAATCCGTTGGCATAGTAATAAAATAAGACCAACGCCACATCTTGAGGATTACATGTTGGGAGACCTTTGACAGAATTATTGTGCCTTCACCCTTCTTCGCGAAGAACGCGAAGAACACGAAGAACGCGAAGAAAGATGGCCTCCAATGAAGAACGCCGAAACCGCGGAAATCGACGACGCGACGCCGACATTTCCTCTTCTGCGACGTTCCTTCCTCCGCAACGAAATCTTCAATCATCTGTTGGAGGTAAGAGATTTCGGGTTCCTTTTAGAACTCCTTTGTGTTTTTTTATCAACGCACGAATTTAATTATTATTAATTAAATATTTTTGTTCTCGAACCTCGGAGTTCGACGACGCGACGCCCTTCCACGACGATGTGACGCCTTCTGCAACACGACGATCTCCTCCTTTCGCGGCGATCAAATCCGCGAAGAACCCGCGTGCAACGACTTGACGAGGTAGGGATTTTTTTATTTTGGAAATACCTTTATATTCCCGTGAACGTTTCTTTAGAATTAAAGAACCAGTTTCATATGAACAATTATAAATTATTAAAATTGTTGTTTCATGTGTTGAATAATTCTCCCGTTGTTATTATCTAACGCGGAGGGTGCGGGCCAAACGAACACGACCTGACAACCCTCCGCAGTTTGTTTATTGATGTGTGGATCGACGGGCGATGACATATGAGGCCGCAAGGTGATTTTGAGGCCTCCTCAATGAAGGTCGGGTCCCGGGAGGACCATAGGCGAAGACGACAGGAGAAACGGACCACCGGAGCACGTCCGGTGGTCCGCGGAAGGCGGCGGCAGCGCACCGCCGGAAGGGAGGCGGCCTGCGGTTCGCCGCCGGCCTCAATCAGCAGCGAAGGGCAGGGGAGCCGCGCACCCCGCCCGCGGTGTCCGCTCGGCCGCGCTGGCCGAGCCGCGGCCGGCCGGTCGGGCCGGGCCGGGCCCAGCCGGGTTGGACCCGGGTCGGGTCAGACCCGGGTCGGGCCGACCCAGAGGGGGGGGGGGTCGGGCTGGGTCGTCCCGGGCCCAGACCCCCGTTTTCGGACCACTTTCGGTCAAATGCCTGTAACTTGAGCTACATGCCTCTAAAAGGATCTCCATCAGCGGAAACGCGATCCTTGGATCAAGACGGTCGTTTCGGTATATCACACTCAAGGTTTCAGATTACTTTGGGTTCGGCCGGGTTGGTTCGGATACGAAACCAACCGGGCCCTCAGAGCGGAAACGCTTATATCTTAAGATCCGGACGTCCGATTGACGTGCCGTCGACTTTGATGGATTCCTCTAAGTGAGACGGATATTTTGGCTTACTCCGCTCGAGGTTCGGATGCCGTCCGAGTGCGGTCGGGTTGGTTCGCTCACGAAACCAACCGGGCCCCTGGAACGAAAAAGCCAATAACTCACAGACCGGGCATCCGATTGACGCGCCGTCTATCTCGTTGAATTCCTCTTGATGAGACGGAACTTTTGGCATACTTTGCCCGCATTTTGGTTGCTGTTGGATAGTGGCCGGGTTAGATTGTACCCGAAATCCAACCGGGCCCTTGGAATAGAAAAGCTGATATCTTTCAGACAGGACGTCCGTTTGACGAACTGTCAGTGGCGTTGTTGATCTCGTCAAGAAACGGTCCCTATGAGTATACCCTATGGGAGTTCGGGGTACAGTTGAGATACGGCCGGGTTGGTTCGCTTACGAAACCAACCGGACCCCTGGGACGAAAAGGCTAATAACTCACAGACCGGGCGTCCGATTGATGCGCCATCTGTTGCATTGAGACCCCTATGACAAGGAGGTCCTTTGAGGTACTTCCTTCTGGGACTTTGAGATACTTGGATTATCGACTTGTAGCTCGTGGAGCGGACCCTCCCAGAGACGAGCGTACAGAGTACGGAGACTGTGTAGCCGGTAGAGACCTGAAGACTGCTTGTCCGATTCGATTCGGAGTGACTTACGTAGCCCAGTGGGGAGAACACTTTTTGAGGTGGCAGACCCACAACGGAGGAGCACTACTATGTGAGGTGGCAGACCTACGGTACTCGACAGGAGGAGTACCTCTGTAGGCTATTAGGGGGGAGCACTACTGTGTTTGGGTGGCAGACCCCGGCGGGAAGCACTACTGTGTGAGGTGGAAGGCCCGCGGTACTCGACAGGAGGAGTACCTCAGTAGTCTTAGGTTAGTGAGCAGTACCTCAGAGTCGTGACAGGACCACTGTACACTCCAGAGACGGAGCTTTTCAGCAGTTACAGTTTCGATAATGAAAATCCTGGTTGAGATGAGACTTTTGATCCTTGTGTTTCCTCATGATTGAGATGGGTCACTTGATAACTTAGGTATATTTATGGGCATATACCTGGGTAGTGGTTATCTGTTGATTTCACAATCCTTGTGTTTCTTCATGATTGAGACGGGTTACTTGATAACTTAGGTATGTGTATGGGAATATATCTAAGTAGAGGTTATCTGTTGAGATCTTCTTGTGGTTATCCTTGTTGGTTTAGTGAGACCTTGAGGGTCTCGGGGTCCCTACTGAGTATCGTTGTACTCACCCATGCACGGGCTATGCCCGCACCTCGTTGTGTTGGTTGCAGACGACGGGCAGTGCTGACGGAGGCCAAGTGTTCGAGGACTGGTTGGTACCCAGAGGTGGACTACACGACGAGTCAGTACCCAGAGGTGGACTACACGACGTGACGACTCACAGAGGAGGTTGACGGATGAGAGCATGGAGGAGGCTATCTGTACCTAACCTTCAGGTAGGATCCGTGGTGGACGACCCGGAGCTGCGCTATCTGTACCTACCCTTCCGGTAGGATCCGTGGTGGACGACCAGGAGCTGCGCTATCTGTACCTACCCTTTAGGTAGGATCCGAGGAGGACGACCCAGGAGCTACTTCCTTCCTCCAGCTGTTTGTCTTTTTGCTGTTGTACCTTGTTCAGTTGTAGTCGTACTTTCTTTTGGGTTTGTATTCTGGCCCATTTTCTTTTCAGCATTTCTTTTGTACTCTGTGGTTCTTGTTTCCTTTTATAAAGGCAATGACTTCCCAGTTATCGGGATTTTATGCCTCTGGTGCTAGTCGCCAGCCCCTGGCCTATGGAAGGCGGGCTTGGGGTAGTCACGACACGGGCCCCGAGGACGGGTCGTGACAACATAGGCATAATAGCTCTGACAAGGTGTGTCAGGCCTGACTCAGCATAACCTGGTACGTAAAAATGGGCCTTACTAAGAACTAGGGTTTTCACTCTAAAGGTATATGTGTATGATAGATCACGTTTTCTTTCTAAAAAATTAAGATGGATTTAAATATAAATATGTATCTAAAGAAACAATGATTTTTATTATGAGATTAGATATGTGTAATTTTTTAATTTATGTTAAGGTGTTTTTTAGTTCAGAAATTTTGAATTATGATTCATAATATAATTTAGGGTATGCCATTGTTTAGAAATGTTAAATAGTGTAAGGAATGGGAACTGTATCAATGTGCATAACCCATGTAGGGATTTCCCTCCTATGAATGATAATGATGTTTGAGTAGGAGATGCAACTGGATTTGAGCAACTTATAACTATACTGGGAAAACTAACTCGGGTTTTGAATAATAAAATTTCTTGTTTGTATTAGCCATATTAATTTATTGGTGTAACAATGTTAGACTTCTTTTTGTGAAGAATAACCTCCAAAATTGAATGGGACTACAAACCCATTGTAACATGTTAGTGGATAAGTTCCTTAGAGAAGATATTTCTCACTATGAGAAGTATTTAGATTTAGAAGGTTATAATGGAATTTTATTGTCTATTATGAGAAGTATATCAATATTGGTCCTTAATTCAAAAAAAATGTGGGTAAGAGATTTCAAATCTAGAATGTAAGTATTTTAAAAAAAAATTATTAGAAAATATTTTCCTCAAGAACACTGAGTGGATATTGAGAGAAAATTCATGAAACTAGGGAAAAAGGAGGATGAGAATACTTCTATGTTGAAGACAACAATACCTATCTAGAAAGGAATGCTTCGGAATACATACAAAATATAAAGAGAAATATTAATCGATTCTTTGATGGGTTAAAATAATTCCTATGATGGGAACTAGTCTCCCAAACATTCTGAAGATATGAAGAATTATTCTCATGCAATATCAAGACAAGGAAAGAATTATACATGTCTTACAAATTTATGGGAAAACAATAGAAGAAGATGGTGGTATAGAAAATAATGGATAAAATAATAAAAAAGAAAATTTTATAATGTGTGATTCTTGTGGATGGAAACACCTTGGTTCCTATATAATCAGAAAAGGTGTTTGCTACAAGTGTGGTGAGAATGAACATCATTCTCATGATTTCAATGGAATAAATGAATCTACCAATGTTAAATTCTACAATTATAGGGATATGAGACACTATGAAAATTACTGTTTGAATCATCGAGAAAACTTGCAACAAAAAATTCTAGAGGATTAAATAAAAGCTTTTGAAATCAAAAAAATTGATTTTTATGTTCTTAATGATGTGGTGGCAGATACTGTAATCATATCTTGAAATTTTCCCAATGACCTATTTGATTTTGGGTCATCCTACTCTTTTATATCTACACAATTTTCCATAAAAATTGTACATTTGTCTTTTAATATAACAATGGAGTTGTCGATAAAACTTTTAAGGGTAGTCCCATTGAGAAAAATAAATGAGTCAGTCATTACCTTCATGAAACATAAACATGCTTTAGTTTTTGACGTTATCATAACACCTATGGTTGGATTTGATGTAATCATTGGTATGGACTACCATTCAAAATATAATGAAAAAAATTTATTGAAGAGGATGTAAATTATGATTTTTGAGGATGATTTAGAATGCATTATCTTTAGAGTAGAAGCCGCATAAATTGATTCTTATCTTGATCCACCCCAGTAGTTATACTAAATGAGATTCATGGAAAATAAGAGATGATAAAAACTAATAATGAAAAACTTGTTCATCAAATAGAGGATGTTCATATTATAAAGGAATACGTTGATGTATTTCTAGGGTATTTACCTCGATATCTTCTAGAGAGAGAATTTGAGTGTTCTATCGATTTGATCCATGATGCAATACCTACATCAAAGATCCTTATACAATGGATGTAGTGGAAATATTTTAGGAGAATAAATTACTATAGGAGTTGAGTAGTGAGGGGTTTAATCTCTCTTGTGCTTCACCATGGGGATATCTGGTTATTTTCAGTAAGAAAAAATATGGATAGGTGAGGTTGGTCATTGAAAATAGAGAGTTAAATTATATTTTGATAAAGAAAAATTATCCTCAGCCATCCATTGATGGTTTATTTGATCAACATCACATAGGTCAGTATTTTTTAAAGATTAACTTTAAAACTGGATGTCATAAATTGTGTGTGAGGGAAGAATAGATTCCTAAGACAACATTCTGAAATGGGTATCAATATTATTATTTAAAATTAATGTCATTTGTAATGACTAATGCACCCTCTATTTTAATGGAACTAATTAACACAGTGTTCAAGGAATATCATGACGATTTTTTTGTGGTATTTATTGATGATATCTTGAGATATTTAAAGAACTATGATGACCAAGAGAACCATTTTCGTATAGTTATAGAGACCCTAAGAAGAAATATGTTATATGGAATGTTTTTAAAGTTTGAATTAAGGCTTAAGAAATTTTCTTTTTTCGAATATATTGTCTCTAGATGGAATCTCAGACGATCTTATGAAGACAATGGTAGTTCAAGAATAGCCTACACCAATGAACCTAAACAAGGTATGTAGCTTCATTTGTTTAGTAGGTTACTATTGGTGTTTCATTCTGAATTTCCCCAATTAGAAAACCAATTAACCAAGATTACTTGTAATGGGGTTATGTGTATTTGGAATAAGGAATGTGAAGAGTGTTTTGAATAATTGAAGAGTATATTAGTTAATTCTATGATCTTTATTCCACCATTGGAAAATGATGGATTTGTTATTTATAGTGATGCAACATAGAAAATACATAGTTGCTTCCTTATGCAGAATGATAAAGTTATTTCCAATGTATCCGGGTAGTTAATAACTCATGAAAAAAACTATCCAACTCAAGATATTGAGTTAGAAGCTATAATCCTTTCTATGAATATATAGAGATAGTATCATAATAGAGAAATATTATCTAAAGATCACAAGAGGTTGAAATATATATTCTCATAGTAAGAACTCAAAATAAGGAAAATGTGTTTTTTCAAGCTACTCATGGATTATGATTATTTAGTACACTACCACCCGAGGAAGGTAAATAATATAGAAGATGCATTGATAAAGAAGGATCATGGAGTTCTAAACAAAATGAGGATTAAAAGGGATATTTAGATCATGGATCTAGTGAATATTTTTTTTCTAATTATCGTGAAAGGTGAAACCTCACTACTTTTTCAATTGGTTTCCAAATGAGAATTTTCAATGGAAAATTAAAGATGTGAATGATGGTAAGTTGGCAGACATTGTGTATGATGATGGAATTATGAAATTTTGGAAGATACTTCGTATTATATATATATAGGCTATAAAAAGGAATTATTCGATGATTCCCATAGCTCAAACTTCTCAATAAACCCTTATAGAACTATGATGTATATAGATTTTAAGGGTCATTTTTGGTGGGACAATATGAATTGTGAAATTACTAAGTATGTATCAATATGTTTAGTCAGTCAATAGGTGAGGTTTAAAGACAACATCCTAGAGTAGTTATGAAACCTCTACATGTTCCTACATGGAAATGGGCCAACAAGCCTATACCAGAGTGGGAGAGGCTTCAACTTGGCACCCAAAATAACCATAATCAAATTTGGGTGGAGGTGAATTTTTGGGTTTTGGTAGGAATACTGTAGTAGCTAAATTATTAGGTATTGTTCAATACTGTATCATATGGAACTATTCATATGACTTGGGACTTTGGGCCACTAGTTTTGGCCTACGATTCTTAGGTCCTTCGGGCTATTAAAGGCCTTTGGGCTATAGGGCCTTCGGGCCACCAAGGGCCATTGGGCCACTGAGGGCCAGAGGGACAAATGGATTCCAGGCCAACATTGGACTTCAAACCATAAGGCCATCAGTCTATAATGAGCAAGAAGAAGCCTAAGAAAATCAAATATAATTAGGCCCAACATAGGATATATACCAAGTACTAACCACTAGAGAAAAGATAACTAGATTGGAATAATGAGAGGGTATAGAAGATTCCATCGGTACCGAGCATTGTGCAACTCTAAACGTGGTAATTCTAGATGATTAACAATTTTAGGTGGGGAGGTAGGCACCTTCAATGATGAAGATGTTTGGGAGAGGTAGTTATAGTGTATTTTGGTTGGGCCTTTGGGTTATGTATTTGGAATTCTGCCTATAAGACTTCAATTCATGTACTGGCCATTTGCACCACTAGGCCAATGAGTCATGTATGAGTTCCCTCTCAACCCAGTCAAGAGAAGGGATTATAAAAAAATAAATAAAAAATAGTGGCCTTTGTTCCATTTAGGTCAATAGGATGACATTTCTAATTATTTTTTCATAATATTACCAAAAAATCCATGAAATAATGATGCGATATGGGTAATTGTTGACCGACTTTCCAAATATGTACATTTACTCACTATAAAGGAATATCTTCCATGGGATCACCTTGCACGAATCTATATTAATGAAGTTGTAAAACTTCTTGGATCACCACTTTAAATTGTGTCTTATTCTAATCCATGATTTAAATTGAAATTATGTAAAAGTATTACAAAAATAATTGGATATTAAGCTTTATCTGAGTACTTCATATCACCCTTAAACTGACGAGATGTTAGAAAAAACAATCAAAACATTAGAATAAATTTTTGGATCTTTCCCACATGATTTTAAAGGTATGTGGGATAAGTATTTACAGTTTTAGTGTTTTTATACATTAATATTTTCCATTAATGTATTCAAATTGCACCATATTAAGTGTTGTATGGAATGAGATGGCATGCACCAACATGTTGGGATGAAGTTTTTGAAGGAATGCGTAAATACCCAGAGTTTGTGGAGGAAACAACAAAAAAGGTAATGAATAATCTATCACATATCAAATCAGATAAGTTAGAAAATGAGCTATGTCGATAACCAAAGGAAGGATTTAGAGTTTCAAGTGAGAGGTCATGTCTTCTTGAAGGTATCTCCATGGAAGGGTGTTATAAGTTTTGGTGAGAAAGGCAAACAAATCCCCAGGTATATCTGACCTTTGGAAATCATAGAGAGAATTGGAGTTTTGGAATATCATTTGGTGATGCCACATATCCATTAAAAGGTACATAAGGTGTTACACATCTCTTTGTTTAGAATATTAATTCTGGACCCAATGCATGTTATCACTTCTCATGTAACAGAACTAGAATATGATTTATTTTACTCGGAAGAGTATATACAAAATCAAGAAACTAAAGTAAAGGTGTTGAGGAATCAGATCACTTAGTTGGTAAAGGTACATAGGAAAACTCATAAAATTGAAGAAGTGATGTGGGAAATAGAGGAACATATGATGAAGAACTACCCAAATATTTATGTGAGGTGACATTATAAAAATTTGGCAGACATTTATTTTAAAGTAGGAGAGAATGTAAAACACCATGATTTTATGGTATGTCACTTTCAAAATTTAATATCTTTTATATTTTATGCTTCACACAACACACTGTTTAAAATTATAATATAATACTAATTATGACTGTTGAAATAGTAATATAACCATTGGTAATATTAATATGGCTAATATAATAGTAAATTGACCTATGAATGTATAATTAAATGTTTTCTATCTTATAACAGAAAATATGGTATATTAATATAATTGAATAAGTAAAAATGATAAATTAAGTTTTTGTATTTTTATAAAACATAAATGTCCATTCACAATTTTATAATTAAAATAATGATTTATAATAAAATATATTTTCATAATATAGATTAATAAATTATTATATATATATTTCTTATGATTTTATGATAATTTTATAGGAATTTAATTAATTTTCCAAAGTGTTATAAAATCATTTATGATTTTAAATCACTATTTTTTGAATATATGTTGATTTTATATAAAATATAAAATTCTCATATTTATATTATTATTATCATAAAATATATTTTATTTTTTAGTTTTACAAATTGAAAAATAGTCAGTTGTATTTTTAAGAATTTTCTAAAATAGTTGAATTTTTGGTGAATAGTGAAACATGTTAATTTGTGGTATTTTCTAAATAAATGAATTATTGAGTAATGGATTATGTATGGATAATTTAATCCCATTATATATAATTCTTCATCATTATTATAATATATTTAGTGATAAATATAAAACAATTCATAGTCTTGATCCAAAATAATAAACAAGTTAATAAAATATTCAAAAAACACCCCTCTCCTCCACTATAAATACCACACCTCAACACCTATTATCCTCACACATAATAGCCCTTGAATATTCTCCAATTTAAATAAATTATACTTATAAACACTCTCTCCAAATTCATTGAGGTTCTGGTCTGGACAAAATACCAAAACCAATTTTCCAAAGTAGGTTCTCAAGGAGAAAAATTCAAGAGGTAAAACCCTCTTTCAGTTTCATTGTTTTCTTTTCACATTATTTTATTTTCTTACACTCTCACCACATAATCTTTCAAAACATACATGATAACTCAAATATATAATATATATTTTAACTTGATTATTTTCGTGTAAATTCCACCATCAATTTTGTTCTCCTATTCCTTTTATTCTAAAGATGAAAACATCATCCGTGAGGTGATGATTTACCACCTTCATGGAAGATGTGTTTTTGGTTTTCAATTACACCATCAAGGGAGGTCATAAATATATTTTTATGGATAATACATATTTTAATATATTTAATAAATCTTAGTTATATTTATTGAACAAATATATATACATAATATTAATTAATAAAACAAAAATGTTTTTTATGATATAATATCCACTAAATAATCTAAATAATTATCACAAACTTCTTATCCAATGATTCATCGTCGTAAAAAATAACCAAATGACATATATAACCATTTAATCTTCTGTAATTTCATTAATAATATATAATTTCAATTTTTTTATAGTTTTTTCCAATTCATGTTATATTTATTACATGTATATAGGAGAACTAATCATGAAAACCCAAGAAACAAACACTTTTGAATGATGAAATTTAATATTATAACTCATCAAAAAGTCCATAAATAAACTTAATTAAATTATACTAAATAAAATACTTGTTGAATAATTTATAAATTAAATTATTAATTATTCTATTTTCATTATCCAGGATATTATGTACAAGTGCATAACACTTTCAGAGAAAAGGCATGGGTTTCTTCCCAAACCTCCATTTTCCATCCAGGCTATGATTTCCTTCTATTTACCCCAATATAATTCTTCATTATTTTTATATAATTACTTTAAATTATGTATATACTTTCCAAAATTAGGATTATAGATCAATTAATTAATATTTAATGGGGAAATACATGTTTTACAAGGATCTTTTCTCCATTCTTCCAGATAAACCAGCCTGATTAAAGGGAACTTCCTAATTTATTACCCATTTTTAAGTGAACTCCATAATATTTTTTAATTCACCATTATTTTTATAAAATAACTCTTTTTATCATGAAAATAAATATTGGTTCAATTCTTATTTTATGAAAATAATTATTCCTTTTCAATTTTAAAGAATCATTAAAAATTTCCCTAAAGCCACACTGAAATGGTTCATTTCTAAAGTATCTTAAAAACTCTTTATAAGTGTTTTCACATCAGTTGGAAATAATTTATGACTAATAAAATTTCAATTTCCATCCATTTTCCTTTTTGGGAAATAAATTTTTACTATCTGTTTTTTATGAAAACTACAATTGATTATTCCAAAAAAACTCTTCTTTAAAAAGTAAAAAAGGGTATTTCTCTTAAGAATTCCTCAATTATTTTAAATGAGTAAATTCATCTATTTTAACACCCTATGTTGAATTTTATAATAAATTAGGATTTATATTTTATTATATCATCTACCATATTAAAATAAATGGTTTATGATCAATTTGACTGTGGATGTACTATCTTGATACCATTCACCATATTAATCAAAATGGTTAGTGATTATGTTTACTGATTCGGGAATGTTATTTACATTTCATATGTATATGTTATTTATATTTTAAAACATTTAAATGAGGAATGAATTGGAGTTTGTAAGTGATATTTGGGGCTGACTATAGACCCTTGATTCAATGGTAGGTCTCGTGATACAAAACAGATATGTATATGGATAAAGAAATAACCATTTATTTTCAGATGTCTTGGTCGAGGCCTTAATGGTATATTTCAGATATCCGAAATTATGAATTCATTAATTGTTAAATTAGTAATTAATAATCCATGTGATTAATGGAATATTATAATATCTATAGCGAATATTAATTCTTATTTGATTATTTAATGGTATTATTTAATAAGATCTTCTTCCTTCCATGTTATGCTCAAGATTACGTTTTATTGGATATGTTTTTAGTTATTAATCATTCTTTATTATTTATGTTTATGATATTTTATACTTTATTTCATAACATTATTGAGAATCTCTTCTTACTCATTTCTTATGTTTTTTTCCCTAGGAAGCAGAGATGAATATTATGAAATACATGGAGGGATAATCTAGGAGATTATGAGAGTTTCCATTAGATTTGATATGATTGTTTCATTCATGTTGTAATATAAGAGTTATGATTATATAATGTTTTCCAAAAATACTAAACTATTCATTACTTTAGGATGAGAATTATTGTTCACATTACTAATGTAATAATGTAATGCACTAGTTCCTGGCTACTGGGGTCAGGGTATTTACATTTAGATGATGTTTTAATCCTTATCTATTAGTTTTAACCCTCCGTATTCCCTTTTGTAAATTATTTTGATATCATTGTTCATACATTTTGGGGGTCAAGTGTGTTTATATAAAAGTAAAAGTGACCCATATGTGGACAAAGGTATATATTATAAACCATATCCTATTCACATGGATGTAGATAATAATTTTATAAATATTAAATAATTTAAAAATATATTATTTAACATGAGATACGATTAATGTCCTTTCCAAGAATATTCACATTTTATTGATAATGAAGGAAACATGATTGAAATGTAATTAAAATAAAAACATTTAAAACAAAACTATTATATTATATTTGTCTAAAAAATTCATGGAAAAAGTAATTCAACCAAATTTTATTACTTTGATTATTTTTAAAATCATTTTTTCCAGCTTTTTATTTCTTGAACAAATATTATACTAGTGATGCGTAAGTATTTATGGAAAATAATTCATCACTAAAATTAATATTTAATTACCATGATAAAAAGATAATTCATATTTCAAATATATATTTATAAGTAAATATAACTTCTTATTATTTTTTTACAAAATATTCGAGTTATTAAAACAATAATAGTAACATTTGTATTTATCATTTCTTAAAAAATAAAGGTAATTATCTAAGAAACATGGAACCAAATTATAGTATCCTTGAATATTGAAATATAATATTAATTGTTTTTATAAAATGGAAATAAATAAGTTGTTAGATATATGATTAAAGACTTATAAAATTTTTATTAGTTATAATTTTTTTATTTACCCTTACTAAGGATACAAATTTATACCACAACTACTATTCATAATGACCAAAAATAAAATGGGCATATTTAGAAAAATTTAAACTCTTGATTAAAATTCATTAATTATTTTTTAATATTAAATTTATAAAATTGGTATAAACCCCTTTTCAAATTGGTATGGAAAAATCCATGAAAGATGTTCATAGAAAAATATATTTTTAGAAAAAAACAAGATTAATTCTTATTCAATGAATTGAAAAGACTATTAGATTGATATTAAGTAATTTTATTTAATATAAATAAATAAATAAATATATATATATATAATTATTCCTGATTAATTTAATTTAATATGATAAAAACACAATGTGTGCATCACAAATGTTCTTTAGAAAAACATATCTTTTAATTTCAAATGATTTTATTTTAATTTATAATCAACTGAAAACCAATTAATTCATTGTATACATATGTAAACCATAATTGTTTATAATTTATTTTGTTATATTCATACCTTCCAATCCATTTTCTAGGAAATAATTATATTTTAGCAGTATATTGGAGGTCGTTTAAACTTGGTTTTACATGTAAAGAAAGATATTAAAGAAATTAAATTTATTTAAAGATAAATATATCATAAAATATTAGGGTTTCACATTAAATACATATTATTAATAAATTTTTAACATAATTTTTTAAAGAGTATAATATGAGAATCTATAGGTCTAGTTTTTAAAGGATTATACATAGAAATAGATCATATTAAACATAAAAAAGTTTATCTTCATTAAAAACACAATATAGTACTCCTAACTCCCATGAGGCTCCCAAAACAACACATGATATACTGGGGGAAATACATAAGGAAAATTGAGAGACTGAAAGACTAGTAAGGGAAAAACATGGGAAGAAATCGAAACTTGTGATTCAATATGTATAACATTATATCATAAAGAGGATCATCATAAACATAGAGACATGGAGTAAGGATATAATATCGTATGATTTTAAACATGTGTCAACAACATATAACATGATATGATAAACATTAGTTAAGGTTTACTATAACAACCCTTTGTTTTCATACAATGAAATTACATTACATTTGTGGAATACTTAAAACAGTATAAAAACAGACACCCAAAGAACACAATTGGTCTAGCGACTTTAGAAACTTGGAAACATAAGAAGTGGTACATAAATAATCTACACCATATCCCAATAAGTTCTTATGGACTTGGAACCTTCTTAGAAAAATCAAACATAATACATATCATCATAACCTGGGGGAAAGGAAATATAAAGGTGTGAACTCAGATGCACAGTAAGGTTAAACAAGGGTGACATGTGAGAATAAACATGAGCAAAGGGGCATCGGAAAATGATCAAATTAATAGAAGATCATACCATGTGTGTTAAAGATCACAAACATGAATCATTGAATAAATCATGGTAGTTCATAAGACATGAGTCTTAGGGAAATAAAAGACACATGCCATGCAATCATAACATAGGAATAAAACATGGTATTGTGGAAAACACATAAGCATATAATATTATTTCCATAGTAGCCATGGAAACACTTCAATGTCCATCATGGTAGTTTGGGTTCACTCCCCATACCATCTTGGTAGTCATAGTTCACACCCATGGCCATATAATTGGCATGAGTTTACTCCTCATACCATCTTGGTATCCATGGTTCACTCCCATGGCCATATTAGTAGTCATAGATCATTCCAAAGACCATCTTAGTCAATCTCTTTAGATATAAATCATTACCCAATGAATTAGGGGAAGATATAGGCCCCATCCTTCTCATAATTAATTCTTACATACATATCCCACAAGATCATAAATAAACATATCATAAACTTTGAAATGAAATGGTTTAACATGTAAAGGTTACATAACTAGTGTAAAGTGATAGGTTTCATAATCATTTAATCATCACATAACCCGTGAAAAAGAAATAGATTTCATAAACATATAACCTATGAAAGATAAATAGATTTCATAAACATATACCTGTGAAAGAGAAATAGATTTCCAAAGGACTATGAATTTAATCATAACCCATTCAGAGATAGAATATGAATCGAACCTTTACATCATTTCCAATAAAGTAATTATTAACATCAACAGATTTCATCTTAGATGGAGAATAATTTTTGAAATATCATTCAAAAAAATTCTTTGAGGAAAATATCCTTTCTTCTTTGAATTTTTTTAATACATAAAACCATTTAAAAATCATTTTTTCATAAAATAACTTGAAAAAATATAAATAATACATGATATCATTTTGAAACCCCTTTTTCCCTTGAAAATATAAAAAATAAGAATCACCACATTTTAAAAACGTTTTATTTGAAAACACATTGAAAACATATAAAGAAATATTGAAAATGTTTTGAAATTACTTTTACTTGATAACAGATTAAATAATCATGGATGTTTTTTAAAAGACATTTCTTTTAAAATACATAGAAAACTTGTAAACAAGGCTTGAAAACATTTTGAAAACAATTTTCCTTGAAAACATAAAAAATATTCTTGAAAAAAAGATGAAAACAAATTTCCAAGAAATCTACTTGTGAACATTTTTACTTAAAGATTATCCTTTTAAAAATGAAAATGAATATTCAATAAAATGATAATGAGTAAATCTGTACATGTCATACAAGGTAAAAGGAACATTACTTTTTCCTGGTAAAAAGGTTAGAAAAATTATTTTTTTGGAAATCGATAAGAAGATTCCTTTGAAGAGATTGGTAAATGAAAAAAGGGTAAAATTTTATTTTAAAGTCTATTGGAGAATGGTGTAATCTTCTTAGAACTCTTTTTAGAAAACATTATTTTGAAGGAATATAGATTTCTGATCGAAGGGTGGGTAAAGTTGAGCTTTCTTAAAAAGGAATTTTTAACTATCTTATTCACCAAAGAGAAAAAAATTAAATCCATACATAATATATCATGGAATAAAAAATTATAAGTAAAATCATGAGTATTCATGAAATATGGATTATAAGATTTCATAAAATATGCATAATCATTAACAATCTCCAAAAGAAATGAAATTGTTTTAATAATCTCTTACCACATAGTTGTATGGGATCACACTCTTCATTTAGGGAAAGTAAATTACATGAAGCTTAAAATATCATTAAAACCATGATATTAATGATACAATAAGAAAATATATACATCTTAAAAATGTGTTTAGGTCTATAACATAAAACGAGTCTTAAAGAAAGAAAATTAAGAGAAAACATTTTTAACGATTTGGTAACATTTGAAACATAAACTACATGAATGAAAGATTAAAAAATGGATATGTAAATACCCATAAATTTATTTATAATAATCATTGAATAAAATCATATTCATTACATATACCACAAAAAAGTAAAAGTGGCAAACATAACCTGTATCTCCTGGAAATTAAAAGTGAGATAATTCACTTTACCTTATGTCTTGACTCTCTTCATACTTGTGATTGATTTTTGTATAATAAATATATGTTTATTATACATATTTTATAAAATATTATTCTTAGACATAATAACAAATATTGTTTTATTATTACCTTAAATTTCCTTCTTGTTAATGATCCCATGTTAAGGTTTCACTTTGGGTAATATTCACATTGTTCTTCGCATGTGTCTTAATTTGTTATATCTATGGTCATTATACTTAAATTATGATTTCAAGAATTAAAATCAGGACATAAATTTAATTTATATCAATTATATTTATATTATAATAATCTATAACATAAAGAAGTATGAAAATAAATACACTGTTCATGGAGACAGAAAATTGTACGTATGCATGAACATTGTTTTTATTTTTATTTTCATATTGAAAGAAATTATGTAAATGAAATATGTATATTTGTGTATTTATATATATATTATTTTAGAATTATTATAAAATATAATTTTACTAAATTTATTCTTAATATGTTCCACGTGGTGTGTGAATGAATCACATCGCTTTGAGGGGGCATTAGTCTACAACTCCTCAAACGAGATTATCATATGAACTCCAAAGGGAAAGTAAAAAAGGTATGATATTTAAAATGGAATAAAGAAGATTAAATACATAATAAATATTATATATAACATATATAAACATAGTTTCCATCATAATGGCCACCATGATTGGTGGTAATGTAAAAATGAACAATCATCGTTACATGAGGTAGCAGTTCGTCGTACACAGATACAGTATGTTCGTTACCCATTAGTTGAAGATGTGTGTAAGTGTATATGTAACCCATAGAATAAAAACATCCTAGTTTTTTTGTTATAATGTTTTTTGATAAAATAATGGAATAAAGTGAGAGGAGAGGGTGGGGAAGGAAAATAAAGGAATGGATCTTGAGAAAAGACATTACCTCTTAATTGGGTAACTCTTTTTGGTTTGTGCCAAAAGGCTTCCATGAATTTACTTCAGCCAAATGGAAGGCTTATAAGAGGAAGGGAGGGAAGTTGGGAGATTATTTTATCGCTGTTTAAGAGATCCAAGGGACTTGAGAGGTGTGTGAAAGTAGGTATAGGTGGTGGCATTTATAGGGAAGGGAAATGACACACATGGAATTTTTGAAAACAAGTTAGTCGTACCCACGTTTTTTACATAACAAAAGTCATAAAAAACATAAAAAACACAATAATTGAAGGATAATTGACAAATAATTTCCATAAAATTTGTTTTCGGCTTCTCTGTTGGTCATTATGGGTCTTATATTTAAGATTTAGTACTTTATTCACCTATTTTTTCTCTTAATCGATGTAATTAATTTTAATCACTTTCACTAATATTTTTTGTCAAAAACAAAATAAACCATATTTTAAATTATAAATTATTTCAATTCAAAATATGGTATTTTTTCCCAAATTCTAATCACATAAGTGGTATAAATTAATTTAAAATTTATCTCGTAGATGAGGCGACATTGTATATTTTTTAAGTAAATTGATCAAAAGATAATTATGTTTTTATATCTAACATCAATGTGAAATTGGTTCCAATTACCTAAATCATATTAATTTATAAAAATATTATCTTACTAAAATATTAAACCAATTAAAAATATAATCTAACTTTATAAATAAATTAGATGAAATCCTATTTTTAAATTAAAATCCAGTATTGTTAACAATTAATTAAAAGATGAATACTTCCAAAAAAATAGAAATTTATCCTACCAAAATTTGTATGTTTCACTTAAAAATATAAAGTTTAATTTGACATATTTTTTTATATAAAATATATAAAAATTGTATTTAAAATGGGTTCGTAAATAAAATGTGTTAAAAATGCCTTAAAAATACAGGTTTTTAAGAATAAAATTAGGTTTGTTCTTATATTTGGTTTATAAAATCTGTCAAATGAATTTCAAAAAAAATTATTTAATATATATCATATATATTAGATTATTATCACTCACTAATTTTAATTCATTTAATTTATTTGGTTAAAAAATATATGAGACCATATTATTATTTTCATTTATATTGAATCAGTTTTCATATTTATTTCTAATTAATTGGTATCCTATAAATACATAATGTATTAGTTTAAACCATATATTTTTATAAATTAATAAATAATACTTATTAACTCTAATTTTAAGGCTATATTATATCTTATTACATTAAAAAATAACATTTTAATTTAATAATGTTTGTTTAAACTCGGTCATGATTTTTCTTCAATCCATCGAGGAGATTCAATCTTGTGTTTAATGTATGATAACCTCGGTTTTCTATATATAGCACATTAAAAATTATTTTTCTTTTAGTGCATAATAACTTTGTCTTTTATATAAAACAACCCAAAAAGTTCATTAATATAAAATAATCCATTTTTAGTGTTGTGTGAAATAAAAAATATGAAAAAGGTTAAATTAATTCGAAAAATAATATTTCACAAAATCTCAGGGTGTTACATTATACCCTTCATAAAATGAATTTCTCCCCCAAAATTCATTAGGGTTCTCAATGGTTTAATAATTGAAAGTATCATTCATATAAACCCAAATCAAAAAATTGAATAGTTAGACTTCCCTTAGAAAGGGGAATACGAAACCATAATGTTTAACTAAACTAACTCATAACGATATTCCCAAATAATATAATATAGGTGGGAAGAGAAAACATAGACATGGAAGAGAAATATTACCATCAATTTCTAATAGATAGTGATAGAGATCGAGGAAATGAAAAATTTAACAATCACGAATCCATAAATCTATGATGACCTAAGGGACCATCCAATTAATCCGAAATGAAGGTACTAGAAAAACATTTTGGGTTTCCAGATCATTTTTCTTAAAGTTTATAATTTTTATTAAAATATATACTTTCATGTCTTTCGTAAAAATTCACCCTTTAATGCTCGTTTATCAACTTCACCTCTTTCTGAAAAAATGAATTTGACTTTTTCATTCTTGATGTATTCACAGATCATGAAATCTGTGATATGCAATCCCATTTTTCATTAGTTATCATCAACACAAAGTACTTTGAATAGTAAATAAAATATGAATAAATCCTAATAATTATATATAACAATTTAATCTTAATAACATCATATAAACTTAAAAATTCCATAAATGGTGAACCTTTTAACCCTAATGAAAGATTCAATTTCATATCTTTAGAAATAAATTCACAAAATAAATTTATTATTCATCCCCCATATATCCCAAAGTAGAACTTTGTTGTCAAATTCCAACCATGTGAATAGTCTCTTCATATATTCCTTTAATTACCATAAATCCTTTTGGAAAACATGAATGCTTCATTATTCCAATGATAGTTGGATATATTTTTTAAATACAAGATGTTGTAAACATCATCCTTGATGACATAGAAAAATTTGTCAATAATCAGTTCTTGGGGAATCCATACTATCCATCTTTACATATTCATATCCAACATCTCTTTATCCAAACATCATTATCTAAATGTTAAGAACTAATTAAGGGTTACCTTACATTAATCAAAATATCACATTACCATTAAATCACTTTTCTATTTCTTCATCACCATTCATCATATAATTTTAAATTATTAATGAAAAATTATATTGAAAGTGCTTATATAATTAGAGATTTATATAACAAAATCTATTAATTCCAAAACATAATTACTTCATTCAACCAACATTATTCTTAAACCATTACTTAGGCTTCATCAACTTATTCCTTAATACCTATTTACTAGTATAAGAAATATGAATCTTGTCTAAAGGTCCCTCAACCTCAATCTAATCATGATTCTTATGTTTAATGTAAACAATACTAGAATAATATCACATACCTTACATATGTCGTTTGTGGTCTCTTTATCTTCAAAAGTATAACCAATACTCGTACAACCTTCTTGATTCTATTTATGAGGTTTGTACTTGGGTAATCTATTATCATAATACCCATAATTTCCACATCTGAATCATTAATTGTTGACCATGTTAATTCTAGTTATCTCAATTACATAAACTATAAATCTAGGGGTGATAAACACATATCATATAAGAAAACCACGTGATCATGAAAAATTAATTATAGGATGTCTAAATCACGACACCTTCTTTAATCCATGACACTCGAGGTTCATCCTAGTCTATTCATAGAAAACATATATTTAAATCCTTCATGATGGTTTGTGAAGTTTTATTGAATTTATAAAGAATATCCCCCAAGAGTGTCAAACCAGGTGTTCAACAGGGGCCGTTATCATGTTCCAGATTATCCCAAATCTGGCCTGGAACATCTTGTTAGAGTTTTTACCCCTTGGTACTTCTTTACCATATCCACATTCAATTTTAGTATCTAGGAAATGTTATATTTATATGAAATTATTCACTATATCCTTTACCATGATTCTAGAACATTTTAATAAATGTTAACTCATCATTATACTTATAATAATAGAAATTACTATACACATCCTTAGAAATATACTTAGGGGTGTAACTAAATTTTTCTCATCATAGTTTCAAAAGGATAATTGTACCCTTTCTATGATACCAACTATAGAGAACCTCACTTTTTACTAGGTTCTTATTTATTAGAACCTTTATTAGACACATAAAAAATACATATCATCAGGACCATGGGGAAAATGAAACATAAAGGGGTGAGCTCAGATGTTCAGTATGGGTAAACAAGGGAGATATGTAAGCATAAACATGAGTACAAGGGAATGAGAACATTATCAAAACATTATATGATCATACCTTTCATTTCAAAGATCATAAACATGAATCAAGGCATAATTATTGGAAATTCATAAGTCATGAATCTTAAGGAAATAAAGTACATAATCCATGAAAAAATAACTTAGGAATAAAACATGGAACTATGGAAAACATATAAGAATATAATGTAATTTCCATAGTATCCATTGTATCACTTCCAAAAAAATCATGGTAGTATGGGTTCTGTCCCCATATCATCTTGGTAGTTATGGTTCACTCACATGGCCATCTTAGTAGTCAATGTCCATTCCCAATACCATCTTAGTCAATCTAATGAGATATAAATATTTTCCTATTTAATTGGAGGGATATATTGGTCCAACCCATATCATAATGAAATCATATATAAATATTCCACAAGATCAAAATTAAACAAATCATAACACATGAAATAAAATGGGTATCATAAACATGTAAATATATCTTAACCTATGAAAAAATATAGGGGTTATAATCATTTCATCATAAACATAACCTGTGAAAAGGAATTGGATTTCATAAAAACATAACACATGTAAGATAAATAGATTTTATAAACTTATACCTATGAAATATAAATGAATTTCATAAAGGCCACAACAATAAGAATAACCCATTCCGAGATTGAATTTGAATATAACCTTTAGATCATTTCCTAGAAATACATGATTAATATCAACAGATCTCATATTATATGGAAAATAATATTTGAAATATCTTTCAAAATAATTTCTTGAGGAAAATATCATTTTCAACTTTGAAAAATTATTTGTAATACACAAAACCATTTAACAATCAATTTCCTATAAAATACCTTCAAATCATATAAATAAGACATAAAATCATTTTGAAAATCATTTTTCCTTTGAAAACATATAATATACAGTTAAAATCATTTCAAAAACCTTTTTTTTAGAAAACATATTGAAAACTTATAAAGCAAAAAGGAAAATATTTTCAAAACCTTTCTACTTGAAAACATGTGATAGAATCTTGAAAATGGTTTTAAAAACATTTCAATTAAAATAATTTAAAAACATCAAATTAAGTCTTGAAAACATATCGAAAATAATTTTCCTTGTAAAATTATAAAAGAGCCTTGAATTTTTTTTGAAAATAATTTTCCTCGAAAATTACATTTAAAACAATTTTGTTAATGATTAAGCTTTTAAAATTTAAAAGGATTCTTCAAATAAATGATTGTGGGTAAATCTGTACATGTCGTACGAAGTAAAAGGAACATCCTTTTTCATGGTAAAAAGGTTTGAAAATTGAATTGTGTGGAAAGCGAAAAAAATAATCCTTTGATGGGATTGGTAAAAAAATGAGTAAAAATTTATATTAAATATTATTAGTTAATGGTATAATATTCTTAAAACCCTTTCTAGAAATTTTTTTTTGAATGAACATATATTTATAAACTAAGAGAGGGTAAAGTTGGGCTTTATTAATAACTCATTATTAACTATATTATGAACCTTAGAGTGGAAAATGGTACCCATAAATGAATATATCATAAAATAACATAGGATAATGAATATAAATAATATTAATTAGATATAGGTCATAGGATTTCATAAAATACACATAATAATTAACAAACTCAAAAAGCAATGAGATTATTTCAATAGACACATAAACTTGGTTACTTGGGATCATAACCTCCATGTGAAAAATAAAATTACCTATAGCATAAAATATTATTAAAATAAATATTTTTATTATATTACATGGAATTATATACACCTATAAAAATATGTTAGGTTCATAAAAAACATGAGTCTCAAAGAAGGAAAATTGAGACAATTTTTTTTTCCAATTTGGAAAATTTGGAAACATACACTACATGAAAGAAATATCATAAAATGGATATGTAAATACCCATAAATTTAAGTCTATGAATAATTGAATGAAATAATGGAATGTATATACACCATAAAGAAGTAATGAGTGGAGAACATAATATGTATCTCATGAAAATTATAAATGGGATGAAATCCCCTTACCTTTTGTCTTGAATCTCTTAATACTCATAAAAGAATAAAGTGTAGTAAATATAAGTTTATTATAAAATATTCAATGAAGGATATCATGATATATAATACTATATATATTTTTTTTGTGACCATATATTAACCTCTTGTTAATGAACATATGATAAGGTTTCACTTAGGGTAATATTCACTTTGTTCTTCGCATGTGTCTTAATTTGTAATATCTTTGATCCTTATAATTATATCATGATTCATAGTGTTTAAATAATGAGAAAAAAATCATTTATATCCATTATATTTATTTTATAATAATCTACAAGTTAAATAAGAACAAAATGGAATACACTGTTTATGGATATGGTATATTGTACGTATGCATGAACATTGTTTCCATTATTATTACTGTATTAAAAGAAAGTATGTAAATAAAATATGTATATATAATTATGTGTTTATTTATATATATATATATAATTATCCCATTATCATTATTATTTCATATATGTTCACTAAACTCATTCATAATATAATCCATGTGGTGTGTGAACGAATCACATTGCTTTGAGGGGTGGTAGTCCACACTTCGTCAAACGAGATTATCGTATTCACACGAAATGGAAAGTAAAAATTGTATGAGTTGTAAAAAAGAAATAAAGAAGAATAAATACATAATAAATATTATATATAAAATATATTGATATAGTTTTCATCATAATGGACACCATGATTGGTGGTAATGGAAAAAATGAACAATAATCGTTTAATGAGGGAGTAGTCCATCGTACACAGATTCATTATGTTCATTACCTATTAGATGGAGGTGTGTGTAAATTTAAGTCAAAAACATAGAATAAAAACATAATATTATATTTATTATACTAATTTTTTCATAAAATAATGGAATAAATATAGTGGAGGTGGTGGAGAAGGAAAATAATGGGAATGAGCTTGAGAGAAGAGGTCACCTCTTATCTCGGTAACTCCTTTTGTTATGTGAAAAAAGGATTCCTTGAGTTTCTATATTACCAAATAAAGGATTCTATGAGTAATTAATTGATGTTGGGATATTAGTTTTTTATATTTTGTGTGATCCATGGGGCTTGAGAGGTGTGAACAAGTGGGTAGAAGTGGTGGCCTTTTATAGGGAATGGAAAGGACATACTTGACATTTTTGAAAACATGTTAGGTGTACCAACGTTTTTTCCAAAAAAAAGTTATTAAAAAGTAAAAAAACTAAAAAAATGGAAGGATAATTTCCAAAAAATGGACATAAAAACGATTTTGGATAAGTTTCTAGGTCGTTTTGGGTCTTATATTTAAGGTTTAGTACTTTAGTAACCAAATTTTTTTCTTAACCAATGTAATTAATTTTAATCACTTTAACTAATATGTTTGGTAAAAAAAATTTGAACATGTTAGCAATTATAAATTATTATTATTCCAAATATGGAATATATTTCCCAAAACTATAATATCATAAGTGTAAGAAATTAATTTAAAATTATTCCCGTTGATGAGGCGACATTATTGGGTTTTAAAGAAAAAATGATCAAACTTTTGTTAAGTTTTTATATCCAATTTCAATGTGTAATTGGATCCAATTACCTAAATTATATTAATTGATAAATATATTATGTAACATAACTATTAAACCAAATTTAAAATTTTATTTAACCTTGTAAATAAATTAGATTAAAAAATAGTTTCCATTTAAAATCCATTATTTTTAACTATTTGTTAAAAGAATAAACCATAGATAAAAATACCAAAAATTTATACTAACCTAATTTTTATGTTTTTAATAGAAACATAATGTTGTTTTTGTAATATTAAATATATTAAAGTTATAAATATTCTATTTTAAGTGAGTTCTCCATTAAACAATGGTAAAAAAATCCTTAAAAATATAAAATTTAAGAATAAAATATTGTTTTCTCTTATCTTTTGTCTATAAAATCCATTAGATGAATTTAAAAAAATTTAATTGATTATATATTGTATATATTACCCTAATTTCACTCAATAATTTTAATTAATATTATATTTTAGGTTAAAATAGCTCTGAGACTATATTAATATTTCTCTTTATATTCAATTGATTATCATATTCATTTCTAATTAATTGGTATCCTATGCATTCATCATATATTTGTTTAAACAACATATTTTCATAAATTGATAAATAATATCAATAAACAATAATTTCAAATCTAGGTTATATCTTATTTTATTAAATAATAATATTTTAATACATTATTTTTCGTTAAAACTCTGTCATACGTGTTAGGCAAGAAATCAAGGAAATTCAATATCATGTGTAATGTATACTAGCCTTGGTGTTCTATGAATATAACATTAAAAATTATGTTGCATGTAATGCATTATAAATTGGCCTTTTTTATAACTCAAGGAAACATAGTTCTATAATATAAAATAATATATTTTCATTATTCCCAAGAATGAAAAATATCAAAAAGGTTAAATTAATTCAAGAAAAATTTCAAAAAATCTTGGGGTGTTAGAGTCACACCCAATAACCTCATCATAAAGTGGAAAAAGTCCCTTGGTGGATTCATTTTACTCTATAATACCTTATATAATTTTTCATGATACATAAATATTTTTCAAATGCAATAGAGGGCTATTTAATTTTAGTCCCTCTTATTACATAAACTAAAATCCAACATATGTGTCCCACATGTGGAAAATATACCATATATAAATCATAAACATGATCAAACCCATGATAAGGGAGTGGGTTTCATAATTCTGATTTAATAGATAATATAAGGCTAAATAATATGGATTACTAAGAGAAAAAGGATGTAAATTCTTTGGATGTTCATATTTTAAAATGAAACATAGGTCATGATCATTAATTCGAGCATATAGATTTCATGATAATGTTATAGGAGAAGATGAAATAAAAGTATACAACTTGGGTGAAGCATTAAAAAATGAGTAAAAATCCTTTTCAAAGAAGGGAAACATTAATTTATCACATAAATCAATAATTAAACCCATAGTTTTATCTATAAAATGATTGGGGTTTTTATACTTTATTAAAAGTTTAAAAATCATTAACGAAGATGATTGTTGATGTGAGATAAGAAATTGTAAATTTCCATTAAACTGAGTTTACTTAAAAGGGGAAATTTTAAAAGGAATTAAAAACTTGTATAACCCTAGTTATGAAAGATATATTTCACCAAATATCTATGTAAGTGATGAATATTAACAATTAGAAGAGCTATATGAGAATAATATTTCAAAAAATAGAGAAAAATATAGAGAATGTGTATCAATAATGTCACGAAGGGGGTATAAAATATCCATTTTTATGCTTTGAAAACCCTTTTTCGAATTCCCAAATTGTAAATAAAATAATATAACTCTCTTTTTAAAATAGGATAAGTTAAATTCAGTTTTCACTTAAGGGAATACTTTATTAATTTTCTAATTAAAAAGGTAAACATTGGTGGGAATGGAAAATATGGATAAGGAGGGAAAATAATCATCTTTAAGTGGTTAAAAATTATTATTAATATAATTTAATTTTTAAAAATGATTGTAACTCTTAAATAAATAATATTTATATAAAATTGATCACAAAAGAAAAAATAGGGTATACTTTATGAAATTAAATAAAAAAATCTGGGAGAAACATTATTTCAAAGGAAAGTGAATTTAGATATTAAAGACCCTTATATTCTACGTAAGACATCAATCATAGTCCAAAATAACTATGGTAATGAATTAATGTGATCTATATTAGTTCAAAAATAATTTTTGATATTAAAAATAAATAGGAAGGTTTTTACACCATATAGATGAATATTTTTTCTTAAAGTCAAATAATTCCTTAATAAAAGGTGATTGAGACAAAGACCCTTACCTTGTGTCCAAAAGTGCTCAACACATTTAGTTAAAAAACATAATAATCAAATTTGGTTTATAAAAATATTTCCTAGGAAACTATACAATAATATATATTTTTATAATTTCTATTTATCTTCACGTGTCACTAATTTATTACATTGTTTTCTCTTATTCTAGTTACATGAAGTTCATCGGTCAATTTCTCAGAACATTTCCTAGTATCTTGACTAAGGTAAATATTGTGTAAGATAGTTTCATAATATATATATTTTTATATTATTTTGATATTTATTATTACATTATCAAATAATTTATATTGGTAAACATGTTTTCCATGAATGGTCTCAAATTAGAAAAGGTACTTTGATATCTCCTTTTTAATGGTTAAATTTTCTATAAGAGTTTATTATTAACATTAATTATGGACTGAATAATATTATAGATATATATTTTTAATGGTTTAGAAAATAACTTAATATAAATTTCATACATGATTTATTCCTCACATGTTAGTTGGTATAGATATTGAAATAGAAACATCATCAAGTGGAGGGGGTAGTCTGTACATACCTTGGAAGAAACTGTAATTTTTCCAAAATAGAAGAAAGGTATAAAATAATGTAATATGATCATATCATTATAATTAAAATGTTTTTTATATCATTTTAACTTATTAAATAAACTTTTTCAACCATCCATGAAACAAAGTGATGGGAAATTGAACAGCTTGTTTATGGAGGTGGCACTCCGCGCACACGAATGAGTACATATTCATTTTTCTCAATGATTTGGGAGGAAGGTATAAAATATATATTTTTTATAATAACATAATATAATTTTAATTATATTATATTTATAATAATCACATGGATAGAACAGGTTTAGGTTGGTAGATGTTTAAAAAAATTATGAAGTTGTGGTGGAAAATATTACCTCTTGCTTTGGATGTTCTCCTTTGGGGACTACCTCAAGACACATTAGCTTTAACTTTTGGAAATATAAATGAATATTGGATATAGGGATACGGTTTAAGAGAGTTTACAATAGATTTCGGATCAATATTATGGGTATTTTGAAGTATGTAGAGGTCAAGGGGTTGTGGTTCCTTTTATAATTTAAGAGAACGAAATTCTTGGCAGATACAACTCTTTAATTAAATATAAGCACATATATCACATTTAATGTGAAGAAAAATTGGAAAATAATAATATTTGGTATATGATAGGGTTTATAAATCCTCAAGCACACTTTTAAAAACACATTTTAATCATGTCTTAATTAATTTACTCTTACATATTTAATTTTAGCATTTTTGATCTTTACCTAGTTAACTTAATTTTAGTAAAGTAATTTATTTTTAATTAAATAAAATTAAATGAGCCTTAGTATATAATTTTAAGATATTTATTCTAAATATTAAATAAAATTTTGAATATAAAATTTCTATGTGTAAGGAAAATTAATTTAATAATTAGAACACGTAACGCCTAAAAATAGTTTTTATAAAACGTGTCTATTAAAGCATCCATTTTATTTTTTAGGGGAAAGTTCACAATGTAATTGATAATATTGAAATTAAAATATTTATTGCTATTAACACAATATTTTATTACCTATAAATGAATCTAAAAACATAATTCTATACTGTAAAAAATTTATTAAGAGAAACAGATGAAAAACAATTTTTGTTTAAACATTACCAACGTTTTCTTACATGTTTAGCCCGGGTTTTATATATAGATATAGAATTTTAAAATAATTAATTTAAATTAATAAAATAGTTTTTATAGTAATTTGTTTTCAAAAGCATTCTTGGAATTCTAGTACAATAATTTCATTAAAGTGACAATATTAGTAAAGATAATATTTTCATTATTTATATAAAAATCCATTATATTAGAAAAATATAAAAAAGTCATGATATGTTAATTTTGACTTTATAAATAAATAAATTGAGTTATATTTATAAGATTCAGATTTTAAAATTTATAAATTTGTCTTTAAAATGAATATACAACATGAAAAGAAAAATCGTTTTTATTGGAAAAATGATGTTTTTAAACATTATGTGTTATTGATATTTTTTAATTGAATTTATAATATAAAATTAATTAATATTTTAGGTCATATATTGTATTTTAAAATTGTTAAATTTTATCTAGATGGAAAAAAATGTAAAAACATAACAAAATTATTCATCGAAAAAATGAAACATTAATTTTATAATTTATAAAATTTAACAAATACCATTAAAAATAATAATTTATTTTATAAAACTCATTTTTAATACTAAATTTATATTTAAATAATTATTATAATTTTACATATACGAGGTATCATATTTTAAAATTAATTTTATGATTATTTATCTATAACACAAATATATATATATATATATAATTTTTAAATATAATTTTTTTATTTTTTTATGAGTTATATTATTTTAAATTTAATACTTAAGAATGCATTACTTTATTATACCTATTGGATATTTTACCAATGAACATATTTTCAATGATCATACTTGAAATGACCATATGTGCAATGACTATATTTATAACGGATATATTTCATTCCTATATATAGACTTATAAAATAATTTGATCATTCCAATCCACGATAGGGTTCTGAGTTCAGATTATTGATTTTTCATAGTTTATTCTCTATTAATGGTTCTATTCCATATTATATGTTTTGATTGGATATTAGTGATACTCAAGGTTTATGATGATCTTATATGTTTCCTAGTAATGAAGTTGTTTTTCTTTTTTTCTATTGAACTCTACTGATTTATGTAATTCTAATGAATGTAATTCATATGTGTTGTGTAATAATCAATGTTGTTAAATATTTAGTTGTATGTTAACTATTTTTAAATGTACCACTTATGAATGATTCATGTTTTTTTAGTTTGGTTCATAAATTTTTGGAAATATTTTTAATCATTTTTAAATACTTTTGAAAGAATATAGAAACATTATTTAAAATTATAAACATTTGTAATAATAAAAATAACAATAGAAATAAAAATAATAATAATGGATCCTATAACCTTGGGTGTTATATTATCATCCACTCAAATAAATTATTTCCAATAAAGATAAATTATAATATACTAATTAAGTTAGCTAAGGTTATCTTTATGTTTATTTGAGATTGAATTTTCTAAAGAGCCAACAATAACATCTATTCACTTATAATAAGGATAATCGATATATTGTTTTTCTTTCCGACCATTTGAGTGAAATACCAATTAGGTTTTGGTGTTATTAACTATTTTCTTTTTACATGTGGTAATAGATAGATTTATATGGGTATATTATCATAAATTGTTCCAAAGAATGAAATGGAATTCTAATTTTTTATAATAAATACACTACAAAGACCTATCTCTCATCTCTCATGGTTCTTAAACATGGAGTCTTTGGTGAAAAGTTGAGGAAAATTAGAATGTTGTTGAAAAATTATCCTCCTCCTAATAAGGGTCATTTATATCCATTTTTATACCCCTACTATATGATTCTTGATTTTTACCTCCATCGCACCAGCCTAACCCCTCTCTAACATATCTGTCGCATACGTTATCAACCATAACTAATAAGCACCAATCTACTCTATATTTTTTACCATGAAAATGAAATATTATTACATTATAAACATTTTTATAATAGATTTTATAAATTTTTTTGATGTATGAATTATAATTTATAATATGAGAAATTATTTATGGAACAATGAGAGAGTAATTTTCTAAAAAATACATGTTTTCATTGAAGACTAATGATAATTACCATGATTTAGGTGAATGGGTGAATATGATATTCACATATTTGGTATGTGAAAAATAAAAAAACATTATGTATTAAATATAATTCAAATATGACTTTTTAGTCATAAATTTTAAGGGTATTAAGTTTAACAATTTATAGAATATTTTAAGATGATGTTTTTGGTGTTATTATTGAGGTTTTAGTTATTAATGTAAATTTACATAACTCGTGAAAACCTTTTTTTATTTTTTTAAAATATCTAGAGATATGAATAATGAATTTTAATTATTTTTTCGATCTTATGGTTCATTAAATTTTAATTTTTTTCATTAAAAAAAACCTTGAATATATATTTTCTAAGAGTTGGAGATAAATATGAAATTTCTTGATGAAAAACCAATGGATGTAATTTTGTTAATGTATGTATACATAATAGTGTTCTTACACTATATGGTAATATAATTCCTCAAATCAAGGGAAAAGATCTCGAAACAAAATTGTTTTCCTATTACACTAAACTGTGATGAAATGATGGAATTATAACACCACATCAATTTATGGGTCAGTAGTTGTCATCATTCTCATGATCATTATCATTATTTTCAATAATGTTATTTATAACTATCCATAATTATATTGAAAATATGATTTAATTACATTTTCATATTTTCATTTCTGATATTTTTTATCTTTTCTAGAACCATATATATGTTTTATTCCAAATGACTTTTATATTTCTCCTTCCCTCTTTTCAAGAGCATGTTTCGATAACAATTTTTATTCTGTGGGTGTTCAACATAATAATTTTCATTAACAAAACCCTTATTTATTTATTAAATTTTGAAATTGTGAGGATAAAAGTTAATAAGGTGGAGAATGTAACACCTCGATATTTAAAAAGATGAAGAGTAAGTTTGATAGCACGCACAACACAATACACTATGCTTAAACTGGCCAAGAAATATTATTATTTAAATAAAACTATTATAACCATAATGATGAATTGGATTGTATGTATAATATTAACCTAATAATGAAATATTTACATATAAAGTAAGTACTCAATAGAAATTCATCAATTAATTCAAATGAAATATGTACTCATTTTCAATTGAATTGTTTTATGTTTCACAAATATGTTTTGTTGAAATTTCATTTCAAATATATTATAAATAATTTTGGGAACATATATAAATATTAATTCATAAAAATAATATCATTTTTAAAATCAGAATATCAATATTATCTTCTGCTGAAATTTTCAAATTTTTCAGAAATTATTGATTTTCAGGTGGATATTGAAAAATATCGATTTTTATTGAAAAATGTAAAAAAAAATTCAATCATTTAAAATCTAATTTTTTTTATTAAATTATTTCAAAATAATATTTTCTCTATAATATTATTAATATTATAATTATGTTATTTGTAAATAATTACATCATTGATTTTAGAGTAAACATATTTTTAGACTTTAAATGGAAATTTACATAAAATTTGTTTTTCATCACACTTAGTGAGTTCATTTAAAAATTAATTTCTGAAATATATATATATAGATATATATTTGATAAAATATATTACATATTTATTATTTCATTGTTATACTATTTTAAATATTCACCTTTTATTTATAGGCATTATGAATAGCAAGCATCAAAAAATTTATCAACTTGATAAAGGGTCAATAGCGTTAATCCATGTTAAAAATAAGTGATATGGTACTAATTTTTTCATCCTTTCTCTTATTGGTCTAAAATAATTAATATATTATCATAATAGGATTAAATATTAGTTTTTAGGGGACCCATGTCTACAAAAATGGCCTAGAGAGTATCTAAATAGAAGAATGCTACAAAATGAAAATCTTTTATTTTTAAATATCTCTTATCTATCAAAATAGGGACAAACAAAACGGTTGAATGATTTTAAATTCTTATAATGATAATTATAAAAATAATTTGTTATGGTAAATTTATTTATAGTTTTGATTTATTAAATAATTTGCTTCAATTCTTACACAACATCGATGAAATATTTATTCAATTAACGAAAAAATAAAATAAATCATTTTAATAATATTAAATGTGATATATTTTTCTATATAAATATGTCCAATTAATTATATATATATTTAATATTTTGGGGGTGTTTTAAAAGTATTATATTCACATTAAATATTTGAATTGATGTATTTATAGTCAAATTAAATGAATAGAGTTAAAAATTACATTAAGGTTATTTTATAATATACAATATTATATTAAAAGATTTTATATTGAAAAAAATAATAAATTTAGTATAATGAGTCAAATATGGTTTAAAATATCAACCATTCTCTATTTAGGTGTTGTTTTACATTTTATAATATCATCATTAACCCTTAAAGGGTCGAAAACACTCATACTTTGGAAATTTTTAAAAGGATTAACAAGCATTAAAACTAAATAATAATGTAGGAAAAAATCCTAAAACATGGAAAAAATTTATTTTATTTAAGGAGTTATACATATTATAATATATTAATTTCATTATATCAATTTTTAACCATTTTATCATGATAAATAATAATAGTAACTAAATAATTTTTTAAATTCATAGAATTCCCCTCACCTAAATTATAAAAGGGAATCACTTATATTATATATATTACCCCAATTAGAAAATCTAGCTCAACTAACCCATAACCATTAATATTATAATAATTATTTTCAAATTTATAGAGTTTCTGTTCATTTTATAAGTCCATTCCTAGGTCATTTAAAATGATTTCTAATGGTTTCCTACTGAAGAAGAGGTCTGGGAATGTTCAAAAGAAATCAAACCTGATGTAAGGGTTTATTTCACAATTTCATGATTAATTGGGATAGTTTATGTTTAAGTATCAATTCTGTAAATATTTTTATATTTATTTCTTAAAATCAATATATTGTTTTCTCGTCTAGTTTTTCATGAACTATTCAAGAAATAGTACAATTTTCCTCCCATTTTTACTAAAAACGGTAGAGAAATTTTTTATTAAAAATATATGAAATTATTTCTCCCTTCGATCAAATATCCTTACTAATCCTTGTACATTATTTCTGATAATATTTTTATGAATGTTTGTACATTTTTTAAAAAAAATTTAAAACTCATTTTTATCCATGATTTACTTTTTAAAAAATATTTTTCAAGGAATATTCTTGTAAAATTTTAAATATATGTACTTTTTCATGTTTTTAAAAATTTAGGAATGCAATGTGCTTTACTTATATATCAGAATGTAATTTCATTTCATCATTACTAGTCATTTTATTAAGGCCTAAATTAATATTCTATAAGTATTGTTTTAATGAAGAAAATTTACTTCTTATTGGTTGAATTTTTAATCAAGTGTTTTGATTATGAAATGTAGTATTTTCTTTAAGAAGTTATCCTGTATTTTTTTAATGTAATTTCATCTTGGAAAATATACATTATTGAATAATATATTTTATTATAGTTAGAATACAATGATTTCATCTACCAAATTTTTCATTATGGTTTATTATTAAGTTGAATCAGAATTTATTAATTTCTTATATGATAGTTATTTTAAAACAGATTGATATTGATTTCTAAGGAATCTTGATTTTGTTTTTTGTTTATTAATTTTATGAATTAATTGGACCAATTATGTAATGGGTTCATATAATAAATACATATCCCCTCAACGAACCTGTAGGTCTCTTTATACAAACGTACTTGGGTATTTAGTTAAGGACTTATGTATTTATATAAGATCTCTTAGCATGAGGCCTTAACTATACACTACTAGAAATTGGACCAATACCAATTGTTTTGGAAAACAGTTGGTATAGGTCACTCATTTAGACCCATGACAAAACCGTTGGTATAGGTCCATATTAGTTACATATACCAATGGATTTGGACACACCATTCGTATAGGTCCAAATTAGTGAGCTACACCAATGGTTTTGGCCAAAACTGTATTAGATGTCCATATAGGTGACATATACAAAAGGTTTTTCCCAATCCTTTGGTGTAGGTCCACCATATACCAACTATTTCATAAAAATTGTTGGTATACCTCAAAAAATGAAAAGAACCTATACCAATGGTTTATAGGTCTATACCAATGGTTTTTAGAACCATTGGAATAGGTACAAATATTTTTTTGGAATCATTTGTCAATTAACATTAAATAAATAAAAAGTGAAATTTCTTATGGATACATATATATATTTACAAAATAATGTTAAAAAAAGTCATGTTCGATTAGTGGTTAGGTCATTCGATTATAAATGGTTAGTGTCGGGATCAAAACTAAGTGGGGATTTTTTTTTGAATTATGTATACCAAAGGTTTTATAAATCTATTGTTATTGGTCTATAACAACGGTTTTCCCAAAACCATTGGTATATACCTATCCCAATTCAAAACTAGTAAATAGTCCTCCAAACTATTGGTATAGGCTATAACAATGTTTCAGAGACCTATACCAACGGTTCAAAACCATCAGTATAGGGTATATTTTTATTAATGATATTTTTTACATGTCTTGTCATGAATCCTCTTAGATAGGATTTTTATGTCTGACATTAGGAATTCCATTATTAAGAAATCAGTTCTTTTTTCTATGTGAGAATTTGATTTGATATGATATCAATGGATAAGATTCTTAATCATTTTATTATTTTTACAAAATTATTTGATTATCATTAATTCATTCCATATTATTCATTCATTAATTATATTTCAATGTAAATGTTCCCTTATTATTAATCAATGATCACCCCTCTCTTATGTATCCTTTGATTATGATACTAGGAAGTGTCTTATTATTGATATCAATGGTTATTAGAAAGTAAATTATGGTTTAAATAATGAAAATAATATGTCTTTTATGATTTAAAATCATATATTAAATTAAAGTGTGTATCAATTTTTCCAAAACTATGATATTATGTGGTCCATTGGGATTTTATTTCTTATATCCATTGATAATGTTATAGTGTAACCACTGACTCTAGGTTACTTGGTCCAGGGTCTTTATAATGAATCCTAAATTAATTTGAAGTTGATTGCATATATTATAGGAGTTGATAGAATCTATGTGGTAATTCAATCAATGATAGAATTAATACATGGGTTGGAATGTAATACTATAGAATGTTGGTTCTAAGGCTCACGATTTTCATTGGATCTCTTATTATCTATACTAGGAATTACTAAATAATATATAATGTAAAATGTGTTTTATTTTTTTTAAAAGGTTGAGGTGCTAATACCTCTTTATTGAAACCAAAAAACATCCAGTGAAGGGTAAAAAACAAAACCAAGTGGTACATCAGAAAGACAGAATAAGAAAGGTTGCCCTGTTCTAGAGCGGGTGCTCATGTAATGGTAAGGAAGGCACCCACCTTTTCCATGGGGGTGTCGACCCCTTCTTCCAGACGCACCACCTTCATCAACATGATCCAATTTCTTTATTATTTTCAGTGAGCATATCAAATTTATTAGAAATTCTAACATTACAGCGTACCTTCGCAAGAGGAGATGGGTAATTCTGCATGGGTATCGGTCCTTCCTTTGGCGGGGAGGCTTCGAACTTGTCCAAATTCTTCTGTTCCTCCTCTTTTATCAAACCAAATTCATCAGGTAATCTTGTAGGGGGACTATACAACAGATATTCAATATTCATTGAAGGGGGGGGGGGGGGGGGGCTTTCCCAAGCTCAAGATTAGTATTGCAACATGTGTCCTCAGTAACAATAGGGACCTTATAAGTAGCTGATTCCTGTGCTTTGGAATGGCGATAACCTTTGAACTGAACCTTCTATGAGGTCACAACATCAAGCACTATCTTCGCCTTTCTCCATTTTAGAGCATGCATCTCCTGCCTAACTCTATCATCGGCCACTGCTTGCGCTGAGAGCTCCCTCTCTATTTGGTTATCCTCCGAATCTGATTCTATTCCTTCACATTCTATGCCTTGGAAAAGAGCATCTTTGAATGAAATACCTCTTTCATATTGATTCTTCCCCTCAGAAATATCAACCCAACTAACCTTGCTTGATCCAGACAATTGATGGGTGGAAGTAAGACCTTCATCTTGTATCAAAATTTGAGTTTCCATATGTCCAGGAGTCTGTAACTCAAACTAAATAACCCCATCCTGCACATTTTTAGAAGGAGAATTCCGGCCAGTAATAACCTATAGTTCACCTGGGTATTTTTTCGAATGCGCATCATTCCCTTGGGAGGGTTTGAGGCTCTCTTTTCTTCTACATTGAGACTCGTTGTTCCCTTTAAGCATGCAATTGGAACATTTCATGCTGGACCGATAGTTGGACCTGGAGTGTCCTATCATGCAGCACACTTCACAATATGGAGGCAGTTTTTGATAAACAATTCTCATGTTGATCTCATCTTATGGCGTGGAGAGAATCACCATATCAATCAAACTGGATCCTAAATCAATTTCAACTAATATTCTATCAAAATGGCCAATGAAAGAATTCTCAGTGGCTAGGTCCATTGGTATTGGAATACCTACTGGGGAGGCAATGTCAAATAAAATCTCAGAATGCCATAAGACCCAATTTAGTCCATAAATCTTGATCTAGACTTGAGGAAATGTGTACTTAAAATCATGAAGACTAAAATTCGGATTCCATTCATAAATCCTAAGAGTTCTTGTTTTGAGGTTTACAGACCCAAAACCCCATGCTCGACCTTTCAGTTCAATAGAGGGGAATAGAAAGTGGAAGAACCCCCTCCCCAACAAGACACATTTAAAATCAATGAAGCCCCAAATCTTAGACAGTCAGGCAATAAGATCAGAAATATTCCAGGGTTGCATACCCTTGGATAGAGAGATTCGAGTAATGAAAGAGTTTTTGCAGAGTTCTTACCTTTTCAAGATCGTTTCATCCGAAGTAGAAACATGCACCGTGGAACCCTTTCTAACGATACGTTGTGAAATGAGATTTTCTAGGAATACAAAAGAGCCAGAAGTAAATACCAAGGGAGAGAGGCCACGTATCTCTTCGTCAATCTAAACTTTGTTCATATCCTTTGAGAGTCGGGGATCACTGAGATATCGAGAATCATAGGATAAGAGGTTCAAACCTCTTGGGTGGGATAGATCTACCCTATCACAATGCGGCGAGGGTTTCGTCTCGCGTCTCGGAACGCTCTCGTCCTTCCAATAAATAAAAACTCTAAATTATCAAATGTGTTTTATTTTATTTTTATATAGAAATTTATGATGTTTAATTCCACTATCGATAAATTACATTCCCTATAAACCCAAAGAGGAAGAATAATTGGAATGAAATATACACAAATAAGAGTGTTTTGGAAATTTTGTAGGAAAATGGTGTAAATATTGGATTTTGATATTATTAGTTGAAAGATGTTATTTTTTTTCAATAATTTATTTTTTAAATATTTAAATATTTCAAGATTATATTTGAATATTTTTTTATTAATTTATGAAAGTTGTAAAAATTATTGAATAATATGTATGTTTGTTCCTTATTTCAAATAGGTCAACTAAAGATTTCTTACATGACATAACATTCAAAAAATATTTATTTTATGAATACCTATTGTCTCTTTGTATTTAATATTCACACTTCAAATGGTTTTATTACACATAAATGGAATCTATTTAATGTGGAGGGATAACGAACTACACCATACTGAGAGGCCATGACATTTTAATTCATTTATGGATTAATATGTCACGTTATAAGAGAACGATTGTTTCCAATTATTTTTGACACTTATGTGAATTAGGAGGATAATTTCATGGTTTTCATGGTGTTTTGAATAATTTTTAAATAAATATTTATAGATATCAGGTTAAATAAAAATCAATTTTCATCATTATATGTTATTCAGTAATTAATTGATGTGGATAAAAATCAGAAAAAATTATTGAAAAATCATAACTATTACAGATATCATAGAACATTTTATATATTCAAATATTTTTAAAATATAATTCGATTAAAATTTATTTTGGTTGTTTGAGCTCGACTATCATAGATTGTTTCAAAGGGAAATCAATTATTGAAATTTGAAAATTTGGATGGTTATGAATTTTAAATTCACTTTATAAGATGAGAGTTGGTATTATAGAAGGTATAATAAGAATATTGTTTCAAATATATATATATATATATATATATAATACTATAAGAATAATATATACTATGAGGAACAATGTTGAAGATCATTATTTTAACTGAGATATTTGAATCCCAATGAAAACAACCTGGTTTATAAATGTTGAACAAATAATTTAATATTCGTTAATGAAAGAATTGTGTCATTCATTTTTTAATATATTCTTTTAATGGGTGTTTTGATTGGAATATAGAGGGAGTGGCCAAAAATATACATTCATAAACACCTTCAATCATAATATAAAACAATCATTCCTTTTGTAAATCAACAAGTCATCGATATGTTCTTCATGGCATATCTCTCAGTGGTTGTCGTATTACAGTCATTGTTCTTAGAAATTTATTTTTAACTCATGGATTCTTTGAATGTGTTTTGGTTTGTATAAAATATATATCATTATTTCAAATAGTAAAAAAATATTCATTTTAGGATATGAATAATAATACCATAACATAAGTCACCTATCTTATGATGAGTTTTTAGAAATTTCGATATGAAAATAATGTATGAATTGGATGAATTTTATATAAATTTATGTATTAATTACAAAATATGGTAGATTAGAAACATGAGAGTTTATGGTGGGAGAACCTTACAGTGTGTATAATTGATAAGTGGACTGTATTGGAGTCTATTGTAATGACAAAATAAGTAGAGGCTAGTGATGTATGATGAAGTATGATAATGGAAGGACTATTCAAATGCCAATTAATATGATAATTTATATATTGTTATAGTGAGATAGAACCCATGTTATCATGATTTGAGTGATGGTAGTACAATAGTATGATATGGTCATTCTATTAATTTTGGAATCTTATTGAGATCAAGTATATGAAGTATAGATTGTTATTTAATTAATATTTTTTATATTTTCATTGACCATATAGGGGAAAATGATTATTCTATAGAGTCATGATAGTATATAAATTGATAGCATAGTTTTGTGATTTAGTGATAAATAACGGATTTCAATTCCTTGTATAAAATGATGATTGATAATTCCCAATGAATAACCACTTGAATGGGGCTATTGATGTATACGATAATATATTATCAACCTAAATCTTTAGATACTTGAGATGACATTATTGGGAATTATTTTAGAGTTGGTATAATAGTGTAACTTTAGTAATTATTATATATGTTGTGAGTCTTCATGGTTTTTGACACGGTTCATATGAAAGAAGAAGTGGTTTCTTCCAGATATATTGTTGAGTCCAAATTGAATCATTTTATGGGGGTTTTTGGTGTGAAATTTGATATAAAAAATTTTAAAAAACATTTATATTGTTTAAATTATTTTAAAATTAATTTGTAACTCCCTTTGATATTAAATTTTAGATGATAGTCATTAAATTTTTGGCAAATCATATGAATAGGGAAGCATATTGGAGTTAAACTTTTTTAGTGATGGATGATTATTAACTAAGTTGGAATCCGGATTTTATAAGGAATTCCTATAATAATATATTCAAAGAACACATATATAGTTAACATAGTTATTTAATTAATGAATCACATACTATCCCCTAATAAAGCTCTTACATGACTTTCATTATATCTTGAGTAAATTTCTCAACCTAAAAAACTGGAATCAATTGATCATGAAAATTTTAAAATATATTTAAAATAAAAAAAATTATCCATAATTTACTCACCATGTTTCATAACATTTTTAATACCACATTCAATGGGTAATATTCCTATCCTAAGATGCAACCAGACCACAACCATAAAAAATCCATAATTTGATTACCTAAATCAATAGATATTTAAATCCAATATTTCAAAACATATAGAAAAGTTTAAATGGAGTCATATGTTAAATGAAATAGAGTGAGACTACTTTTGATCATCCTCATACAATTTCATCTATCAAATATAAGAAAAAAATTACATCATGTCAAATTATACCCACCCTAATACAGTAGAAATTATAAACAAATCCATGGAAAATATCATAATGAAATGAGTATATATTAAAATAGAGCTGAATTGAGTGAATAAAATAATAAACATTACTAGATTCATCGCCAATTAAAAATAAAAAGAAATCCCTTTCCATTGGGGTTTAAAAATTATATTATGGAGGGATGTGATAGCTGAATGAGCTCCCAAATTTTGATATGTTTTTAAAAATTTTATTTGGTTGTAATTTGAAAATTAGTAGTCTTCCAACACTAAAAAAAATTCTTCAGTTCCATTCATGACATGAGATTAATTTTTGTGGTGTGATTCCCCCTTTCCTTAATCTATCACAGTTTAGACCTCTTGGTTTGTAGTGCAAACTCCATTGAAACATTTTTTTCCTGTTCCCCTCCTCTATGATAATGTTCCCCCTTTCTTGTTGAGAAAATACACTCTATTAAATAATCACAACAAAGACCCTATTACATAGGGAACTGCCTCATCATATTTTTTGGAAATATTATCTAGTGATCCCTCTATTTGGGACTCACTTTTGGTTGGAAGGCCATTTTGTATATATCTGATTAATACCAAATGTTCATATGTGTATGAATTATTTTGATAAACTTTTATTTTTTTGATGTGGTGGATGGTATGTTTTGGGAACTGAGCATTTAAATAGAATATATAGTATTTTTATCATCCTAAATAGATATTTTCTTGTGTACCATGGATAAAATTGTGATAGGGGTGCTCGAGGTATCATTTTTGAGGTACCATGGGGATCAGATGTTAAATTTTACTAGCCTTGCCAATACATAACCAATGGTCTCTAGAGGCTATCCTGTGGGGTTTTATATTGTGTGAATTACAAAGTATTCCCGTACTGATTTTAATTTAGTGATCTCCAACCTTATTAATTATTTTTTTCACATAGGAAAATCCATTATCCTTTCTTATCCTACCATAAAAATTTTTATTTCATGGTTTTTTTTCTAAAATTTCTCTTGATTCAAGATATGTGTGTCCCTCTATTGACCTCATCTCACTTTCATCACTGTTCTTCATTGATTTTTAGTTTTTTTGTTTAGGAATGAGATTTTGATTCCACATGATTATGGTGGAATCAATTTTTTTATGGGTCAGGTGATTCTCTTGGCTAACATATGGTATGTCCTATAATATCATCTGCATTAATTTTCTCACTATTGTTGTCGTTGTATGTTATCTAGTGACGTTTCAAACCATTTTTAATTTATATAATTAATTTTCTTAATTTTTTTGATTGAAATAAGTTGGGTTTTCTATAATGGTATGATTTAGTATGTATCTTAAACCATTTAGTTATGACTGTTCTACATTCTAGTGCAATGAGACTCCTCATTTTTTATATTAGGTATTATTCTATTTTAATTAAAATGGATAAACAAATTATAAATATTTTAATCCAGTTTTTGGGAATTATTGGAATAACTTAAGGAATATATTAGTTTAAGAGTAGTTGATTAGATATTGGTAGTCTTGGGAAGATATGTACAGATATGAATTAAAATGTGAAAGATAATTAGAATGTGGTATATGTTCCATGTATGTTACATATAGTGCAAGCCGATTATAATTTATACATGATTTGGTATGTGTTTTCACCATTGTGGTGACCAGACTATTTATTGAGAATTTTGATTTAAAAAATTATTAAAATAAATTAATATTTACAATTAAAGTACCTATAATTGTTTGGTGAAGTGTGGAGGGCCTTCATTAACCCTTGGACACTAGCTAGTGTTCCTTGTCCACCAGTGGTCAATGCCATGATTTTGTTTATTATTCTTCCTTTTGATGTGTGTATACTAAGTGGAGTTAATTAATATAAATTCAATCATTTATTAAAGCATATTGACATCCCCTCAGGGACAGGAGACAAATTGAAATGAATGACATGAGTACACTATTTATTATCCTTGTAGTTTCATAAATCCATTGGTATAATTAGTCAGAACATGATGTGATTGTTTCTCCCCTGTTGAAATTTGATTATAGGACCCATATGGGGTCTCCATGTTGGAATAGGAATATACATAATTGATAGTTCTAGATGTTATATTTTGTTAGGGAATGTTTACTGACTGTATGAATGATTATGGGAATCACCTAAGAAGTGAAATAGACTATTTGAGCCTAATATGAATATAGTAATGGTTTTAGGTCATCCAAAATAGAGAGAGACCATGATTATGACTGAGGGGTTTATTTTTATCCAACCCCTTAAATTTAATATTTTATTTTAATCTGGGACCTAATGGGTGGGAAATTTTTACCTTAACACATGATTTTGGAATCTTAATGGGTTTCCTAGGATATGATAATGGGGTTATATTTAATTAATTACTATAGATGTTCATATAAGATTTAGTTATTTTGTTTCACATAAATATTGATATTTATAATTCCGCGGGGTTATTTACCCATGGATTCATTTATGACTCTTGTTTATGTTGACTTCCTAGTTCACCGGAATTGGATCCTCAAGTCTGATAGGGTCCCTTTTATACCAAGGGTTTATATGTTTCCTAGAATTTGTAGACACTTTACATTTTATTCTTTTTATATTATTATTACTAATAAATTTCTCATTTACATAAAGGTCCTGAATAGTAGAACCTAATAAATATTGTATAATAATACACATGATACCATGGAATTGGTTGTCATGCTACTGACATAGTGTAAGAGAGATATTTTTTCATCATCCCCTTTATCTGGTTTTTGAGCCTTGTTTATTATAGATTCCTAGAATACATCATAGGATCTGGTCTTTACACCATAGTGAAGGAACATATGAGTGATCCTAACATATATTTGTACCCCAATGAGGAAATAAATAATTCTAAAAGGAAGTATCAAATTTGATAAAGTATGTATGTGCCGACCACATATGTCTTACTATAACCCAATGATTAATGGTGTTTGTTAATTAATTTTATTTAATATTAAACATTTTATTTGTTTATTTATATAGGTTAGAATATCCCATGTATAGGATTTATTTTACTAATAATTAATAGGACCACTATAATGATTCCCAATTGAGGTATGTACTCACACATTTCATGAGAATCCATGGAAAACAGTTTCCCAAGGAGACCTTAATTATATTATAAGCACATGTTGGGAAAATCGTCATTATTAGATGATTGAGTAGGAGATATTAGATGAAATCTGACTACTTGGATAAGATAAGGATGAGGGTATGATGAAGGGTCAATTTGTATTCAAATAATTCATTTTCAATTTATATGCGGGTCATCCAAGAGGAAATCTAGTTGTTAATGCTTTCATGTATGTGAGAATTCATTTGAAACAACATTTTTTAGTTTTACAATAATTAATTGTCATTGAATGTTATTGATTAGATTTAGTGTTATATTTTATTATTTCACAGTATGATATGTGGGTATTTTCTATGAATAACCATACCCTACTCCATCGACGCAAGACTGCTACCTCTTTAGTAGGGGGAGAGACACATAAGGTCATGTGGTGAACAATTTCAAGCACCAATTGAGTGGAATATGTAACAAAACATTAAAAAAACTTATGAGAGCATTAACGTTTATTTTTATTCAAGGAGATAATAGATAGTAGACATAGATATGTTTCAGATATTATGATGAATCTCTCACTAATGCATCATAAAAATCTATTCCTTTAGAATACTAGGTTTTAATGGGAGTGGGATTACTTTTTGTAAAATTCACAATTATGGTTTTATGATATTTCATGTTTTTTTATAGAAATGTAAATTTATGATTGATTATTTATCATTGATTTGACTCTCAAACAATATTGGAAAGAGGTGTTTCGATGTATAATATTTTGTATGTATGAATTAAATGACATATGCAAGGCTATGTGTGACTGATATAACTAATGATTGGGTTTTGGATGAATAATGTGTGAGTAACATATTATATGTTTTTAACTCATGTAACTTGAAATTTTATTCAGCATGGATTTTCTAAAGGATTGTTTTACTCTAATGAAAGTTCATGTGGAAATATTACCACATGATCAGTGTTAATGATTATACACTCCCTCTTGTAAGGGATGTATTTTGATTTTAATATGTCTGTACATGAACTATATTACTTTTGGTGAATCCCTTGGGGTTATTGAAAAAAATTATTTTATTTAAAGTTTCAAAAATATTGTATATAGTGTTTTTTGATATAGGTTCTTAATGGAATTCATCTTAACCAGAGCAGAATGGATATGAGTACATGACACTGATAACTTAAAGTGATGTCTCTATCAATATATGTTTAAAAATGATATCATGATCCCATAGGGGTGATTTTCTCATATATGGATTCCCAGTAATTTTTTGGATTATATATATATCTTAGATTACATAGTGATTCTCAAGGATAAGTCAATTATAGGATTCTTGGTGAAAATCAGTTCTCTCAGTTGGTCGATGAGTGGGTATGTTATGTTGGTTATGTATTTTTTATATATGGAAACTCAATAGTCGGTGTGGGATATTATTCCATATATATATATACACACACATCTGTAGATACCCTAGAGCGGGCTTATGTAATTTTAGTTTCCATGTGATTTTGAGATGGGTGTAGATGCTTCCTATAATATTCATTAATTATGAAACTTGAGATATGGGTAAGGCAAGGGGGATTGGTGTGTTGAGATGTAAATTAGACTAGAGAATATACTAATGGTATTGAAAAGCAAGAAATGTCCCCAAATTTTGATGACATGTGTCATCTGAGGGTAACATACGAGAGGGGTTGGCATGGGCTAGTGATTTCTTATATATACATTAGCATGGTTAGATTATTCATATTTTGAAAAGTTCATGTGAGGTGCCATCATGAATGGGTTATATTCATGATTATTACTTGTATTTTGGATATGATTCCATTAGTGTGGTTATATTGTGTATGTATGATTTTATTCATAGAAGGATACCTATGTAACACCCCAAAAATTCTAAAAGAACAACTTTTATTCGATAGCATGTATGACACGCAACACCAAACATAGAATGAAATATAACTTCTTGATATATTATTGTATATTTAATAGATTAAATAAATTTAAAATATTCTCTATCTTTCAATTAATGCAATACTGAGTTATCTAGCATCACATACAACAATGAGTTTCTTCGATATCTTGAATTAGATACAAGACCATGTTTTACTGAGAAATAATTTATTATGAAAATATTATTATTTAATAATAAATAACATGGCCATTAAATTTGAAAATATGAATAGGATTAACAGAATTTTTAAAATATATAGTTTATAGAAATATAAAATGAATGAATTATTTACTAATTAATAATAAATGAATATAAAAACCAATTGAATATAAATGAATTGTATTTATGTTCATAAATTTGTTTTTTCCAAATAAATTAAATTAATTACTATTTTTGAATTATATTAATTAAATTTATATATTATATATTCAGTCAATTATTTCATACATTCATCTAATTGATTTGATAAGAATAATAAATGATGAAACCTGATATTACTCATAAAAAAGATATATTTTTATAAACATTTTTTTAGCACCGTATAATAGCGCACATATTTTAAAACTATAATTTCAAAATTTTATATAATTTATACAAAAATTATAGTTCATTTTGAATGATTAATATCAAGATTATATTAGATTTAATTTTTTATATTTTTCAGAGAAGTTTTATTTTATGGTGAATAGTGAAACATACTGAATTTTAATTGACAAATGACATTTAATCTAACTAATTTATCAAGATAAATTATATATTTACTTTGTTTTAAAGAACAATTATATTAATTATACATCAATTATTATTTTTTTCATTTTTACCAATTTCACTTTGAAATTTGATTTAAATACATTTTAAAAATTAAAACATTTTTACTTTAAAACCCCTCTTTATCATCCCATATGTATGATTATATTTAAATTAATTTATTCAACTTATGTGATTGGAATTTGGAAAATTTTATTCCATATTTTAAATTATAATAATTTATAATTTCTAGTATGGTTATCTTAATTTTTTATATAAATAATTTGTGAATGATGTTACAATTAATTACGATGATTAAGGTATTATTAAGATCAACAAATGACTAAACCATTATCATAAAGGACAAAATTACCTCAAAACATGTTGAAACCCTAAAAGATGTCCAAATATAGACAATATCCTCCCGTGTATTCAATTTTTTCATTATTGTAAAACGTTGATGTAAGAGAGACCTATAATTATTGATTACCTTTTTATATTTCCTAGAATGTTACTGCCCTCCACAATAAAAGGGTTTTAAACCCTCTAACTTATTCACACATATCAAACCCTTTTTCTCACACAATACCAACCCAAATTTTATCCCATATTCGCTCCAATAATTCTAAAAGACTCAATGTTTACATAAAGATCTATGTATTTCTTTTTTTAAACCAAAATTAGTTACCCGAATAAGGGGTAACATTCTTCGATGATCAGTTTTGATTTATTTCATTATCCAACCCATCAGTTATTCTTATATATTTCTTATATAATATCCTAAGTTTCATATATATAAATATATTTTTATAATCTAAGGGATGACCTAAACCTACACACAATCCCATTAAATGGGATTTAAAATAATCATTCATCTTTATAGCAGATTATCACCCCTCAAACAGATGCTTTTTGCTATTCAATTAACACCTTTAAAGGACGGGAATAAAGATGGATTTATAAATTATATTATATATACTTGGTAGGTTTTTAGTGTAGAGGAATCATGGTTGGGCTAGTGAAGAATTTTAATTTTTCTGTAATCAATGATTATTTTTGGATCAATACGATAATAAACTCTAGTCTCCATGGAATTGAATCAGATATTTAGACAAAGAATAAATAAGCCTGGAACTGATAGGGGAGGATAATATATATTTTTCTATAAGTAATTTAATATAAATAAACAAATGCCTCAAAGTTTATTCTTTCTTCGTTTATAATTTTGACCCTAGATCTATGGGGAACATTCGTTGCGATGTATAGATCAAGAGTAGATCAACTCTAGCGGTGATACACACGTGCTCCGTGAATCTGTACACATCTCCGAAGGAGTATCCGAGTGCTAGCACAAAATATCCTTGTGCTTGCATCGTCTTACATCAATCTGATGGAGGTCCGCTTCCAAAGCACTCTCTGATCTAGTGAGGATGGCTGCTAATGTTCTTGAGAACATTCTTGGAGAAAAGATAGCTCTCGGGGCATGAGATATTTTTCACCTAAAGTTATGAATAACCAATAGTCTATAATTAAATATCCATATTCATATGAGAATAATAATAATATGACTATGATTTTAATACACCATGTAGTAAAAAATAATTATCATAAGTGTCGTTACTTATTTATTAATCCATGTGAAACCCCATGTAAAATATATAATAGCATTTCCATTATTTACATGACATGTGCTTGGCTTGAAAATTATATTTAAATATTTTTTAATCAAATAATATTTAATATTATTTTTCACTTGACCTTTAAACTCGGTCCTCCCATCCTCCAAATATTTATCGGACCTTGAATAATGTTTATTTATTTATTAAAGAAATAATTAAATTTAACTTCTTTATTCACTAATAAATAAATAAAATACAATTTGATCAAGAATTCTTGAATATTTATGAAAACAAAACTAGGAGTAATATTTATTCAATTTTTTAAATATTAAATTATTTCACTGACATTATAGATACACTTAGTGTGTGACCCCCTAGGTATCTTTCTCAGTGGTATTAGGTGAACCTACCTAAAGTCCATGGTTAGCATCTCGCAACTATCCCAGGAACACATAAAGAAGGAAGTTGATTCCACAACGACAATTCATCTCCTACGAACACTTAACATGTAATATAATCACTTTATAAAAATATCTCATGTCGAGCTGGTTGCATGCCAATGTCATCAACCTATATGATCAATAGCTTATTCTTTGAATTTCTGAAAATAGAACTTCTCTACAGAACACCATGGACATGTATTTATTTATGCTATATCATTTCCATCAAAGGGCCTGTGATATTTAAAGCTATTAATGAAAAGAAGGAATAAATACTTTCTCCCATTATTCATTAATGCAATATTACTCATAACATACCCAATGTATCCTACATCTCCGCGAGTATATTTCATCACTATTTTCATTAATACATCAATGTAAGTGACTGATAATATCCATTAATAATAATCATAACGTTAACGGACCGATATAAACATTCGTATATAGGAACATCTAGCGAAACTTATAAATTTGGATTTCCTACTATTGGTTCTTGTTCTCATAATATCCTACCAGATATTACCAAGCACACACACCATAAGAAGGTGTCTCAAAGTCCTGTGATTCTCCACCCCTGATAGCATGTATCATTTGTTTCCCTTAAAATTATATCATCCGACCATAGAACATTTATTCAAGAATAGTTTCATAGCACTTCGAGATTCTCATCATAGCAGGGAAGTACTATGACTTTTTAATGTGACAACTACTTCTGGGACATTATCACATGTTATGTCACATGGAAGAACAATCAAGATGTGATAGTAAATTTAGTAATAGTAAAAACCATGGATATAATTTTATCAAAAAGTATATATAAGTTGGTTATATGGAACCAACTTCAACAAACTCCCACATGAATTAGAGAAAACAACTAACAAACTTCATTCTTCAATATCTCACATGATATTCATGCTACTGCTGAATTAGGCCTTTAGTCAAGGGGTCCTCCATGTTCTCTACCATGGACACTCTGCTCACTGCAACTTCACCCCTCTAATGAAAATACCTCAAGAGGTGTTACTTATAGAGTATATGTTTTGTCCATTGATCTTACATAGGTGCCTTTTCTAGAGCCACTGCTATTGTATTATCACAATACAATGTGATAGGGTATTTAATTCTAGAAACCACATCAAAATATTGGACAATGTTCCGAATCCAAATGGGTGCCCTAGATGCATCAAATGCCGCTAAATACTCTAACACCACTATATAATCAGTGACAACTAGATGCTTTTAACTCATCCAGCCCATTTCTCCTTTATTGAGATAGTAAACATATCCTGATTATCATTATAGATCATTCTGATCTGGCTAAAAAATAACATCAACATACCCTATCATGACATGCTCTTCATATCCTCCTTACACAGAGAACATATCCTTAGTTCTTCCCAGATACATAAGGGTAACATTAAAATAATTTCAATGTGGTTCTACTAGATCTTATTGATATCTTCCTACCTTTCTCAGTGCATATGAATCACAAAGTCTAGTATACAGAATGGAATACATGATTGATCTGATTGTTTAATCGTATGGGATCTTACTCATTCTATCTTTGTCCAAGTTTTCCTTGGGACACATTTTCTTTCAAATATGTATGCAATTTGAAACTGGAAACAATCCCCTCTTGTATTATTCCATACTAAATATCTTTAGTATCATGTGAATATATGTACTCTAACATAGTCCAAGAAGCCTCTTGGATATATCATGAACGATCTTGATCCCCATAATGTAGGATACTTCACCTATGTCATTCATGGTGAAAAACATTTTCAACCAGTTCATAATTGGCTATCAGATTGGTATGTCATTTCCAATAAGTAATATGTCATCAACATATACTACTAGGATAATTAATACATTTTAATTAAACTTTCTGTAAATACATTCAACTCATTAGTTTTTAATGAAACCAAATTCTATAATGGTATTGTCAAATTAAATGTTCCTTAACATGGATGCTTTCTGCAATCCATAAATGGATCTCTTCAACTTTCTAACCTTTTTGGAATCACCTGGTGTCACAAACCCTTCTATTTGTCTCATATATTCATCGTCCAAAAGTTTCCCTTTATGGAAAACAGTTTTGACATCCATCTACCAAATCTCATAGTCTTGGTATGATGCTATGTAATGTATGATTATTATGGATTTAAACATGGAAACTGTGAAAAAGGATTCATTATAGTAAATTCATTTATGTTTTATAAAACCTTTGGACACTAGCCTTTCTTTATAGGTATTAACTTTACCTTCCATGTCTAGTTTGTTCTTGAATACCCATCTGTACCCAACAAGCTTTACATCAACTGGCGCATCGACCAAGACAAAAACATGGTTATAATACATGAAATCTATCTTTGAATTCATAGCTTCTAGACATCTTGTAGTTTTGGAGATCACTACTACATCTTTGTAGGATATAGGTTCATTATTGTCCAATAATAACGAGTCACCATCCTTGGTGACAAGGAAACCATATCACTATGGCTCCCTTACACCCCTTGTACTTCTATGAAATACTTGTGTTTCACAAAATACTTCTTCCACATGGACCAGTTTAACTTGTTCCCATTCCAACTCCTATATATATTTAGCATCAACTCCATCGAATTAAATCTTTCTCCCACAATCCTATTTGATGATGTTCTCCCTATCATAAAAGACAACCTATCTGGAAACAATCACAATCTTGTATAATGGGGTTTATAGGTAGTATCCCTTTATTTCATTAGTATATCCTATAAAGATACACATTGGGCCCCAGTTTTATAGTTTACTGCCTAAGAAATCTATAACAAACACCTCACAACCCCATACAAGAGTATGTTACAAAACATGTTTATTTCCACTCCAGATCTCAAAGGGAATCCAATTTTCCACCTTAATTGGTGCTCATTTTAATGTGTATTCTATAGTTTACATTGAATATCCCCAAAACGATAATGGAATATTTGCAGGACTCATCATCAACCTTACCATTTATAATAAGTTATGATTCCTCCTTTCTCTTACACCATTCCAATGTGGTGTATAAGGTTGAGTGAGTTTAGATATAATCCCAAACTCTCATATAATTTCGATTAACTATTGGTTAAGATATTCTCCACCTCAATCCAATTGAATCTTCTTTATCATCTTACTAATATGATTATCTACTTAATTATTGAACTCATTGAAATTATCAAAGGATTCTGACTTATAACACATTAAGTAGACATATCCATATATACTCAAGTCATCAGTAATAGTTATGACATAGGAATATCCACCTCTAGATTATACTGTAAATGGTCCAAAAATGTCTGTACATACCAATACTAGAAGCTTTGTGGCCCTTTAACCCTATCCACAGAATGGTGGTTTGGTCATTTTCTTTTGTAAACATGTGTGACATCTATCAAGTTATTTTAGCTCAAAAGAGTCAAAATAACCATCTTGATAGAGCATTGTCAAGACCTTCTCATTTACATGACCAAGATGGTGATGTCATAGCTGGGTGTCAAATGAGTCATATGAACATTATTCATTATTGATTTCCAACACTTGTATTTTGTAATATAATACACACAGACCGTTATTTAAATGTTCTATACCATAACATATGATGTCGTTATAAAGTAAAAAAACATTATTTATGAACGTGAAAATAAATCCATCCATATAAAAACATGATACAAAAATTATGTTCATGGTAACACTTGATACATAATAACAGTCATGTAAAACCAAAATCATCTTGGTTGAAAATGGAAGGTGGTAGTCATCAAGGGAAAGGGTAGCTGGCCTCAAACCATTTGTAGCTCGCAAATCCTTCTCTCATTTGGAAATTTACTAAAATCTACTTGGTTCATGTACTAAAATAAAAAAGTGAGCACCACAAGTTGTATCTAATACCCAATGTGTATAAATAGAAATATTTCACTTGAAAATGAATGATCCTTTGAATTCCCCTTGCCTCTAGGTGTAGTTCTTCTTGCAGTGACCTGACTTTCCACATGCAAAGATCATGGACTTTAGCCTGCTTAAAATACTTAGGCCCCTTTTCACTGTCCTTCCTCTTCCTATTCATCATATGGAATGTGGGGTTTTCATGTCTCAGGTACTTATCCACTAGGAAAAGGAGGGTTAGATTTTCTGAGAAGTTGTTCTCATTATTGAACATATTATAATTCATAATACAAAAAGAGAAGGCCTTGTACAATGATGATAGTATGAGATATGTGCACAACTCATCTAGGAATTTAATGTCTAAGATTTAAAAGCGCTCAATGTTTCTAATAAGCTTGACTACATGATGCTCAGTAGGCACTGACACTCTACGCATTATGGTGAACAAAGCATTTGAGGTCCCATACCTCTCCTATATCCCCTTCTCTTGATAGGGATCCTGATGGTGAGGCATCATGCTATATGAACCCATTTTCTCATGTTTCTTCAATATCTCATTATACATGGATTAAATAATGAATCACTGAACATCTATAGAATAATTTATATGTTTCAAATATATAGAGATTTCCTTATCACTCACCTCATTTCTAGGCACAACTAGTAAAGGTTCCTCTAGCACATAAATTTTCCTTTCATGAAAAATGACAACCTATATGAACCTTTCCCATTCCTGGAAGGTTGTGCCAGTGAGAAGGTTTTCCTTCTCATGTATGTATCACAATTATATGTTTAAAGTAATTTTTATTACTATTTCTAAAAATATTATGAGCATAATTTTACTCTTTTATCTCAATAAAATTAGACAAATAAATAAATTAATATTTATTAGTCTCCCACTATTTTGTGGAAAACCCAATAGCCTCACCATTGGATTTATAATATCATGTTTATTGAATATTATATTGTCAATGATCCATATTCCATTCTCATCACCCAAAATTTTGTTGGTCAAGCAATTTGAATGGTTTTAGGTAGGCATTACAAATGCCAACTACATTTACTCACTGCTCCTTGGCCCGTTTAGTGGACTCCCAAATCTTGAAATTATTTTTTATTTCCTCAACCCTTTCCTCTTAGTTATTCCAAGTCCTAATTTGGGTGTCAACCATTATTTTCAACCAAGTTATGTCATCCCAAAACCTAAAATTAGAATTCCCTGATAAATGAAAGCACCCCAAATTTTGATGTTCAAGCAATTTGACCTATTAGTTCGATTCAAACCAAAGTAATGGAAGACTATATCAAAAAAATATTTTTTTGAGGAATTTTATCCTCTATGTTTAAATTTTCATTTATTATCTTTCACATGATTTTTAAAATAAAGTGTGATATATTCAAGTGATTAACCATGTCCTGATAATATTTACGCATAAGAAATTTTATTTTAGTTCCATATTGCATGCTTGTTAATTCATTAATTATGTTATTACAATAATACATCCGTAATGAATAACCATGGAACTGACAGAAATAAAATAAAGGGGTTGATCATGAGATTTTCTATTTTTCAGTTTATCTAGAGGTTGATAAACTAACCCTAACCTATTTGAGAAACAACTTGAACCATTTTTTGGTTGTGTTTATAGCTTTCCACCTATACACCATTTTATCTCCTTGGATTTCTATCACCTCAGATCCTAACATGAACTGCCTCCACTATCTTGGGAGCTCCATCCATTACATATTATTTTAGCTCACAAAGAGATGAGTGTTAAAAGGTGGTCAACCTAAAAGAAACCATGGGCATGTGGGCCCTACATATTAATGGGAGAGAAGGTATGGAAGCCAATAATTTAATTTAATAAATAAATTAAAAGGAAAGCCATCACATAAAATGGTATGGTCTATCTCATGATCATCCACATACATGCAAATAATTACACATTTAATAATATTAGAATTCATTTATTTAATCATTATTATTAAGATAAATTTCAATCAAATTGATTAATTATTATCTTTAATTAATCAGTCCTTCTATCTGAATCCTTTTCTAAATTTCATTAAGTCTATTAACCGTGTACATAAATTTACCTTGGAGAAAACGTGGTTAAAATCCATATGAACCAATCCAACATTTATTATCTAAGTTTACAATTTTTCTCATGTAACATTTTCTATACATGATTTAATACCTACTATCACAATGTGTACTTCACAAACTATTACATGAATCACATGATTTTTTCTTCCACATGTTATGATTTAATGAAAAGAGTAGCAACCTGTAATATGATTTATACATGATATGTATTTTTCTAACTTAAATAAAATAAATGTTTTAATTCTGTGTAATTTGGTAAAGAACATGATGTGTAGTTCTATCTACACAGCATGTACTACCCTTCATTGTCTTATCTAAAGTACATGCCTAAGGAATCGGAATGTAAGGCGTACTTCAAAAATCTCGAAGTACTCGATGTGTCTAGTGGGCACACATTGTGTTTTCTCCAGGTTACACAGTTACCATCCAGCTTAGAAATTATTGGGATACAAGGTTTGACCCTAACTTGATTGAGACTACATGTCATGTCCAGTGGGCCAAAAAGTGTGTAGTTTGGTACCTGTGTGCCAGTATATCCTGGTCAACACGTATTGAAAAACTATTTACACCACGTGTAATAAATGCACACGTCTTGAGTAATTTTTGAACTACTCTTGATGCACTGAACATGACTCTACGTTCTGTAAACATGAATAGACGGAGTCTGCGGTAGATTGCATGACTTGTAGTTCCGATCACACAGCTTGTACTGTTGTTTCACCTGGACAGAATCACAGGTGCCTCCTGATGATAACCTTAAATTAATTTTAATAAAATAATTATTCATTTCTCTTAGATCTATGAGGATTTTTAAGGGTGGAACAGACCTCAAAATTCATATTACAAAAATTATTAAACCTGAATATGCCACATAAATTATTAAATTTTAAAACATAGCTAAATTATTTAAATAATTATAAACAAAATAAACCCCTCTTTGAATCCACTTGTAGGTTCCAGGCATAGCAGAAACACGGTTGGGATGACACACAATTTTAGTTTTTATATAATAAATGATTATTTCAAGATTAATATGACTATAAACGCCAGTCTCTAAGGAATTGAATTAGAGATTTAGACAAATAAGAAAAAAGAATAGAACCCTGAGTATAAGATCATTCATATTATTTTTATAATTAATTTAATTTAAATAAAGAAATACCTCAAAGGTGATTCTTTATTCTTTGATGATTTTGACCACAGATCTTCGATGCATCTTTTTTGTGATGTAGAGATCAAGAGTAGATCCTCTCTAGTGGTGATCCACACATGCTCTGGGAATCTCTAGTGGAAAATGAAGGAGTATCCGGCTACTAGAACATAAGATCCTTGTTCTTTCATCATCCACCTTTGATCTCCTATAGGGCCGTCTCCAAAGTGCTCTCCGATCTAGTGAAGGATGGCCACTAACCTTCTTGAGAATGTTCTTAGAGAAAAGATATCTTTCAGGGCTTGAGATATTTGTTTCTCAAAATTTTGTGCACAACCAATTCACTAGAATTATATTTTACTAGGAATATGAGAATAATAATAATATAATAGAGAATTTAATTCACCATGTAATAATAATTATGCCTCCCAAGTTCTATTAATTATTTATAAATCCATTTGAAACCCCATTCCAAATAAATAATAGCAATACCATTATTTCCATGACATGTGTTTAGATTAACAATTTTTCTTAATTTTTTTAATCAAATAACATTTAATATTATTTCCCATTAGACCTTTAAACTTGGTCTTCACATCCTCCAAAATATTTATCTGTCCTCAAATAATTTCTATTTATTTATTAAATAAATAAATAAATTTAACTACATTATTAACTGATAATTAAATTAAATAAAACGTGACCCGTAATATATGAATAATTATTAAACCACAACTGGTAATAATATTTATTCAACTTGATAAATAAAAAATTATTTAACTAAGATTCTTGATACACTTTGTGTATGAACTTCTAGGCCTCTTTCTCAGTGCCATTAGACAAACCAACCAAAAGTCCATGGTTAGCGTCTAGAAATATGCCAGGGCACTCATAGAGAATGAAGTTGATTCCACAATGACATTCTAACTCATACAAATTCTTACCATTTAATATAATCCCTTTATCACAATATCTCTTATAAAGTAGGTTCCATGCAAGTATCATCAACCTATATGCCTAATACCTCAATCTTTAAATTTCCTGAAATAGAACATGCCTAGAGAACACCATGGCCATGGATTTACTTAGGCTATATAATTTCCATCAAATAGCCTGAGATATTTACTTTCATTAAGGAACAGAATGAATAAATCCTTTCTTGAACTATTCATTAATGAAATCTTACTCATGACGTACCCAAAGTATCCTACCTCACTACGAGTATATCTCATCATGTTTTTCATTAATAAGTAAAATTACATGACTCATAATATTTATGAATAATAATAATTTCTAAGGAACAATACACACGTTTGTATATAGAAACAAACAATGACACTTTCCAATGTGTATTTTTTAATGTGAAGTCGCATTCTTATAATATCCTGTTAGATATTACCAAATGCGTACACCATGAGAAAGTGTCTAAATGTCCTATGAGTCTCCACCCTGGATTGCTTGTATCATTTATGTCCTTTGAAATGATATAATCTGTACATAAAACATTTATTCAAGAATAGTGTCATAGAAATTCTAGGATCTCATGATAGTATAAAGTGCTATGACCTTTTAGTGAAACTACTACTCTAAGGACATTATCACATGCTATTTTATGTAGAATAACAATCATGATGTGATAAAGAATTTATTAATATTAAAACGATGAATATAATTTTATCATAATGTATATAGAATTTTGTTCTAGAGCCTCAAATACAACATGTATATATATATATATGTGATTTTTATAATTTTAGTATGCTTCATAGATTATTTCATAACATATACCTTTATTATTTCCATTTCACGAGAATTTTATAAAATCATCTGTAGATCTGTGGAATATCGCCTCCTTAAAAAACATGTGATTCGTTCACGCATTACAAAGAATGTAAAGAGGATTTTTTTAATAAAAAAATGTTTATATATGTGTTACAAATATTATAATGGAATTATAATATAAAAATAATATATATTTTTCCTTATTTTAATGTGACAAGAAAATTGAAACAATTTTCATGCATACATATGGCCGAACATCTACATGAATGGTGTATCTAATTTTTTATCTCCAAAAATTATCGATTACTATAAATTCATATTTACTATTCATAAAAGATTTTTTATCATGTTTTACATTCTAGAGATGATAAAACCATGATCTGCGTAATAAGAACCAAAATAACTAGTCAGAACATAATCGAACAACTAGGCAATTAACACCCAAAATATTGAAGATAATGAAGGATTATTAACAAAATGGAAATGTGATATTATTAGAAGCTAATATATGATATTATAAATATTACTCAAGTTATATTTTATGTTAATAACATTCTTAAAAAGATTATACAAGAGGTTAATGGATGTTTTCCCAAAAAACACATGTTAAGGTATTTCTTCTCAATTTACATTCTATTATGGTTTAATTGTTATTATGCACCTAATTTATTTTATATGAAGTATAAATTTACCTTTGAGATGTAATATCATGAATAATTCATTATTATTTTTATTTAATGTTTCAATCTGAATTATTTCATTTATGGGGATTTGTAATTATAAGTACCAACTGGTAAATAATTTCACAACATGATTCCTTTTTGATTGGGCTATATTACTTTCTCATTGACATTAATATTATAATATTATTTGTTTTATCACTTTTTAGTATATATTTTTTTATATGTAATTGTTTTATGTATTTTAATGAATATAGACAGAATCTATTCATGGATTTAGTCTCTCATCTACGTTATGGTGTTTTCAAGGTTTTACATCATAATCTCATTTAATTCGAGATTATTTATAGTTGAATTTACATTAACGTGAATTACCTATTCCTTGTTTAATTAATGGTTTCATTTTATTATCATATGGTTATTCATGATCTCTTACATGTAATAGTACCATTTTTTCACTCTTTAATACATAATATAATTAATAAAATGTTTTTTATGAAAACTTGACTTTATATCTCTCTTCAATCAGAAATATAATTTCTCACAAAGCCATGATTTATGAATATCATATAAACCTTTTGAAAATGATTCATTAATGAAATTTTTATCCATTTATTCAATGTAATATTCTTTTCTCTTTCTGAAAAAAATTTCTAACAACTTTATCATGTCAAAGAATGTGATTTTTACTATATACGACATGTAAATATTTACCTAATTTCATTTCTTTAAAGCCTATGAAAATGTTCATTTTTTTAAAGAATTTTTAAGAGTAATTTCCATAGAAAATAATGGTGAAAATTCTTTTCATATTGAAAATGATATTTTCCTAAAAAATGTTTTAATGATATTTTTATGGTATTTTTATTTCATCAATGACAAAAACACATATTCTTACTGTAATATGAATCTTTATTTTGATACCATCATTATTCATTCTTTAGATGTATTAAAAATATTTTGACCAGGTATAGTATTAAAATTCACATCCTTGAATCATTTTTGTCACCATTAACATCTCATTTATTTATTCACCTTCCAAATATCATTGAACATTAAATTTATCCTATAAATCCATATTATTTTTCTTGGATATTATTTCCTAAACCATATAAAATTTTTACATAAACTGTAATAATGATTGTTATTTGATTAGTTGGGGATATTTAAATAAATCCATAACATTTACTCAAATATAGATATTTGATAAGGCACATTGTTCAAGAATCAAATCCATTATTTGATATATTTAGATTTATTTTGTATGGCATGACACCACTAGGAACCAATTTTTGCTAACCCCTTGATGCACCAGCAGTATCATGTGACAAGTTAGTTCGATTTCCTTAGTGGGGTTTTCACACATTTGGTTTTAAATAATCTTGTGAATTGTGTTTATGGGAATGTTATTATTGGACCCAAGGTTGTTCATTGATAATTATGGTATAAGGCCCCAGCCTTAAACCTTACTTAATCTTGAGTTATTACAAGATTACACATTGAGGATCTTTTCGGGTTTAGAGTTTTAAAGAATTAGATCATAAAACTTGCATTACATTCCACATATAAACCAAGTGGTTACATAAAGATAGTATTCTTCATTCCCATCAATGGAAACAGATTTAAAATAAAACATGGATTATTTCTTGACACATCCTTGACTCTATCATCTTATCATGTACCTTTCCCTTGACCTGTGAAAAACATTTCAAAAACTTGGGATGAGCATAAAAACTCAGTATGGGTTATAAAAAAACATGGAAAGGAAACATGAGTTCATATATACATAAGAATGAAATCATACTTTACCCATAAAACATAGGCAATTTAACATAACTCATAAAATCATGAATAAATCATAGAAATCACAAGACATAAAGGTAACTTGAGGCATTCATAACATTCTTACGTAGGGAGTAACCCTCTTGGTTACGTTTGGAATACCCATCACAGTATATTCCCTAAAATCTCTTCGGAGAAACCTTAACGTTTCACTCCTTCACGTTACCCAATGCATTGGAGAGCTATATCGGGCTCACCCGCCCTTAGTTTATCACGGAACCACCCGTCTTCATAATAATGCCCAAGAACCATAACATAATCGTATCAAATAAAACATGCATAAAGGAAACATAACATTTCCACATTTCAATCACAAGATATCAATACAACAGAAAAAACATTGTGAAAACCATTTTCAATACCAAAATAAAAGAAAAATAAAACATGGTATTTATTTTTCTTTTAAAAAAAACGTATGGCTTGTAGAGGAAGCCGAAACTCAAATAACGGTCACGACGGCGGAGAAGTCGTTGTCGCCGCATACGTACGACAAAAACATTCCCTTTTGTCGTTTAGTAAATGCTTCGTATAAAAATATTCCTTTTGAATAAACATAAAAGTCAAAGGGGTTTATACACCGTATAAAAGAAAGTTGTGTATAAAATAAAATATGCCTCAATGAAAGGAGATTGAGACGAAGTCCCATACCTCGTATCCGACTTGACCCGACCGTTCTTTAATCTCCTGAATAATAAACTTGAGTTAATATCTACTTGCTTATGAACCTTTTTCAAGTTCATTATTCCTTTTATACCATGTTATGAACATCATGTAATCATTTAAGCTAATAGTGTTCATTTTGTCGGTATTTGGTTCTTAAGTCAAAAATAGACTTCTTACACTTACATGTTGTTAATTTGGTCATAGGTTCGTTATATCCAGAATGATATTAATGATTTGGATAACATATATATCATATATATTCATCATATACATGTATTTATAATATTACATCACATTTAGAGGTAAGAAATGAAATGCACCGTTCATGGAGACGGTAAGCCGTACGTACGCATGAACGCTACTTCCATTTCTATTTCGTATTTTCTGGAATGGAATCATAATGATATATGATTATATTATAATTACAGTATAATAACATATATAATATCATTAAGTTTATCCTTTACACATCCCACATATGGTATTAACGAATCAAATCACTTTCAGGGGGTGGTAGTCCGCACTTCCTAAAATGAAGATATCGTGTTTACCCATAATGGAAACCATAAAGGTATGCCCAAAATGAAAAAAACAGAAGCTTAAGGAAAACATAAACATATCATATATCATATATAAAAATAGTGACATCATAATGTCCACCTTTTGAAGGTGTTAAATGAGTATTGAACAATCATCGTTTCGGGAGGCAGAATTTCGCCATCCACGGAAACCGTATGTTCTTTAACCATTTGATGTAGTTGTGTGAGAGTGTAGCTCAAATAAATATTATAAAAACATCCTAGTATATTGAAGATACTGGTGTTGTTACAAAATAAGTAAATAAAAAGAGTTTAGGGGGTTGGAGAAGCAAAATAAAACAATTGAACATGAGAGAATGAATTACCTTTAAAAGTGTAACTCCTTTTGATTTGAGCCTAAAGGCTTCCTTTGAAATGATTATGCCCAAAGGGAATCCTCTAGGATGAGGAGAGGGAAGTGGAGAGAGTAAATGGGCAGGGTTTGGCCGAGCCAAAGGCTTGAGGAGTGTGTGAAATGAGGTAGAGTTGGGGGCCTTTTATAAGAGGAGAGGAGGGGCACTTTTGGAAAGTAAAGAAATATTACTTTATTTGAAAATGTGTTTCGGTTTTAAAAGGTCCCACATTGATATAATTCGTGGATAAGGTTATAAGGGTTCTAAATACACTCATCCAATTGGTTTTGGACATGTGTAGTTCATAGATTTCACATTATCTTTCCATTTTAGTTAAATCGTTAAATAATGAGGTCATCGCTGCATCATCATGATGTCATATATAATTTAATTTATTTAATGTCTAAAAATTATAAAAAAAATACTATGATGTAGGAAATCTTATTAGATTTCCAATGACTATTTATAATCAAAAATCTTATCTTTATAATCCCTTGTAAAAATTGTTTTCGTAAAACATATTATGTTTGTGTCATTTTTACTTTTACATTAAATAAAAAGTTATTTATGTCATTTCCCAACCAAAATGTCTCCATGGGGTACCCAAGTTGACCCATGGCTTGTCTTGGTCGGCCATGACACAACCAATAAGGTTGGGACATGTGTCTAGGTCATTTCATATTATTAAAGCATTATTTATACCTTAAACTACACTAATTACCACTAATCGCGATTAAAAATTTAATAAGTTACTATTCACCAAAAAATTATTTTAATCTCATTGAACCACATTTTACTTCTTAATGACAACCATGTATGTCGTATTTTCAAAATTCAATACACATTAGTGGTAAACTTTTATTTAACTGAAAAATCAGTTTTCTTGATTACCACTTAGTGGTTTCACTATTCATCAAAAATTGATGTTTTTCAGAAAATTACCAAAAATTCACCCTAAGCTATATTTGATATTCTGAATTCAAAAATGAAGTCTATGTTACAAAATTCAAATCATATAAGTCACATTAATTAATTTTATAATTAATTCCCGCTGCCAGAGCAAAGAGCGTGTTTTTACAAAACAATAAGTATCAAAAGATTGACACCAGTTTAAGTCTAATTTCAAAGTGAAATTGATTCCAATGACCACCATTGGATAAAATGGTAAAAATATATTCGAATTTCACTTCAAAACCAATTCAAAACATAATCTAATCATATAAATAAATTAGATTAAAAAGCAGTTTTGATGTAAAATGCAGTATTTTTCACTATTCATTAAAAAATGAACATTGTCAGAAAAATACCAAAAATTCACACAAAGTAAATTTTGATGTCCCAATCATAAAGAATAAGTTTATTTTTACAAACATAGTTTATAAAATTTTCAAAATATAGATTCAAAAATGGTTTGCCATCAAAAGGCACTAAAACAATCTTTTAAGAATATTAGTGTATTCCATGAATAAGATTGTATTTATTTTCATTTTAAGCCTCTACAACACTATTTTAATCATTAATAGACATAGATAAAAATATCGATTATTCATTACTTACTTGGGATGTTACATCCTTCCCCCCTTTAGAAAATTGTGTCCCCGCAATTTATTTACTTATCAAATAAATGAGGGTACTTATCCCTCATTGCAATTTCAGATTCCCATGTTGCCTCTTCAATCATGTGGTTTTTCCACAAAACCTTTACCTGCTTAATCACCTTATTCCGTAACACTTGCTCCCTGTGGTCAAGAATCTGGACCGGTTGTTCCTCATAAGATAGGTTCTCTTCCAGCTGAACTACCTCTGGACTCAAAACATGAGATGGATCTCGCATATACTTTCTCAACATCGAAACGTGAAAAACATTGTGTACCTGAGATAAACTCGGAGGTAAAGCCACTCGGTATGCAACTGATCCAACTCTCTCCAGAATTTTGTATGGTCCAACAAACCTTGGACTCAACTTTCCTTTCTTACCAAATCTCATCATGCTTTTCCAAGGAGAAACCTTGAGAAAAACATGATCACCTACCTCGAAAGATAGATCCTTCCTCCGGTTATCCGCATAACTCTTCTGCCTGCTCTAAGCTGTTCTCATGTGTTTCTGAATCAGCTGAACTTTTTCTGCCATCTCTTCTACCAATTCTGGTCCCATCAACTTCCTTTCACCCACTTCATCCCAGAAAGCTGGAGTTCGACACCGCTTCCCATATAATGCCTGAAATGGTGCCATCTGTATACTGGAATGAAAACTGTTATTATATGAAAACTCAACCAAATAAAGATGTTGGTCCCAACTTCCCTGATAATCCATAGAACAAGCTCGTAGCATATCCTCCAATGTCTGAATTGTTCGTTCTGACTGCCCATCTGATTGAGGATGAAAAGCTGTACTAAAATTTAATTCAGTACCCAACGACTTCTGAAGGCCTTTCCAAAAGTTAGAAGTAAACCTGGGATCATGATCCGATACAATGGAGAGAGGAACTCCATGTAACCTGACTATCTCTTTAAGATACAAACGGGAAAGTTGATCAAGAGAGAAAGTATCTCGTATAGCAAGGAAATGAGCAGATTTGGTCAAGCGATCAACAATAACCCAGATTGCATTATTACCTCGAGATGTCTTCGGTAATCCAACAACAAAGTCCAGGGATATATTCTCCCATTTCCACTCTGGCCCTGGTAAAGGTTGAAGCATCCCTTTCGGTAACTTCCGCTCTGCTTTAACCTGCTGACAAGTCAAACACTTCACAGTAAAATCAGCAATATCTCTTTTCATTCCATCCCACCAGTAATACTCCCGCAGATCTCTATACATCTTAGTACTTCCCGGATGAACTGAAAACGGAGAACTATGAGCTTCACATAACAACTCTCTCTTCAACTGTGAATCACAAGGCACACACAATCTCTTCCCAAATCTCAAAACGCAATCATTATCAATGTTGAATTCAGGCAACTTACCTTTCTGAACCAGCTCTACCTTTTTCTGCAACTCACTATCTTGCTTCTGTGCTTGCTTGATTCTATCTGATAGAGATGATCTCACTGATACCTGAAACAAAACAGAAGGACTTCCTGCACCAACAACTTCTATGCCAAAGTTCATCAAATCCTTAACCAAAGGATCACATTCCAAACGCAACATTGTTAATGAAGCATTACTTTTTCGACTCAAAGCATCAGCCACTTTATTTGCTTTTCCCGGATGGTAATGAATTGTACAATCATAATCCTTGATTAATTCCAGCCATCTCCTTTGTCTCATGTTTAACTCTTTTTGAGTGAATATATACTTTAAACTTTTGTGATCGGTATATATTTCACACTTTACTCCATACAAATGATGCCTCCAAATTTTTAAAGCAAAAACAACAGCAGCTAATTCCAAATCATGTGTAGGGTAATTTACCTCATGAGTTTTCAACTGTCGTGAAGCATAAGCAATTACCTGATCATTTTGCATTAGGACGCAACCAAGTCCTTTCAATGAAGCATCACTGTATATAACAAACTCACCATTCCTGGAAGGTAGTGCCAAAACTGGAGCATTCACCAATCTTCTTTTCAATTCCTGAAAACAATCATCACATTCTTTTGTCCAGATAAACTTAACACCCTTCCGAGTTAGCTTAGTCATTGGACTAGATAACCGTGAAAAATTTCTAACAAACCTTCGGTAATAGCCCGCCAAACCAAGGAAGCTACGAATCTCGGTTACATTTGTGGGTCTTGGCCATTCTTCCACAACTTTTGTTTTTGCAGGATCAACAGTTATTCCATCTTTAGAAACAATGTGACCAAGGAAAGAAATTTGTTGCAACCAAAACTCACACTTGCTGAATTTCCCATACAATTTATTTTCTTTTAAGGTTTGCAAGATAACCCTTAAATGTTTTTCATGCTCCTCTTTACTTTTAGAAAACACCAAAATATCATCAATGCAAACCACCACAAACTTATCCAAGAACTCATGGAAAATTCTATTCATTAAGTACATGAATACAGCAGGTATATTGGTTAGCCCAAAAGGCATTACTACAAATTCATAATGGCCATATCTCGTACGGAACGCGGTCTTCAGAATATCTGCCTCCTTTACCTTCAGCTGATGGTACCCCGATCTCAGGTCAATCTTTGAAAAAAACTGAGCTCCCTGGAGCTGATCAAACAAATCATCGATATGAGGCAAAGGATATTTGTTCTTAACAGTGATATTATTCAAGGCTCTATAATCAATGCAAAGTCTCATAGAACCATCTTTCTTTTTAGCAAATTAAACAGGAGCACCCCATGGTGATGTTCTAGGTCTAATGAAACCTTTCTCTAATAAATCTTGCAATTGCTCCTTCAACTCTAAAAGTTCAATTTGTGCCATTCGATAAGGGGGTTTTGAAATTGGCTTAGCATTAGGAACTAAGTCAACAGTAAACTCAACTTCCCGATCTGGTATTATTCCAGGCAACTCATCAGGAAAAAATCAGGATACTCATTTACCACTGGCACATCATTAATCTGAATAGTTCCTTTATTTTGAACGACGTGTGCAAGGTAACATTCATTTCCATCTTTTACAAGTTTCTCGGCCTCTTGATATGTTATCAAAAGTAAGGGTTCATTCTTGTAAACAAACTGAAAGTATTTCTGAAAAGAAACTTCTTTAGCTCTACAGTCAATCTTAGCATGGTAAATAGAGAGCCAATCCATACCCAGGATAACATCAAACTCTATTAGAGGTAGAAAAATATGGTTTGCAAGTAGGTTCTTTCCACAGATAAGGATAGGAAGATTCTTATAAATTATTTTTGCCTCGACACTTCCCCCAAGTGTTTTTACCAAAAGTTCAGGAGTCATTTCTTGAGATGGTATTCCCATTTTACTAGAAAAGGTTTCCGAGGTGAAAGAATGTGTAGACCCCGAATCAAACAACACACTGGCATAATCTGAAAAAATAAACAAAGTACCTTATACAACTTCATTTGATGGCCCGACATCTGCTGAAGTAGTTGCAAAGGATTTCACCACCCCTTTCTGCTTGTAGTCTAACTGCTTCCCATCACTCAAGCTCCTTGTCGGACACTCGTTTGCATAGTGACCCATCTCATCGCACTTATAACATTTCACTAACTGTAAATCAAATTTGTTCTTACCTTCACCTTGATCCTTTTCAGTGCAATCACGAGCCTTATGTCTCATCTTACCACATCGGTAGCACTTCCCAGAATTCAGAAGACATTCCCTAGCATGCCTTTTGCCACATTTATCACAAACTGGAAACTTAGTTCTCTTACCATCATACTTTTTTGAAGAATTCTTACCTTTCTCCTGCCACCTCGGTCTCTTCTTCTGCTGGTTGTTATAGAAAACTTGGTCATCGGCAAACTCCATTTCCACCTTCTCAGCACATCGAACAATCTTTTCATAACTTTTAAACTCATGAGAAGCTAATTCCCTTCGATACTTTGGCTTTAATCCTGAGTAGAAACGATTGATTTTACTATCAAGGTCCCGGATAAAATTTGGATCATACCTTGCCAATCGATTGAACCTTTCTTCATAGGAAGCCACTGAGTCTTCCTCTTGACTCAATTCCAAGAATTGATTTTCCATCCTAAGTCGAACAGCCTTAGGAAAATACTTCTCAAGAAACATACCTTTGAATTCATCCCAGTCAAGAGCATCAATCTCATCGGCGTCCCTGATATTTTTAACCATAGACCACCACTGATCTGCTTCACCCTCCAAACGGTAAATAGCAAGACTAACCTTTTGATTTTCTGAACACCCCATGACATCAAAAATCTTCCCCAGTGCTTTAATCCACCCTTCAGCTAGCACAGGGTCAGATGATCCTCTGAATGATGGTGGATGTTGCCTCATGAAATGTTCCACCACTGACGTGTTCCTCTGCGGTTGATCTGGCTGATCTCATGCATGGATACCACCGCCATTTATCGCTTGAGTCAACTGCGCTATTACTGCAACAAACTGTTCAGTTCCAATTCCGACCATCTCAGGATGCTGATTCGGAAGGTTATTTCCTTCTGTATGCCTTCCAAGCACTGCTTCCCTGTTTCCTCTACGGAAAACCATTCTGAACAAACATGTCTTAGATGAAGCAACATGGTAATCTTTAAATGCTATATCATTTCGAAAAAAAATATTTTTGGATAATCATTTAATAGAATTATAACTCCTAAAGTTATCTAAACCGACCTCTGATACCAACTATAAGGCCCCAGCCTTAAACCTTACTTAATCTTGAGTTATTACAAGATTACACATTGAGGATCTTTTCGGGTTTAGAGTTTTAGAGAATTAGATCATAAAACTTGCATTACATTCCACATATAAACCAAGTGGTTACATAAAGATAGTATTCTTCATTCCGATCAATGGAAACACATTTAAAATAAAACATGGATTATTTCTTGACACATCCTTGACTCTATCATCTTATCATGTACCTTTCCCTTGACCTGTGAAAAACATTTCAAAAACTTGGGATGAGCATAAAAACTCAGTATGGGTTATAAAAAAACATGGAAAGGAAACATGAGTTCATATATACATAAGAATGAAATCATACTTTACCCATAAAACATAGGCACTTTAACATACCTCATAAAATCATGAATAAATCATAGAAATCATAAGACATAAAGGTAACTTGAGGCATTCATAACATTCTTACGTAGGGAGTAACCCTCTTGGTTACGTTTGGAATACCCATCATAGTTTATTCCCTAAAATCTCTTCGGAGAAACCTTAACGTTTCACTCCTTCGCGTTACCCAATGCATTGGAGAGCTATATCGGGATCACCCGCCCTTAGTTTATCACGGAACCACCCGTCTTCATAATAATGCCCAAGAACCATAACATAATCGTATCATATAAAACATGCATAAAGGAAACATAACATTTCCACATTTCAATCACAAGATATCAATACAACACAAAAAACATTGTGAAAACCATTTTCAATACCAAAATAAAAGAAAAATAAAACATGGTATTTATTTTTCTTTTAAAAAAAAGGTATGGCTTGTAGAGGAAGCCGAAACTCAAATAACGGTCACGACGGCGGAGAAGTCGTTGTCGCCGCATACGTACGACAAAAAAATTCCCTTTTGTCGTTTAGTAAACGCTTCGTATAAAAATATTCCTTTTGAATAAATGTAAAAGTCAAAGGGATTTATACACCGTATAAAAGAAAGTTGTGTATAAAATAAAATATGCCTCAATGAAAGGAGATTGAGACGAAGTCCCATACCTCGTATCCGACTTGACCCGACCGTTCTTTAATCTCCTGAATAATAAACTTGAGTTAATATCTACTTGCTTATGAACCTTTTTCAAGTTCATTATTCCTTTTATACCATGTTATGAACATCATGTAATCATTTAAGTTAATAGTGTTCATTTTGTCGGTATTTGGTTCTTAAGTCAAAAATAGACTTCTTACACTTACATGTTGTTAATTTGGTCATAGGTTCGTTATATCCAGAATGATATTAATGATTTGGATAACATATATATCATATATATTCATCATATACATGTATTTATAATATTACATCACATTTAGAGGTATGAAATGAAATGCACCGTTCATGGAGACGGTAAGCCGTACGTACGCATGAACGCTACTTCCATTTCTATTTCATATTTTCTGGAATGGAATCATAATGATATAAGAGTATATTATAATTACAGTATAATAACATATATAATATCATTAATTTTATCCTTTACACATTCCACATATGGTATTAACGAATCAAATCACTTTCAGGGGGCGGTAGTCCGCACTTCTTAAAATGAAGATATCGTGTTTACCCATAATGGAAACCATAAAGGAATGCCAAAAATGAAAAAAACAGAAGCTTAAGGAAAACATAAACATATTATATATCATATATAAAAATATTGACATCATAATGGCCACCTTTTGAAGGTGTTAAATGAGTATTGAACAATCATCGTTTCGGGAGGCAGAATTTCGCCATCCACGGAAACTGTATGTTCTTTAATCATTTGATGTAGTTGTGTGAGAGTGTAGCTCAAATAAATATTATAACAACATCCTAGTATATTTAAGATACTGGTGTTGTTACAAAATAAGTAAATAAAAAGAGTTTAGGGGGTTGGAGAAGCAGAATAAAACAAATGAACATGAGAGAATGAATTACCTTTAAAAGTGTAACTCCTTTTGATTTGATCATAAAGGCTTCCTTTGAAAGGATTCTGCCCAAAGGGAATCCTCTAGGATGAGAAGAGGGAAGTGGAGAGAGTAAATGGGCAGGGTTTGGCCGAGCCAAAGGCTTGAGGAGTGTGTGAAATGAGGTAGAGGTGGGGGCCTTTTATAAGAGGAGAGGAGGGGCACTTTTGGAAAGTAAAGAAATATTACTTTATTTGAAAATGTGTTTCGGTTTTAAAAGGTCCCACATTGATATAATTCGTGGATAAGGTGATAAGGGTTCGAAATACACTCATCCAATTGGTTTTGGACATGTGTAGTTCATAGATTTTACATTATCTTTCCATTTTATTTAAATCGTTAAATAATGAGGTCATCGCTGCATCATCATGATGTCATATATAATTTAATTTATTTAATGTATAAAAATTATAAAAAATTACTATGATGTAGGAAATATTATTATATTTCCAATGAATATTTATAATCAAAAATCTGATCTTTATAAACCCATGTAAAAATTGTTTTCGTAAAACATATTATGTTTGTGTCATTTTTACTTTTACATTAAATAAAAAGTTATTTATGTCATTTCCCAACCCAAATGTCTCCATGGGGTCCCCAAGTTGACCCATGGCTTGTCTTGGTCGGCCATGACACAACCAATAAGGTTGGGACATGTGTCTAGGTCATTTCATATTATTAAAGCATTATTTATACCTTAAACTACACTAATTACCACTAATCGCGATTAAAAACTTAATAAGTTACTATTCACCAAAAAATTATTTTAATCTCATTGAACCACATTTTACTTCTTAATGACAACCATGTATGTCGGATTTTCAAAATTCAATACACATTAGTGGTAAACTTTTATTTAACTGAAAAATCAGTTTTCTTGATTACCACTTAGTGGTTTCACTATTCATCAAAAATTGAAGTTTTTCAGAAAATTACCAAAAATTCACCCTAAGCTATATTTGATATTCCGAATTAAAAAATGAAATCTATGTTACAAAATTAAAATCATATAAGTCAAATTAATTAATTTAATAATTAATTCCCGCTGCCAGAGCAAAGAGCGTGTTTTTACAAAACAATAAGTATCAAAAGATTGACACCGGTTTAAGTCTAATTTCAAAGTGAAATTGATTCCAATGACCACCATTGGATAAAATGGTAAAAATATATTCTAATTTAACTTCAAAACCAATTCAAAACATAATCTAATCATATAAATAAATTAGATTAAAAAGCAGTTTTGATGTAAAATGCAGTATTTTTCACTATTCATTAAAAATGAACATTGTCAGAAAAATACCAAAAATTCACACAAAGTAAATTTTGATGTCCCAATCATAAAGAATAAGTTTATTTTGACAAACATAGTTTATAAAATTGTCAAAATATAGATTCAAAAATGGTTTGCCATCAAAAGGCACTAAAACAATCTTTTAAGAATATTAGTGTATTCCATGCATAAGATTGTATTTATTTTCATTTTAAGCCTCTACAACACTATCTTAATCATTAATAAAAATAGATAAAAATATCTATTATTCATTACTTACTTGGGATGTTACATATGGTGTCTGGTTTGTTTTTTGTTTTCAATATACTCATGGATAACCCAAGGATTTGAAAAGAATTCGGTATTATGATTGAGGATGATAGCAGTACTGAAGGTGGTTCAGTTTTACAGTGTTTGCCAATTTTTTGGCCCTCAAAATCTATAATTTTTTCATAGGTCTGAATTACATGAATAATGGTGAATAAAATACTCAAAGGATAGGAATGGTGTTTCTTAGGACATGGTCAACATAACATGATCGAGAACAGTATACAACCAAGACCCATATGGAGGAACGATATGTGGATGAGAAGGGACAGCGTATGAGGTGGTAAGAATTGTTCACAGAAATGGTTCATGGAGAAGGCACGTAGTACGTGGAAGGTAGAATGGTTCTCAATGAAGGATTAGAGTTCATGGGAGTACAATAGTTTTTAGAATAGGTGCATTATGTGGTGATGTTTGTGTCACATCAAAGAGTTTTTAAATCATGTATTTTTAGATTTTTCGCATCCATTTTTCCTATATATGGGCCAGTAATCCCATTCATCAAGAAGATAGTCAATGATTTAAAATTTTTTGGAAGAAATATAGTGATTTAAAAAGTGGTTCATAGAGGAGAAGATGGTACCCAGAGAAAATGATCCATGTGTGGAAAACTAGTCCGTGGAAGCGTGTACGGTTCACAGAGGAAGATCTCGCATTATGTGGAGTAAGGAAGTTTGTGGAGGAAGTAAGATAGTACATAGATGAGCATGGAATAATGCATTGTTGAATGGTAGTACATGGTGGAGCTTACTGGTATACAGAAATAGTTGTGGTACGCAGAGGAGGAAGGTGGTACATGGAACAGTCAAGGAAGACTGAAAATTGAGCAAATCAGTTTGAGAAATTAATTTCCATAACCTACTAGTGTGTAGGAATGTAAATTACATTTCTGGATGAAAATGTGACTTAAAAAGTGTATCCATTTATAGTTGAGGATGAATGACTTAATTCTAAACCATTAAAGTGAACTTCATGTCTATAAACTGAGTTCATATTCGTCCAACATAGTGAGAAAGGAGGAGTCATAAGAAGTGATTCGAGGGATGCAGTGAGTTATACCTACAATATTGTAACGGTAGGGTTACAAGCATAGAGTTACTATGCTAAACTTGTGTACTCCACAACTTGTGATGATTAGTGGATTTATGTGCGACCGGAACACTATCACTGTATTCTCCTTGGACGTAACCCTTAATGGTGAACCAAGTAAATTTTTTGTGTCTTTTATTTTCATGTGATTATTTTTCTTTCTTATCTTACATATCTGATAGGTTTAGCAGGATCCTACAAGCATGGGAACAAGATCCATCAGTTTAAAAGAAACATTTGACACCCTAATTCACCCTCCCCTCTTAGGGTGTTCCAAGGTCTTTCAAGTTGTATCAGAGCCTATAGGTTGTTGGTGTTAAATCATTCTGTTGATATCAAGGATAATTCAGTCAATGTGAGGTGATTCCCACTCTTTGATGGAAGTATCTTTTAGATCTAGAAGAACATGGTGAGATATCATCTATAATCTCTTAGAATATAAGTCCTTTTTGCTACTACAAAATAAATACAAGTAACTGATCCAACAAGGCTATATGTGACTCACACCGACAGGAAAATGATTAATGTAGATGCTAAAGCATAGAATGCTCTAACTGTATATCTTTATGATCTGATCTACTTAAAGGTAATGAGTTTCAAAAATTCTATGTCAATGTGGGAGAAACATGAAGATATTTATGAAGGTGAAATCAAAGTGGAAGGGGAGAAACTAAAAGTCATTCACAATAGGATTGATGATATGATGTTTCACCCAAATGAAAATGATGATAATTTCTTCAATAGAATCCTAGAAGTAGTAGGTAAAATATGAGGATATGGTGAAGAAATCAAAGACATTAAAATTTTAAAGAAAATCCTGAGAAGACTTCGACCTTTAGGAAATGAGAGGGTGTCATCCCTTGAGGAAATGGATTTATCTAAACTCTCTATGGATGACATGCTGAGCAATCTGGTGGAATATGAAATGGGGGTCAAGATAAAAGATGAAACAACATGTGTTTGTAAGGAAATACCATTCAAGGCTATGAATAAAATATAAATTTCAGGAGACAGTGTTGATAAAGATAATGGTGAAAAAGTAATTCTCTCTCTCATTTCCAAAAAAAATTAAAAAAGGGAAAAGAGAAATTTGAAGGAATGTTACCAATGGCTTTTTCTCATTGTGGAATATTTGGGTACATTACCTGTTGGTGCCCAAGAATGTTTGATGATGAAGGAAGTGAAGATGAAAGCATTTAAAAGCCTCAAAAATAATTTTTTAGATGGGTAAACATCAAATCTGGAAAGAAATTATAGAGAAAACCTTTCTTATATGAGTAATAAGTTGATGATAATGAATTAGTAGAGGTAGATGAACCATAATTTAAGTCTGGAATGCACGCATCCATGATTATTACAATTAAAAAATAAGAACCATCGAATGATAAAGCAAGAGATAATCAGTTAACCTCTAACACTGATCTCAAGGTGAAACTTAAGGATGTTTTTGCTAAGAGTGAGAATCAATGTAAGATATGCCACATGTGGAACGAAATTGTAGAAGAATAATCTAAATATATTGACTAGATTAGATATTAAAATTAAATACTAGTATAATTATTGAATGTTCAATCAATAAGACATGAATGTATAGATGATGCAATGGAACAGAAGCTCATAATATATGAACATGCGAAGTTCATAAATGTCCTTACCTCGGGACTAGAGGAGAAGTACAAGACTATTGAGGGTCTATAAGAAGAAGTTTTTAAATGTAGTAGTAAAATTGAAAGTTAATCAATTTCAAAAGATAAAAATAAGATAATATTGTTTGGAAAGTTCATAGATGTTGGGCTGCTAGAGAGTGGTAAACACAGTTCTGATAGAGTTGAAAATAATTTTAATGAATAAAGACCTATAGACATGTGTAACTCTATTTTTTGTGATGCGGAAAAAATGAAATGATGGAAGTAAAATGAGCCAATAAAAAGAAAAGATAAAATCTAGGATTGATGAAAAGTCACCTAATGTGCTAAAACAGAATCCCTCAACTCAAAATAATTGGAGAAGAGTAAAATATTATCTACCATCCTTAAATGACATAAAACCTTAGTATTTTCCTTAGGAAGGATACATGTAGAGGAATAGATATGATAGGTCATTTACTTTGATTAAATGTCAATTATATGGCTATCTGGACCATACCATGTAATATTATGAAGAGGAAAGATGCTATTTGAATGGGGAAGAGATAAGAGTTCAGCAATATAGAATAATTCCATATCCTACTTCCAATAGAATAAATTATTTCAATAGATACTATTTCCAATTCTCTAACATTGGTCATAATTCTTTTTATTTCTGTCAGAGAAAATCTATGGATAATTCATATAGAACTCAAATAAAAGTAAATACCCATCAACCAGGCTGTGTTTCTCTTGCAATAGATTTTATCCTTTAGGATAAGAGAATGAATATGAATAACTTATAAATGTATATGAATTAATTGAATGGACCTTAGTGTCCTACAATCAATCAAATATTTCATGGAAATAAAGGAAGAAAATTGAGAAATCCAACCTTGCAAAAGTATCTCTCAAAGCTAAAAAAACAACATCACCTAGATTCTTGATTGCATATTCTCGTCCTATATGGCCGTTAATATGGATTTATTAATGAATGTAAATAAAATGGGTGATGGTATAGTTAGGTTTAATAATGATAATTTTTTATAGATCAAAGGATGTGTAACTACCAAACTGGACAATAGCGAGCTAAGGAAAATTGATGTTCTCAATGTGGATGGGTTGCATCACAATCTCCATAATATGAGTCAACACTTTGACCTAGGAAATAGGGTATCATTAAATTAATAGGGGTAAAATATAAAAGGGGAGATATAAAACTCTCTCATGAAAGGATGGAAAATTTAAAGAAACTTATATCTGGTTGATAGTAAAGAAAACACATGCTACATGAATGTTAAGGAAGAAAACAACTTGTGGCGTCAGAGATTAGGGAATATTAATCAACATGTCATGGAAAAGTTATCGATGATGAAGATAATGATGGATATACCAAATTTAAAACATGGATGGGAGAAGATTTTTGATGCATGGATATGATTAATGTTAGTGAGTATTTCATATTATCCTAAGAATAATAGAGAATGAAATTTTCCATACCTCATTCAACTGATGTATGTGGTCCGATAAATATTGTTGGAACTTATAGAGATAGGTAACTGATTTTTTAAATATATTTTTATAGTAGAATGGAATTTTTGATGTTTATACAAAGGAAACAATAAGTTATTGATTTTATGAAATTATATCATCCAATCCTCAAAAATGATACTAGACTGACCATCAATGTTCTGCGATCTGACAATGGAGGAGAATATACATCCATTGAGTTTGAAAACTACATGGAGAAACGTGTAATACAACATGAGGTGGATGATATGAGAACTCCGAAGAAAAATGGATTTTTTGAGTTCCAGAATCGATTAGTAAAGAATATTACAAGAGCTATGATGATTTAGAGTCATATCTCATGCCATTACAAGAAAGTGGTCGTTGAAGATGATGTTTATATTCAAAACTAAACAAGTCTTTATATGTAGGAAACTAATAAACCCTATGAGTTATGGCATGGGGGGAAGCCCTCATTGAAGTATTTTCTTTTTTTTGTAAGTAAATTATTTATCCAAAACAAAGAAGGAAATCAGTTAAAGTATGATGATGCAGAAGATGAAGAAACGTTCCTTGGAAATTCAATGAATAGAAAAGCCTACAAATGTTTCAATAAACATATTGTAATGTTTGTCGAAAGTAGTGATGTAAATATCCTTGAAAATAAACTCACAAATTCCTCAAGTAACTCTTATACTGATGTGATAAAAGATGATGAAGAATGTGAACATGGAATGGATCCAAATACATAAGTAGAGGAAGACGTACAAAACACTTCAGATTCACATCATGATATTGACTTAGAAGAAGAATCAGAAGAGGAAACAATGGCAGGAGAAAATTATATAGAACCTAAAATGAGAAATTAAATAGTCGAAATTGATTGATCCAACATCACTGGGGATTTGAAAAATCTCATGCAGATGAGAAGATTGAGGAATATTGCACAATATGTATTCCTTTATTTTTTAGAACCATCATCATTTGAAAAACCTACAAAGGATAAATCCTGTGATCCAGTGGAGAGACTCAAAAATCCCAATGTAATTGGTACAATGTATATTTTCAAGAATACATTTGATGAGATTGGAAACATGGTCAGAAACAGGGCTTGTTTGGTGTGAAAAAGATATTCTCAAATTGAAGGTATTGATTTTTGAGAAACATTATTCCCAGGGTCTATACTGTAGTCAATCATACTTTTTTTTCCAAGTAAATGGAAATAGGGTACAAAGTGTATAAAAAGGATTTCAAAATCTATTTCATAAATGGTGTTCTTGAAGAAGAAGTTTATATAAAAAATATCGTGGGTGTTCTACTTGGAAATGATGAAATGAAGTTATGTAGACTAAAGAATGATCTCTATGGTTTGAATTTGGCACCACAGGTGTGGCACTCTCAGCTGGAATATTATCTGAGAAAGGTTGAATTTAAAAGAGTAAGAGCGGATCACAAAATATATGTGAATAATTCTCAGAAATATTAGTTCACTGAACTTGTGTATGTTTATGATATTATTTTTGGTGGAAAACGATAGGGATTAGTGGATTAATTTAGAACCACATAGATTTACAATTTGAAATTTCTATGATTGGTGAACAAACATATTTTTTAGGACTTCAATTAACTTACATGAAGGGATAAACTTTTATAACACAGGAAAAGTGTGAAAGGTAGTTGCTGAATAAGTTCTATATTAAAGACACCAAACCGATATTAAATCTAATTGTAGTTGCAAGAAAACATGGAATGCATGAGGATGAGTCATTTGTTAATCCCACAATGTACTGGAGAATTACAAAAAATCTTATTGTACCTAATAGAAACACATCCATATATTGTCTTGGTATCATTTTTAATGGCCCACTTTCAAAGAAATTCAAAGGAATAATATATGGAAACAGGGAAGAGAATGATGAAGTATATTCAAGGCAGTTACAATTACGGATTACACATTTTTTCTATAAGAGATAGGTAATTATCATCATTTTCTAATGCTGACTCGGTTAGATATTTTGTTGATAGAATGTCCACAAGTGGAGGAGAATTATTTACTTGAAGGAAATGTGTGGGTTGGTTGAGTAAGAAAGAGGAAAGAACTTCTCTCAGTACTAATGAAGCTAAGTATATTTATTCTGTAAAATAATGGACTCATCTACTTTGGATGAAGCAATAGCTGAAAAAGATTAGCGATGAGGTGAAATAGAAAATGTTGATTCATTGTGTTAACAAGGGGGAATTGATAATAGGAAGAATCTTGTTCAACACTCACATATGATGTATATTGAAATTGGATATCACTTCATTAAGAAAAAAGATGAACAAGGAATGATAAAAATGGTTCAGTTGGGAACTGGTGATCAAGTGGCTAATATTCAGACCAAGACACTAGCAGCGGCTGTGTTTGAGAAACAATGGTCGAACCCTGGTGTTCAAAAACCTCCTAGTTCCCAGGGAGGTTAAGGAACTCCCCTCACCCCAGTTGTTTGAACATTTTTAATTTGTTTTTTTTAAGTGATACAAGTTTATGGGGGAGATACAATCGAGGTGGCCCATAATTCATCTCTACTGGTCAGGATTAGGTTCTTTGGATTTATTTACAAGGGTGGGGGGGATTGATAAATTCATGGAAGGTGTACTTATTTTTTATGATACATGAAAAATAGAGAATAAATAAAGACAAAAAATGAAACTATGGTGGAGAAAAGAAAAACATTAGAACCCTAAGAACTCAATTCAAGTCCTCTCTCTTGTTTTCAACACTAATCATTTATCATGTATGTTTAGAGGATTGGATGAGTTTTTTCATGAGTTAGGGTTTTGATTGTGATTAGATCTTTATTTAATTTATCTAGAGATTGTCAAAAAACCGAAAGGAGGATATTGTTGAACCCAAGGATTGTTTATAGTAATGGATTATGGTTTTTGTTTATTGTCAATATGAAAATGAATGACCTATGGGTTTTCATATAATTTGGTATTATTATTGAGACTAAAATCAGTAATGAATGTGGTGTAGGTTTCTAGTGTTTTCAAAAAATTTGGTTCTCGAAATCTTTATTTTGTTCATAAGAGTAAATGGAATGAAGAATGATGACAAAATCAGCAATGGAATGGAACAGTGTTGCTCTGGACATGGCCCGTATATCATGTCTAGGAATGGTATGAGGCCGTGAGAAATATGTAGGAATGATTACGAGGTAGTGAGAATGGTTCGTGTAAACAGTTCATGGTGAAGGCATGTGGTACACTGAAGGTGGAATTTTTTATGGTGAAGGCTCATAGTTCACATGTGGCAAACAATTCGCAGGATAGGTAAAGTATGCAGTGAATTTCGTGCTACGTCCATGATTTGGTAAATTTTTGATTAAAAGAATTTTCTAATCCATTTTTTATATATAAGGAGTAGGAATCACCTTTTTTAAGGAGAGATGCTATGATTTTAAAGTTTTGGGAAGAAATATGGCGAAGAAATAAGTTTTTCATGGAGGAGAAGATGGTAAGTAGAGAGAACGATCCGTGTAAGGAAAAAACAGTATATGGAAGAGATTGTCGTTCATAGAGGAATCACTCATAGTATTCACAGTAGGTATGTTTACGGAGGAAGTAGGGAAGTAAAAGACTGAGCAGGGCAGTACACAGAATAGCAGAGAAGTACACGATGGGACTTGATGGTACACAAAAATAGTAGTGGTATTGTAGAGGAGGTGATCTGTGAACCATACTATCAAATCAATATGAGGAAGAGGTATATGGAATGTTGAACACTCCAGGAAGCCTACAAATCGTACAAATTAGTTTGAGTAATTAATTTCCATAAAAAACCAGTGTACTAGAATGTAAATTACATCTGTGGGTGAAAACATGACTTCAACATAGCATCCATTTACAGTTCAGTATGCATGATTTAATTATAAAAAATTGAAGTGATTTTCAACTCGGTAAACTGAGTTCAGATTCTTCTAACGTAGTGAGCAAGGGGGAGTCTGCAGAAGTGATCTGAGGGACATAGTGAGCTATCCCTAAAATATTGTAAATGAAGTTCTCCCAGCACCGAGTGTCTGTGATAAACTTTTGTACTCCAAAACTAGTGATGATTAGTGGATTTAGGTATAACCATCACACTTTCGGCGTATTCTACTTCTACATATCCATTCGTAGTGAACCAAGTAAAATTACTATGTCTTTTCTTTGCATGTTATTTTTGTCTTTCTACTCTTACTTATCTGACAGTTTTTATAGGTTCCTACCAATGTGGGAATAGAATCCATCTGTTTAAAATAAATATTTGACACACTAATTCACTACTCCCCTCTTATGGTGTTGTAGGGTCCTTAAGTTATCATGTACCTAAATACCATGGCATCCAATAGTTATCATTTCTTCATTTAGATTCAGTTATAATTATCAAGGAGCATTTCAATATGGAAAGCGATGTATTAATTTCATTCAATGTTTACTGATTAAATAGAACGGGTTTTAGTAATTTATTCTTCCATATTAATTATTCTTTATCCAGTTATTTAAATGAAATATGTGTTCATTTATTTACCATTATATATTTTTTATACACTCTCTCTTGATTTTTTAATTACATGGAATATGTGTTCTATTATTTATCTTTATATATTTTTTATCTTCAGTGATTATTTATTTTTTTCTATATACATAACACATACTGTGTATTTGATCTTACCCTTATTTATTTCCATTTCCCATGGAATAAATGAATTGTTCTATTAAATATATGCAAGTATATGATCAGTGGGAATAATGTTATTATAGAAAAACAATTATGTAATAATTTGTGTAATCATTTGTAATAAAATAATAATTTTTTTATTTGTTTTACCAAGAATACAAAACTCTTTTTTTCCTTCAATTTTTGATTCCTTGTAATCATGAAATTGTAATGGAAGATGACGCGATCTATAGGCTTATAGAGTGATGGTTCTATAGTTGGTATCAAAGATTGTTTAGTAGAAACCATGGGAACTATATTTATGAAAGCAAAAATTATGGAACATAAACCTAATATAGAAATTGAAGATTATCATTGAAGCACATATGTCATCATTAACATAACAGTTATGGATTCCATCACATAATTATGAGATTATATTTTATCATAAGTTATAAGTCTTAAAACCCACTTTTTAGGTTTTGTTAATGGATTTCTTCCAAGATTAGTGATATTTTGGATGAAATTTATGGAAATAAAACTCAATAGTTTATTATTTGTTTTTTTAAAATGTTATTAGATGAATAATGAAATTTCATTTTAGATACACGAGTTTAAATGTATTAAAAACCTTCAGTGTTTTTATGATAATTAATGAAATTTTAATAATAGTAAAATATGATTATTAGGCTTCAAAAAATACGTTGTATTAAAAACCATTAATAAAAGGGTATTTAAAGAGTAAATTTCAAGGATGTTTTTAATTTTTATTTATGAAATTATATTATTATGGTTTCATAAAAAATTTCATATATTAGGTGGTGGAGCTTATGCCCATTATTGATGAGGGATAATGGTTTCTCCCCTACCAGTAACCTAGGTGATGTACTGGTTAATTTGTAATTATTTTTATTTAAAAAAATTTATGAATAAATATTAATGATGAAATAATAGTGTTAAATTTTAAGATTACACATTAACATATTTAAAATACTATATTTGGAGAATAGTTATAGAAAAGTGGAATACTTTTTCACTCTTTTATAGGCATTAAGATCTGTTATAACATTATTTTAGTGACTCTTGCATCAATGATAAATTTAAGATAACCATTTTTTGAAATAATTGATGAAGTAGAAATTGATGAAAGAAATAAAAAAGGCTAAAATTGTCTTTGTGAAATAGAAATATTTCAAGAAAGTATATTTAATTATGTTCAAAGATAGTAAAATAATTACACAATATTAGGGAAATTATCAAAAAAAATTCCATAAAACTTTTTTTTGTAACAATATTCTTTTAAATCATCAGATATTTATCACTTTTGGGCCCCAACATTTCATCAATTATTCACATGTTATTGATTTGTGTCCTCAATAAAACTTTATAATTATTTACACTTTTCCACCAAGTCTACATCATCACTTTACACTAATGTTCTCCTCCTTATAATTCAAGTTATATGTTATTTCATATTAGCATTGTACTTCCCTTTCACTCTTATTAAGGGGTTATTTTATTAAACCGTTTAAGATGTGGTTTTCTCAACAAATTAATTTATAAATATCAAACCATTCACTACAAAGATCAAGATTAAATTTTTAAGATGTTATTTATTTAATGTGTGGATAATGTAATCACTAGAAAATTCAAAATTCGTAACATTTATCTGATATAGCATATGACACACAACACCAAAAATAGAAAGAAATATAAAAAATCAAAAATTTATGGTATATTTAATATTTTATATAAATTTATGGATTATATTTTTTTAATATTAACTCAATACTGAGTTATCTTGAATCACACATAACAGAGAGAGTTTTTATATCTAGCATTACACACAAGACTGAGTTTTACAGGGCAACAATATATTATTAAAATTATATTATTTAAGAAGAAATAACATGGACATTAAATTAATGGTTATGAATATTATTAACTATGTTACGAATATATATTGTTGAAACACATATAAAATGAATACATTGACTAAAAATTAATTAAAATGAATATAAAAACCAATTGAATATAAAGGAAATGTTTTTAGGATCATAAATGAGTTTTTTCCTAATAAATTAAATTAATTACTATTACTGAATGATCTTACTGAAATATATAATATATATTCAAAAATATATATTTTACATTCATAAAATATATTTGATAATCTTATGAAAAGAACGAACCAATATTACAGATTGAAATCTATATTTTTTTAAAGGTGTTTTTTTCACCATTTAATGGTGCACATACTTTAAAACTAAATTTTGAAACGTTTATAAATTTAATATGAAAAAATAATCTTCATTTTCTAATTCTTAATTTTAAACATTTTATTGGTTAATTGTTTCTTTTTTTTATAAGAAGTTTCATTTTTTCATGAATACTGTAGATATTGAATTGTAATTGAAAACTGACTTCATATATATAATCTATAAGAATAAATTATGATTTAAAATGTTTTTATTTAAATTAGATAAATTATATATTAATGAATCTAACTTAGGTAATTTTATTAAATTATACAATGAATTTGGATATAAAAACATTTCAAAAATTTGAACATGATTACATTTAAACCCCTCTTTCCAAGTTTGTCTGTGAGATTACATTTAAATAATTTTAGAAACTTATGTGATTTTAATTTGTAAAAATGGATTCCATATTTGGAATCAGAATAATATATAATTTATATGATGGTATATTTATATTTTGAATAAAAATATTTGTGATTGTAGTTAAAAATAATTATTGTGATTAAAGTAAAAATAAGTTTAGCAAGGGACTAAACCTAAAACTCAAGAAAAACATGACCTAGAAACATGTCTATACAATATTTTAGGGCCATATTTAGACTTTATCATTACATTTATATAATTATAATCATTATTGGATGAAAATTATGTAAGATTCCTCTCAATAATGTTTACCTTTTTTATTTACATGAATTCCACTCCTCCCCCACTATAAAAAAGCACTCACCTCTCCCACATATTCACAAAATTAAAGACCGTTGGACCTTAAAAAACCTAACCATGTAACATAAAAACATCCCTACCCTTATCCTAGATTCTTAAATTTGGGTAGAATGTAATGAAAGTAAATATTTTCATATAAATCAAAAGGATTTACCCGGATGAGAGGCAATGTTGTTCAACGATCAGTTTTGTTTCATTTATTTGAACACCTATTGTATTCTAGTTATATCATTAATATATAAAAACCAAGTTATTATAAATATAATGAGATATTTTTATGATAATTTTATTACCTCCACATACACACACAATTTTCAATTAGGATATGCAATCATCGTTTTTGTGTACGGAGGACAACATCCTCGTAAACTTATGTCGTTCATTTTTCCATTACCATCATCCAAGATTGGGAATAATGACGGATTTATACTTTATATATTTTTTATATGATATTTATAACCTCATTATGATTTTATAATTATATCATAACATATAACTTCATGATTTCCATTTCTTGGGAATAAGTCTATATTTTTGTGGATATCTGGACTCTAGCCTCCATAAAGTGATGTGATTCGTTGACACATTAATTGAAATTTATAAAGAATTGTTTAAATGGAAAAAATGTGATATATATTTTTAAAATTTTAAAATTTAATTATAATATAAATATATAGTATTTATTTTTCATTCAATTAATATGACATGAAAATGGAAACCACATTCATGCTTATGTATGTCATTCTATCTCAACGAACATAGTATTTCATTTCCTTTCTCCAATATTTTTGGATTACATTAAATACATATATAATGAACTTATTTAATATTTACAAAATGGTTTACATTATGGAGATTATGAAATCATGATCTATTGAATGAAAAGATAAATAACAAGTCTAGTCGAACAACTAGGTGATTAACACCTAAAATATTGAAAATAATGAAGGATTATTACCAAATGGGTAATAAAATATTATAAGAAGATAATATATGATATTTTAAATATGATTATGGGTATGGTATAAGTTAATAAAATGATTAAAATCATCATACGAGGTGCTAAAGTACATTTAGAAAAAGGAAACGGCATGTTAGTGATTTCATCTCAATTTACATTTCATTGAGACTTAGTTGTTATTATGCACCTAATTTATTTTATATGTTTTATATACTTCCATTTTACAAGTTAAATCCAGAATAATTAATTATTAATGATATTTTATGATTCCATCTTCATTATTTCAGTCAAGGGGGTTTGAATTAATTGTAACCATGTGCTAACAAATTGTATAACTCGATTCCTTTTCCCTAGGATATATTACTTCCTTCTTGTTGTTAATATTCTAGGATTATGTGTGTAATCACTTTTACTATATAAAATCTTTTAATAATTTTATTATTTATATTAACATTTCATAAACATAACTATTTCATTGATTTATTCTCAGTTCTATGTTATGGTATTTTCAAGGGTTTACTTTACAATATCATTTTTTTGTGGGATTATTTACAGTTGAATTTCTGTTAAAGAAAAATATAAATTAATTTTTTAATAAATCAATTCATAGTATTTTACTCTTTTTATTCTTCATAAATTTCAATTAATATATCCACTTTTCAAATATTTGTTACTAAATATAGTTGATAATTTTTTAAGAAAACCCAAATTTATTTCTAAAATTCGGTCTGAAATCTATTTTCTTTCAAAACCATGTTTTATAAAAGTGTTTTTAATTTTTTGTAATATTTCAAAAATTATTTATTAATTAATTTTATACAAATTTTTTAGAAGTAATATTTTTTTATATTTCTTAATAATGATATTTTTTAGCATTTTTATCATTAAAAAGGAATGTTCTTTTTACCTTGTAGGATATCTACGAAATTACCTACTATCATTTCCTTTTATATTACATTGAAATTTTCCAAATATATTATTATATAAAATTTTGTTTGGAATTTTATTACATTGTCACATTTGGTACTTATTTAGTAAACATTCCATGATATTTATGAATCTGGAGGAGACATGGGATTAGACGATTGATGTAATGTTCGATAGTAATTTTTTAGGATAAAATTTTTTAGGGTGTGTACACTATTTTATATTATTATCCTAAAAGAAGGAAAATTTCAAAATGATTTTGAATTTTTATTTTGTGGGTGGTTCATTTTGAAATATGTGTATTCAATTTCAATTTTAAGAGATAGAGAACCATAAATAGATCTTTTTGGGTAAGGAATAGTGATCATATGGTTAATGGTATGATTGTAAAAGCATATAAGAGGGTCAAAGTGGTCAATAAACCAAATTTAACCATATACAATGTCGACAGTTTGATAAGACACCATCAGTGTAACACCCAAATATTTTTAATGTATTTTACCTTTTAAATAATCATTAAGTATTTGACAACTTTCTTTACATACAACTTCATATCGAAAATATATCTAATATAATATACTTAGTACCTATGTAATTGAATTGGTGGGAATTATTAGGATTGAAAACATTATGAAATACAATGTTAATGTTCATACTCAACAGAAATGTATAAATTACATATTATTAATGAAGAAGTCAAATTTATGTAAAGTAATTTTACTCATCGGAAATAATTTTAATTAAAAAAATTTATATATTAATTTTTGTGAGATATTAATATGATTATTTTTCAAATTCATTAAATTTAATTTTATATAATAAAATTAATTTTTGATATTATCATATCACTATCATCTAAAGTGATAGTTTCGTATTTTTATGAATATATAATTTTACTATAAATAGTAAAATAATTAATATTTTGTAAAATATGTTTTTATAATTTCATTTTTCAAAAAGTAAAATCATATTTTGAATTAATTTTATAATTTCATTTGTTATATTTTTGACTTAAAATAATCAATTAATATCATAAGAATCTACATTATGATTATTTTTCTAAGAAAATTGTTATACATAACAATAATTTTTTACACAAATTAGTTTTCTGTTACCTTTTAGTGAATAATTTAAAATTTAATTCCTTCCAAAAATATTGAATCAATTAGATTAAATGAATTCATTATTTTTAGTAAGAATAATTAATATTATATTATACGTTCAAGTTATTTTTTTCTAATTTTAAATAGTAGTTAGGTGAAAAATTCATTACAAGCCTAAAGTGTAAAAGGTATTAATCTAAAGATTAGTTGGATAAAATTCTCTAAAATGTCTATAAATACTATTTTTTGAATATATTTCATATCTACATCATCATATAATAAAAAATTACCCAATGTGAATAATTTATTCTTGATTAATACTATAATATATTATAATACTTTGATGAATTCCAAGTTTGTCCTATCACTCCCATACAAAAGGGCACAACATCAAAACTCTTCCCCAAAATAAATGATCCATCTAGATCATTATTTAACTCCCATAATATCATCATAAAATTAATCCTAACATCTTAGATGTATTGGTTTCAACATAATACCATTTATTAAAAGAATAAAGTGTAATCTATAAGTGGTATCTCAATGAATAGGTATAACACTTAATCGTGCATTGTTAGTTTTATTTCTTCTTACATATCCTCTGAAGGTATGGTATCCATTCCGAAATAATGAAGTATGTATATTAAATATACTATTTTTTATTATGTATATTGATTATCCAATATCAACCTCCATTACACCAAATTGAAATTGAAAAGTATCATCTGGGCATACATGACAACTACCACCCCCGCATAGAAATATGATTCATTTTCTGTCACCGTATTTCATGGATTATAATTATGATGGATTTAATATTAAATATTATATTTATTACATAGTTAAAATTTTTAATTTATATTACTTCATTTAATTTCTTACCTTTATGTCCTTTGGAAAACTATAACGTCACAAGTTCATGTGTGAAAACTACCTCCTCAACAAATCGATGTGATTCATTTTTCATTTATTCTTTACATGGATCTTAATAAATATATATTTAATTAATATATAATATAATTATCATATAATAAATAATTTTTATTTATGAATTTTGATTTACCTTTCTATTGTTCCATCCATCAAAAAATGGAAACATTACTCATGTGTACATATGAATTATCAAAACGAGCATGAAAAACAAAATAGTTAAAACCTAGATCAGTGATTTTAATAATCAACTTTTTAAAAATATTCGATATGATGTTATAATTAAATCATATATTTTATCATATTTATTAATATAGACTTAAGTAAAAAAACTATTTAATATATTAATAACCGATATTTATTATATAGGTTGTATTAATGAATAGGTATAAGGAAAAAATTATTTAATAGATTTATGTTTCAATGTCATTTTAACTGATATTATTTATGCTTGAATTCCTAATGATGGAATTATTATCATCATTATCTGATAAGAACAATTTATTTTTATTATCCTATATATATATTTTGAATTTAATTTTGATAATAATTTTCCAACCGTAGGTAGTAAAATGGGTTTGAAAATGTTTTGAAGGATGGAGACCTTATTTCACAACAATTGATCAAAAATCATAAACATTATATATTAATGTCTTCTTAAAGGATTACAATAATTTAAAAAACCACTCATAAATTATTTTTAATGACATTTTTATCATTAATTATATTTTAATAATCAATAAAAAATTACATTCTTGCCATTTCTTGATCAATGTAACTTTTACAAGAGGTGTGAACAGAATCGTTGTTCTAATAATCATGGGATGAATATAATATCCTTAAATAATGACCTCTCCATTATTTACTACAAAATTTACAATATTCTGCCAAAAGTTTTCAAAGAAAATTGTTTTATTAATATTTCCTAAATAATATTTTATTAAATATGTTATTTCAAAAGGTAAATTAATTTTCCTCAAAAAAAATCTAGTGATCTTTTGAAATGAATTTTTCAAATATGATAACAACTTGTATCTACCCTAGTTCACCAAGATGAGGGAAGGTATAGAAAGGTTCCATTCCCTTCCTTCTTCAAGATTAAGGATAGATAATGACCCCCCGAGTCCCGCCTTCAATAGGCCCTAGAGTTGCGACTAACACCAAGGGTAAAGAATCTCAAACAAAATGGAAGGCATTAAACTTTTTTTAGAACAATATCAGGAGATAAGATAATAATAGTCCATAAAACACCAAATACTAAAAGTAAAAGTAAATCCAAAATCCATTCCCACATGCATGTTCAAAAGTAAATTTGATACAAAGTACGAAAAAACTACAAAGTAAAGTACCAAAATAATAGAAACAAAGTAGAAACAACAACTAGCCTGAAGCTTGAGCTAGTAAGGTCCGACATAGTCCTCAATGTCCTCCTAGAAACCTGAAAACAATTATATATATATATATAGGTTGATCATAAAAGTATACTCAGTAGGGAGACTAAATTCATTCATGCACAAGTGCGGAAATATAATAATGTCACGATGAAGATAGAGGAAACCAAAAAAACACATATCAAGGAAAACAAACCACCCAGAGTCACTAAGGAACACTAACCAAATAGCTCAAATAAAGTAATGTAATAGTATAAGCACTTCAATAGTTGGTACCCTGATCTACTTTCCCAATGGTTAATTTCTCATTCCTAACGGGTAACATCTTGAACCTACCAATATTCCAATACATAGTCCCACTACCACAACCTTCCTGCACACATCTAGGACCTAAAACCACACACAACCCCCCCCATAGATACACGGATCGCAAAACAACTTTTGTCCCCCAAAGACACCTGGGCCTCATCCTCAAGACACATGGTAAAACATCCTGTCCCAAAAACACCTAAGCCTCTCATACACAACAAACCTTGACTTATGGATCATGAAGTATGCTAATCCTCAGAACATTACAACATGTTTTGATATGCTTGAGAAGTAAGAACCCAGAAGTGGGTGTGGGGAAGAAAGTTAGTAACCAATCATCCATCCTCCCACATAGATGTTGGGAAAGATACCCTCTCCTAGGAAATGGGGGTGTTGGAAACATGGTTCTCGACAAGGGTGGGGTGAGTATAGAAATCACAATAAACTATAGTTTATACACATGTATAAGAAAACACTCATCTAATACTATGTAATTTTAAAAAAACCATCCCAGTTAGAACCACTTTTTATGTTACCCCTATATGAACAACCACACAAATAGCCACTTCCAATCATAAACCCAACCCCTTTCTCATTTAACCAACTTCCATTTATTAATTAATGGGTTTACTTTAATTTATTCTAGAAATACCCTAGGAGACTACCAAGAACAAAATTGAACAAGGGAAGAGGATACAAGGTAAAAAATTTCAATTTTAACACCCATTCATGAAAACAACAGTGAATAAAAACCATAATCTCTCACTGCACACCCCCTTTTTCCAAGACACCCATTAAACCATTTCTAACTATAATTTTTCAAAGTTATACTGCACAATCATTCTCTTACTAGTAGGACCTATAGACCCATTGCCTAACCATTTCCTAGATGCAGCCCCATTGAATAACAAGTTCATAACTACACTATAGTCCCACTGCCCAATGTTGTCTACAGCCACAACACAACAAAGGCAGTACCACTGTCTATAAGTAAATCCATTCCATAATCAATCAGTCACTGAAATTGGTATACAAACATTCCCCCTATACCACCCCATACACAAGGACCATAGACACTACAACTAGGCCACAACCCCACTGTAGACACATACCACACCCTTCTCACATAACCAACCAAACACATTATGCAAAAACAACATTAAGCTAAGCATATTCAATTTGAGAAAGATGGGTTCATTAATTCCACTTTAAAATAATTGTGGTGATCACACAATAGTTATGATCCTATGGAATCAATTTTAATTATCAAAATATACATGAATAATAATATTTCATGTTACATCAATTTATGAAGCTTCAAAAAAATAACATCACCAATGCAGAAGAAAATACAACCAAAAATCATGATTTTTAGAAGGCGTACAGCCACCAAAACCGATAGAAGAATCAAATACAATAGGCTTTCATCATTACACCACTACCAGACCATTATTTACTTGATTTAATTATATTCTTATGTATTAATTATTAAGAAAAGGATTCATCCATTCTTGAAAAATAATCATTAGTACCCCCACTCTTCATGATACACAAATAAAGAGAGGCATAAGAAATACCTACCTGGATGATCCAAGGATCGATGTTCCTCCTCACGCCAAGAACAAGGGGTCGCACGAGCAACAGTAAACACTTTAGAGGAAAACTGAACATGAAGCTACAACAAAGGTTCATAACCCCTTAAGGAAGAAGGAATGGTCTAAGTTCACAAAGAGGAAACTAAAAGGGTCTAAGGAAGAGGAGATCCCAGTTTAAGAAATGTATAGATCCTAAAATAATGGTATAGATTTCAAAATACATGAAAAATAGGACATGGTTGGACCATGAAGCTCAGTGGTAATAATGATTACGGGACATTATGAGATATTATTAATTTAATTATTTTCCTCAGAAACAGTGGAATGTGCATTTAAAAGATATAATAGTTGATAGGTTCACTTTTAAGGATTTAGAAACAAGTAATAGGGGTGAAACTAAAAAAACAAGAAATGAGTCATTGATGCTAAGCCATTTATGGGTGAGCTGCTAACATGAACTACCGACACTGATCCACCAATGATGAACTATCGACACAATGAATTACTGATGACATGACTCACCGACACCCTGACTCACTGATGCCCTGTCACCGACTCCCATACTCACTGATGCTAACACGCTTGACTCACCATTGATGATGAACCTAACTCACTGATGTTGACTCCCCAGACTCACTGATGTTGATGCCCCTGACCCACCAATTCCAATGGGTCGAAATGGATATTTTTGGCTAACTCTCAGAATAAGTCATAGAAATCCCCCAGAACACCATAAAAACTGTATTTTCTCAAAGGAAATACCTCAAGAAATTTTGGGTTATTACATCAGATGCCTCTCAAAATATCCTCATCCATGAGAATTCAAAACTAAACTAGAAGGAATAAGGGTTTGAAAAACCACCCTGTAAGATACCTCTCAAATATAAACCACCTTGTGTTGTTCGAAAACTAGAGTTAAAGCCTAACATCCAAGAACACATTCTTGACATCTATCTCCGGAACAACTCTTTATGCACTAAGGCCCCACTACACAAAACAACCATACAAACACCAAAGGTAACATTTTCCATAATTATTGATTAGAGAGCTCCTTCTTCCATGTCAAGATATTATCAGCAATGCGAGGCATTGACTCACCTACACCGGTTCAAAAACATCCACATTAATGCGTATTGATTAGGGATCATGTATTCCCATCCACATATGTCCTGACATTTAACATACATTTAGATAATAAGTAAAGAACACATCTCAGAGAAAATGTGGTCAAGAATTACATCATAATCAAAGAATAAGGAAAAAAACTAGATTAAAACTCAAAACATCTCTGGGTATTAGGCACAAATTTTTGCCTCTCGCTCCCATGTATTCTCCTTGATGCCACCATGCTCCATAACACATGAACTAATGGAATGGCCCGTCCTCAAAAAACCATATCTTGATGGTCCAAGATCTCTAATGTCAGCTCCAAAAATGTCAAATCATCCTTGATATCCAAATCTACACATTCAATGACATGGGAGTCATCATGTAGATACTGACAGAGCTAAGAGATATAAAATATGTTGTGTAACCTCTCTAACTATGGTGGTAATTCCAGATGATATGACTCCTATCCAACTCATCCCAACACCCGAAAGGACTGATTAGCCTAGGAGAATGCTTTTCCCTCTTCGAAAACTATGCTACCCACATCAAGGGGAAACCTTCAAGAAAACATGGTCCCCAACCTACAAATACAGTAGACTCCTCCTATAATTAGCATACGACTTTTTCCAGTCCTGATCCACCTTTATCCTATGAAGAATGAGCTGAACCTTCTCTATCATGCTATGCACCACCTCTAGGTTACAAACACCTACCTCCAAAACCTTTGTTCAACATAGAGGTGAACGAAACGATCTTCCATAAAAGGATTGAAATAGTGACATTCGAATGGTAGATTGATAGATATTATTGTAAGAAAAAATTACCATTGGAAAGGGTCATACCCATGATCCTCTAAAGTCTAGAACACATTCCCACAACATACTCTACAATGTTTGGATGGTCCTCTCTATGTGTCCATCCATTTGAGGGTGAAATGCAGCGCTAAGGTGTAGTTGGGTGCCAAAACCATGATGTAATCTCCTCCAGAATCACGAGGTAAACCATGAATCTTGATATGAGATGATTGATCTCGGAACCCCATGGAACTACAACACCTCATCTACATACCTCCTTGCCAAGGCATCCACTACTCTTGACTCCTTGATTTCAAGGAAGTGAACTAATTTCGCGTTCTGATCCACCACATCCTAGATAGCATCACAACCTCCCTTGGCCCTAGGTAGTCCTATGATTAAATCCATTGATATGTTTTCCCACTTCTACATAGGTAAATATAAAAGATGCAACAGACCACTGGGAACATGTGTCTTGGCCTTGACTTATGGACACACCAAGAAATTTTTCACAAACCCCACCATTACACTCATTACCTTGGGAAACCAAAACAAATCCGTCAATCCTCAATATATTTTTGAAACTCTCAGGTACACCACATGGGTGAGCTATGGAAATCATGGAGAAATACCTCACACATTGTTATTGGGAAAAATATATTCCCAAGAAACATCATTTGATTCTAACTATCCTCTGACCATCCCTCTAGATAATTGCCCCGGACAACTCGATCAAACATCACTTCAGTCTATGAGTCTCCCCCCTGAGACTCCTCCACCTGTCACACTGAGAAAGACTACACTATCATCTAAAACAAATATCCTTTTCCACTATCCTACCCACCATCTAGGCATAAAGAATCCAACACCTCTATTTCCTTCCAAGAATCCATAGATTCTCGAACTACCTCCTTCTATGACTTCCTACTCAAATCAATGGCCACAACATTCCCCTTTATTGAGGTGTAAGAGATATCAAAGTCATAGTCCTAGAGAAACTCCATCCACCTTCGATGTCACATATTCAGGTCTCACTGGGAAAATATATAACTCAATATCCCATGATCCGTGAAGACAAAAATGCGCTCCCTAATGAGGTAATTACACCAAAACATCAGTGCAACATGATCACTACAACCTCTATGTCATTGGTGGAATAGTTATGTTTGTGAGGATGTAAATACCTAGAACCCTATGAGATTACTCCCTAATATAGCACCAACACACATCCCAAGCCTAAAACAGAAGTATCACAGAACACCTCAAAGAACACCTTATCCTATGGAAACCTAAGCACTAGACCACTGACCAGATTCCCCTTCAGATAGATGAAAGCATCATGATGATACTCACTCCACACAATCTCTTGGTCCTTCCTAGTTAAAGATATCAATGGAGTTGCAACTTTATAGAATTTGAGTATAATCCTCTGGTAATAGCCTGTGAGACCCAAGGGACTTCAAACCTCTTCCATTTTCTTGGGTTCTTCCCAAGAAAAAACTACCTCAACCTTTGAAGTTTCCACTAATATCCCTTACCGAGACACCACAAGTCCAAGGAAGTGAACCTCTCGAGTCCCCAAATTTCACTTGGACAACTTATCCTAGAGCTGGTGGTGTCAGAGAACCTCCAAGACTATCCTCAGATGTTTGGCGTGCTCCTGTTATAACCATGAGTGGATTAGGATATCATTGATGAACATGATGACTTACCCATCTTGGAACATGTGGAAGACAGATTTCATGATCCCCATGAACATGACTGGTATATTTGTGACACCTAAGTGCATGAACACGATCTCAATGTTCCCATACTTACTCCTAAAAGTAGTTTTCAAGATTTCACCCTACTTCACCCTCAACTGGTGATACCCAGACTGTCAATCAATATTAGAGAACCAAACATCAACCTTTAACTGGTTGAAAAGATCATCGATCCTCGGGAGGGTGTAACAATTCATGACTGTCATCTGATTTAGTCTCTTGTAGTCTATGCACAGTCTTAGACCATTGTATTACTTCTTTGAGAAGAATACTCGATCACCCCATGAAAACACACATATCCAGTTAAAACCCTTTTTCATCATGTCATCAACCTGAATCTGTAACTCCTACAACTCAGAAGGTGCCATCCGAGATGGAGCCATCGAAATCGGACGTGTTCTAGGTTTCAAGTCGATTCCAAACTCAACATCATGTCGAGGGGGTAGTGACACAACCTCCTATAGGAATAAATCTAGGAACTCTTTGAAACCCATTGGAACCTCCAACATTTATGTGTCTTCTAATTCCATTGAAAGCTCAGCTATCAAGGAGAGAAGAGACTCGACACACCAACTTTTTACATAACAACTCTACTGGCTAATGAACACTATGTGCTAGTCATCCATATATGAGAACATGACTGCTCATTAGAAGTAGTCAATAATAGCATGCACAAAAAATACTAGTTGATGACCATGATGAAATCATACGGTAGCATCTGTAGAAGATTAATATCCCCACTGGACTGATCGCTCCCAACATCTGTCCACATCCTCGACCAACATAAAACAGACTGGTCTTATATCCAAATGGAGTACTCAACACCAGGGGCACTAAAAATATCTCTACATTAAGACCCAAATAATGGGATATACTAGTGAAAAAAGGATTTTAAAGCCCCTAAATCAAACAAGATACATGCAATAGCATTAAACAAACCCATCATACCTCAAACAACCTCCGACCCCAGTTGAACTTTTACCACTACGGTGTGCAACTGCCCACACCCAGCTCCACTAACCCTATATTGTTGATATCCTCCCCGATCATGCCCTGGTAGAGGTCCCTAAGGAGTTCCCTATTGTCAGTATTCTCCTAATCCATCTTCCCTCAGTGGAGTCGGATCCCACTGCCCCTAATTTTGGAAAGGCCTGACTGGAAACTACTGCTTTTGAGGTGAGTTCTGAACCTACCCACCCCCACCGTACTAAGCTCGAACTAGGCACCAGTTCCAAATATTCTCATTGTCTCCACATACAAAGTACATCATTCCCAAAACCACTGGTAATGGGAGAGGACTAACAGATTGGAACTGGAACTACTGAGGCATACTTTCCATATGCTGAAACTTGGAAGGCCTTGCTACCAGAGACCTGCTGCAGACTAACTTCACCTTCGACAAACTCAGTTGGCTCCCATATCATGTTACACCTCCCTGATATTTTATCCTATCCACTACTTTGGCATTATTATGAACTTATAAGTATGTCGGTATGGTAAAGGGGGTGACAAAATATGGGAGAGAAGGTCAGATTTCCTCCACCAAACATCTCTCCCACGACTCCTCATCCAGAAAGAGATCCAGTACAAAATGTAGGAGATCCTTGAACTTGAACCCCAGTTCCTCCATTGACATAAATCCCTGCTGGAGGGAGATTAACTCCTTTCTCTTCTCTCCCTTCATCGTCGAGGAAAGAAACTTAGTGCCAAACTCCTTATTAAAGTCATCCCATTAGACATCAGTCTCCTTCCTCTCTCAGAGGTAAAGCATCCACCAATAATGCACTTCTCCTAACATCTATCTCACTATCATAGATATATTGTACTCCCTCGGAGAATGGATTAAATTAAAGGTGATTGTCAGCACCTCAATCCAACCCTCGGTCTCTGAGTCTGAAACTCTACCTTTGTACTTTCCCAGGGTCATCTGTTGGAAATCACGAAGGGAATTTTTCCACAATTCATATTCTTCCTCTCGTTCATCCCTCCGATAATCATCCAAGTCCACCTGATAGTCCTTTACTACCCGAACCACTTGTTGATGAGATCTGTGTGCCATAGATAAAAAGGAAATAAGGAACTCTTATGCCTAGGTAGTATGGAAATTTTCTTTTTAAATTCATTTTAAATCTTCATTTATTTTAAATTCCCAAAACACCCAACACATACATTAACACATGTCATTATGATGCATGTACCCTTCCTAGAGTCTCTACTCTGCAATCTGTAAATCCTCACTTGGTCATTCGGTAGGCTCAAAGTCCTTGAATCGGATCAAGGGGGCCCTAAAATCCCATATACTAGCCAATATTCCCTATCCTATTTCACACACCAAGTTCACCTAACACCATTTCCCTACCACCCCATGCGATCATCACTGTTCCAAACACTAAACTCCATCCTATCTCTAAACATCCCTTTGATACAACTTTTGTAACAACCTGACCCTAGAAGCCAAGATCAGGTGAATTAATTATTACATTACCATGATTAAAAGGAAATAAATCATGATGTAATGATAAGTTTATTATCCTTGAATAAACTGGATACAAACATGTAACTCATATTACATTGGGAAAGGTAACAAAATACAATACATAACAAAAACTCATAAATTGCATCCAAGAGGACTCAATAAATGGTCTCCTCTTCATAACTTCATGAACGTAAACAAATGAAAGGGATGAGATCAAATTCCCATAAAAGGTTAAAATAGAGGAATCTTGAATAAAAAAAATAATTGAATCATAATCAATATGTCATATTGAACCAATGAAAAACACATGCCATTAATAAACTGCGAATGAAACTGCATCCATAGATTTTATCATAGTGAAAACATCATTTAGTGTAATAATTGAAAATGAATAAAGATAAGGATTATTAATTGGAAATCATGTATATGGAACATGATACAACTATACCATCAAAATAGTTTAATTCTGTGGGTAGATACTCATCTGATTCTGTTTTGGAAATAATCTCGAAGGGTTCGTCACCATCTAACTTGTCTCATGAGACCTGTCGATGCATCGAGGGGATATAATGAGACACACCCATCACTGGAAGTCCAAATAATTATTTATAAATAGATTTAATAAATTTACAACATCCCTTATAAATATCTTCATATAGTAGAGGATACAGATTCATCAATATTTCCATAGTTAAAAAAACATTCCAAATAGACATCATATGTAAAGTGTATACGGATTAAGAAAATAATCATATCCAAGAAAATAAAATATGGATATATAATATATTTAAAATTTAAAATGAAAAATGATCTCATAGTGGCTATAGGTACACCACATAAGAATGATTAGGTGCACAATACTAAGTAAATCATAATTAAATGGAAACCAAGACAATGGCCCTTACAACATTGTAATCAATCGAGTTAATAATAATAAATTGAATCAATGAATACCAGGAATATAAAAAGAATAATTATATTTTATATCAAATTATAGTAAATATACACCACATATAATAAATATGTAACACCCCAAGCTTCCACGGTACACATCTCTTTGAATAATATAGTAGCGTGTGTTGTACGCAACTTCGAGTTCTAACACACACCACAACTAATCAAAGTAGCCGTTATGAATAGTAATACCCACTTTTTAAAATTATAGAAATTTTATATTTCAAAATGGAATTCAATTTTGTATTCGTAATATCGAAATTATCCAAAGTTGAATTTTTTGTAATTTTCTGAGAACTTCCAATTTTTTATGAATAGTGGAAAATACTTAAAACAACTTTTTTAATAAAAATAATTTATAGTGATAAATTATACTATTTAGTGGTTTTAAAGTATAATTATAATATATTTTTACCATTTTATCCAATGGTGGTCATTAGAATTAATTTAACATTGAAATTGGACATAAATAATTGTCAATCTTTTGATATATATTGTTTCTTAAAAACTTGCTATTGGTTGTGACAGCGGGAAATAATTATAAAATTAATTAATGCAACTTATATGTTTGTAATTTTGTAAAATAGACATCATTTTTGGATTTGAAATATCAATTATAGCTTAGGGTGAAATTTTGGCATTGTTCTGAAAAACTTCAATTTTTGATGAATAGTGAAACCACTAAGTGGTAGTTAAAAAACTGATTTTTCGTTTAAATGAAACATTACCACTTCTGTGATTTTATTTTCAAAAATCCGACATACATGGTTTTCATTAGGAAGTAAAATGTGGTTCAATGGGATTAAAATAATTTTTTGGTGAATAGAAACTTTTAAGTTTAATTAATCGCGATTAAAGGTAATTAGTGAAATTTAAGGTAAAAATGGTATTATAAAAATATTAAATGACCCTTACACTTGTCCTACTCCTATTGGATGAATCATGGCCAACCAATAAAACCCATGGGTCAACTTGGGGACCCCATGGAGCCACTTTGGTAGGAAAATTACATTAAAAACGTTTTATTTAATGTTAAAATAAAAATGTCACAAACATGAGTCGTTTTACTAAAACAATTTTTAAATGGGGTCATACAAGTCATATTTTTGCCTATAAATATTCATTAGAAAGATAAAAATATTTCCTACATAATGATATTTTTTTTATAATTTTTAGACATTAAATAAATTAAATTATTTATGACACCATGATGATGCAGCGATTACCTCATTAATTAACGATTTAAATAAAATGAAAAGATAATGTAAAATATAAGACTTACACGTCTAAAAAACCTATTGTATGAGTAGATTTCGAACCCTTATCACCTTATCCTATAAATATATAATTGTGGGACCATTATAATCCGAAAAATCATTTCATAATAAAGTAACATTTCAATCTTTCCAAGAGTGCCCCTTCTCTCCTCTTATAAAGGCCCCCACCACTACCACCTTACTCACACCTTCAAAGCCTTTTGGCTCGGCCAAACTCTGTCCAAATACTCTCTAAACTTTCATACCTTACTCCTAGAAGACTCAAATTTGGAAGAAGTCTTTCCAAGGAAGCCTTTGCCTCAAATCAAAAAGAGTTACCCGATTTTAAGGTAATGTCTTCTCTAATGTTGTTTGGTTTTATTTTGCTTCTCCAACCCCTTAAACTCTTTTTATTCCTTTATTTTGTAACAACAACAGTATCTAAAACATACTAGGATGTTTTTATGATAAGTATTTGGTTTAAACTTACACACACCTTCGTATAATGGTTAAATAACATACTGTTTCTGTGGGTGCCGAAATACTGCCTCACGAAATGATGATTGTTCAATATTCTGTTAACACCTCTAATGGTGACCATTTTGATGACACTATTTTCATATATGATATATATATTATTTTTATGTTTTCCTTATGATTCTGTATTTCTCATTTGTGGCATACTTTTTGATTTCCATTATGGGTAAACGCGATAATTTCATTTTAGGAAGTGCGGACTACCGCCCCCTCAAAGTGATTTGAATCATTAATGCCATATGTGGGATGTAAAGGATGGAGTAAATGGTATTATACATTATATTATACTGGAATTATATAATAACTTTATATAATTATAACTTCATTCCATTAAATAAAAAATAGAAATGAAAGTAGCGTTCATGCGTACGTACGGCTTACCGTCTCCATGAACGGTGCATTTCATTTCTTACCTCTAAATGTTATGTAATATTATAACTGAATGTATATACTGGATATATATGATGTATATGATATATAAATCATGAATATAATTATGGATATAATTGATATATTACCACATGATCAAAGTGTAATTATAAGAAGTTTATTTTTGACTCAAGTACCTAAGATCGTCAAAACGACCGTTATTAACATAAATAATTACATAATGTTCATAACATGGAAATAAGTGATATAAAATGAATAATAAACTTGAAAAAGGTTCTTAAGAAATTATAAATTAACTCTATTTTATTATTAAGGAGATCAAATAACGATCGAGTGAATTCGGACACGAGGTAAGGGAACTTCTTAACCCAATTTTCATTCTTTGGGTTAATCTCCTACTTTCAAATTATGTCATGATATTATTATGTACTATCTTGTATTTATACTTTATTTATGTGTACATATAATGAATACACATAATAGATCTATGTTATTTTAAAAATGATCTTTTTAACGACTTCGTCCCAATCTCCTTTCATTGAGGCATATTTGGTTTTATACACAACTTTATTTTATACGGTGTATAAAACCCTTTGACTTTTACGTTTATTCAAAAGGAATATTTTTTATACGAAGCGTTTTACTAAACGACAAAAAGGGAATGTTTTTCTTTCCATACATATGCGACGACAATGACTTCTCCGCCGCCGGGACCATTATTTGAGTTTCGGCTTCCTCTACAAGCCATCAATTTTTTTTAATGAAAAATAAATACAAAGTTTTATCTTTCTTTTATTTTGGTATTGAAAATGGTTTTGAAAGTGTTTTTATTATATCAATGTATTGTATTGATATCTTGTGATTGAAATGTGGAAATTTTATGTTTCCTTTATGCATGTTTTATGTGATACGATTATGTTATGGTTTATGATATGTTTAAACCTATTCATATGAGGAATCCATTGGACTTAATAAGTGACGGGTGGAGCCCGCTACATCTCCTCAATGCATCGGAAGGTCTCATGAGACAAACTAGTGTCTCGGCACGAGGCCTTGACAAAATCTTATTTGTAGTCTTGGCACGAGGCCTTGGCTACGTGGTTATGATAGTCTGGCATTATGAATTCCATCATTATGAAAGTGGTTATTGATATTTCATGTGATTATTCGACTAGTAGAATATCCATGTGAGTAAGTAAATGGAATTATTTAATTTTATTTTATCCATATTATTTTGAAGTTCAAGTTTAAAAAGGCTTGTGTTTTAGTTATACATTTCCTTAAATCTTAATGTTTATTTATGAAAGCTTCCGCTATATTGTTATCCTTACTGACCATCTGAGCTCACCCCTTTCAATGTTTTAATTTTTCAAGGATGTGAAGAAGTATATTATGAATGACCTGCAGGGGTAGTATGAGGGGATATGAAGACAAGATGTTTTTGTAATTTTGTTTTACTTAATTATGTAATGTAAGACTTATGAATGTATCTAGTGTTTCCAGGGCTACTAAACTAATTGGTCTTTCGAGACTTGATCTTTCATGATCATGCCAATGTTACGAAGTAATGCACCGACTCTGGGTAGCTGGGGTCGGGGTGTTACAGTTGGTATCAGAGGCAGTTTAGTACTAACCTTGTAAGCTAGGTTTAGATAAACTCTGATTAGAGGACATAGCCCAAAGATAGACTTTGAGGATTAGTATATAAGAACTTCCTAGAATTTTGGTATTATACAGATTTTGTGAGTTTTCCGAGCAATACATCCCTGTCTGGATATGAGCAGGTAGAGGTGGCTCTGGCACAGATGTACCTAGGGGTAAAACCCGAAAACACCGCTTTGAGCTAGACTCGAACAGGAACTGGTGCACGACAACGGGCCTTGCTGCACTCTTGGTTACGACACTCCCGGGGGATATGCTTAGGATAATTATCATTTTCTTTACAAACCACTATGAAGGGTTATGAGTATATACTTCCTCAAAGAAAACTTTTTTTATGATTATGGATTGTATCCATAAATAGTTCAATTAGTGTTAAGTGTTTTACAAGTATGGAATTATGTATTTTGATTCATAAACTAATCTAGTTTATGTCATTGTTTAGAAATGGCGCCTAGTGGAAGGAATCGAAACCGTATCAATGCACGCACTCCGTGTAGGGATTTCCCTCCTGCTAAAGATAATTATTGTGGATCTGGAGATACAACTAGTGCTGATCAACTTATTACCATACTGGGACAACTCACTCAGGTTATGAATAGTAACCTTACTCGTATAGAGCACCCTGATCCTCAACGTGGAGGATCAATGATAGACCGCTTCATGAGGCAACAACCTCCAAAATTTAATGGGGGTACAAATCCATTAGTAGCTGAGCAATGGATAAACTCCTTAGAGAAAATATTCCACGCCTTGGGGAGTAGTGAAAGGGAGAAGTTTTTCATGGCAGTCTACCGCCTCACTGGAGATGCCGATCAATGGTGGTCGATGATTAAAAACACAAAGGAAGATGATGAAGTATCAAATATGGAATGGAGAGAGTTCAAAGATCTTTTCTTAGAAAAATACTTTCCACTTGACCATCGAGCAGATATGGAAAGGCAATTTCTGAGTTTGAGGCAGAAGGAGGATGAGAATGTCGCAAGGTATGAGGCTAACTTTACAAGGTGAGCGAGGCATGCTGCAGATTATATACGTAACCCAAGAGGTAAGATTGATCGTTTATTTGATGGGTTAAAACCATTTCACTGTCGAGCTTTAGTATCAAAATCCTTCTCATCGTACGAAGATATTGTCTCGTGTGCTATCAAGACAGAAAAGGAATTCTCTAAATCTTATGAATATTAAGTAAAGCAAGAGAAGAAGAGAATGGTTGAACAAGAGATAGATAAAGGGAAAAAGGAAAAGAAGGATTTTCCATTATACGATAGTTGTGGGAAGAATCACCCCGGTACTTTCCTAAAAGGAATGGGAGTTTGTTATAAATTAGGAGAAAAGGGTCACCAGGCTCGTGATTGCAAGGGAAAGAAAGAGGCTACCAATTTTGAATGCTACAATTGTAGGGAAATGGGGCATTATGAAAATTAATGTCCTAATCATCAAGGAAACTTACCTTACAAAAGGCCAAGGGATTAAGGAAAATCTTATGATGTTACTACAGTTGAAGCGGAATAATTAATGTATTGGTGCTTTTCGACTCAAAGATTATATTCTGGTTATAAGAATAATGTGATATATATAAGGATTGTACTATAGTACTTGTTCTTTTCCTTAAGGTTTTAATATGATGAAGGTAATCATATTTTTAGTATGTGACAATAAGAGAAACATTACTTTGTTTGGGGAATCTGATAAATTGATTTTGGAATTAAAAGGCCTTTTAGAGAACGTCTGGACGGAGGTATTTTAGATAACTATAAAGGTTGGGATGGATTAAGTTGAACTTTGAATAGTATTGTTTAAGTTTAAAACATTTTTGAAGATTATTTTTGGAATATTATAATACTATAGTTTTAGTTAAAGGACAACCTGCAGGGTGGGGCATAACTCGTCGTGTCGGTCAAAGCTGCATGAATCGAACCCACAACCATAGTGCGATAGGCCTTTATTACCTACCACTAGCCTATAGGAAGTCCCTGGTTATTAAAAAATAGTTTTACTAATCTAAATGGTATGTGTTAATATTTGGAACCATATACAATTAGGATAAAAAGAATATTTTTGAGTTCTATTACCTTTTAGAGTGAAAGATGGGTTTGTGGTAAAAATTTATTAAAGAATGAAAGTATACATAACAAGTATGTATATTCCCTTACATTCTTAGTAAATCTCCTAAATAAATTCCTCACCTTTATAAAAGGTAACTTAAAACAAAAACGTTGCCGGTTAACTTTTCAAAATGGGGATTCAATGACTATTTAACCAATCACAAGTTTGTGATTTTCTTATGGTTAACTTTATCCTAATCCAGTTTTCTACAACTCTCCATCAAAACTTGATGGTTTGTTTTTCTTCCATATCCATATTTTCATATAATCCTAGTATGGGCTATCTTGGGTGACCTTTGTACTTCTCTTTCTTCCTTTTAATGTTATATTTTTATTAACCTTATTTCCGATGTGGGTTTTCCACAAAGGTATTTTCTATTTTCAACCTTTTATTTTCAAAGAAAAATTTCAAATTGCGAGGACGCAATTTATTGAAGGAGGGGAGAATGTAACACCCCAAGCTTCCACGGTACACATCTATTTGAATAATACAGTAGCGTGTGTTGTACGCAACTTCGAGTTCTAACACACACCACAACTAATCAAAGTAGCCATTATGAATAGTAATACCCACTTTTTAAAATTATAGAAATTTTATATTTCAAAACGGACTTCATTTTTGTATTCGTAATATCGAAATTATCCAAATTTGAATTTTTTGTAATTTTCTGAGAACTTCCAATTTTTTATGAATAGTGAAAAATACTTAAAACAAATTTTTTAATCAAAATAATTTATAGTGATAAATTATACTATTTAGTGGTTTTAAAGTATAATTATAATATATTTTTACAATTTTATCCAATGGTGGTCATTAGAATTAATTTAACATTGAAATTGGACATAAACAATTGTCAATCTTTTGATATATATTGTTTCTTAAAAACACGCTATTTGTTGTGACAGCGAGAATTAATTATAAAATTAATTAATGCAACTTATATGTTTGGAATTTTGTAAAATAGACATCATTTTTGGATTCGGAATATCAACTATAGCTTAGGGTGAAATTTTGGCATTGTTCTGAAAAACTTCAATTTTTGTTGAATAGTGAAACCACTAAGTGGTAGTTAAAAAACTGATTTTTCGTTTAAATGAAACATTACCACTTCTGTGATTTGATTTTCAAAAATCCGACATACATGGTTGTCATTAGAAAGTAAAATGTGGTTCAATGCGATTAAAATATTTTTTTGGTGAATAGTAACTTTTAAGTTTAATTAATCGCGATTAAAGGTAATTTGTGAAATTTAAGGTAAAAATGGTATTATAAAAATATGAAATGACCCTTAAACTTGTCTTACCCCTATTTTATGAGTCATGGTCGACCAATAAAACCCATGGGTCAACTTGGGGACCCCATGGAGCCACTTCGGTAGGAAAATGACATTAAAAACTTTTTATTTAATGTTAAAATAAAAATGTCACAAACATGAGTCGTTTTACTAAAACAATTTTTAAATGGGGTTATACAAGTAATATTTTTAACTATAAATATTCATTAGAAATATAAAAATATTTCCTAAATAATGACATTTTTTTATAATTTTTAGACATTAAATAAATTAAATTATTTATGACACCATGATGATGTAGCGATTACCTCATTAATTAACGATTTAAATAAAATGAAAAGATAATGTAAAATATAAGACTTACACTTGTCCAAAACCTATTGGATGAGTAGATTTAGAACCCTTATCACCTTATCCTCTAAATATATATGTTTTGGACCTTTAGAATCCGAAAAATCATTTCATAATAAAGTAACATTTCAATCTTTCCAAGAGTGCCCCTTCTCTCCTCTTATAAAAGGCCCCCACCACTACCACCTTACTCACACATTCAAAGCCTTTTGGCTCGGCCAACCTCTGCCCAAATACTCTCTAAACATACATACCTTACTCCTAGAAGCATCACTTTTGGCAGAAGTCTTTCCAAGGAAGCCTTTGGCTCAAATCAAAAAGAGTTGCCCGATTTTAAGGTAATGTCTTGTCTAATGTTGTTTTGTTTTATTTTGCTTCTCCAACACCTTAAACTCTTTTTATTACTTTATTTTGTAACAAAAAAAGTATATAAAATATACTAGTATTTTCTTATGATAAGGATTTGGTTTACACTTACACACACCTTCGTCTAATGGTTAAAGAACATACTGTTTCTGTGGGTGCCGAAATACTACCTCACGAAATGATGATTGTTCAATATTATTTTAACACCTCTAATGGTGGAAATTTTGATGAAACTATTTTCATATATGATATATATATATATATATTATGTTTATGTTTTTCTTATGCTTCTGTATTTCTCATTTGTGTCATACTTTTTGATTTCCATTATGTGTAAACGCGATAATTTCATTTTAGGAAGTGCGGACTACTGCCCCCTCAAAGTGATTTGAATCGTTAATGACATATGTGGGATGTATAAAGGATGGAGTAATTGGTATTATACATTATATTATACTGGAATTATATTATACCTTTATATAATTATAACTTCATTCCATTAAATACAAAATAGAAATGAAAGTAGCGTTCATGCTTACGTACGACTTACCGTCTCCATGAAAGGTGCATTTCATTTCTTACCTCTAAATGTTATGTAATACTATAAATGAATGTATATACTGGATATATATGATTTATATGATATATAAATCATGAATATAATTATGGATATAATGGATATATTACCACATGATCAAAGTGTAATTATAAGAAGTTTATTTTTGACTCAAGTACCTAAGATCGTCAAAACGACCGTTATTAACATAAATAATTACATAATGTTCATAACATGGTAATAAGTGATATAAAATGAATAATAAACTTGAAAAAGGTTCTTAAGAAATTATAAATTAACTCTAGTTTATTATTCAGTAGATCAAAGAACGGTCGAGTGAATTCGGACACGAGGTAAGGGAACTTCTTAACCCAATTTCCATTCTTTGGGTTAATCTCCTAATTTCAAATTATGTCATGATATTATTATGTCCTATCTTGTATTTATACTTTCTTTATGTGTACATATATTGAATACACATAATAGATCTATGTTATTTTAAAAATGATCTTTTTAAGGACTTCGTCTCAATCTCCATTCATTGAGGCATATTTGGTTTTATACACAACTTTCTTTTATACGGTGTATAAACACCTTTGAATTTTAAGTTTATTCAAAAGGAATATTTTTTATACGAAGAGTTTTACTAAACGAAGAAAAGGGAATGTTTTTATTTCCGTACATATGTGGCGACAACGACTTCACCGCCACCGTGACCATTATTTGAGTTTCGGCTTCCTCTACAAGCTATCACTTTTTTTTAATGAAAAATAAATACAAAGTTTTAACTTTCTTTTATTTTGGTATTGAAAATGGTTTTGAAAGTGTTTTTATTATATCAATGTGTTGTATTGATATCTTGTGATTGAAATGTGGAAATTTTATGTTTCCTTTATGCATGTTTTATGTGATACGATTATGTTATGGTTTATGATATGTTTAAACCTATTCATATGAGGAATGCATTGGACTTAATAAGTGACGGGTGGAGCCCGCTACAGCTCCTCGATGCATCGGCAGGTCTAATGAGACAAACTAGTGTCTTGGCACGAGGCCTTGACAAAATCTTATTTGTAGTCTTGGCATGAGGCCTTGGCTACGTGGTTATGATAGTCTGGCATTATGCATTCCATCATTATGAAAGTGGTTATTGATATTGCATGTGATTATTTGACTAGTAGAATATCCATGTGAGTAAGTAAATGGAATTATTTAATTTTATTTTTTCCATATTATGCTGAAGTTCATGTTTAAAAAGGCTTGTGTTTTAGTTATACATTTCCTTAAATGTTAATGTTTATTTATGAAATCTTCCGCTATATTGTTATCCTTACTGAGCATCTATGCTCACCCCTTTCAATGTTTTAATTTTTTTAGGATGTGAAGAAGTATATTATGAATGACCTGCAGGGGTAGTATGAGGGGATATGAAGACAAGATGTTTTTGTAGTTCTGTTTTACTTAATGATGTAATGTAAGACTTATGAATGTATCTAGTGTTTCTAAGGATACTAAACCAATCGGTATTTCGAGACATGATCTTTCGTGATCATGCCAATGTTACGAAGTAATGAACCGACTCTGGGTAGCTGGGGTTGGGGCATTAAAAAATAAGTGGTGAAAAATGTATATCTCATGGAAATAAAAGTGAGATGTCAAACCCCTTATCTTTTGCCCGAATGTGTTCTTCGATTGATCTTAATGACCTGAATAATAAGATTTATCTTCATTAATTAATATTTAAATGACATAATCTACATGTAATTGAATTATTATAACCTTATTAGGTTCATTTACATTCTTTTTTAGGGGGTTGAGATGTTCAATTTTATTGTTTTGGAAGCATTTTCTTCCTTGGTTTTCATGATTGGTTTACTTGTATTCATGAATGGAAGTTCATTTGAAATGTGGTAAAACATACAGAGTTGTTAATATATATTATTAGTGAAATTAAAGATATATAAATTATCTTATAATTATTTTGGGTTACATACCATGAGGATGACGTTTTTTATAAAAGATTATGATAAACACTTTGATTAACTTGGCAGTTTTGTGCATAATGAACTTGTTTTGTATTATTATTTTATATTATGAGTGTGTAAGGATTATATAACATTAAATAAGATGAAATAAATATATTATGATCTTTTACAACCATAAAAATTGTTTCATGACCATTATTGAAGATGTTAATAAAAATTGAATAGTTGTCATCCTTGAATGTGATAAATTAACACATATCGGACAATGTTTTCATTTTTAGTATAAGTGTAAGGGGGAAGAGAGACGATTATAAAATATCCCATTAGAAAAATAAAATTAAAGTTCATGTATGGTAATTAATTTATCATAGTATTTGGATGATGGGATATGGGGATAGATCCACAAAAGAATGGAACATGTATAAGAAGTTGAAAGAAAAAGGAAGAGAGGTTCACCTCTTGAGCACTCCTCCTTGAGGATCCCTTTAAGGACTTTTTTTGGCCTTTTATTGAGACTATAAGGTATTGGATGTGGGGGGTAGGGATTGGGACGTGTATTTGGTAGAACATAGTAAAGTCTCAAAGCTTGAGTGGTGTGAGAGGAAGAGGGGTGAGAGGTGGTATATGTAGTGGAGGAGAGGATGGGTTATGCATTATTTTAATCGTTAGTATGTTATTTTGCAAAAGACAGGGAATAATATTGATTATTATGACTAAAACAGTAGTAATTGAATGTGAGTTTGAAAAAATTTCCATTTACATCATCCATGTCTCAATCATGATTTATAACTTCATTTATTTATCATATTCCATAAATTATCAAATTTTACTATTCACCAAAATTTAAGTATTTCAGAAAAAATCCTAAATATTCACACTAACAATTTCTCAATGTGTTGAATCGAAAAATAAACTCAACTTTTCAAAAATAATTTTATAAATATGAGAAATTTAATTTTTAATTAAAAAAATCATTTAACTGAAAAATAACTATACTTAAAATATTCTCATTTATTTTTAATGTAGCAAAATTTTATTTTTACCTTCATGGGTAAGGTTACCATTTGTAAGGGTCATATAACTATTCATAAGGGTAGGTTACTATTCCTAAGGTTTTGTTACTATTCTCTAAAAATTATGTTGATTCTATCTAACTCCAAATATCACCGGGATCGCAACCGTGTATGTGCATTTTTTGAAATTCAAAACATAGAAGTGGAAAATTTATGTTTAATTTATAGGCTATGAAATTCTCCTAAATATCCAAGTGTTGTCTCAAAGAGACAATGTTATTTATAAAAAAAGGGATATATAATGAATTTAATGTAGTTAAGAGAAACATACCATAAAATGTTTTGGGTTTTATTATTTTCCCACCTTCAGAATTTTCATCCTAGAATTTTTTCATATAAAAATCCCTTTAAAAAGATGTGGGTCGTTCTTCTTCATATCATCCTCAGGTTCCCACATTGCTTAGTCCATTTTATGGTTTCTCCAAGATGAGTTTCTGATTTCTCAGTACATACTCCCTTGGGTCATGAATCTCGATAGGCTCTTTACAATATGACAAATCAGGTTCCAAATCTATTTCTTTATAAGTGAGAATATACATTGTGCCTCAAATGTACTTATTTAACTAAGAAACGTGGAACACATTATGAACTTTGGAGAGACTTGGTTGAATTTCTCAATCGTTATCAACATCTCCAATTCTTTCTAGAATTTTGAACGGTCTTATGTACCTAGGGATCAGTTTTCCTTTTCATACCAAATAATAAGACACCATTCCATAGAGATAATTTTAGAAAGACATGATCTACTAATTGAAATTAAAAATCCTTTCTCTGGTTGTCAGCATAAATCTTTTTCCTACATTGTTCTACATTAATATTGTCCCGATTTTTAATTACCTTTTCATTTTTCTTTTCAATATGTTATAGGCCTATAAGTTTCCTCACACCAAATCCATCCCAAGAATATAGAGTTTGAAACCCCTTACAATATAATGATTCATATGATGCCATTTTATTGCTAGAATAGAAATTATTATTATAATAAAATTATGCCAAAGGATAGTATTGATCCCATATATTTTTAATGTTAAGAGATTGTGATCTCAACATGTCTTCCAGCATTTTAAAAGTCCTTTTAGACTGTCTGTCGGTTTGTGGGTGATTAGATGTACTCATATGAATCTCATTATGCATCACCTTTAGAATACCTCACCATAATTTTGATATATATCACGGATCATGATTGGAAACAATCGATTGAGGAACACTATGGAGTCTTAAAAATTCAGTAATATAGAGTCCTTCTAGGCACTCAAGTGGTAAATCATCTCTTATAGAAAGGAAATGTGGTTATTTTTTAAGACGATCAACAATTACCAATATTGCATCATTCATTCTAGGTTTCCTCAATAGTACTGTGATAAAATCCATCATAATTTTATACCACGTCCACAATGAAATAGATAGAGGTTTCATGACCCCTCAAGGATGTTGTCTCTCATCCTTAACTTGATGAAAAACTAGATATATTGACACATAGTCAGCAAGTTCTATCTTGACGTTATCCCACAAAAATTTTCCTTTCGATCTCTATAAAACATAGTGCTACCAGGGTGTATAGAGAAATTTAAGCTATGGGCATCATCAAATAGTTCCTTTTTTAGCTCAGGTACAGATGGAACCCATAACCTCTTCCCAAATTTCATAACTCCATCCTCACACACGAAGTATCCCAATCATCCATCCTTAATAACTTTAATTTTATTTTGTAGATTTTCATCAAAATATTGAGAGATACTTATCAGAAATAGTAAAGATGGTTTATCAATCCTTTTAACGAGAAAAAATGTTTCCCCTTCCTTAAAAATTCCCATATCCATCTTTAGTAGATCAATGAATATAGGATCTATCTCAATCCACATTTGGGTCAGAAGTCCATGATATTTCCTGATTAATGCATCTGTCACCTTATATTCCTTTATTTGGTGGTATTGTATTGAATGATGATAATCTTTGAGTAACTTGAGTCATCTTCCTTTCCTAATGTGGAGTTCATTTGATGTAAAATGTATTTCAAACTCTTTTGATCAATATATATGTCACATCATTAACTATAGAGTTAATGTCTCAATATTTCTAGATCAAAGATTATAGATTCTAACTCAAGATCATGAGTTGGGTAATTTTTCTCATGAGTCTTCAACATCCTTGACACATAAGAAATAAATTTTTCATTTTTCATAAGGATGCAACCCTATCCATTTTTTGATGCATCACTATATATAAAACTTTTATCATTTCCAGATGGGAGAGTCAAAATTGGATCACTGACCAATCTTCTTTTCAATTCTTCAAATCATTCTTTACATTATTTAATCAATACAAATATAACCCCTTTATGTGTGATCTTGGTTAGTGGGTTATCCAGTTGGGAGAAAATTTGAAGGAAATTCTAATAGTAACCTACTAAGCCACTAAAACTACATACCTTGATTATGTTATTTGGTGTGGTCCATTCTTAGATTGCATTTTACTTTGTAGGATCAACTAAGATTCCATCCATAGGGACAATATGGCCATGAAAAGAAACTGATTGAAGCCAAAATTTACAATTTCTAATCTTCCCATATAATTAATTTCTTCTATGAATTTTCAGAATAATCGTCATGTTATTCTTATGGAATTTTTAGCTTTTGGAGTACACCATGATATCATTGATAAATACCTCAACAAAGTCATCAAGATATTACTTGAAAACCCTATTCATTCGATTAATGAAAATTGAGGCTGCATTAGTCAGTCTAAAAGGAATTACTATAAACATATAATGCCCCTACCAATTTCGGAAGGTTGCCTTTGGAATATAATCCATCCTCACACATAGATGATGATATCCAGATCAAAGTTCAATTTTTAAATAATATTGGGCTCCATGAAGTTGATCAAATAAATCATCAATGCATGGAATATAATTCTTTTTCTTTACTTTAATAGAATTTATTTCACTATAATCAGTGCATAGACTCATGGATCCATATTTTTTTTGACAATGAGGACATGTATCTCCATGGAGAAACACTAGGTCAAATAAATACTTTGTCACTCAATTCCTCTAGTTGTTTCTTTAGCTCCACTAATTTGAAGATTTCCATTCTATAGCGAGTCTTTGATATAGGTCTTTCACCACTAATTAAATCAATAGAGAATTCAAATTCCCGTTCTGGAGGATGTCTAGGTAAATCTTCTGGAAATACATCAATTTATTCTTGCAAAATAGGTACATATTCAATTTGAATATTTTTTTCCTCGCCCAAAGATATTTTTTTCTCTTCCTCCCCAAGAATTTATTTCAGTAGAGCTATTGGGGGTGGATCTAGATAGGAATCATATGGTGAGGTTTCTACTCTAAAGATAAGGTATTATACACCATTCCCCCAAAAATATTAACTTCCTTCTTCTTGCAATATATCTTCACATCATAATTTGACATCCAATTCATACCAATAATTATTTCAAAGTTGAGCATGCGTTTGATGATAAAGTGAGAAACTAAATCACATTTATGTTTCATTAGGGGGACTGATCGACACGTCTTTTTTGAAATGATACATCCTCTAAGAGTTTTGACAGACAAAACCTTTATTAAATCAAATTAGACTTGTCTAATTTTCCTGGAAAACTAGGAAGATATAAATGAATGCGATGATCTAAAAACAAATAATACATTGGATAATTTTGCTAAAATAATTCAATTACCTACCACCTCATCATTAGGAACGTTAAATTTCATGGTTTTCATTGTATAATATTTCCCTTTCTCTCATCTCCTTTTCTGAGGAAATTTTTCTTTGGATCTTAGGAAACTCATTTTCAAAGTGTCCCATCTCTCTACAATTATAGAATTGAACATCATTGACTTGTCTTGTAAGAACCCGGTTTTTTCTGAGAAAGTATTTGGAATATTCTTGGTGATATTCCAGAGCAGCGCCTTCAGACGGCGTGCGATTCCGAGCCCCGGAGTGGCCAAAATTAAATTTTCAGTGCGTTCACACTGGAAACTCCAAATAAATGAGATAACTCCTAAATGGAGTTCCAGATCAGGGATCCGAGTGTACGGATGGGTCCGTAATGGGGTTTTTACCCTAGGAATGACATAAAACTTGTCGGCGCGGGATGTATGGACCCCTCGCTCGCTTTCGGAACGTTAAACGGATAAATTAATAAATTAATTTATTCGTTTAATTGTTAAACTCAAGTATCGCTTAAACGGTGGCTTGGATTGGGAAACCGAGGGCACTGTTGAGTTTGGAGCGTGCCATTTACCCTAGGAGGGGTGTAAGTTTTTCGGGCGCGACCCGTTTGTGAAAAATGGCCCCAGGGGCGTTTTCGTAATTTGGCGGATTCGGGCGCTAAGTTTAATAACTTTTGAACGGGGCCTTGGATTAAAATTCCGAGACCGTCGTTGTGCTCGAAGCATCATGTTTACCCCAGGGACTCCCTCCTTTTTGTCTTCTTCGAGAGCGGGGTCGGGGGCGTGCCGGGCGGGGGTGTTTAAGTGTTATTACTTAAACGCACCCCCTCCCTCTTCTCTTCCCCTTATCCTCCCTCACACCCTCATCGCTTACCTCCTCCATTTCAGCGAGCTCCGGCGAGGTGAGCTCCGGCGAGCCAATTCCGTCAAGGCAGCGGAGCGGCGGCGGACTCCCTGTGAAGCTCCGGGCATCGCCCAAGAGGTAGGGTTATGTTTTTGCGTTTTAATTCCCAGACCTCCCCTTGAACCCCAATTTTAGTGTCGATTTATTGTTTTCCTTTCGAACAAACCACACAAATGCGTAGTAGAGGTTTTCCTCTTTCAATCTCTTGTTTCGGAATCAATATCCGGGGTCGGATGAGTTCGGGGTTGATCGTCGAAGGTTTCATGAATTCTGGGTTGTCCCGGCGAATTCCGGCGGTCCGGCGGGTTCCCAGGGCGGCGCGGCTTCAGTCCGAGGCGGTGGACGGCGGTTCTGGGACGGCGGGCCAGCTTCGGCTCCGGTCAGGCGGCGCGACGGTGCCTGGAGCGGCGGCGGCAGGCCGGGGGCGCCGAAAGGGCGCCGGCGAGCGGGAGAGGGGCCGCGAGGCGGCGGCCCCGTGCGGCGCAGCAACGACCCGCACTTTGCGGGTCGTTGCGTGGGATGTGTGACCGGCCCTCGTTACCGGTCGGTGGAGAACCCCGCACGGCGGGCGCACGGGTGTGAAGGGGAGCGGGCTGCAGAGCGGCGGCCCGCGGCTCAGCTGCTGGGCCGCGGTCTAGCGGGCCGGCCGGCCCAAGCAGGGCGGACCGGACGGACCGGGCCGGTCCGGCCCAAGGGGCTTTTCCCCTCAGTCTTCGGACGCCCGTATTTCAGGCTGCGGGCGTCCGTTTTGCGCACCGTCAGTGGCAGTGCGGACCCCACGTCGAGTGGGATGCTTTGATGTGGTTTCGGGATTTTTTAATTCCTGAAACGAGGGGCCTCGGTGGCGCGACACGTATGTCGAGGGATTTGTCGGTTCGTCGGCGGATCTTGTTTTGGACGGCGCGGACGCATCCGACGTCCGTTTTGAGCGCCGTCAGCGGCGTTGGGACCCTGGCGCAGGGGCGAAGCTTTCTAGGGAGGTTCTAGGCGTTGAGGCCGAAGTTGAGGCGCGGGCCCCACGACCCGTCCTTTGAGCTGCGGGCAGCGTTTCACGACTTTTTCACCGGATGTCCGTTCGGGGCGTGCGAGCAGTCGTTTCTGGATGTTTTTCCGAGGGGATTGCAGTGGTGCAATCCGCCCGCCCTAATTTGGCACGATGGTGCGGGGCCCATGTGGGTCGTTTGGGCGTCGATGGTGATTTTCCATCTTACTCACCGGGCGACCGTTTTGGTCAAGTGAGTAGTCCATTTCGTGTACTTTTTCGAGAGGATCGCAACGGTGCGATCCGTTCGTTGTGTTTCGGGACCAGGATGCGGGTCCCACGTGGCACCAGTCGTGTGCGGTGCGCCAGGATGCATCTTGTTCTCCGGATATCCGTGGCACTCAAGTGAGTAGTGCTTTTGACGTGTTTTAACGAGGGGATCACAATGGTGCGATGCGCTCGACTGTTTTCGGGGCCGAGGCTCGGGGTCACGGGACGTCGTTCGGGCGTGAGGCGGTGTTGGTGACTTTTCTGTCGGGTATCCGTTGGAGGCGAGTAAGTAGTCGATCTCGCGTGTTTTTCTGCGAGGATTACAATGGTGTGATCCGTTTGGTTGTGCGGAGCCTCTTGCGCGATCTTGTTGAATGTGGAGCATGGGAGGTGCTCCGGTGGCGGTTCGTCCTACCTTTTTTGTAACGGACCCTTGGCGTGTGATCGTGCACTCATGGGAGAGTGATACAAATGGTTCACAAGTTGTGGTTGGCCGTACCTGGGCCTTTGAGGTGGAGTTGTTACGTCACGCCTTCGCGTTGATGTTGGGTGCCGTGTGCACGATATCCCTTGGACTGGAGACGTGGTATACTCTGGGAGTATACGAGAGCGCTTGGAGGTACATGTGGTTCGTACCTGAGATGTTCGTGCGCTTGGTTGGGGTTGAATTGGGGCCACACGTCGTGTGGGCCCCATGTGTGTGCCGTGTTCTGCTTTGCGTACTTTGACCTCTCACGACATAGAGGGTCCCTCTGTGCTCGTTTGTTTGACCAGCAGGGTTGAGTGGTCTCCCCCTGGTTTCGTCCTCGATGGATTGGCCGGTAGCGGTGCTAGTGACACCCGGTGCTGGGGCAGACGCTGCACCTCTTTTGGGTGAGCTGTTCTGGAGTTGGGTGGTTGCGAGACACCCACTCCATGTTCGGTCGGCCAGTGTTGTACCCTCCTGTAGAGATGGCAGAGCGGTTCTGAGTTTTAACCTCCAGCGGGGCTGGGTAGTGGGTTACTCATCGACTTCCTCGGGCTTAACCTCCAGCAGGTCTGGGCAGTGGGTTTCTCACTGACTTCTAGGGTTTACCCTCCAGCAGAGACTGGGCAGTGGGTCACCCGACGCTATTAGGGTCTACCCTCCAGCAGAGACTGGGCAATGGGTCACCCGATGACCTCTTAGGGTCTACCCTCCAGCAGGGCTGGGCAGTGGGTCACCCGTCGTCTAGTTCCAGGTCTACCCTCCAGCACGACTGGGCAGTGGGTCGCCTGTCGACTTATTCCAGGTCTACCCTCCAACATGGCTGGGCAGTGGGTCGCCTGATGATGTGTTATGGATTACCCTCCAGTGGGGCTGGGCAGTGGGTCCCCTGATGATGTATTATGGTTTACCCTCCAGCAGGGCTGGGCAGTGGGTCACCCAGTATCTTATTATGGTTTACCCTCCAGTGGGGCTGGGCAGTGGGTCGCCTGATGATGTGTTAGAGTTTACCCCCCAGCAGGGCTGGGCAGTGGGTCATCCGATATTTGGTTATGAATTACCCTCCAGCATGGCTGGGCAGTGGGACACCTGTTAGAATTCCAGACTCAGTCCTCTCGGCTAGCATAGTCTGTGGCTTACCTCCGTGATTACCAGAGCATGAACCTTGGTTGTACGGGTCAGTGATGGAACGGCTTGACTTTGAGGAGACCTCTCGACTGCAGGGCAGTGACGAGGTGTGTTTTGACTTTCCTTAGAACTCTCACGTACGAGGGGCACTTTCCCCACCGAGATGCGTTCTTGTGACGCGATCTAAAACCGTGCAAGCGAGTCAGTGCCGCCCAAAGCAGATAGTGTCAAGGTGCGGTGATTGAGCCCCTTGGCTTGCGGTTCAGGGCAGACGTGCGGGATGCTGGGCATCGATGATTGGGTTATGTCTGGGACTGTTGCATACTCTTTTCTTGGGCTGAGCTACGGGACGAAGATCCCCTTACGACGTTGTTCGGGCTTCTTGTTGAGCATATGGACTTGTATATACCTTGTTCTAGCACCCACTTCTTGGGTTTGGTTACTCTCCTTCCAGGAGAGGCGAAGACATGCAGGGTATGCCACGTGCTTTCCGTGTCTAGCTTCTCAGGGTTGGACAAGTCTACTCTCCTACTATAGGTAGCGAAGACTCGTCGGGAAGTTCATCTTCTCACTGTTTCCAGCTCCTTGTGCCTGGAAGAGACTACTTCCTTTCTCTTGTTGGGTTGAGCTGGACTCTCTGCTGTGCTGTTACTCTTTACTGCACTCCTTTTTGTACTCCTATACTTTTCCCGTTCGCTCTACTTCTCACCCTTTAGTACCTCCTTTGTTTCTCCCTCGAGCCTTCGGGGTAGCCTACTGAGTATTTTTTATACTCACCCCTTCTTGGGCTTTGCCCGCACTTGGTGTGCCCTTGCAGACGATGGACAGGTGGAGCGTGACTTCAGTGGAGCATAGGAGCTTGGGAGCTTGGACCGCGTGCGGTGGTCGTGGCCGGGTTCCAGGTGGGAGACCCATCAGCTGTTCCTTTTTGTTTACCTATTTCCGGGTTGTGGCACTTGTTGGTTGGGCGCGTATTTTTCCCCTTTTTCCTTTTCATCATTTTGCGTGTACTTGTAGAGGTCGATGCACTTTGTGGTATATATATAGCAGTTGTTCTTTTTACTCTTCTTGTCTTTTCTTTTACTCTGCACTTTTGCATTGAGTTTTCTGCATGTGCGTGTGTACAGGTGCTTAGTCAAAGGCCTCCCCGAGTTGTTGTGCCTTCAGCGCTGGTCGCCAGCCCCTGGCCTATGGAGGCAGGCCTCGGGTAGTTGCGGCTCGAGCCCGATTAGGGTCGGGTCGTGACATGTCTCTTCACCTTACACTCACTATATCTATTATCCTTTTCTCCACACATATAGAAAACTCCAATTCCTTTCAAGAATTTCCCAGGATTATTCCTCCCACAGTTCTCACATAATAGAAATTACTTCATTACATTATTCTTCATTGGTGATTTAGAATTTCCATGGTTATTATAATGCCTATTCATATCTTAATTTCCCTTGAACAAATTTGATCTATTAAATTCCTTCTCTATATTTATGTAAAATAATAAAAATTCATCATATGATGAAATTTTTTCAAATGTCAGTGAGCATTGAAGAATTGGATTAAGACCTTAAAATAATTGATCAATATTGTATTCTAAATCACGTATGTAATCTATAACATACCTAGATAATCTTGTGATGGTGACATCATACTCCACAACACTCTCTTATTCCCTTTTCATTACGCTATGAAATCTCCTCTTCAATTCAGTTCTTTGTTCATGAGGAAAAAATATTTATCAAAGAATATTTCATTAAACGTTCTCCATTCCTTATCTTCTATTTCTTCTTCCTCCGTGGTACGATGGATCAAGGACCACCATTGATTTGCATCAACCTATAGGAAATATACTTAAAGTACAACCTTTTCGTATTCATTGCATCTTAATGCTAGAAATATCTTTTCATGGGACTTGATCCACTGCTTATCTACAAATATATTAGTAGTGCCACTAAAATATGAGGTCTTCTATCACATGATATGATCCAATATATGTGTATCATGATTATTCAACAAATATTGAGTATGTTTTCCCAAAACGGCCATGATCTTATCTGTCCAACACTGATTGTGTTGAATTGCTCAGTAGTGAAATCCCTACATTGACCATTGGTATTGATTCCCCTTCTTACATTAGGCGCTATCACTAAACAATTGATATAATAAATTAGGTTATATTTTATAATTTCTAACAAGAAAACACTTAATATAATCTGAAATTTTATGCACAACTAATATCATAATCATAAACATTGTTTATATTCACTTTTAAATACTTCATAATGGTTTGTAATGAAAAAGTGAATTTTCCTAAGAATACTCCCTAGGAGTGTCAAACCAGGTGCACAGTAAGGCCTGTTTTCATGTACCATGATACCTCGAGTCATGCCCAAAACACCTTTTCAGAGTTGTCACTCCTAGGTACCTCTATACCAAAATCAGGTCCACTTGTAGTATCCAGATAGGGATGTATTTACTAGAAAGACCAACATAATCCCAACATTTCCAAAATTCCAAGATGTTTTTCTATGTTTACCATCAATGTCTAACTTGGGGTTATTTCCTCTAAACCATGTTTCCTTAATCTAGTTTCCAATGTTTCTACTAAACTTCCTTTGATACCAACTGTAACACCCAGACTCCTGAAGCCCGAAGCCGGTGAATTACTTTTTAAATTGGATTGATAAAAAGGAATGAAATCACAATTTAATGATAAGTTTATTAGTTTTTAATAAACTTATACATACATGTAACTCATATTACATTGAGAAATGTACCAAATACAATACATAACAAAAAATAATAAACTGCATCCATGAGAACTCAATAAATGTTATCCTCATCATAACCTATTAAATATAAACAAATTAAAGGGGTGAGATAAAATTCTCATTTAAGGGTTAAAAATAGAGAAATATTGAATCAATAATAATTTAATCATAATAAAATTTCCATAGATAATATGGCATGGTGAAAAAATGAAAAAAACCCTTCATTAATAAACTGCAAATGAAACTGCACCCATATATTTTATCATTATGAAAAAATCATGGATAGTAATAACTAAAAATGAATAAATAGAATTCTTATTAATCGGAAATTATGTTTCTCTAACTTGAAATCACTATACCGTCGAAATGGTTTAATTCAATGGGTAGATACCTATCTGATTCTATTTTAGAAACAATCTCAAAGGGTTTGTCTCCAACTGACATGTCTCATGAGACCCCTAGTTGCTTAAAGGGGATATAGAGGGCCCCTAAAATCAATGAAATACAAAATAATTATTTATACACATATTTAATACAAGTACGATATGCCTTCCCAATATCCGTATAGATTATAGGAAACAGATTCAACAATATTTTCATAGTTAAAACAACATTCCAGATAAACACTGTTTTTAAAAGGGTATATGGATTAAGAAAATAATCATATCCATGAAACCAAAATATGGATATATAATGTATTTAAAATATCAAATGAAATATGATCTCAAAGAGGCATTAGGTACACCATATAAGAATGAATAGGTGCACAATACCAAGTAAGTCACAATGAAATGGAAACCGAAAGAAAGTCCCTTACAACATTGTAATCGATCGAGTTAATAATCATCAAGTGAATCACTAAATACCATTAATATAAAGAAATAACTATTTTTTATATCAAATTGAAATAAAAATACACTAAATAAAAGAAATTAGTGGCGAACAAAGGAAATTGGACAGAAATAAAAGTGAGATGTGAAACACCTTACCATATGCCTGAATGTGTTCTTCAATTGATCTAAATGTCCTAAATAATAAAATTTTAATTCATTAATTAATAATTCCAGGACCTCAACAACATCTAATTGATTTATTATAACATTATTAGGTTTAATCATGGACTTTTTGATGGGGTTAATATGTTCAATGTTATTGATTTAGAATCATTTTTTCCTTGGTTTTCATGATCAGTTTACTTGTATTCATTAATGGAAGTTTGATTGAAATGTGGTTAAACATCCAAAATTGTTAATATATTTTATTAGTGAAATTATAGATATCTAAATGATATTAAAATTATTTTGGGTTATATACCACGAGGACGACTTGTTTGATAAAAGATAATGATAACACTTGGATTAACTTGGCGGTTTTCAGCATAATGAACTTGTATTGTATTATTATTTTATATTATGAGTGTGTAAGGATTACAGAACTTTAAATAAAATAAAATACATATATTATGATCTGGTTTGTCCATAAAAATGGTTTCATGGACAAAACTAAAGATGATAATAAAAATTGAAAACTCGTCATCCTTGAATGTGATAAATTAACACATCTCAGATGGTGTTTTCATTTTTAGTATAAGAGGAAGGGGGAAAGATAGATTATGATGAATGTCATGACCCGTCCTCGGGGCCCGTGACGTGACTACCCCAAGCCCGCCTTCCATAGGACAGGGGATGGCGACTAGCACCAAAGGCACAAATCCCGATAACTGGGAAGGCATTGCCTTTATAAAAGTAAACAAAACACCACAGAGTACAAGCGGAAGCAAAACACTAAGTTCAAAAGAAAGTGCTGAAAAGTAAATGGGCCAGAATACAAACCCAACTGAAAGTGCAGCTACAAATAAATGAAAATACAACAGAAAATGGCAAACAGCTGAAAGAAGGAAGCAGCTCCTGGGTCATCCTCCTCGGATCCTACCTGAAGGGTAGGTACAGATAGCGCAGCTCCTGGATCGTCTGCCATAGATCCTACCTGAAGGGTAGGTACAGATAGCCTCCTCAACGCTCTCGCCCGTCAACCTCCTCCTTATGTCGTCTGGCCGTGAAGTCCCCCTCCAGATACTGTCTCGTCATGTAGTCCACCTCCGGGTACTGACTCATCTTGTAGTCCACCTCCGGGTACCGTCCAGTCCTCGAACACTTGGCCTCTGTCAGCACTGCCCATCGTCTGCAACCAACACAACGAGGTGCGGGCATAGACCGTGCAGGGGTGAGTATAACGATACTCAGTAGGGACCCCGATACCCTCAAGGTCTCACTAAAAACAATAAGGATAACCACAATGAAGATCTCAACAGATAACCTCTACTTAGGTATATGCCCATACATATACCTAAGTTATCAAGCAACCCATCTCAATCATGAGGAAACGCAAAGATTATGAAATCAACGGATAACCACTACCCAGGTATATGCCCATACATATACCTAAGTTATCAAGTGACCCATCTCAATCATGAGGTAAACACAAAGGTCAAAAGTCTCAGCTCAAACCATGATTTTCATTATCGAAACCGTAACTACTGAAGAGCTCCGTCTCTGGAGTGTACAGTGGTCCTATCACGACTCCGAGGTACTGCTCACTAACCTAAGACTGCTGAGGTAATCCTCCTGTCGAGTACCGCGGGTCAGCCACCTAGACACAGTAGTGCTTCCCGCCGAGGTATGTCACCCAAACACAGTAGTGCACACCCCCTAGTAGCCTGCTGAGGTACACTCCGGACGAGTACCGCGGGTCTGCACTGTCACACAGGTAGTGCTCCGTCCGCCATGGGTCTTCACCTCACAAAGTAGTGCTCCGTCCACTGGGCTAGTCGACTCACTCCAAGTCGAGTCGGTCAGGCAGTCATCAGGTCTCAGTCAGCTACACGGTCTCTGTACTCTGCATGCTCGTCTCCGGGAGGGTCCGCTCCACGAGCTACAGGTCGATACTCCAAGTATCTCAATGTCCCACAAAGAAGTATCTCAAAGGACCGCCTCGTCATAGGGGTCTCAACGCAACAGATGGCGCGTCAATCGGACGCCCGGTCTGTGAGTTACTACTCTTTTCGTCCCAGGGGCCCGGTTGGTTTCGTGAGCGAACCAATCCCGGCCATAACTCAACTATACCCCGAACTCTCATAGGGTATACTCATAGGGACCGTTTCCCAACGTGATCAACAACGCCGCTGATGGTTCGTCAAACGGACGTCCTATCTGAAAGATATCAGCTTTTCCGTTCCAGGGCCCTGGTTGGATTTCAGGTGCGACCCAACCCGGACACTATCCAACTGTATCCAAAACTCGGGCAAAGTATGCCAAAAGTTCCGTCTCATCAAGAGGAAATCAACGAGACAGACGGTGCGTCAATCGGACGCCCAGTCTGTGAGTTATTGGCTTTTTCGTTCCAGGGGCCCGGTTGGTTTCATAAGCGAACCAACCCGACCACACTCCAACGACATCCAAACCTCAAGCGGAGTAAGCCAAAAGATCCATCTCATTTATAGGAATTCAACAAAGTCGGCGACACGTCATTCGGACGTCCGGAACTCAAGTTAAGAGGATTTCCGCTCCGAGGGCCCGGTTGGTTTCGTGTACGAACCAACCCGACCAAACCCAAAGTTCATCGAAACCTTGAGTGTAATATACCGAAACGACCTTCTCAATCCAAGGATCGTGTTGCCGTTGACGGCACGTCAAACGGAGGTCTACAGCTCAAGATATGGGCATTTGACAGAAAGTGGCCCGAAAACAGGGGTCTTGGCCCGGGCCGACCCCCCCTGGGTCGGCCGAACCGGGTCCGACCCGACTGGGCCCGGCCCGGCCCGGCCCGGCTCGGTCTGGCGCGGCCTGGCTCGGTCCGGCTCAGTCCGGCCAGACCGGCCGGCCGCGGCTCAGCCTGCGTGGCCGAGCCGAACCGCGGAGCGGGGTGCGCGACTCCCCCGCCCGCCGCTAATTGAGGTCGGCGGCGGATCTGCCGGCCGCCAACCCTCCGGTGGTGCGTCGCCGCCGCCGATCGCCGGCGCTGCCGCCGCCTTCCGCGGACCACCGGACGAGCTCCGGTGGTCCATTACTCCTGTCGTCTTCGCCTATGGTCCCCCCGAGACCCCACCTTCACTACGAAGGGATTCAAACTCCAAAACGGCCTGCTTCGTCGTCACCCGTCAATCCGCATGTCAAAACGAATAGCGTCGTGTTTGTAGTTTTTCTAGCGCGACACGATGGCGTCGCACCCCTTCGTCGCGACCCGACTCCGACCGCAGTTCTTTGGTTTTCTTCGACGCGGCGTGACAGCGTCGCGTTCTTAAACTTCCTTCCAAGGCGCGGCGCGACGGGGTCGCGTAATACTTGCCGTGTGATTCCCGCGTGGTGCGACGGCACCTCGCCATTCCGTTCCATCCACAAAGAATCAAACATGAACATAAGAGGGGTGTTCGGCTGTGTTTGTGTGGTCTATCCCCCTCTCGTTAAATGATATCATCCAGTCGAAAATCCACGATAATCGATAAGCTAGATTCATGAACGGAAAATAATTAAATAAAATAATCCCCTACCTCAGTTCAGGAACGGTGTTCGTCAACGAGCCACGGAAGACGAGCGTCGCGGAGGTCGGGCGTCGCGGGAAAAGAACGTTGACGTCACGAAGCGAGGATTCGAAGTCGTTGACGGCGATAACGTCGCGGAAAACCGTTACGGAAGAGACGACATGGAAGAAGAACGTCCCGTCGCGGATACGGCTTTGCGGAAGAACCATGTTCTTCGGCGGAGAAGTTCTTCGTTGAAGAACGGTGTTCTTCGCGTTCTTCGTCGAGGTTGAAGAAGAAGAAGACCGCTTCCCCAATCCTCTCAAGGTTGCAAAACTCCAACAATAATAAAATAAGACTAAGTCTTATTTTATTAACACAACCTAACCATTTGAATTTCAAGAGTTTGAAATTAAGTAACTCACTTAATTAATTATAACAAGTTGTCAAAAATTAATGAAGTGAGTTAATGGGGAGTTAGGAAAGTGAGGGGTTAAGAGGGTTAGATTGTTTAAGGAATTTGAAAAGGTGGGGGGGTTCGTGTGGGCCCCACCCTTTCAAATATCCACACATAGGAAGTTGGGTGGATGTGGGCCCACCACCAACTTCCCATGGGAGAAGTTAACCAAATGACATGAAATAAAATTGATTCAACAAATTTATTTACTTTTTTAAATAAACCCCAAAAAATTAACTTCTTCACCCGCACAAACGCAACTACGGTAAAGGTCCCCTTAAAAGATTACCGGCGTTGCGAGTTCATCGGTGCCCTCAGAATTCGATTCCGAGCACCGGTTCAAAAGTTAGAAATTCCCGCTCGCTCGTTCACTGAACGTACCCGAGCCAAACTTCGGAAATTAATTCCGGGCACACCGGGCCTCGGAATCAGGCGCCGTCAGAAACTGCGTTCTTGTAAAATTCCAAAGAAAATTAAGAAAAAAATTTCCTTGAAATTTCTGGGTCTTTACATTACTCTCACCTCAGGGCTTTACGTCCCCGTAAAGCTTCAACATAAACTAGGGTCACAAAAGTGGTACAGAGCATGCATCTGAGCCTTCCGCTCTCATGTGCTTACCTGTTGGTTCCATACTACCAAAGAAAGCTCACCCGTGGAATCGATCATCCTCGTAGGATCCAATCTTGTCAATCCTCGATCCCCACTGGAACCTCCGTGAAAAACACCTCATCGCCATTGTCCAGCTCCTCATGGTCGATGATATGCGAAGGGTCGAGCACGTATCTCTTCAGTTGAGATACGTGGAAGTTTTCATGCACCTGGTGCAACTGAGGTGGATGGGTCAAGCGGTAAACCACCTCGCCTACCCAGCTGTGGACCTAGAAAAGTCCGTTGAACCTCAGAGTTTACTTGCCGCCTTGGCCACAACTCCGTAAACTTCGTCGAGGTGAGACCCGTATAAGGACGTCATCGTCATCCTCAAACTCTAGAGGTCTACAATTCCTGTTAGAACTGGAACTCGAAACGACTTCCGCTACGAGGGTAAGGTTGAACGACTCAAGAGTGATCGGTTGCACCCTCCTGTGAAAGAGTTTATCCTGTGCTGCCTGGGGTTTCCTTTTTTCCGACCAAGGAAAACTCATCCCGACGTTTGCCTAAAACCGTCAATTTGAGTATGAACATTTATTGCCCAGTCCATACTCAAACTAACGTCATAAGGCCTCGACGCTGCCACCAAGAGATTCCAACCGGAACTCTCGCTTCGAGGGTCTGACCACACCGTTGGCGTAAGTGTGATTATAGAGTCTCCTCCCAAGGTATCTCCAGACGTGAGGGTCAAGTCCACGACTTATCGGAAACTCTAGGTCTGGAACAAGATTTGTGAAAGCAAGGAATGATTCATATCGATGTCCGTTACTACAGCAGCTAGTGGTGGACATAGACTATCCCTTGAATCATTTATAGAGCCATTGGGTCACACTCCTTGACCACATACAGCCGCACTCTTCCCCCGCCCTCCAGCTCCCTGAGCCTGGTAGGAATAACTAAGGCGGGTGGTTGTACCATGATAAGATGTACACCACCTCATGATGCTCTCTGAGCTCTTCCTTCAAGTCTGCTACTTCGTAGACTCATCTCTCCTTTAAGCTTCCTCTTCTTTAACATTTAACACGCTCGAGTCTCTAAGACTAGAGTCGGTTTCCTGTTTCTTACTGCACTGTGCAGTCTTCATCCGCTCCTAGATGATCTGCACCTGCTTTGCCTATGATCTGAAAGAGCTGCTAAAATTTTTCTTTTTCCGAAAAGAGAAACTTGGTCTCATCCCCTGGATGAACCATGCCCATTGCCTAATACAATCAATCCTGACATGAATGACGCATTCATGCCATGGATGACGTCGTAAGGCCTAGACGTAACTACTAAGAGATCCAACTGTCACTCTCGCCTCCAAGGGCCGAGTCACACTGTCGGCATCAGTGTGAGGTCACTGGGTCTCCTCCAGTAGAAATCTCGAAAGTGAGGGTCAAGTCAACAGTTTTAACTTGGACCACTCAGTATCAACCAAACAAAAGGATAGGAAAGCAAACAAAGATAAGTGTCTTTTTATTATTGCATCTCATAGTACAAAGACATGAATACAACAGCAACATGGAACTAGAAGTATAGGGGACGTATCCACTAGTTCTGCTCCTGTCCACTTGCTCCCGGAGCTCTACTGCCGTGTCCACTGCTCGGCTGTTGCTCAAGCACTCGTCGCTACTTCTGGCTCGGTGGATCCTCCAACGCCTGCGGATCAACTGTACAAGGAGTCAGACAGTCACGTGCCAGGTGACCCTTCCCGCCGCAGGAGTAACATTGTCCGTTTTTGGCACGCCTAGCTCTGACCCCACCTCAGGTGCCCCACACCACCGGTCCTAAAACCCGAGATCGTCCAACTGCTAGTCTGGTCCTCCTGGACCTCAGCATCATCTGTCTACTGCCCAAAGATGACTCGGCTACTGATTGAAAAACATGCGGCAAAGGAAGAAGCTCATGTACATGCTCGGGGTGTAGAGCTACTGGAACAAACTCCACCCTGAAGAGGGTCTCGAAGTCTTCCCATGCGAAGGTCATCCCATCGCAAAACCGAAACAAGTGGCTCCACCACCTGCCTGCTGCTGCCTGAAGGAGGCTGGCAGCAAAGATCACCATGAAGTCTGCCGGCGTCCCCACTAACCTGAAGACTCTCACCACAACCTCCATCCAATCCTCAGCCGCCTGCGGGTCTGTCCCTCCTTGGAACCTGGGTGGCCTCTGGCGCTGGAACTCGTGCAGTGCGCTCAAGCGAAGTGCACCCTCTACTGCTGGGGCTGGTGGCATCGGTGGCCCAACGGGTAGTAGTACCGCTGGTGCCTCAACTGAAAAAGGGCCATGTACTGAGGCCACGTCGCTCGGTGGGCTGTTAGTACGAACCACTCTCGGGGCTCTAGCTGGTCGTCCAAGAAAAGGCATCCTGAATGAAACAACGTGACACGGTCAAACGATTATACCTGGTGAGCTGACCTGGTTTGAGCTGTTTTAAGGGAAAACCTTTGAAAACACACACGCAATCAGTGTTTTCATGCACAAAGTTGGAAATCAGTTGTCAGGGTCCTGGTGTATGGATACGTCGGCCGCTCGCACCAACACTGGACTCCCTGAACTGAAAACCACACTCGGTACTCTTAACACTATTGCTTCACCGAAAGAAAAAGTCAGAGTCATAAGTTCTGCGGTAGAACCGAACTCCTTTGATACCAATTTGTCACGACCCGTTCTCGGGGCCCGTGCCATGACTACCCCAAGCCCGCCTTCCGTAGGCCAGGGGCTGGCAACTAGCACTAAAGGCATAAATCCCGATAACTGGGAAGGCATTGCCTTTATAAAAGTAAACAAAACACCACAGAGTACAAGCAGAAGCAAAACACTAAGTACAAAAGAAAGTGCTGAAAAGTAAATGGGCCAGAATACAGACCCAACTGAAAGTGCAGCTACAACTAAACAAAAATACAACAGAAAATGGAAAACAGCTGAAATAAGGAAGCAGCTCCTGGGTCGTCCTCCTCGGATCCTACCTGAAGGGTAGGTACAGATAGCTACCTCCTGGATCGTCCGCCACGGATCCTACCTGAAGGGTAGGTACAGATAGCCTCCTCAACGCTCTCGCCCGTCAACCTCCTCCTTGTGTCATCTGGCCGTGAAGCCCCCCTCCAGATATTGTCTCGTCATGTAGTCCACCTCCGGGTACTGAATCGTCGTGTATTCCACCTCCGGGTACCTTCCAGTCCTCGAACACTCGGCCTCTGTCAGCACTACCCGTCGTCTGCAACCAACAAAACGAGGTGCAGGCATAGCCCGTGCAGGGGTAAGTTTAACAATACTCAGTAGGGACCCCGAGACCCTCAAGGTCTCACTAAAACCAACAAGGATAACCACAAAGAAGATCTCAACAGATAACCTCTACTTAGGTATATGCCCATACATATACCTAAGTTATCAAGTAACCCATATCAATCATGAGGTAACGCAAAGATTATGAAATCAACAGATAACCACTACCCAGGTATATGCCCATACATATACCTAAGTTATCAAGTGACCCATCTCAATCATGAGGTAAACACAAAGGTCAAAAGTCTCATCTCAAACCAGGATTTTCATTATCGAAACCGTAACTGCTGAAGAGCTCCGTCTTTGGAGTGTACAGTGGTCCTGTCACGACTCCGAGGTACTGCTCACCAACCTAAGACTGCTGAGGTACTCCTCCTGTCGAGTACCACGGGTCAGCCACCCAGACACAGTAGTGCTTCCCGCCGAGGTATGTCACCCAAACACAGTAGTGAACACCCCCTAGTATCCTGCTGAGGTACTCTCCAGACGAGTATCGTGGGTCTGCACTGTCACATAGGTAGTGCTCCGTCCGCCATGGGTCTGCACCTCACAAAGTAGTGCTTCGTCCACTGGGCTAGTTGACTCACTCCAAGTCGAGTCGGTCAAGCAGTTGTCAGGTCTCAATTGGCTACACGGTCTCTGTTCTCCGCACGCTCGTCTCCGGGAGGTTCCGCTCCACGAGCTACAGGTCGATACTCCAAGTATCTCAAAGCCCCACGAAGAAGTATCTCAAAGGACCGCCTCGTCATAGGGGTCTCAACGCAACAGACGGCGCGTTAATCGGACGCCCGGTCTATGAGTTACTAGCCTTTTCATCCCAGGGGCCCGGTTGGTTTCGTGAGCGAACCAATCTCGGCCGTAACTCAACTGTACCCCGAAATCTCATAGGGTATACTCATAGGGACCGTTTCTCAACGTGATCAACAACACCACTGACGGTTCGTCAAACGGACGTCCTGTCTGAAAGATATCAGCTTTTCCGTTCCAGGGGCCCGGTTGGATTTCGGGTGCGATCCAACAGGGCCACTATCCAACTGTATCCAAAACTCGGGCGAAGTATGCCAAAAGTTCCGTCTCATCAAGAGGAAATCAACGAGACAGACGGTGCGTCAATCGGACGCCCGGTCTGTGAGTTATTGTCTTTTTCGTTCCAGGGGCCCGGTTGGTTTCGTGAGCGAACCAACCTGACCGCACTCCGACGACATCCAAACCTCGAGCGGAGTAAGCCAAAAGATCCGTCTCACTTAGAGGAATTCAACAAAGTCGACGGAACGTCATTCGGCCGTCCGGAACTCAAGTTACGAGCGTTTCCGCTCCGAGGGCCCGGTTGGTTTCGTGTACGAAGCAACCCGGCTGAACCCAAAGTTCTCTAAAACCATGAGTGTAATATACTAAAATGACCGTCTCGATCCAAGGATCGTGTTACCGCTGACGGCGCATCAAACGGAGGTCTACAGATCAATATATGGGCATTTGACCGAAAGTGGCCCGAAAACGGGGGTCTGGGACCGGGCCGACCCGGCTGGGCCCGGCCCGGCCCGGCCCAACTCGGTCGGGCGCGGTCCGGCCCGACCGGCTGGCCGCGGCTCGGCCAGTGTGGCCGAGCCGAACCGCGGAGCGGGGTGCGCGACTCCCCCGCCCGCCGCTAATTGAGGCCGGCGGCGGATCCGCCGGCCGCCAACCCTCCGGCGGCGCGCCGTCACCGCCGCCTTCCGCGGACCACCAGACGCGCTCCGGTGGTCCGTTCCTCCTGCCGTCTTCGCCTATGGTCCCCCCGGGACCCCACCTTCACTGCAAAGGGATTCAAACGCCAAAACGGCATGCTTCGTCTTTTCCCGTCAATCCGCATGTCAAAACGAATAGCGTCGTCTTTGTAGTTTTTCCAGCGCGACCCGATGGCGTCGAGCCCCTTCGCCGCGGCCCGACTCCGACCGCGGTTCTTTGGTTTTCTTCGACGCGGCACGACAACGTCGCGTTCTTAAACTTCCTTCCACAGCGTGGCATGACGGCGTCGCGTAATACTTGCCGTGTGATTCCCGCGTGGTGCGACGACACCTCGCCTTTCCGTTCCATCCACAAAGAATCAAATATGAACATAAGAGGGGGGTTCGGCCGTGTTTGTACGGTCCGGCCCCCCTCTCATTAAACGATATCATCGAGTCAAAAATCCACGATAATCGATAATCTAGATTCATGAACGGAAAATAATTAAATAAAATAATCCCCTACCTCGGTTCAGGAATGATGTTCATCAACGAGCCGTGGAAGACGAGCGTCGCGGAGGTCGGGCGTCGCGGGAAAAGAACGTCGACGTCGCGAAGCGAGGATTCGAAGTCATTGATGGCGATTTCGTCGTGGAAAAATGTCGCGGAAGAGACGACGCGGAAGAAGAACGTCACATCGCGGATACGGCGTCGCGGAAGAACCGTGTTCTTCGGCGGAGAAGTTCTTTGTTGAAGAACGGTGTTCTTCACGTTCTTCGTTGAGGTTGAAGAAGAAGAAGACCGCTTCCCCATTCCTCTCAAGGTTGCAAAACTCTAACAATAATAAAATAAGACTAAGTCTTATTTTATTAACACAACCTATCCATTTGAATTTCAAGAGTTTGAAATTAAGTAACTCAGTTAATTAATTATAACAAGTTGTCAAAAATTAATGAAGTGAGTTAATGGGGAGTTAGGAAAGTGAGGGGTTGAGAGGGTTAGGGAGTTTAAGGAATTTGAAAAGGTGGGGGGTTCTTGTGGGCCCCACCCTTTCAAATATCCACACATGGGAAGTTGGGTGGATGTGGGCCCACCACCAACTTCCCATGGGAGAAGTTAACCACATGACATGAAATAAAATTGATTCAACAATTTTATTTACTTTTTTAAATAAACCCCAAAAAATTATCTTCTTCACCCGCACAAATGCAACTACGGTAAAGGTCCCCTTAAGGGATTACCGGCGTTGCGAGTTCATCGGTGCCCTCGGAATTCGATTCCGAGCACCGATTCAAAAGTTAGAAATTCCCGCTCGCTCGTTCACTGAACTTACCTGAGCCAAACTTCAGAAATTAATTCCGGGAACACCGGGCCTCGGAATCAGGCGCCGTCAGAAACTGCGTTCTTGTAAAATTCCAAAGAAAATTAAGAAAAAAATTTCCTTGAAATTTCCGAGTCTTTACAATGAAATATTCCATTAGAATAATAAAACTCTATTTCATGAATGGTACAGGAATTATCAAAAAAATTGATGAGGGAAGATGAGGGGAGAGAAAAAAATAATGGAACTTGTAAAGTTGTTTAAAGAAAAAGGAAGAGAGGTTCACCTCTTGAGTACTCATCTTTGAAAATCTATTTAAGGCCTTTGTTTTTGGACTTTTGGTGAGAACATCAGGTCTTGTAATTTGGGGGAGGTATTGGGAAGTGTATTTGATATAAATTAGACAATTCTAAAATCTTGAGTGATGTGAGAGGAAGAGGGGGTGAGGGGTGGTTTATATAGTGGAGGAGAGGATGGTTTTTGCATTATTTTAATCATTACTTTATTATTTTTCCGATGACAAAGAATAGTATTGATTGTTGTGACCAAAAAATAGTAATAAATGCATGTGAGTTCTAACAAATTTACATTTACTTAATCCATGTCTCAAGCATGAGGCATAAATTCGTTTATTTATCATATTCCATAAATTATCAAATTTTACTATTGACAAAAAATTCAAGTATTTCAGAAAAATCCTAAAAATTCACCCGAACCATTTTTCAATGTAAAGAATCCATAAATGACCACAATTTTTAAAAAATAATCTTATAAATATGAGAAATTTATTTTTTAAATAAAAATATCATTTAACTGAAAAATACCAACACTTAAAATAATCACCATCATTTTTATGGTGCATAAATTTTATGTATACCTTAATGGGTAAGGTAACCATTTTTAAGGGTCATATTACTATTAACAAGGGAGGTTTACTATTCAAAAGGGTATGTTACTATTCAATGAAATTTATGTTGATTATATCATACTCCAAATATGTCCCTGATCGCAACTGTGTATGTCTGTTTTTCAAAATTCAAAACATAGAAGTGAAAATTTTATGTTTAATGGATAGGTTGTGAATTTCTCCTAAATATCCAAGTGTTGTTTAAAAGAGACTCAGTACATTATGTATTATAGTATATATAATGAATTGAAAGTATTTAAGTAAAAAATATCACAAAATGTTTGGGGTGTTATATTAAAAAATGTATCAACTTGGCCCCGCTGATAGCAAAGACACCCCGCCTTATCATGGCCATCAGTTCCTGGCCAGGTAGGTACTAACAGTTGCTGTTCAGACACATGGTTCCCACCATAGGGGCCACCCACTTGCTCAAATGGGTCATCTAACTATTGATTTTCCCCACATGGAAACACATGTCCTTTCTTGTATGTTTTGTCCTCACTCACACACACCCTGAGAAACTTCCCAAAATGTCACTCATCCAAATCACTACTCCATTCCAACCACGTTTAACTATGAAGTTTTAATCAGGTATTCTCCCAAAAGGAAGGTTCACCTTATTAACATGAGTCGAATAATTTATCCATTTAACCCTTTATCATTCTAGTGTGTTACATTAACACCCCCCCTAGAGCACAAAGTCTACACTGTGGGACGAACATCTCAACCCACGCAGTACACCACCCTTAAGCTTGGGTTACATCTATTATACCAAATTGTACAACCGGGTCCTTGTGATAGCATAGAAACCCCACATTAACATGGCCTTCAGGTCCTAGCCTGGAAGGTACAACCAGTTTCCCCACAGATACATGGTCCCCACCCTGGGGCACACCCACTTGCTAGAATGAGTCATATGACTAATGATATTCCCCACAAGGAAACACATTAACTTTATAGTGTATTTTTTCCTCTCTCACACACACACCTTGAGAATCTTCCAATAAGGTAACCCATCTTGATCACTACTCCAGGACAAACACAATTTACTGTGGAGTTCTAATTAGGTAGGCTCCCAAAAATGAAGGTTCACCTTGTTGACATGTGTCATATCATTTAGCCATTTAACCATTTATCATTATGTGGTGTTTAAACATTGTCAGGACTCACCTTCTTCAAGATGGGGAATGGGACAACAAGGTGTCACACCCCTCCTTCTAGAAGATGAAGGAGAGATAATGACCCCCCAAGTCCCACCTTCAATAGGCCCCATAGTAGTGACCAGCACCAAGGGTATAGAATCTCACACAAAATGGAAGGAATTACCCTTTTTTTGAACAACATCAGGAGATAAGATGGTAAGTCCCAAGAAACTACAAAATAATAGAAGTAATAGTAAAGCCAAAATCCATTCCCACATGCATGTTCAAAAGTAAAGAAAATACAAAATACAACAAAAATCCAAAGTAAAGTACCAAATGAATAAAAACTAAGAATAAATAGAAACATTCCGAATACCTGAGCTAGTAAGGTTCATCACGGTATTCAAAGACCTCTTGGAAAACTGAAAATAGTTTTATATACGTCGGGCGAGAATACAAGTATTCTCAACAGGCAAACCAAATTCACTCATGCATAAGTGGGGGAACACACATATGTCCCTGAGAAGATAGAAGAAACAAAAAAACACCTATCAAGGAAATATAACCACCCGGCCTCACCAAGTCACACTAATCAAATAGCATAGATCAAGTGAAGTAATAGTATAAGAACATCACCATTTAGGTACCTCATACCAATTTCCCACTTATTAACTGGTAATTACTAATAGATAACATCTTTACACTACCACTCTATGCATACGCAGTCCCACTGCCACAACCTACCCGCACACACCTGGTCCCTCAAACCACACACAAAACCCACCCAAAGATAGCTAGGCCACAACAACCATGTCACTTGCTTGAAGACACCTAGGGCGCATCCCAAAGACAATTGGGAAAACAACATGAACCACAAACACTTAAGCCTCTCATACACAACAAACCATTCCCAAAGGATCTTGGACTATGGTAACCCTCAATCCATATCATCCTTCCCAGACATGCTCAAGCGATATGAACCTAGAAGAGGGTGTGAGGATGAAAGTTAGTAACCAGCCATCCATACCCCACCAGGATATTAGGAAATACACCATCCCCCATGAAATGGGGGTGTTCGACACGTGGTTCTTAACAAGGGTGGGGTTCATATAGAAGTCACAAGAAACTATAGTTTATACACATCGGCAAGAAAACACTATGCCCAATCTATGGGTTTTCCAACAAACAACCACCCCACCAAGAACCATTCACTACTACCCCTACTTGCACAACCACACAAATAGCCACAGCCAAGCATAAACCTATCCCCATTATCATTTGACCAATTTCCATTAATTAATTAAGTGGTTTACATTAATTTATTCAAGCACTACTCGAGGCAACTACCATGTACGATATAGAAAAATGGAAGAGGATCCAAGGTAAATGATTTCCATTTTAACACCCATTCATGAAAACTATAGAGAACAACCACCCTATAGTCCCACTACACACCCCCTTTTTTCTAAACACCCGTTCAACCGCATCTAACAATCATTATTCAAAGTTATACCAAACAATAATTATCTCAAAACTAGTACATGCATCCCCACTACCCAACCCTTTTCCCATATTTTTTTCCACTGTATAATAGGTTCGTAACAACACCGTAGTCCAACTTCCCAACATCTCTCTGCAGCCAAAATAGAACAATGTCTGTCCCACTACCTAAAAGCCATCCATTCAATAATCGATCAGTCTCTCAAACTTTGATACCAACACATCCCCTATACCACCCCATAAACAAATCCCACAACAACTTCCACTAAGACAAAACCCGTCTACACACACATACCGCACTCTTACCACAGAACCAACCAAACAAAGCATGCAACAACACCATTAAGATGAGAATATTCAGGTTTATCAAGATGGGTTCATTAATTCCACATTAATATAACCTAGGTGATCACATAACAAGTTTTAACCTCAAGAATCCATTAAAATTAGACATGTATATTTGATTAAATAGATTTCATGTTACAACCATTTATCAAGAATCACATCACGAACAAAATGTCACTAGTGCGCAAGTAAAGACCATTCACGACCATGATTTTTAGAAAGCATAAAACCACAACAACCCATAGAAGAATCATTTAAAATAGGATTTCATCATAAAAACACTCCCATACCATTATTTTTCTCGATCAAATTACATTATTATTTATTACTTTTTAAGAAAAGGATTCATGAATTCTACATTAAGAATCATTAGTACACCCACCCTGCATGATACACAAATAAAGAGCGGAAAAATAAATCGCTACCTAGATGATCAAAGGATCGATGTTGCTCCTTGCGCCAAGAACAGGTGGTAACATGAGTAGTGGAAAATACTCTAGGGAAAAACAAAACAAAAATCTACAACACATGTTCATGACTCCTTGAGGAAGAAGGAAAGTTCTAGGCACACCAAGAGAAAAATTAAAGGCTTTATGAAAGTGAGAATCTTAGTTTAATAAAAGGATTGATCCTAAAATTCGGGAGGTGATTTGAAAATACATGAAAATCATATCATGGTTTGAACATGTTGGTTGGTGGTTACAAATATTGGGGTACATTATGAGATTTAGATAATTCAATTATTCTACTTAGAAATAGTGTAAATCACATTTAAATGTTTTAAGAGTTGATAGGTTCTCTTTTAACGATAAAAAACATATAATAGGGGAGAAACTGGAAAAACATGGGGAAACTGGAAAAACTAGAAATGGGTCACTAGTGGGTGAGTCACCAATGTTGAGCCACTGAAAGGTGAGATACTGACACAATGACTCACCAATGCCACGACTCACCGATGCCCTGACTCACCGACTCACTGGCACTGATTCCCTGGCACTGAGGCCCTGACTCACTGATGCAAACTCCATTAACTCACTAATGTCGATGACCCTAACTCACTGATGCTAATACCATTGACTCATTGATGTCAATGCCCCAGACCCCATGATGCTGATGCCCCTGACCCATTGATGGAGATGGTTCAAACTGTATTTTATTAGGATAAATCTCAGAAGGAGTCATCGAAAACCCCCAGAACACCCCAAACATTGGATTTTCACAATGGAAAGGCCCGAGGAAATCTGGGTTATTGTAGAACCATTGAGGTTTATTATGTTTTAATGGATTTATGATCCAATTATTACATCCAGTTTGCATATTTTATAATGAAGATGTTTTTTGGGTGATTATATGGAACCTTTAACTTGTATACTGTTTAAAAATGTCATTTTAAATTCATTCTTATACCATTTACTTTTCCACATGATATACGATGATGAAATGATAAATGTTTTTATGATATTAAAGTGAAATTTTGGTTTAATGGAATGTGAAGGATGCATCTATTAGATTAGTCCAATACAATGGGTAACTATGGATAACTCTTGATACAATTATATAACAATTGAACAAGAATTAATATCCACAAAAATATGTGGGTACTTGGTTTCAGGTCCATTAGATTATTCATGGACATGAATTCATGTCGAAACACTTTTTCAAGGACCTAGATTCATATCTCTATATTAATTGATTGTCCTTGATTCATGTCTATAAATTAATGATTGAATAAGTCTCTATTGATACATGTTTATAATGTTATATGATTTTTTACACATTACAATTTTTATGATATTATAACATTGATCATGATTAATTATTGATGGTTTTATACTCTTATGAATATTATAATGTTTTATGAAAAACCCTTATTTCATGACTCCTAATAAAAATATATATTTAATTGACTGGTTATGACTTACTTATAGCATGGTTATGTTATAATAAACTTATGATCATGTGTTATAATTGATTCAAATAACGTATGTGAACCCTTATTGTTCATATGAGACCACCGATTCTTATATTATCCTTCAATAGGTTCTCAAAGAAAGTTTTACATATGATATTTAGTGAACGGTAATATTATGACAAACATTATGGTAGATGTGGGAGATGCATTTTGAAATGATATTTCATTGTGTCTAGTCTATAAAGACACTAATATGTTACAGTTATTGGGAGTGTATAATTTTTTTAAGTTAAATAATCATCTAAAATGATGTAATATCTATGTATGAAATGATTGAGTCACATAAGTTTGTATCATAGTAGGATTCAGTTAATTTTCAATTTTTTGTATTTGGGTGAATCAGTGAAATGACTAGTGATAATACTTTGTATATGATAACTTCATAATGTTTGGGTGAAGTAGAGATTATGTGGGTTTCCAAGAAATACATAATTTTATTGATACTATAAGTAAATATGGATTTAGAATGGATGAATATATGGGTAAGAACCCAAAAATAATTTTTCAAGTATATCTTGACAAACATTTGGTTGTATAGTGAATGGGTCCTTACTAATAACCTAGTTTGACAATCCTGGAGGATATTATTGAGGTAATTAAAGTTTTCAGGGAATGAAATTATAATATATTGAATAGATGAGTACCATCAATTATAAAAATAATAATAAAAAATTCCTTTGGGACATTCAATCAGTACCATCGAAGAACATGGTTAAACCTAAAGTTACAACTGTAGATTAGAAGGATTCATAATTTCGGACATCATAGAAATAATTTCCAAAAATTAATGATTGTAAACATTAATTACTATATCATGATTCTTATAATATTTTTATTCAATGTATTGAACTGAAAATAATCAATAATATAATTATTTACTAAGAAATAAATAAAATGTAATCTTGATAAACCAAATGGATTCACATAAGGGAAGAAACGCATTTTAACTATTCTTACTCAACCTAATAAGGTTACAACCAGTAACTTGGACGATGTGGAACTCCAAAATGAAGTAAAGAGGGATAAATATTGAATTTAATTATTTATGGGATAATGTACATTGTGTTTCTATGGGACATTTCATCTACTAGTTTTAGAACAATGTATCAATGAAATAGAACATATAATTTCCATTCTAGATTGCTCAGGCTATGAGAAATTCAACTTATTATTCTATTAAATAGAAGTTGAAGTAGATAAATGGTGTTTTAAAATTATGACTACAATGAATCTGAATAAAATCAATATCATGGATTTGAATGATTTTAATAATTTATTTCCTAATAAGTACTTCCCATGACTCTTAAATTTATAATAGAGTGGGGAATTCTAATGTTGAAGCAGAATGATGATAAATCCATCACTAACTATGAAGCACACATTACCAGACATGATATGTATGAAAATAGAATTATCATTGACCAATAATGAATTATTTTTCAATTATATATTGGTTTGAAACCATTTATTCAAAATTAATTATCCATAAGATGAATTATAATTAAAGATAATTCATTTTATTTTCACCCAATATTGAAAAGGAAGTTAGAATACCTCTTCATTTAGGTGATGGGAAAATTAATCTAGAGTTTTGTAGAAGCTATATTGGTATATCATGTGAATTTATGATTATGTTTCAACCAATTACATTCCAAATATTTTGGATGAAGAATGTTTGTAATTTACAAAATGGAATGAGAATATGTATCATGTGTAGGAGGATAAGCCATCATGTAAATGAATGTAGAAGTGATGTAAAGATTCCATTTAATTAAAAAATAGAGATAAATCCACCTGATAACACCCAAAAAAATCAATTCATTAGATACATGAGTTTGGGAATTATGTGAATAAATTCCCATAATCAAGGACTAATGGGAATTATATTCTTAAAAAAGAACTATAGTCAATGGAATATTATAAATATCATAACATCATGGCTTCTGATGCGGGATAAAAGAATTACATGGTGAGTGGTATACTAATCATCCACTCTAGAACAACTAATGAATTTTTTTATTATTCCACAGCCCACTCAATTAAATCATGGGAATTTTCTATTTGTATCACATTACCACCGAAATGATTAAATGTTTATTTTCTGGTGAAAAAGCATTATTATATTAAAATAAAATATTAGTTATATAGTATCACTCTAATAGATGTGTGTGGGAATATACTTCCTAGAAATCTTGTGATTCCCACTATTACTTAATTTTATGTGATGTTTTGAATGGATTGTATTCCTATATACAGATCTCATATCAATTGTTTAGAAAGGGAAGTTATGTATGATATTTTGAATCAAAATATGATTATAAATTTTTTAGTATGAATGAATTTGGAAATATAATTGATGATACATTCATTATATAGTTTTTAATTCCAATTCATGATGTATATTTATATAAAATGGTTAGGTAGAAACTCAAAATCAAATATATACATATTTTTTTAGGAATATGATGATTTATTTATTAAAGAAATTCATAGTCATTCCATGAATTTTGAAAATTATATTTCAATTGAACTAAACCTTGCTACTGTACCTTTTTCAATGAATCCTGTTAAAGCTTCCTTAATTGAGTGTAAATAATTAAATAAGGAAATATATGATAATCTTGGTAATGGACCTTCATTCCTTAGTTCATCACCATGGGTTACACAAATAATTTTTTTTATGAAAAAACCTATTTCAATGTGAATTTTCATTTATTGTTAAAAAATGACATGTGAACTATAAAGGCATGCTTTCACACACCACATGTTGATGGAATGTTCGATCAACTCGATGGAGCACAATAATTTTCCAATACAGAACTTTGTTATAGATATCATAAATTTATGTTTAATTACGAGGATATAAAAAATACTCCCTTTAGTATGAGATATTATCATTATAATTTTATTGCAATTCCATTTTTACTGACCAATTCTCATTTTATCCTTAATGATTTAATGAATTAACTATTCAGATATTACATTGACAACTTTTTTTAGCTGTTATAGATGATATAATTATATATTCAATTATTTTGGTAGAGTTTGATGAACATTTAAGTATTGGGATAAAGACCTTGATGATGGATATGATTTATGACAAATTCACAATTTTTTTATTTGGCCACCAAAATACACATTCCTAGGGTATATAATATTAATCGAGGGTATTTTTCTGGATCCATCAATAACATTACTTGTTGATCAATGGCCCAGAAAAACCATGATAAAAAAGATCCATAGTTTTCTTATGGTGGATGGTTACATCCAATACCTTATGAGGTATATCTCAGTGATATCTAATCAACTAACCATGTTTTATAAAAATGGATCCCAGATCATCACAAAATATGTTGGTGTATAAATCTCAAAGAGTGAAAAAATATTTCTCAGTAAAACTAAGTATAAACTCTCCTACATCTGAGAATGGGTTTTCAAATCATCAGTGATATATCTATGATCATGTTAGTATTTTTACTCTTGAAGATTTATATGGTCATATGTTATCCCCCTTACTAATTTAAAAATAAGGAAAAATATATTGAACTCGTGATTTATATTTGGTAGATGTAATTTTTCCATTGAAAATATAGAAGAAATATTTATATTGAGAAATGTGTGATAAATATGCTGATAATAAAATATTATTATTTATATATATATATAATATTTACATAAAAATAGTTGAATATGAACTAGAGGAGATGATTTGAGTGGATCAATGATTATAAACACTCAATATTTAACCCACATAGGAAGACGAGCATGGTGGATGATGCTCTGAGTTGGAAAGATAACGCTAGAGTGACCATTATAGGGACTGAAATTGATATTATATTTATGGTTTTATATAGTATTGATCCTAAAATAATTAATATAGGAGATAGATCTTATAATTCACTGATGAATTCTAAACCAACCATCCCTGAGAGAATTAAGATGTTGTAGAAGGAGAAAGTGGAAATAAATAAGAAGGTGATAAATGATCATAGGAACAACTATGATTGTGATTAAATAATAGGTATTATGAAAAAAATGTGTCCCATAAATACTAGACTTGATTAATGATATTTTCAATGAATATCATATCTCTTCATTATCTATTCATCTCATGAGAACAAAGATATATAGAGATTTGAAAGACTATTTTTAATGGGATAACATGTAATGGGATATTCAAATGTATTTATCATGATGCTTATTATATCAGGAAGATAAGTTTTTTTAATAGAAGTATAATATTATGTTACATCCATTACCCATACCTATATAAAAATGGGAAAACATCACCCAAAATATTGATATATGACCCCAAAAGATATATAAGGAAATAATTGAGTTCTTATTATAATTTATTTCATTAATAAATCATCAATTTTCATTTCATTTAGATAAAATTTCCCTTTTTATCATCTTCCTCATAAATACATTAATGAAGTGGTAGAATTCTATTTGCACCACAATAAACTATATCAGATCATGATCAACAGTATACCATGATATTCTAGATAATCCTTCTAAAGACTATTGATATAGATTTTAGTTTCAATACTCTATATCATCCATGTATTGATGTTCAGTCATAGAGGACCATGAAATGTCTAGAATATATATTGATAGATATCGTTATAGATTTCAAATTTGTATGGGATCAACGCCTTCTTTATATGAAATTTTACGAAAATAATAACTTTTAATCGAGCATTTAGATTACCCCTTATAAAGCCATGTATGGTAGAATGTGTAAGACTCCAATGTTCTTGGACATAGTTATAAACATAAAGATATTATGATATGAAAAAACTAATAAAATTATAGATAATGGTAGTGTAATTCAAGAGAAAACCAATTCAGTTCATAATCATTTGTAGAGTTATAATGAAACACTTCAGTTACATACGGAATTAAATGATGGTTAGATGTTATTCCTTTGAATTTATCCATAAAATTGGTAAATTAATTTTTAAATAATGGAAATATAAACCTTTCATACATCATCCATTTCATGATTCCTGATCATTTCAGGATAGTTTCTTTTTTCATATAGCTTCAATATAACTTATCTCAATGTTAAAATTTATTCACAAAATCTTTCCTAAGAAAGTGAATACCTAATTCTTAACATATATAACTTTTAGAGTTTTAATATTGGAAAATAATATTTTCAATAAATAAAAACTATTATAGATCCATGATCATATAGATTAAATAATATAGAACAAGATGATACAATTGTTTAATGTTATCTGGAAGAAGTATAAATTCTGGGAAGCATCATGAGATCATAAAGAAGTGTTAATGTAAATAAATCATCAATTTTTTATTATAGTGATAGAATACGAATAGAATAATGAATTTTATTACATATAAAATATATCCCCCTATGATTTAAAATGCATCCTTTAAAATAACAATTATGTATTTGATAGTTTTTAATGTGAAACATCTTGTGTAAAAGAGAAATTATATTTCATACCTTTACAAAATAATAATTTTATTACTTGGAATGACTACAATTAATCACTATTTAAATCGTATGTATAATTTTCCTCTTTAGAAAAAATTATTGAATAATTCTATGTAATTAAGAACTAAAATTGCAGGGAATGATTTTTTTAATTCTTAAATACCATTTATTCAAAATTGGTTTGTTGTTTTTGGTATAAAAATTTACCATTAATTTCAAAAACTTATATAAATTATTTATTAAAAAAATTATATAATTTTTTAAATGGAAATATTAAAAACAATTTAATATAATGTTTTGGGATTCCTCTAAAAAGTTTAAATTTTTATTGAATATTAAAAGATACTGAATTTAACAAATTACTTTTTAGGTAATCAATATTATTCTTATTTTTATATAATTTTATTATATTATGAGTATATTTTTCAATAAAACCATTTTTCATAACATTTAAAGGGTTCATATAGAAAATATTTTTTAAAATTCATAGCGATTTAATTGTATAAAATTTATTCCATATTTGGAATCAAATTAATTAATATTACATAATAAGGTGAAGTTAATTATTTTTCATTGTTAATTGTAAACAAGGTAATAATCCATTATTACGGTAAATGTTATAATGGATTAACTAGGGTTTAAACTAATTATGTAATGATTAATATACTATAAAATTTTATAAATCGTATTTTATTAATATATTTTTATTCCATATCATAATATCATTCAAATTTAGTAATTTTTTTCTATTTTTTATAGGAAACACATTAATATATTTTAGTCTTCTAAAAAATTCTAGGTGTGTCCACCCACTACCTTATAAAATACACCACCTATCCTCTTCTCCTAATGAGACATGAGCCTTATTTTTCATTACATAACAATCCTATTACCATCCTATAATTCCTCCACATTTCCAATAGGCACCATTTTGATCATAAAACAATCCTTTCAAGGAATAAGGTGTATTCCCAAGGTTGTTTCTCAACCAAAAGGTATAAATTATAACCAAGTACTTTAATTTTTATTTCTTCTTATACATCCTATAAATAATTTATATTAATTATTAAATATATAATTCAATTAAATAAATATAATTAATTCTCATTATGATGATGGATCATCCATTTTCCAACTCATATGAAACAAAATCTGAAATGAAAAGTATCTTTAGCAAGTATGTGTGGACTAAAATATACAATAGTGATGTGATTAATTTTACATCACCTTAATTTATAGTTTCTTACTAGGATGAATATAATATTTTTATATGATATTTTTTAGATAATTATGTTTTTATATTTATAATATCTTATCTCCCTTCTTTACCTTTCTATCTGTTAGAAAATTCTAACATTTCTCATGCATATATTTCGACTACCACCTACACATAGAAATTTCATTGGTTTCACATTTATTCCTTAAATGGAGGGTAATGTAGGTTGATTTAAAAAATATTTATTATAATTATGATATAATAAATATTCATTAAAATATATATATTACTTTTCATTATTTCATTCCATCCATTGATAAATGGAAACATCCCTCATGTGTACATACATATTATTATATCCATGATGTTATATGATTCATTTTTCATAACCATGTTATAGAAATAGTTATGAATGTGTGTATACTGATTAAATATTATAATAATGAAATGATTAAAATTATGGTGATTGTGGAACCAAAATCAAAGTTCAAGTACTAGAAATTCTATATTGAAAGATGCAAGAAAAACAAATGGATTATCACTTAGAAAAATGATACTAATAAATACATGTCAATAAACAGGTGATTATATATTATAAGTATGTTATATATATTATTATATGAATAAATATGATATCATAAGAGATTTATAAAACATATATATTTATTGTACTGGATGTTTGAATGGATATGATGTTGGAATATTCTTCAAGTAATAGTATATGATTCAATCACAATTTAATTGATATTATTTTTTATTGAAATTTAATTAAGGAAAATTATATGATCTATATCAGATAAACACCATTCATTTTTCTTCCCTTTGTATATTTATGAAATTTTTATTTTTAGTACCATTTTCTTCTCTTTGGTACTCATAATTTTTCAGAATAGTGTTTTTTTTAAAAAAAAATCTAACTTTATTTCTCCACTTTCGAGTAGAAATACTATTTCATCCATAACCATGTTTTCTAAAAAAACACAAGATTTTTTTTGAAAATTAATTCAGGATTGTTTAAATTTAATTTTAGTGATGTAAATCATTTTATGAATTTGATTAAAAATAAACTTCTTATTTATATTTAATCAATGAACTCTTTACTGAAGTTGTTAACATAATATTTTTTATAATAGTTATGACATGAATGAGATATAATTATATCATGACCAATAAATTACTAAATTATTAATTTATATGTTTCCATGATTCATTTCAATTAAAAACATTTCTTAAAATTTATTTAATATTAGTATTTGAGAAATATAACATCAAAATTAACTGGTAATTTTCACAAATAAATATTCTTATAATATTTTAATATTTTTTTCATCTATGATAAAATATATTAACTATTATTATGTTTCTCTATGGATATGATGAAATGATACCATATTTTTATTTTCTATAGCTGTTTTATGATGAATATGTTTTATAGGTGATTTTATGAAATATGATAACTGTGTATTTTATAACTATATTATGATGGAATCTTTATAAACCGCAATTATATTAACTTTGTTAAATGATGATTAAATTATTAATATTTATATGATCATATATCAAACTTTTATATTAAGGTTTAGTGACATGGTATACGTTTTATGTCCATCCAATTAATCTAGTATTGTTTTATAACTCATTTTATTAGTATTAAATGCATGGACATAATTTTATTTTCACAATAAGATGCATGGATCTTGTTTCATGTCCATATATTTTTTATTGGACCATGTTCCACATCTACCAAATTATACATGGACTATAATTCATGTCCAAAAGTAAATGAGATGACATGATATCATTTCCCTAACATAATGAGTTATACCTTTTCTATTTATAAATTTTTAAAATATTATAAACATATATTTTTTCCACATTCTGATAATTATATTATGCTCTCATGGATCATGATTTATAATTGATTATTTTATACTCTTATGAATATTTTCTTTTGTTATGAAAAATATGTATTTCTAGACTCATAATTAATGATATTTAATTAATTATGTAGGAATTACTTTTTCATTATTATATGATCATACCATTATTCTCATATATGATCATTTATTGATATAATCTATATTTAACCTTACTCGTCATCTGAGCTCACTCAAACTTATGTTTTCATTACAAGTGTTTTATATTATGGTTATATATACAATATTCCTAGATATGTAATATTATGAAGAGCATTGTCTAAGATATTGAAGATCTATTATGAAATCAAATGGTTTTATGTCTATAATATAGTGAAACTAAATATTTATGGTACATGTTCATGTATAATTGTGTTATGTATTAAATATTCACTTAAAATGATGTAGATTATATGTATGATATACTTTGGTCACCTCATCTAGTATCAGTGATGGGTAAATTATTTTACAGAGATTGTGATTAGATAACATTAGTGAAAATCATGAGGATAAGGAAAAATATTGTATGAAATACTATAATTGTGGGATGGTATATATTATGCGGTTTCCCTAACAAGTATTCATTTTTAGATACTATAATCTGATCTGGTTTTTTATTAATTCATCTAAGGGAGATGAACCTAAAATGATTTGTTTTAGTATCTATAATCCATCATTCTAGGGCATGATGGAAGGACCCTTACTGCACATGTAGTTTTATATTCCTAAGTCACATTCTGGGGTTAATTTCCATTTTTATTATTCAAAATTATATTGGATGTGAATAGTTCATTACAATCATTGAATTAGGTTTAACATATATGGTTATTTTTTTATAATAAGTTATAATAATTTAGGAATACTTTTGAATGATTTTAATTAATATATGATTGATTATATTGATTATTATATGACGATTATTACAATATTTTTTTATGATAATGGATATAAATAGAAGGAATAATGTGAATAGAGAATACGATTTCCTTTGAGATAGACATACTCATGTGAGCTGAAATGTCTTAAGGGATGGGATGCAATATATTGTTACTATTCTCACTAAACATTCTCAATCTTTTGGTTTTAAAGAAGGACATTTTGGGCTTACAATTTCACCAAAAGGTATAAATGTGTCATTGAATCATTAACATGGCAAGGGCCACCTTATTTATATGGGTATTCAGATCCACTAGTCATTTTACAATAGATAAATATGGTAGAAAATGTTTTTTCCATTTTAATGATAGAAGAGAATGAGAATGTTGTCTTAGCATCTCTGTGTTAAAGGTGATGTGATTCAATGGTGGAATAATATCAAGAATATAGAAAATGAGTAATAATTCAAAGCTATGTAATAATTTTAGTTGAAAATGGTATTAATCACTAAGTACATTCCCTAAAGTCTTCATACTAAAATATATTGGGACATTATTGAGTTGATGTAGAAGGTTGATTAGTCCATTATTTTCTAGGATGTAAAGATTACAAGACATGAGAGGTATACATTGAATTTTTTCATTATCAAATAAAATAATATTTATCAAATATTTTTTTGTCTAAAAGAAAATTCAAAGGGAATTATAAATGAGGTACTTTATAATATATGATGAAATAATATGTTGTGAACCAAATATTGAATTGAAAGATAAAAACCAACTTGGATATAGTTATTTAAAAGGGATGATGTAATTTAATGGAAGATGATGTGATATTTCACATGGAGGGGAGATTAAGTTTTGACCATCGATATTAAAAAATGTGGGAATGATCAATAAGGTATATTCCTAAATGTAATAAGAATATTCTTCGTGTGTAAAAGTACTAACAATCAAGGAAAAGCATGTTTATGGGACGTGAAGAGGACATTGAAGAAAATGAATGTCATGAAATTGAAATCAAATACATCAAAAAGACATCATTTATTTATATTAATGGATTTTATGAATTATGATAATTAATCCCATAATCTAAGGGCTACCGAGGAGATTAATTTTCACCAACCATTAAAGACAATGGACAAAGGGAAATATTAGGAAATCATGATAGCTAAAGTTGTTTTCTAGAATGATGTGTTGAATGTTATTCATATTATCTCCACTAAAGTACATAATGTATTATTTGATATTTGATATAAAAAAATATTTATATAAAATTAATTTTATTAGGGTGTCATGTTTCATCTTTAGTGATTATATATTGATTTAGCTATAATAAATCCTAATGGTATAATGATCACAATTCATATATTTAACTCTTATCCAATTGAAGTTTATTGGAATATGCTACATGATATTTTTTTATTATCAATATTTTTTAACATGATTTGATGTTTGTAAAAGATTAGATCTATATATATAGGTCTCAAAATAATTTAAAATATACTTATTTCACATTTTATATTTCATATTGACTTATTATTTCAATTCAGTCTTAGGGGGGATATGAACATCCAATTGATTATTATTCTATTATATAAGTATTACTATATATTAATTAGTGATATTTATCTCTTATATTTGAGAAGAAACTCAAGGATGAATATATAATTTCATTTCAGGATTATACTGATATTTTTCAATAATTCATTCTGATTCCTCCCCTATATCATGATAATTAGTTTTCAGTATAACTCATACATGATATTAAACCAATTCTAATGACTCTATATTTAATTGACCCTATAAAGTTTCACGATTTAGTGAAGCAACAAAACATGAATCATGATAAACAATTCATAGAGTGTAGTGAATAACCATGGGGTGAAGGTATTCTTTTTATTAACAATGAATATTGTTCAATGAATATTTTCATTGATTAGTGAGAGGATAATAACATAACTATCAAAAACAAGTATCATGTACCCTTTATTAATCACTAGCTTGATCAAATTTATGGAGATAAATAATTTTCAAGGATTAACCGTTATTATTTATATCATTAATTGAAGGTCAAGATTAATTATGTACACAAGATAGTATTTCATATAAACTATGGTCATTGTGGTTTCATAGTAATTCCATTTGGATTTACTAATTCATATTCTATATTCATGGATTTAATGAATATGGTCTTTAGAGATTACATTATTTAGTATTTGGATGTATTAACAGATCATATTATTATATGTTTATTAAATATTCATATAAGAAATAATAGCATGATCATATTTTTAGATTTTTATCGACAAAATTCAAGAAATTGATGATTTATTCTACCTATTAAAAATTTGAATTTTTCATATAGAATTTGTCATTATTGGGTCATTTAATCTCAATTTTCAGTATATATATGGATCCTTAAATGATGGAAGTTATTGATCAATGTATCAGAAAAATGGTGGTAAATAATATATGTAGTAATCTTATGGAGTGTGGATAATACTAGCATAATATAAGGTATTTATTTTAATATCTACTCTAACAACCCAATTGACTTGGAATAGAACAATGTTCCTTTGAATAGATGAATATGAAAAAAATTTGGGGAGCTAAATAGAAGGATTGTCAAAAAAAAGTGATTACACTACCTTATAAAAGGGAATAGTTTTTGATCATCAGTGTCACATTTAAGATGTGACTGGGATGAATCATTATATAAAATTAAAATGTTACAACATATGAATTATTCCAATTGAAAACACTTTTGAAAAATTTCCCATCATGTGATTTGGATTATTTTTTATTTTAAATATATTTTGAATTATCTATGTGTTGATAACTGTGATATTAAAACTGATAATATATCCTTGAATTGATTATTTAGAAAACATAGTTGAATATGTTCTAGATATAATTATAATATTTTATGAAAGAATATAACTACTCATTACATTACCACCCTGGTAAAGAAAAGAACATTATTTATGCTCTCAGTCATAAAAACTATGCTAGTTTTTCCATGATGAGGATTAATAGATATATAATAATTATGGATTTATGGAATATGGATCTTGAAATAATTATTAAATGAGACATATCATTTATTTATTAAAATAATGATAATGTAACCATGAAAAATCATACCTAGAAGGGTTAGAAGGAGGATGTCGAATTGTATAAGATGGAAGAAGATGTTTTTTTGCTCAATTATGATTATTATGAGATTATAAGGTTTAGGAACTGAATATTATTCTAGTCAATACCAGGCATGAAGAAGGAGTTGTTGGGTAAATCTAATTCTTCATAAATCACTATTCATCTAGGATATATTATGATTTATATAGACCTGCAAGTGTATTTATTATGGCATAACTTGAAATGGGATTTTTAAAAGTATGTATCTTGATTATAGGTATTTTATAATGTTATCTTTGAGATATATAATTCTTAGGGGGTGTTATAAACATTATTCCTACCAAAATAGAAATATGAAAAAAACATGGATATTTTTATAGTTCTCCTAAATACTTCTAATGGGAAGGGTGATATTTGGATTATACTTAATCACCTTACAATCTCAATACATTTAATTAATATTAGATAATATTTATTTTTTATTTTCTTTAATATATATAAATATATATATAAGTGGTAGGATTTCATGAGTTCCACTATCAATTATATCTGAACAATATAAAAGGATTACCTTACTGTTTTGAACGAGTCTTCAATGAGTTATAGATATTGAGATTAGTTTTATTAATTCATTTCATCATAATATTGATGTTCTGCCTAATAGGACTGATCAAAAAATAAAATACAATTTTAGATCATTTTATTTGGATTTCAAAGGTGTTTGGTGTCAACAACTTACATTGTTAGAATTTTAATTCAAAAATAGTTTTCCTTCGAGTATTAAGATATTTCCTTATGAAAATCCATATGGAATTATGTGTAGAACTCAAAAAACCTAGGATGAAGTTATAAAATTACATATATATATATAGACCATATCTATATGAGAAATTGATTGGGAATGATGAAGATATTATGTATCACATCAAGGAAGCTCAGAGTCAAAAGACGTATTATGCAGGTAATTATTAGAGAGATCTGAAATTTTATTTTAGGGATATTGTATTCCAATGAATTTATCCATGTATGATGTTTAAGATATTATAAAATAATTAAATGTTAAAACCTATATATATCATCACTTTCTACAATTTTAATCGTGTTTTATGTTTTCTTACCTAAGAGGGCTTCCCAAAAACGTTCTTAAAGATAAATATTTCCTCCATGAATCTCTCAAAATTAATTACATACATGATACATAACATATAATAAACAAATAGGTATTGTAGATAGAGAATTTTAATTTCAATGAAGAAAAATAGGTTAAAATCCAGGATCATAAAGATAAGTTACTATAGAACAGGTCAATGGTTATACATTTGTAGAAGAATCACATATTCTAGGAAGCTACATGGGAACATGAGAATGTGATTATGTAGAGATATAATAATATTTTATTTTTTATTGGGAAAATTTCAAGTTAGAAATTAATTTTAATGTTAAAAAATACAACACCCTATGATTTTAAATTTAATTTTCATTTTAAATAAATAAGAATTATTTGTTAGCCTTATTTACATGTTACCTTAGGTAATGAAGAACTATGAGCTTGGGTACATTTATATCCTATTCATTCCATTTGTGGGTATGATTAGGTTGAGACACATTATGAAATATATCTATAATGGAAATAAATAATAAAAAAGTAATAAATAATTATTTTTAAATAAGTAGACCATTTTTAAATATGTAATTGTATTCTTCAAAAATACTCTTCCATCCAAAAATGTTTCTATTTATTTTTTTGATAAAATATTTTTATTTGTTCGTAAAAATTTTAAAAAAATATTTTATAAAAAATATTTTTAATATTTGATATAATAATACCAAAATTAACTCAAGGATATATTTTTTAATTTTCTAAAAAGATTTTTTTGGTTATTAGTAATAATATAACAATTTTAAGGAATATTATATTTTCTTATAAAAACATTAAATAGCCGCCATGGATTTTTATGTAATTTAATAATAGAATTTTTTTATTTAGAATATTATAATATAATTAATATAATTTAAATATAAATTATTTTTAATATTAGTATCGAAACATTTTTATACATAAGAACACATTTTTCTAGAAAAACATTTTCTTTCTTGTACTGTTGGCTTATTTTAGTAATAATTTTTTAACCTTATTGAAATGGAATAAAAAAATGAATTAATGTTTTTAATCTATATAGTAATATTATATAACAAGTTCAACTTATTTATTATTCATTTATAATAGTAACTCAGGGAAAAAACCTTGTACTATGATAAAGGTTAAAAGTGGTTAATGAGGTGTTAAACTAAAGATAAATGGGTTAAATTTATATAATTTTATTTCTAAAAACTATAGTATTATTATATCTTGGTTATATATCATAATTCATTCTAACATGGTCTAATTTAATGTTATTATTATGGAGTAAGAGAATAATATATTTTAATCTTTTGAAAAAATTCATGTGTGTGCTCTCCCCCTTATAAAATAACATTACCTATCCACTCTTCACCACACCTCTTGAGCCTTATATAATTTCCTAGAAATTATCTAATCCCATCATAAAATAAATACCAATTTCATTGAGGTAATTTTTTAATTATAATATCATCCTTTCATGTTTTTAGGTGTAATCCAATGGGTGTTTCTTAAAGAAGATGAGTAATTCTTAACCAAAAACATTTGACTAATTTTACACATATTCTACCTCCAAATGTTTCTTATACCATATAAAATAAATAATTATATATGTTCAATATAAAAATTTATTATTATTATGTTTTATCAACCATTTTGAAGGAACTTTTTATCAAATGGGATATGAAATGTATTGTTCATGTGTACATGTAGTCTACCTCTTCCATGTAACGATATGATTCATTTTCAATAATCGTAATTAATTATTGGTTTTTATAAATATTTTAAAAAAATTAAATGATATTTATTACATAATTATTATTATATATTTATAAAAAATTTATTCATTATTACCTTAACTTTTGTTGGAATATGATAAATCACTCGTGTGTACGTGTAGACTACCACCTCCACGAAGTGTAGTTTTTTTTCATTTATGATTTACATAGATGGTAATAGAATATATTTATGGAATATATATGTTACTTCTGTTTCAATAATTATTCTATGAAGTTGAATTATTATTTTGCAATCTTTCATTCAACCCACTAGGAAATGGAAATATTATTCTTGTTTATGTACAGATTATCATCTCTATAAAGTGATGTGATTTATTTTTTATCACCATTTTATATGAAAAGTTATAAAAGCATATATAATTATTAAATATGACAATTATGAAATAATTAAAATTATATATATAATGGAACTATGATAAATGTATAAGGACCAGAACATCCAAATCGATACATGTAAGAAAAAAGAAACAATATTCCCATGCAATATTGATTTTTACCAACACTTGTTAATAAATAGGTGATAAGATGTTATAAGTAAATCATATATTCTATAATATGTATGAATATGTACAATTTATATATTTATTATATTATATATTTATTATCCATGATTTATTAATGGATATAAAGAATAATAAGACATAATTTAAGGGATTTATATTTCAATATCAATTTAAACATGATTATTTATGATTGAATTCCCATTGAATAAAATTATATAATATTTGTTTGATAACCCCAGTTTAGGATTTTATATTCTAGTTATTTCTATAATTATGTTAATTTAGTACCATTTTCATATATTTGGTTCAAAAAATATTTCAAGATAACATTTTAAAGAAAAGTAAACCTTATTTATCCTCTTTTAACTAGAAACATATTTCCTTATATATCAATTTTTTCTATAATTTTTTCCCGAATATATATTAATATAATTCATATAATTTTTATATTAATATTTAATAATTTTTTACATTCCATTAAAATTTTAAAAAATAAAATTCTCATTATTTTCTATATTTGAAACTTTTTACTAAGGTAATGAATAAAATTACTGTTATATGATATATGACATTAACATAATATATTATAGTCATCACATGATCAATGCATTTAATCTTCCTTTATGAATTTCCATCGTTATTTAAATTAAAAATTATTTCTTAATATTTTTAAAATATTTGGATATCGAATAATGGATTTCAAAATGAAAATGGTTTTTCCCTGAAAAAATAATCCATTAATATTTTAGTATAATTTTTAATCTATGAAAACATCCTTTTTTGTTTCTTATATTTCAGTGGGTATAAGATCAAATGACATAATAATCATCTTTTATCTATAGATATTATTATTATGATATTTTATTCATAATTATATAAATATCATTACTTGTTTATGGGTTAAGTATTTTAAGATTAATTCATTCTAAAACCCATTTATTTTCCAACAGTTTTTCAATGATGAAATGATTATTGTTTTTATAATATCAGAGAATATTATTGTATTAACATTATTTGATAGTTGGGTCCATTATTTCCCTATATAAAATTGTGTAATGAGGGATATGTAATGAGAAAATTATCTTATGTGTGAACCTAATATCATGTTGACAATAAGATTTATAGACCATATTCCATTCTAATGAATTTATTCTTAGACATGGTTTCATGTCCACTAGTTTATGAATGGACCTATGATAGGCCTATAAGATTATATGAGGACCTAATTTCTTGTACAAAGCTTAATGATTTAACATATTTCTATTTTAAAATGTTCATAATTTTATTTGATTATATTTATTCAATAATCCAATATTTATTATTTAAAAACATGGATTAAGATTTATTATTGAAGATTTTATAATATTATTAATATTTCATTTTTATGAAAAATACTTATCTTATGACTAATGATTAAATATATTTAAGACATTGGGTATAAAATTATTATTTCATGATCATTTTCTCATTCTCTTATGCTCATGTATGATAACATATTGAAATATCCAATGTTTACCCTTAATAATAATATAATATCACACTTTATTAAGTATTCCATACCTTAGTTTTGATGGAAGGTTATAAGTAAGATATGTCAAAAAGGGTAATAAGTTTAAAATCATTATGGGGTGTAATAAATATCCATCATAAAATAAGTCTTTTCAATGAAGTATCCACATAAAAAAAATATTTATTGATTCAAGGATGGTATAACAGTTTTAAATATTAAATATTAATAAGAAAATAACATATAAGTATGCAATACATCATTCACCTAAACCGGCAAGATGTTGGGGTTTTTGTAATTCTCTGAGATATTAAAATAAGAACAATATATTAAATAGCATATAAGAATCACAAAACCAATATAATAATAGAATATAACACCCTATGATTCTATGGTATGATTATTTTCATTGAAATATAATCTCTTTGATATATTTTTGTGTATAAAACCATATGATTTTAAAAGAATACTTTGTTTGATAGTGTATATGACACACAACACCGAGCATTAACATTCAATGAAATATTATTTACATATAACCAAAGTAACCTATACATTTAATTGAAATTAATGAATATTATAATACAAATAATGAAATATATATAAAAGAACAACTCATTCCAAATACATTGATTAATGTTTATGAATAAAGTATATAATTTTCAGTAAAGTTATTTTATTCTTCAAAAAAATGTTTTCATCAAGAATGATTTTTATTTAGAAATTATTATAAGTAATTTATTTAATGTATTTAAATTTTATTTTATGATAACATTCATTTTTAAAATCAGAATACCATAACTATTTTTATTTAAAATTTTGATATTTTCTAGAATGATTTATTTTCTAGTGAATAGTGAAAATAATGACTTTTATAGAGAACTATATTTTTTTAATCCTTTTGAAAAGATCAATTTTTATATGGATTAAAATTAAAATTTGTTATATTATTTAATTAATAATCTAATTAATTTCATTGGAATTGGTTTTAATCGTTATTTTTATTTAAAAACATTTATACTTATAAAGGGATTTTTTTTTGAAAAAACTATATTTCGTTCAATTTTATGGTTCAATTTTAAATTAAATTATTTCAGTCCTAAGGTATGATGTTTGAAAAAATGATTCCATATTTTAATTTTGGAGGTAAAAATTTATAATATACCTACCTTTTTCTGTTCATCCTTATAAGTAGTAATATTAATAATTTTTGTTACCACAGTAAAGGGTAAATCTGGTTATTAAAGATAAAAATAAAATTAATGGTATATAAAATTACCCTAAAAATATAATTAAAATTATTAGATGATTATAACTCATCCATAATCATCAAATTTTCGTTTAAATTGAATTTTTTTCCCATATTGATGACATTGAGACCTACATTGTATTGTATTTTAAAAAAAGTGAAACATGTCACACTCTTGTTTTTAATTACCACAATATTATTAATATGGGTATATCAAGAATATTTTATTTACTATAAATAGTTTTTTTAATTCTAAAATATTTATGTTAATCTAGTTTATTTATTTTTAATCTATAGTGACGAAATAATTACCTTATATTTTTACACAATGTTGACATAGTAATTATTTAATCAAATTGATGATATTTAAAATTCTAAAAGTAATATAATTTGAGATAAATAATTTGACCCATGAATTTTATATATTATCATGAAATTATAGTGATATAATTTTTTTTAGTTTTATGTCTTTTACTGATATTATTAGTGTCAATGTAATGAATAGTTCTAAAAAAATAAAAATATTGATATTTTATAAAAAGTAATATTTTATTGAATAATATAAGATTCTTCAAAATATTATATTCATCCAAATAAATGTTTTAATAATAATATTATATAAAATTATATAATGATGTGTCTTTATTCATTTCATAGTAATATTATTTACCATTATATAATAGAAAATTTAAATAGTACATTAATTGTCTAAAAGGTTAATAAGAGGATAAAAAATGATAAGTCTAAAATAAAATTCAAAACATGTAAAACATTTATTAGATATAATTAATTAGACTTATATTTAAATTATCTTATAATTATTTAAAATTTACACCATTTTACCAAAATATTTTTTTATTATTAATTTTACATTTTTGGAAATTTCAAGAATGTCCCTCCCCTCAATTATAAAAGGGAACCCCTTACATAAATTATATAAACCAATTTGAGCCATCTAAATTTCCAAAACCCCCACCATTAAATTTCAAAACATACTTATAAAACATCATAAATATTTTCACCTTCAAAAATATAATCCTATATCCCTTAAGAAGATATCTAACGGGAGTCCACCTGAGAAGATGTAATAATCTTTACCGACTCTATAGTTTTTTTCTTATTATTCATCTACATAATGTGTCATAAAAATCCTAAAATAATTTATCCAGTATCATTAATATAATAATATTTTATTATTATTTAGGGAAAATCACATTCCATCATGTTTCTATGCTATGAAAATGAAAAAACATTACTCGTGCGTGTATATACAACTTATTACCTCCACGTAGCGATGTGATTTTTTTCCATCATAACTTTAATCATATGTATATAAATATAAATAAATAAATAAATAAATAAATAAATAAATATGATATATATTACATAATAATAATTCTCTAATGGTTAATTATTTAATAACTTTCTTTTGTTCCATCAGTGTTCATGTGTATGCACGACATACCGTCTCCACAAATGGTGTAATTAATTTTTCTATCTCAATATTTTATTAATAATTCTGAATATCTATATATATAAAATATATAATTTATGTACCATGAATAAATTTTTGTGACTATCGAACCGTACTAAATGTACAAGGATTGGAACTTCCAAATCAAGACATACATGAAAAACTAAGTAGTTAATACTCGAAATAATGATTATATTAAAAATATTATTAACAAATGGGTGATGAAATATATTAAATGGATAATATTTGATATTATATATATTTTTATAGTAATTTTACATAGGTATGATAAATATAAATTTATTATACATGAGGATAAATTAACTTACGAGTAAAGTAATACTAAAGGTAAGGGATTCTCATCTCACTTTTACATCTGCTAAATATATGTCATATTTAATACTTATTTATTTGGTGTTATTTATATACTACCTAATAGATTTTTTATATGATGAAACTAATTATATTCCTGGTATTTAATGTTTCATTTGAAGTAATTTACTTAAGGGGGCTTGTGATTCAAATATCACCACACCAGTAAGGGTTTATTTAATAATCTCAAAAATATTCAAGATGGTTTATGTTGAAGTCTCCAAAAGGTACTATTTCATTCCTATATTAATTTTATCTAAAAAAATTAAATTGTTTTCAATAAATTTTAATGTTTTTTAAAAGTCATATATACACATGGTTTTTTTACCTATTTTTTTAAAAGGAAGATTATTTTTATTCTCTGAGTGATGTACTTTTTAATTTTCTTACTAATGTGTGAAATGAATATTTATTAACTTATACGACATTAACATATTATTCTAGAATCATAGTTCATAAATAAATTTAAGTTTACATTACATGTTTACAAGGTTATTTTAAATGATTTTTTTTGTTTAAAATTAAACATCATTGTAAAAATAAGTCTATTCAATATAAAAAGTGTATTTTTCTCAAACAGGTTACAATGTTATTTTAAAATTATTTTCAACTAGGAAAATATAATTTGAATAAACTTATACATAAATAAGGTTTGTGTGTTATTATATAATCTATTATATTTTATTGAAATAACTATTACAGTTTGACTAGGGATGTACTGTTTTGAATATATTCTCAAAATTACATTGGTGTTTTAAGAATATATTTAATAGTTGGGGAAATTGTTATAATTTTTCATGATTGATTCAAATATAATGTTTATGTTGATTATGTTTCACCCCTTTCATATGAGGAATTCATTGTAATTAATAAGTGTCAGGTGGGGTCGCCTATAACTCCTCGATCCATTGGTAGGTGTTATGAAGCAATGTATCTTTGGTTTTGTCCAAGGCCTTATTCATTTATGTATTATGTTATGGAATAGAACCTTGATGTTATGTATATGATATCCATAACTATGAATTAACCTCATTATTTGATTAGTTTTTGTTTTTCCATGTGTTTATTCAATTATTTAGAACACCCATAAATAAGTATGACACTCTGCAGACTATTTATAAGGAATTATTTGATATTTTTTATTTCTTCCATATTATGGTATAGTTATTGATTTAATTTCATTTTTTTCAGTTATTTACCTTTCCATATTGATTTTCCATTATTTATTCATGATTTATTCTTTTATACTCAAACTATTATAGGGAATCTGAGCTTATCCATTTATTAGGTTTTATTTTTTAAAATTTAATGGAGTGTTTTATGATTGATATGTTGAGATATAATAAATATAATAATGTAATTTTAGGTGAAAATACTATGTTGTATATTATTTTTTTATTTAAATTATAATTTCATATATGTATCTAGTTTACAATGAATACTAAACTATTCTATCCTTCAGGATGTAATTAAAAGTATTTACTTTCACGATAATAAATTAACTACATAATCTTCAATACCTAGGACATGGTATTTACAGTTTCTATCAAAGAAAATATTGTAGATACCTTGGGAATGGTATTTAGGAAAACATATATAAGAGAATATAAAATTATGAATAACTTTTAGGATATGTATAATTAAAGTATAAAATCAAATATATTTTGTAATGATGATAGATAACCTAGGTTATACCAATGTAATAATATATTTTGGATAAGGTATCATGATTTAGACAGAGTTTAATTAATATTTAATGATTTATAGATAACTCATTCTAATTATTGATGTTTGATGCTTACACATTTAATTGTTATTTTAATCTATAGTGGGAATGACAGTGAACCAGGTTATCATTTATTGTGGAAGAGCACTCTTTGATGAGAAACCAAATGGGATGATGATTTTAGTATAGGATATTGTGATTATTCCAAATAATTTTTCACAATATTATATTAATAACTTTCAGCGTACCTAAATACCATATATGCCGAAGAAGAGTAGTATGGAGTCCACTAAGAGATTGAACAGTTCCATCCATGGAGGTAAGAATCTTTGATTTCCATCGTCTAAAAAATTTGGAAAGATAATCCCATGACAATGTCTCATAAGGACATGAAAATGCTTTATGCATGGAAAAGAAGGACAAAAATCATGTAATTGTCGAGTAAAAATGAAATTTCTTGTTTACATTATGGATGATAATAATGGTCTTCCTAAGGTATTATCAATGGTTAAATGTTTTAAATGTGAAAAGTATACACATTATTTGAGTTGATATCATAGAGGGAAGATCATGATAAGAATTAACAAGGTTTTTTGGGTAATGTTTACACAACTAATGACGAAGAGACTAGAAATTAGACAGTAAAGGATGATGGAATTAAATAATCAGATATTGATTCCATGTTAATGGTTTAATAATGAAATTTAATGATTAATGTGTTTCTTTTTTGAATCGTGATTTATGTTATATGATTATTCTGTTAACGAAATTATAGTTAGTAGAATTATGAAATGTAATATGATTATACAACAGTATTATTTGTTTATGGATTTGGGAGCATATATTGAATTGTACCGATGATTGAGAAAAGTGATTCTATGGAAAGATGATCTTTTTTGAAAATACATGATAGAATAAAGATAACCATTAATATTTTCTTGATATTTAGATAATAATGATAATGATTTTTTTATTGGATAATACAAAATTCACATTAAATTAGTTTTTTATTTTACAGGTTATGTTATCTTTTCTATTGTTTACTACATGATATGATTTAAGGAATTTATTTAACAACCTAAGATTTTTATTTTTTAAGTAAGCATGATCTGTATAATTTTTTAAAATGATAAATGTATTCATACAATTTGTATGTTAAATTATGAGGTATGTAATATAGTTTGTATAATATAATGTTAACTATATTTTGGAAAATTAGTGACCTTCCTTTTATATTTTTCTACATTAAAATTGGATAGACATATTTTATTCAAGCATTGAGGTCAACTATTTATTTAAGGGATTATTATTTAAATTGTGATTTTGTGGATAACATGTGCTATGATGTTTGGTCATGAGATATTTCTAGGGAAAGGAAGTATAAATTGAAATTATTTTATTAATATATTGTTATGATAAATGTTAATTTCAGTGATTCGGGAAAAAAATCCTTTTGGATATTCATTTCATAGAGTAAAAGATCAAGTATGAATTGATCATAGTACATCCAATTAAATAAAAGATGCCTATGAAATTGAAATATATCAAGTCTTTATATTCCCTTATTTTATTAGTCAAAATTATAATATAATTACTCAACTCTGGGAAAAGTATTTGGAATTAAACAATTTATCCAAATATCTGCATATCCAATTAATCAATTTAGTTTTGAAACATCCCATATTTAGGATTTTATTGTTGTAGAATCTATATTGATATTTATCCTTCCTGATATCAATGACCTCTTTCCCCATCTATCATTATTTTGTAATTATGATTTTCTTCCATGACCATATATTCTCTTCCTAACTATGTTCTCTTATTTAGAAACCCAGTTATGTGATTATTCTAGATGGCATTCACATTTTACTTTATCCCTTATCAAGAGGATTATTTATTATACCTTCTCATGATTTGGTATTTCATGAAGGGTATTTTCAAATATCAAACTATTTATTATTGAGATCAGGATTAAATTGTGAGGGAATAATTTATTTACGGGGTAATAATGTTACACCACTAGATTAAAAAAGGGGATCATTATATTCAATAGTGTATAAGAAACAAAACAATAATTTAATAAGTTAATTGAATAACCCAAGACTTTATGTTGTGTTTATTTATAAATAAAATTTATCTATTTGATATCCGGTGGAGCACAAAACCCTGAGATTTTAAAAAAAAACCTAATATTTCATAACATATACAACACACAACACCAATCCTTAACATAACGAGAAATATAATTTAAATATGACCATTATAACATAGATGATAAATTACTAGATATCAATAGTAATATGGAAATTATGAATTATATATAATGTTCCCCAAACACATTAATGAATCCATTATGGTTAATGAAATAAATAATCATATTTTAGTAATGTTATTTTATGATTCAATAATATTTTTTCCTAAAAAAATATTTCTTTAAAAAAATATTTTAAATAAATATAGATATTATTTAAATTTTATTTTACAAAAATAATATAATTTTTGAAATAATATTTTCAAAATTATTTAATGATAAATTTTATTGATTTTTATATAAATATTTAATTTCAAGTGAATATTGAATAATACAAATTTATTAAACTATATTTAAATTTCAACTATTTGAAAAGGATCATTTAAAAATGCTTTGAATGTATATTTAGTTATATTTTATTATTAATTTTCTAATTAAGTTTATTGAAATTAGTTTTATGGTCGAATTCGGTTTAAAGTGATTTATATAAATAGTACAGACCATTAACTAAAAAACTATATTTCATTGTATTTTTACAATTTAATATAATATTAGATTCTACCCATTATGATTTTTGAATTTTGAAAAATGGATTCCATTTTTGGATTAATGAGGTCAAAATTTATTAATTGGTTCCCTTTTATTTTTGGTAAATATGAATTATAAGCATAGTAATTTTTATTACCATAGTAATGGTTAAATTGGGTAATTTAAGTTAAAAAATGATAAGGACTATAAAATGACCCTAACACATTATTTAATATTATTTGATGATTCCATTTCATCTATTAGCATCCTAATTTCGGTTATATGACTTTTTTATTACCATTTGGATGATATTAATACCTTCATATTATGTTATTTCATGGAAAGTCAAAAATAAACCACTCTTCTCTTAAATAAAAATAATATTATGAATATGGGGTTTCTAGATGATATATTAAAAAATATTTTTTGTAAATAGAAAATAATTATCATCGACATGATAATTTATTTTTAATTTTTTCTGAAGAAATATTTATCTTAAGTGGTTACTTAGTGATGACTCAATAATTATTCAATCAAATTCATGATATTTAATATATTATATGTATTATATGTTGTGAAAAATAATGCAATCAATAAATTTTATGAAAAAACTAAATTATAGGTATATAATAAAATATTATTTTAAAATTATATGTGTTATATTTATATTATTTAACTCATTGTAATGGAATGTTCTATAAATTGACTAAATTTATATTTTATAAAAAATAATATTTTACTAAATGATATAAAATTTCAATAATTAATGGGTCTTTAGGACTTTTATATAAATTTTATTGACCTATGGAGAGTAAAAAACTTTTAATAGTATGAGAATTGTCAAAAGGGTTAATGGGTGGGTTAAAAATAAATGATAATGGTGAAAAATATAAAAAACATGTAAAAATTTTATTGAATGAAATTATTTATCTGTATCATAACCTTATATTCAAATTATATAAATTTGGAGCTATTTTTGAAAAGAAAATAATCTATATTATTTTTTTATTTTTAGAAATTCTAAGAATACCACTCCCCTAAATAATAAAATGACACCCCGTCCTACACTAATATATAAATATTTGAACAATTTAGCTTGACCGGGCCTTGAAAATTCCTATTACCATCATCATTATACAAGTTATTGAGGTTATGGGCCATCCAAAATATCAATCCTTTGTCAGTTATGAAGAGTCTTAATGGGAGTCCATTGAAGAAGATGTAATTATCTTTATAGAAAATTTCAAGTATATTTATTCTTATACATAAAATTAATGTGTATTAAAAATACTAAAAATATTGAAAACATTATCAGAAATATACTAATATTTTATTATGTTTATGGGACCACCATATTTCATCTTTTTTCCATCCTATTAAAAGTGAAAACATTTCTCGTCTGTACGTACGGCTTACCATCTCTATGTACATGTGTACTTCCTTTTCATCACCACTTTACATGATTGTTATAAATATGAAACTAATTAATATATATATATGATATATAATAAAATATAATAAATTTATAATGATTAATTTTTATTTACAGTCATTCCTTCCATCCATCGAAAAATGAAAACAGCGTCCATGCTTACATATGACACACCGTCTCCATGAACAATGTAATTCATTTTATTATTTGTATATTTTATGGGTGGCTATAAATAACTATGTATGTAATATATACTAAATTTAAAAGATGAATAATATTATTTATACAAAGTAACTATAATAAAATGTGAAGGACCGGAACAACATAATCAAAACATACATGAAAAATAACACAGTTTCCACCCAAAATAATGATAATAATAATAATATCATTAAAAAATTACTAATAAAATAGTATTAATAGATCATATATTATATTATATATATTTATATGGTTATGTTATTTATTTATAAAAAATATAAATAAATTATAAATTAGTTTAAAATTACATACAATGAAAGTCGGACCTGATTCAATGTTTTATCCACTAAATTTTACATCTGCGAGACATATGTCATATGCATAACTTATTTCTTTTTTGTGATGTATATAATTCCCCTGGTATTATTTCTATAATAAATCCATTTATGATCATTTTATTTAAAGATTAATTTTAGGTATTTTTTAATAGGTCTTATCATTCAAAAAGTACAACAATGGTAAGGGTTAATTTCAAAATATCATATGTATTTGGAATTATTTTTGTTTATGTATCAACGAGGGAATAATTATTTCCTTTTTCAATGTTTTGAAAAAAAATATAATAGTTATTTACTATTATGTAATGATTTTTTTATTTCATTTTAATTAATGTTTTTTTTATTTTATACAATGTTTCTATAAGAATCTTCCTAAAATTTTCTAGATGAGTTACTTTTTGACTTTTATTACTAATATGTTTAAGAAATGTCTATTTTGACTTATATGGAATGAAAATAGTTTCCTAAAATCATGGAAACGTAATGAATTAAAGTTTATTTTACACAATTACAATATTATTTTCAAAGATAATATGTTATTTTATAATTTACTAAATTTTTAAAATTGAGTGATTTCAATGTAAAAATTGTATATTTTGTTCATGAATTTTATAATGATTTTATAATGATTTTTCATCCATGTAAATAGCCTTTGTTGAATCATATGGTTCACTGATTATGATCTCTTATGATACTGTCTACCATATTATATTGAATTGTTCATTTTCAGTTTGATTAGAGATGTACTATTTTTATATCACTCACCATATTTTGTTGGATGGTTTATGATTATGTTTTCTAATTGGGAAAATTATTAAAATTTCATATGCTAAATTCATTATGTATTTTTTATTATGTTTTTCCCATTTTATATGAGTAATTAATTGTATATAGAAAGTGATGGGTGCGTCCCACTATAGCTGCTCGATGCATCACTAAGTCTCATTAGACAGACCTGCTTAGGTTTTTGTGGAGGAAATACCCACTTATGTATGTTCTCATGGAATGAGGCCTCTTTAGTGTTTTTATATTGTCTTGAACTACTAACTTTCTTCATTATGAGATCATTTTTTTATATTTAATGTCATTATTCAATTAGGAAGAATATTTTTGTATATGATGCAAACTCATGTGATTATTTATATGGAATTATTTGATCATTATTAATTTTTATATATTATGCTCAAATTATTGATTAATTGGCATGTGTTTCAGTTTTTTACCTTTACATACTTGTTTTTTCTTATTTTTCCGTTATTTATTACGCTATATGAATACCCTTATTGTACGTCTAAGATCGCCACATTCTTATTTTTCATTTTTTACATGATACCCAAAGGTGTTCTGTGAATGATATACAGGGATATGATAAATGTAATAATAGATTTATTATAGAAAATATCATGTTATACTGTAATAATTAAAAAGTAATTATAATTTCTTGTATTTATTTAGTTTACTGAGACTGCAAAAAAGATAGGTCCTCTTGGATGTGATTTCTTGTATCTAGTGATAATGTAATAACATAACCACTAAATATAGACTATTGGGTTAGGTTCATTAAAAAAAATTGTTAGGTGAAATTGATAAATTTAACCTAGAGATATTATGTTTGGGATCCACCCTTCACCACACTGTTGTAATAAGTGGATGCTCCCCTATCACCCCTCTACTCATTCAAATCTCATTGTTTATTTGTGTTTTGTCAGTAAATTTTTGAGAATTAAGGCAATGTCTCACATTGGGTTGGAATCCATTATATTTCTTATCAATTTTTTATTTAAAAAGAGTTTCATTATTTAGGTTTTTTAATCCAATTCCACCAAATCATGGTGGAGTTAGTCAATTATAGTGGGGATTTTTTTTGTCTTACATTGGGGATAACTCGTAACAATATTTTTATATAATCACTCATTGTTTCAGGTGGCTATTATTTCATCGTGAATTTTAAAATGGTAATTAATTAAATTGAATTGATTTTACATAATACCTGGTGTCGTAGGTTGGGTATTTTCCCTTGGGTAATGTTGAGAGCCTATCATGGACCCATTATGTGTGATTGTAGTCGGATTTAGTGTGATAAGAGTGTTGTATAAATTTTTTAGGCATTATTTACATTTTTAGTTAATTTCATTACTCTATAATTAATTTTTTAATGCTTGTTTGAGGACTAGTGGATTATATTAAGGAAATTGTTGGATAAACTATGATCAATTAACAATGGATGTGTTTTGGTATCCTTTAGAATATCTATTATGCTATTAATTAAAAAGTGAAACTGATTCAGAATTTGGTAGGTGTTCTGTGTACATTTCATATAGTATATATATTCTATAGATATAATAAATTTGATATGTTCTCTAGACACTATGGTGAACAACCATTAAATTTAATTTTTATTTTATTAAATTATTAAATCTAAATTATAATTACATGAAATTACATGGAAAATTTGAAAAAGTGTCAAGGGACACCTTTTACCCTTGGTCACTAGGTGGTTTACCTTATTCATTACTGATTGAGGTTATTATTTTAATAATTTTTATACCATAATACATATGGTCCAGGAGGGGAGTAAATTAAATCAAATTGAACTTATGATCTAAGTGTAGTGGACTCAAGGTAGAGGTGAGAGATGAATTGAGGATGAGTGGAATTAGTAGCCCATGGATAATCCTTGTACTGACTAAGAGACATTGTACTAGTAAGATTGAGTGTTTTGAGAATGCTACTACCTAGTTGGAATGTGATAAGGGAATTTGTGTGGATTGTACAAGCATGAGGAGGATTGAGGATTCAAACTGGTGCGAAATGATACATATTGATCCTTGAGAGGGAATATGAATTGACAATTTGAATGATTTTCTATGTCAAATTAGAACCTCAATTGGATATTCTAACCTTATGTGAATAGAGAAGTGAGTTTAGGTGATTCCCATGGGAGGTTAATTTGATCACCAATTACTGATTGAGTATTTTTTAAACACCTTTAATTTATTTTTTATTTATGTTGGAAACATAATGGGGGTGATATATTTCACATGATTCATGATGTAAAGTGACTAGAGGGTGATGTTTTATTTTTATAGGACCCAATATGTTTATAATTTTATATAGTTGTTTGTAGAGATTCACTTTTTGGCCCTGATAATGATATTTATCATAATAATGCCTTTGGGTGATTCCACATTAGATTCATATGTGCATACTTTTGATGAGTAATGGACAGGTTACCAAGATTATACCTTTGTCACTATTTGGATTACATGGACATCGATGGTCCCTCGGCTTCCTTGGATTCACAGGAACACTTTTTTGATATTTATGGTGATATTATTATCACAATAATCACAATTTTTATTAATATGATTATTATTATTATTATTGAACACATAGGTACCTAATCAGGCCTAAAATGTCATCTTTAATGACATTTAAATGTGATTTACTAGGATTCCCCCAAATCAGTTGTGATCCTACATATATGTAATTCCCCATTACCTTCTTATCCTATATGTTCAATTTTTTTATTTTGGTTTCCATTCTAGTTGGGAAAGTATTTCAGACCACGGAGTTGGTAGGAAACCTATAATTATGTCGTCATGGATTTGTTTGAATTTTTCAACATAAAACCTAGAAATTATCCTTCCGTTTGACACTTATAGGCCATTTAAGTTTAATACACACCATATAATGGATGATGACAAAATTAAATGTACTGTATACAAGGGGATAATGGTTTACATGTCATGTAATATTTAAATTTTATGTAATTATAAAAATAAATTTTTAGTATAAAAGGAAATAGGTTATTTGGTTTATATAGACCCTAAGGATTAAAAGAAATGTAAATTAGTTACACGCCATGTAAATGTTGTGGTGTCAGTATTTTGGGTTCCATACAAATGGAATGTTTCCTTATTTTCTTATGCATCTTCTCCACTCTCAACCTGATATATTATATAGTTGATTTTGGGTGATTTATTTATGTCATGGTTTATTTTTTCAGTGATTCATAAGTAGTGCTAGGCACATTGTATCTTAATGTAATCTTTTCTATAGTTTTCTCTCTCATTTGAGGTTGTGATACCATTATTTAGGGATTGATAATTAGATTCTTTTTTCTATCAATACTTTTTAGTCTTTTTTGGGGATATTTATTTTGAAGGAAAATATTATGGTTTCTAATCCTTACTGCCTTTGGTGTTTTGGTTTTTCATGTTCATGATATAGGTGGATAAATTAAATTTTCATTATTTATTGAATTTATTTTATTTATTACTTATTCCTTAGGATTTGAAATATAATTATATGTATTTAAATTAAAAATAGAATGAATTTAGATATGTAATGGGTTTTTTAGTGAAAATGGAATTTTATTGATTTTAATTGGAAAATAAATATTCAAAACATGGAGTACATTGTATTGGATTTGAAATGGTTTTATAAAAATTTGACCATGGTTTTAGAAATAGAAATTTACAAACATTACACAATGGGAACATTGGGTTCATTGAGGAAAAGACATGGGTAGACATAGTCTATTTGACACATCTAGGATGAAACCTCATGTATGTCGATAGTATAAGGAAGGCCTCAATGTTATTTTGGACCAAACATATTCCTTGTTTTAATTTTTAATTTCTATTACGTTTTTCCCATAGGATGGATCCTGACTAGTATGTGCATTTTTTTCAGTTGTTAATTACATGAAATATTATTTCATGCATGATGGATCACATGTTTAATTATATTCAGTATCATTACCTTATTTGTTAAGGATTTTCAAAAAATTCCATTAAATTTTTCAAAACTCATAAATTGTTTAAGAAAGCCTTTCAATTTTTTTATTCCTAAAAATACATGTAAATTTTTTTTTGTAGGCATTAACTTGTGGATTATTTTTATTAGATCATGTATAGAGTCTTTGATGGTATCCAACAAGGATATGTTTTTCACTCCCTATGTCTTCATGTGGGTGGTATTAGGACTTTTTTAGTATAATATAGTTAAATGGAAGGGAATTATGTATCATGAAAGCTTCTATTTACATTTTTGTTTCAGTTTAGGATGGTTTTGATGTGATAGTTGGACACATGGTGGCTAGCTTTGTCTCGTATTGTCAGAAATTCTTATTTTCTCTATTTGGATCTATTTTATCTCTCTTTATTTACAATTTTCACTTTGGATGTATGAATTTTTATCCTTATATATAATACTTTTTGGTTATCTTTGTTTTACCGCACCCCATGATAGGATTGCTTGGGCGACTAGCTCTATTTACATAGGATGGTTTGTTATAATTTGGAATCAAGGGGGTCACTCATTCTGATATATATAAGAATAATAAGAGTCAGTTTTGTGTCTTTTTTTAACCCAAGTAGGATCATCAATGTTTAGGTAATAGGTCTTGAAATAGGTTTTTTCTACCTTACTCCCATTTTTGAATCCATGTTTCCAAGCATTGTCGGAAAATATTTACTAACTCCATGACCTTGTATTTAGGTTTATTTGAATTAATTGAATGATTTTTTTTTCTAAATTAACATATATACATAGATATAAACGTGGTGAGTGTATTGTAATTTGGATAAAATAAGTTGTTAGTTTTTTCCGATGGACGTCTTCCATTACAAATGTGTTTCCATTTAATGGAAGAATTCACAACTACTTTAAATCATTATTATTTTAATGAATTGTTTTGGGTTCATGTTTTTTGTTCAATGGTTTTGGAATTTCATCATGACTGATTGATTATTGTCATTAAATTAATAGAAAATTCAACTTATAAGTGATATTCCAAATAAAATTGGGGAAGTCATGTGGAAGGTTGCATTGGTGGATCCAATAGTAGAATATTCTTTTGTATAAATAGTAATCCAAACCATTCAAATAGTAGGGTTAGTGGGAATAGTGAAACCCTATTAATTAGTGGGTTAAGGCTTAGAATTTACCATGAAAAATCCAACCATCATCCATGGTGAGAAAAAAACACAATATTCAAAGGAGTGTCTAGAAAAAATTATGATGATCGATATATTATTGAAGAGGAATGAAGATTTTCAGGTGGGTTTCTATACATGTATGCTCAAATGACCCAGAAATAGATTATATGACTCAATTGTGTTAGCTATATTGTATAAATGAATTACATATGTCTCTTTAAAGAAGATCATTAATCAAAAGTTTTATCAAATTAATTTACATGTAGAAAAGACCATGTTGTTTCAAATGATGGAGCAAGGGGAGCATACTATTCTAGTATACTGAACCCACATTACTGAGTGGGTGAATATGGCACTATAGCTTGTCACTAATGATTACCTAAATTACCAGAGGTTCAAGATGGGGATGGGGGAAAATGTTTGGTTTATGGTAGTTATTATCTACCTTGAAAACTATATGGACATAGTAGATAAAGCTATATTGGATGGAAAAAACATAGATGGATGGATAGTTTTAGAAGGATCTTTGGTTGGTGAAACAGTTAGTCAAGGTGCTCTTTTTTGTTAGAAAAGAAAGCAAAAGGGTGGAAAATTTTATGCAGGACTAGTTTTAGATGATTTTTAGGGAAGTAATAGTTTATTTACAACCATTTTGGAAGGTATGATCATACTAGTCCACATTTCAATGAGGCTCCAAGAACCTCCCTTGATTGTGGGGGATATTTCCATTTGAAACGTTTTTGTGATAGGATGTCTCAAGGAAGTAAGGTAGGATCCACATTTAGTAAGGGGTGACATGTTCATATAGATTTCTCCAAATTTTTTGTTTCAAATTTTTAGCTCAAAGTCAATGTATAGGTTCTTATATTTGAATAGATATATTCAAAATAGTGTGTTCTAGTGGATTCTAATGCAAGGTCAGCTACTGTAGGGGGGTATAGTGATTATTTTCTCCTCTATGGTTCTATATTTTTTCAAACATTGGTTAATAAATATTTAATATTATTAATGTTTATTGATGTGTTGGGTTTTTTTAATGTCTTATGGTATTCTTCATTGATCGTTCCAAGAATTAGGGAAAGGGGTCTGAACAAGTTTTTATGTGTCCCATGTGTTGTGTGGTGATAGGTTACATTAAGGAGGTTTTTACTTCTTAGTGCTTGATGTTGACATAATTTACATGATTATCAGCACATATTGGATGATCAGTGTGAATAACCAGGTAGGATTTTATCAATATCGAGTACCGTTCTTTCCTACTGATGGGGTCACTAATGTTTTCCAGGGTGAGTGGGACTCTATTTTAGGAATAGCAGGGCCATTTGTTCCTTTTTCCGGTATAATATCATGTCAACTTCCAAACATGTTTCTAAATTTAGTTGAACCTTTTTGGTCTGATATCTACCTGATGTTTTGTGTGTGCAAACTTAGGCATTTCAAAATGATTTTCTAGTTTACCACCACAGACAGAGTCGAGTTTACTATTGACCAACACCCTTTAGGTATTTCCATTTCGGTTCTATCTTATCGAATATAACCTACAATGTTAGTGGAAATTAAGGTCCAACATGAGAAAATGGAGGTTAATACATTTATTTATCATATAATTTGACCATGGTACTCAACTATACTATATGCTATAATGGAAAAAATTATTCATATACATTATATTGACTATGAAAAGTTGAATAAAGTGATGATTAAAAACATGTATGCTTTAATATGAATTGATTATCGTTTTGATTAGCATATATAGGCTCGTTGGTTTTTATGATATTGACATATGGTCAAGATAACATTAGTAGATATTCTGAGAAGTGGACATACCTAAGAAATTTTTTCAAAGTCGAAATGTGCATTTCATGTTTTTTGTTATGTCATTCATTCTCACTAATTCTCTTATCGAATTAATGGATTTGATCAACATTATATTTCATCGGGTCTTGGACTCTTTTATTTTTGTCTTTGTAGATGATATCATGGTGTACTCTAAGACAATGGAAGAGCATATATAAGATTTGGATATAATTCTTCAATCATAAGATAAAAATCATATGTATGGTAATATTTCTAAGTATGAGTTTTGGATTAGAGAATTGATGTTTATGGGGAAGTTGATTTCTGATAGGTTTGTTTCTATTTATCCCAAAAAGGTATAAGATTTTATGATTTTTCAGCATCTCATAAATGTGTTTGAGATTCAGAGATTCATTATTTTTGAAGGATACTATTGAAGGTTTGTTTTTTAATTATAAAAGATCACATATTTAATGATATATTTAACTAGTAAGGATGTAATGATTCAATGTGATGAAAATTTTAAGAGAAATTTTGATGATATGAATATGAGGATTACTTCAACACCAATATTGATTCTTCCTGAACATGGTTTTGGTTATGATGTTTTCTATGATTCTTTTGCAACATGTTTGAGATGTGTCTTGATATTGGGAAAACATGTTGTGGATAATGGATCATTCTAGTTACACACTCATGAGAGGAAATACCCTACCAATGGTCTCGAGTTGGAAGATATTATGCATGAAAAGAAATTATGGCATCAATATCTTTTTGGAGAATAGTTTACACTACACATTGATCACAAACTCCTAAAGTATATTTTTACTTAGAAGGATTTGAACATATGATAGAGACCATCAGATGATAATTATCTGACCTTTGATATTGGTATGGTAAATATCCCCATGAAATGAAATGTGTTATCCAATTCATTAAGTGGTAATTTATTAATAGAAGTAGGGAAGGAATCAGTTCATCAGTGGTCACTGATGGGTTTGTTCATGGAGATGATCATGAGTGTAAAGAAGGATGGTAGACACATGTTCTTATCTTTGATAAAGGTTGACTCATTTTTATGAGAATATTCATCTGGATTAGATAACAGACAGTGATATTCACCTTTTAGTAGAAATAATAAATGGTGGGGAGACCTTGTACAAGTTTTATTGGTCTCCTAGTGAAGATTTTTTCTTTTGTAGTAGTTTGGTTGTCATATATTCCTTGAGTAATGAGTTTCTATATAGTGGAAACCTATTATTTTGTTCAATGAACGTTGGAGAGACAAATATGTACCATTATTATAGACATCGGTATTGGTTACTGAGAATGGGGAAGTTAGTTGCAGATTATGTATCATGGTGTCTCATGTGTCAAAGAGTCTATAAAAACAACAAAAAACTATTTCTTTATTGTATCCTCTACCCATTATGATATGTAAATGGGCTGATACTTCTAAGGATTTAATTATTGATATACCAACGAATCCTAGTGGGAAGGACAAAATTTGGGTGATTGTTTAAAAACTCCCTAAATCAAGGAATTTAATACCAATAAAGGAATTGTTGGAAGTAGAAGAGTTTGGGGACTTATATGTCTGATAGATAGTGACACTTCATGGGATTACCTCTATGATTGCTTATGATAAGGACTTGAGGTTCACATCTATATACTAGAATGTTTTGAAGAAGAAAATGGGATCCCAATTGAAATTGAGAATGTATTATCATCTGGAGATGGATGGAAAAATAGATAGTTCCATCTAGGTTCTTGAGGATATTCTCAAAGATTGTGTGACTAATTTTAGTTAATCTTGGTTCATGAAATTTCTATTGGTTGAGTTCACAAATAAAATTAGTAATCGGGCTTAGATCAATATGAAACCCTTTGAGGATTTATATGGGTATCCATATCAATCTCGCTTGTGCTGTGAAGATTTGGGAGAGGAATCCATTGTTCGTCCAAGTTTTGTTTAGGAAATTATATAGATGGTTTTATTTATCCATAAGAATTTTATCACATCACATAGTAATCAAAAATCTTATGCGAACTATCATCATTTTCCTCTAGATTTTGATGTTAGTGATAGGGTCTTTCTCAGAGTTTTACCTATATTGTGACATCATTGTATGGGTAAGTAGGGAAATATGGTACTATGGTTTCTGTGCCCCTTTGAGATCATTGAGAAAGTAGAGAGGTTGGACTATTAGTTTCTAAAACCATCTATATTGACTTCTATCTATGGTGGATTTCATGATTCCCAATTGAGGAGATATTTACAAGATCCTTACCATGTTATTAGGTGGGAGGATATTGATCTAGATTTGGATACCACTTAGGTTGAAGATCCAATTCATATCATTGATCTCTAAGACATTATACTTCCCAATAAAACAATCCCCCTTGACTGAGTATTGTGGTAGTACGAACATGATTTCCATGAGACATGGGAGTGGGAGTCATTGGTGTGGATGAAGTGGCTTTCCCTTTTCTAGATCCTGGATCATGGGAAATTTTAGGGGATATATATATTTATGGTTTTTAGATTTCAATTACCTATTACCTTTCTAGAATGCAGGTTCAATTTTTTTCTTTTGGATTCAATTTTTGTTGGTCAGTTTTGGATGATCCTGGAATTGGTAGGATACCTATAATGGTGAATCCATATATATTTTTGGATTCCCTCAATATTAACCATGGAAATTATAATAATTTCATGGAAATTACATATAATGAATGTTTAATATACTCCATTTAATGTTTTTTGGTGGGAATCCATGAACTGGGTATGCGGTGAGAATCATTTACATGTTGTGTAACAATTACACATTGTGAAAGTATAAAAACAGGTTTTAAATTAAAAAGTATACAGTTTTTTAATGTGTATGTACCTCGTGGATTAGAAGATGTAATAATTAGTTACACACCATGTAAATATCAAAGTGTTATTTTTTAGGGTGTCGTACAAATGATATTTTTCATTTTATCATTTTTGGAAATCCTTCTGTCTTGACCCTAAATCCTCCCAAGTTGATTTTGGGTGATTTATTTAAATCCATATTGAATTGGTCCATGATTTATCAAGAGTTGTAGATTCTTTGTCTATTTGGGTAAGTATTTCTCCCAGTATATCTATCGGTTGATTTCTTATAGTTGTTTATGGAATGAATTGGTCAATTTTTTTATATAAATCATATTAAATATTTTTTTATTCCTTATATTATAAAGTAAATTCTTATGGATTCCAATCCCTATTATCTACAGAGGTTCAATTTTATACTTTCTTGAGGAAGTTAGATCTATTAATTTGTCCTTATTTCATGAAATACATGTAGTTCTTATTAATTTATTGTGAATTCAAATGGAATTTCATCTCATGGGATTGAAAGGGTCATGGGGTTGCTTTAGCAAAGGGGGTTTTTATTGAGAATGGAATTGACATGATTTGAACTATAAACTATATTCTCAAACCCTAAAGATGAATTTTTTGGATTTGATACAGTTTTATAAAAATTAATTCATGGATTTAAAAATAGAAATTGAAAAACATTTCATAGTGAGAACCATGGGTGCGTCGAGAATGTGATAGAAGTTTCCTTATTGTGTGTGGCACCACTAGGATGTAAACTATGGAATTTCAACCGCCGATGGAAGTCCTTGATGTTAGTCAAATACAAACTTATACCTTATTAGTATTATTATTGTATATTATTTATTTTCCAATAGGCTAGATCCTAACTTGTATGTGTATTATTATTTCTTGTTATTTATTATATGATAGATTATTTAACGGATGTTGGATTACATGTTTATTTATATTCAGTATCTTTACCTTATTGTTATCTTGATTTAGAAAATATAACATGAAAATTTTGACAAATCATGTGTTTATTTAAAAAGGATTAAAAATTTTATTATTTATAAAAATGATTGATTGATTTATGTCTTGAACAATTTTGTTATTATTATTATAATGTGTACAGATTCTTTTTTGGTGTCCAATTGGGATATGTTTCCCACACCCCACTTAATCATGTGTGTGAATTTAGAACATATTTTCTAATATAAAATTAAATATAAGATAATTCAATTTCATAAAGGATTATCTTTATGTTGATAATTTAGTTTGGGAGGGATTAGTGGTGATGGTTAGTCACAAGGAGACTAAATCTATATAATTTAGTCATACATTTAGGTATTTAATGTTTGGAATAATTTTATATCTCTTCATTTCCACTATTAAATGTAGTTGTACTTATTTTTATCCTTATATAAAATACTTTTTTGGTTATCTTTATTTTATAGTACCCCATAATGGGATAACATGGGTGATTGGTTTGGTCGACCTGGTTTGGTCTGTTACATAACACGGTGTTATTGGGAGACTTATATGTCATCCCATGGATTTATAAACCTATAATGATTATTTTATATATTCCCTAAGTATGTCTAGGAATATTATTTATACACTTTAGTGTAGGTATAGATGTTTGATCCTATAGTAGGACATGTGTACCCTTAATGTGATGTATTATCCATAATGATACTCTGGTTTTTATAGAAGTTAATATGGATCGATCCCATGTGTCTTCTTATAACAATTGGATATCCATCATTTTTTTTATTTATGAATATTATGGTTATTGATTTATTTATCTTCTTGAAAATATCACATAGGTGACATTACATTTACTAGTTGTGTATGGGAACTTGTTGTTGGTTCCCTACTAAGTTATGTTCTTAAACCATACGTAGCCATCCTAGACACTTGGGCACCTCATCATTCATTCACTTGTTTGGTATGAGTACATGTATTGGATGACCAAGTAAGATAGTTATGATGGGATTAGGAGACTTGGATGATCTATGGCTCAATGAATGGTAATAGATACACATGCAATTTTTTTTCTTTTTTCTTTTTTATACGGTTATAAACCATTAAAAAATAATTTTCTATTTGTTTATATATGATGTACTTCATTTTTATATCTTATTTTAGTTCATTTAATTAATTTATTCTATTCGTTTATGGTAGATTACATTAGGTAGTTTCTTTTATTATTATACACTCTTATATCATGGTATTATATTCCCATGCTCATTCATTAAAACACCAATATTATTCTACAACATCCAAATTATTTGGAATATAAGACTTTTTTTATGGTGAACTAGGCCTTAAATATAGTCAGGTAGCCTATAGACTATTAAGATTCATACAACGTCACGACTTATGCATCATGGTGTGATCTACTGTTGGTACTAAAATATAGATGAAGGCTCAACCTGACCTAGCTCTGATTTCATTATAAACACTTAAAACACTTCCTTGTGCATGATACACATAAAAAACATATATTTGGGATTTTCAAACCCAAATAATATCATTATGAGTACCAATTCTAATAAATAAACTTTATTATATATCAAAATATTCAATTTTTGGATAAAATGTTACAACATAAAGACATGAGGATTTAAAACCTCCTAACCCTATCACATCTTGACCTTTATAACCCTTAATTACCATCCATCCATAAACCTTTCCCTTTATCTATCATAAATTCACTTTAAACTCACCACTTTCTATCCCAAAATATTTTTCATGATTCTGTTGTGTCTTCAAACAATTAAATTAAGAGGTTTTCGTTCTAATAACCATATGGTTTGGTTCTTAAGGGATTATTTAATAACAACATTATATTCTATGAATTTTATTTTCACAAAATAAATTTAATTTCATTGATAAATTTCATTTAATGAACCACCTTGTTTTATGATACTAAATTATAATATTAAAATATTGTAATTTCCCTATGAAAATTTTTACCTAATAATTTCATTGGTGGGTATAAATAATACTGACCATGTTATTTCATATATATTGTTCCAGATATAAAATAATTTATCAATTAATTTTTATGATATAAGCACACAATTTTTAGTAATGTAATTTTATGATTCAAAAATACATTTTCCTCTAAAATGTATTTTATTGATTACTGTGAATATATCATATAAATAATTTATAATAATTTATAATAATTTTATCTTGATAAAATTATACTATTATTTAAATATTCATATCAAATTTATCAAATCGTAAATTTTTTGGATTTTTTTGGAAAATATATATTTTAGGCGAAAATAATGTTTTTGTAAAATTGTTATTTTCATTCATTAAATCATATAATTTGATGTATGATTTTTTGTTGAATCAGAAATTAAATTAACATATTTTCAAATTAATTTAAAAAAATATAATGAATTTAAATTTTATTTTTAAATTATAATGACATTGTTCGAAATCTATTTTCATTCATAAAAAAGTATTTTTGTTGTAAACTATTTTAATGTGGATAATGTATTTTTTCATTTTTAATTATTTGAAATAACCCTTTATAAATATTTTTTCAAATTAATTATATAGATTATATATCTATATATATTAATTTAAATTCATATAATGAAGATTAATAGCATGATATTTAATAAAAAATAAATTTTCCTTGAAAAATTCATTTTCTTGATAAATGTTTTTAGTTTCATTTTGAGCACCAATTTTAAAATTAACAGTTGTAAAATTTAGAAAAAAAATAATTGAAAAATTAAATTCTTGTTTTAAATCATCGTATAAAAATTATCATTGAGTATCTTTTTGATAATTTTACAAAAATATTAATTTTGAAGATTAATAGTAACAATTACTAATTTTAATTAAAAAAATACTTTTATTTAAATTATATACAAAGGTACATATAATTAAAAAATATTTAAGATGTAAAATAAGTTAAATTATGTTATGATTAATCGAATTCAAGTCCTTGTAATCAAATTTATATTTATTTTTTATATTAGATCATTATATGCTTTGGAGAATTTTCTCTTTGGAAAATGTCTTGTTCGTCACTTATGCGGTTTAAATTTTAAATTAATTATTTCTAAATCTGTGATTTTTTTTGGAAAAATAAGTTCCATAATTTGAAAAATTATTCTCAATTTTATATAAAATGTTGAAATTATTTTTTTCATAATGATGTAAAAAAAATAAAAATTAATTAAAATTATTAAGGTTGGTCCAGATACACCGAAGGGTTAAACTAAAACAAAAAGGGTAAAAATAATCTAGAAACATCACAAATTCATATTAAATTGTTGTAATTGATCCTTATAACCTCCTAGTTGTGATAATGGGAAATGTTTTATCCTTATTTCTTGCTAATAACATGGGAATATCTTCTTCTTTTTAATACATCCTAGAGTAGCATATCCTCCACATATAAAAGGACACCCCACTACTATCCTTTCCACAATTAGAAAGACTTTACATTAAGGAAAGACATAAAAAATCCCTTTCATACTACCATATAAAAATATTATATTCCTTTTTTTGATATGTAATACATCATTTCAAGGGTTTATGTATAAAATAAAAAATGTTTCATGAATAAGTGATAAAATTTTTAACCATTCGTTTTTTTATTCCTTATTCTACCTCCTTAAAATATTCTCCATCTAATCTATTATAATAACACATGTATATACCATATAATTAGTTGTTATTATGGTATTTTTATAACCTAAGTCCATATAATCTTTCATAAAATGGAAAATGAAACCCTCGGTCAAGTGTGTGATGGACTACATCCTCCTTAACTGATGTAATTCATTTTTTATCCCTACCTCTTATTGATAGAAATAATAATAGATTTAATGATTATATATGGTATTTAAGTCAATATTATATATCTATAATTATAATATATATATATACCTTATTATCTTCTAATCCATTTTAAATTGAAAATATCAAATATGGTTATGTGTGGAATACCGACCCACGAAGTGATTTGAAATGTTTTTCATTTTATTTATACATGGAATGTAAAAATGATGAATTAAATTAATATAAATTGTATATATCACATGATAATTATTAAATAAATTTTGATTAAAAATTACATTTCTTTTATTCTATCCATCAAGAAAATAAAAATATTGTTCACGTATATGTATGTATTACTATCTCCTTGAATAGTGTAATTCATTTTCTATCTCTATCATTTATGGATTACTATAAATATATATAATTAATATATATCATACTTAATTCATGTTAAAAATTCTCAATATGATTTATCACTTATTAATATAAAAGGATTGATGATACGAAACCAAAAAACACATAACAAACAAAGTAATCATTACCAGAAAGATGAATTTAAAAAGGTATTTTTAATAAAAATGTGATAAAAGGATATATGTAAATAAATAAATTTATTATATATATTATTACAGTTCTATATATAATTTATAATAATAATTTATTTATTATAAATTATTTTAAAATATGTGTAATGAAATGAGACTTATGTTAAGAGATTTGATGTCTCTATTTTATTTCTAGGTAAAATATTACATATTACCCACTTGTTTCTTTTGTGTGGTGTATTCATTGACCATGTTTCATGTAATATCATAAATCACTTTATTTTAGGTATATTTAATGTTTAATTTTATGTTATTATAAAATAGGGATGTTGATTGAATAACTACTGATGTTTAGATGATACAATATCATTATTTATGACGATGGTCTCAGAATATGCTTCCTATGATGAAATATTATAATATACATTACATGAATGTCATTAATTTTTTCCTAATTTTGATATGTAAAAAAATTCATGTTTACCTATCATTTTCCTCATTTTATGTACTCATAATTCCAAAATATCATTTTTTTGAAAACCTAACTTATTTAACACATTGATTGAAAATATTTTTCCTTCCATCTCCATGTTTTCTATAAAAAATAAATAACGTTTTTAAAATTATTAAATGATATAATAATATCATTATTACCATTTTTTAATCCTAAAAAATTATTTTAAATGATTCTTGGTTTTATTTTCCAAATTATATTTTCATTACCTTTTTCTTGAGTGTTAAAGGAATTTCATCTTGTTTCTTATACAACACAAAAGAAATTTTAAGCCATCATGTCTTATCAGTGTTTTAAATATTATTATATTTGATTATAAGGTTATTTTCATATAAAATATTATCTATAATATTTATTTAATTTTTAGTTTTAAAGGGTGAGTTTCAATGTTGAAAGTATATTTTCCTCAAGAAATTTTCCATGAGTACTCTAAAAATCATTTTCTGTCAAATATTACTTCATTTTTTTTTACATAAGCCTTTATAATGTTTTGATACTACAATATCATCCTTATTTATTCATCGGATTGATTATGATTGTTATAAAAATATTTCTATGAAATACATTCCGTTTACATGGGGTTTTCTATGATGAAATGATGAACTTTTTGTAAACTCATTTCCTTTCCATGGGTTATACTATAATAAAATGTTTATTAAACACATTTATTTTACAATGATTCATCTTGGATTAAATGTTTTAAAAAAAAATTTCATTTCCATATGTTACACTACGATAAGATTTTAATAAAATGGATTTCATTTCCCAGGGTTATTCTATGACGAAATGTGTATGAAACCCACTTCTTTTAATGGTTTCTAAGTCAGTGAATGTTTTATTATCTTGTAGAGTACATGATTATTGTTTCTATTATTTTATAGTGGATATGTTATAACTAATGAGGGTGGATTATTTATAACCAAATATGGGACAGACCTATATCTCTCTCCAATGTAAAGGGTTATTATTAATATCCAATGAGATAAATATGTTATGCATAAACATGATTTCATGATCAAATGTTTATAAAATACCCTATATTTCATGACCATTAGGTTATCTAAGGATTATATTTTGTTTCTTTTACATAATGAGTTATCGTATCTCTATTATGTAAAAGTTATGTTTTTCAAATTTTATTCTCATGTTCTTATACCCTTATGATCATGTTATTTTAAAATCTACCATGATTATCCCAACTGATCATCTCATCACACCCTTTCTTATGATTCCATTCATCATGTTATGAAGAAAAGTATTAAAAATGTTTTTTCAATTAAGTTTACTAGTTGGGTAGATCATTAATATTGATTCTTAAAATCATCTATGAAATAAGATTATTGTGTATCCAGACCAAAAAAGACAGAAAAACTTTATATCCTTTTGGAATGTATTTGTGAAGTGAATTTAATTATGATCCTAAAATATGTAATATTTATTTAATAAATGACATGTTAATTATAGATAATATCATAGGAATGGTTTAGTAAACTTTTGAAACATAGGATTAGAAATACTTAGTGATAAAATTTAGGATAATTGTACTTTTATGGTAATATCTTATGTTATTGTAAAGAATGAAATTTGGTTTTCCAAATATATTAATCCCAATATTTATAATATAAGTGTATGAATCTTAGAAAAATATATAACTGGGGGTAACAACCTCAACAAGGGAACATTGAGATAGAATCGATCGACACTTGGTGTATGACAATGGTCTTTGTTGAACACCTAGTTTGACACTCCTGATGGATATTCATATATTAATTCACATTTTCAATACAAATAATTCTGATGGATTTTTATAGTTGATTACTGAGGATGAGTTACATTAATCCTAATGTGTAATTAAATGAAAATAATGAATCAAGATTTATATATCATATAAATTATTTTTTCATGATTATGTGGTTTTTCACTTTGATTATTTTCTTATAAACTATTTGTTTTTTTGTTTTAGACAATGGTGAGAACTAGATGGAACTAGGAAAATGTTTAATGTGATAGAAATTGTTTTGACAAGAACCAAAATGACATAATGAATTGAGTAATGTTTATTGTAATTATAGATAATAAATTATCATGATATAAAATTAAAAACTTCTACCTGAACCAACTCTAAGAATATACAATGAAAATGAGGACAGAATGTGTATGAGTTCATGTGGTGGAGAACTTAGAGGAAAGAAGACTACAGTTATTATTTGGGGATAATTTTACATAAATTAGACAATTTAATTTTTCCATGGTATAAGAAGGTGCTTTTTGTAATGAATAAGTTAATATAGCATGTAATTCCCATGGATAGAGAGAATGTTTTATTAATATAGTAGATGATAATACTGGTATACTTAATGAATAATAAATGGTAAAATTTTATTAAATTTGGAATGTATGGTAATTACTCAAATAAATTTCATAATGGAATAGATTAAGGGGAGGATCGGAAATGTTTCATGAGTAAGTGACTTTTTATTGATGATGAGGAGACTACAAATGAAATATCAATGGATGGAGGTATTAAGGAATTAGTTGATAAGGCCATATTTTTTTAAGAATGATGTTAAATTATTAATGAATTAATGTATTGGAATAAATAAATTTGATTACATGAATCATGAAATATGAAAGGTTATTTCTGTATAACATTCTCATTAAGTGTTGTCATGATTTTGTTAAATGGGGCTGATAAACTAGAAAATTGATTTAATGGAAAGGTGATTTTTTATTGAAAACATGTTGTTAAAGGTCAAATGAAGATTAATCTATTCAACAAATTTAGGTAATGTTTTTTAGTTTAGAAAAAGTTATTACTAATCTTGATAATGTAAATGGGATAGTACTGATATCCATGTAATTGATTAATTATTTGATGAAAAAGTGGGTTATGTTAACATTGATGGAGTGTGTATCATTTTTTTTGTTAAGGAATATAATCTACAAAATGTGGTTTTATTTAAGGAATGATTTAGCATTTATGTTTTCATTGATATTTTATTATATTACTATTTTCTACCATGTTTTAAGAGACTAAATGACTAAGTTGTTAAAATATTTGATATGTTAAAATTATGTGTTACTTTATGTTTTTTGGGGGATTAATCGTAATTTGATTTTTGAAAATTTCAAGATGTTATTTATAAATATTATAATATTTTAGGTGTGTTAAAGTTCATCATTTATGGAATGGTTTACATTTAAAATTGGATATTGTTTTGTGGAATAATTTTTTAATTCACCCTATGATGATTTATGCATATTGGAAAAACTATGGTAACCATTTTGGTTTTAATTTTTACTACAGATAGATGAAATGACTTATTTTTTTTATTGATCATATGATCTGTTAGTACTGCTAAATTGAAAAATTCATCTTAATATTTGTAAATAAAAGATAATGTTTAAATTAATCGAAACAAAACCAAAGGATGAGGATGTGTTAATTAAATGTAAAGAAATAAAGTATTTATATTTCTCTTATTTTATATATTTAGATTAAAAAACACCTCTGGTTTATAAAAATGATCATAATGTATTAAATTTCCCCATTTAATTTATTTTAGATTAATTAATGGTATTTAAAATCATTAATGATTAATGGTTTTGGTGGTTAACTTTTATATGAACATGTTCTCTATTAGTATATTTTCAGCCAAGGGAATTAGTATTCTCTTCCATGTCTATATTTTCCATTACCACCAATTTCATATGACCTTCATAATTTCATTTATCTCGTTTTGAGATGTTATTTTAATAAAAAAAATTACAATGTAGGTTATCCATAAAATATTTTTCAAATGTCTATAACATTGGGTTTAAGTTACAAATATGAGGGTATAATCTATTAATGATGAGGGAATATACCACCTATATATTTTATAAAATATATTTTGTTTCATAATATATTTAATTTATTTGATAGCTTTAATCACACTCAACAATGAGTTTCAGTGAAAATCCTTATACTATTAATAAGATATTATTTAAATATGAACATTTTTACCAAATAATTGAATTGGTGGGTATAAATTGGATCCATCACATTATGAAATATAAATGTGTCCTCATGAATAAATATATATTGATTAATGAATACATAATAAGAACCCAATTTTTAGTAAATTCATTTTATCCCCTAAAAATATGCTTTCATCAAAATAGTTTTTTTTTCATAGATAATATAATTAAATTATAATTCATTTAGTTATTTTATCATAAAAAAATATTCCCATTTTTGAAATCATAATACAAAAATTACCATATAGTGAATTTTGTTTGAATTTTCAAAAAAGATTGGGGATTCTGTGAAAATATTGTTTTTTTAAATTGTAAATTACATTCCACAAACATAGCAATTTAATGTTTTATTATAATTTTATTTTTATTTTTATGTTAAATAATATCCATTTTTTATAATAATCTGATTAATTACATTTGAATAATCAATTATCATGAAATTTGTAGAAATCAATTTTAATGTTAAAAAATGAATTTTTTTAAAGAATTTTTTATTTTATAATTACTTCAATAATGGAATTATTAATCTTTTTTCTATAATTGGAATAAAGTTCAAGTTAATTTTTTATTAAAACATTCTATACTTATGAAATATTTCCATCTCGAAAATAACTTTTTCATCACATCAGTGGGTTTCATTTGAAATTATTATTTTTCACTTATGTGAATAGAATCTGAAAAAATTTATTCCATTTTTTAAAATATCCAAATTAATAATATATAATTTCAAGAACACAATTTTTTTCAAAATAAATGTTAAAAAAGTTGAAAATTAATTACCACGTTTGAGCTTAAGCAGGACTAAAGGGGGGGGGGGTATACTAAAATGATATTCCCAAAATGACCAACAGAAATTTAAAAATCCTATTTTATTGGAATATATAGACCTATTGACTTTTTTATTTGGATAATGGTGTATTCTTTATCCCTTTATAATTTTAAAAACATTATTACAACTTTTTATTCTCAAAATTTCAATGTGTGTCCTCTCCATCACTTATAAAAGGCCACCCCTCTCCTCTTCACCCAACTCTTCCAACAAACATTGGTTTGGAAATTTCCATCCAAAATCCATTCAATACATCTCCCATAACATCCTAGTGGCCTTATTTTCATAAGTAATTCATCTTATTAATTCATTAGGTAAAAAAATAAGGATGTTACCTGATAATGTTGTAATTTTTTTAAAATTTGCATTTTTTTTATTTCGTCCCCCACCTTCTAAACATATTAATGAAATTATCTAATATAATAACACAAAAATCTCAAATATAATATTATTTTATTATATAAATGGTATAACCCATATCCAAATCCACTTCTTTAAAATGGAAAATAAAATTGTCTATCATGTGCCTGGCAGACTACCACAATATGAAATGAGGTAATTCGTTATCGATAACCACATCTTAGGGCTATAAATAATGATATATTTAATGTTTATATATGATTTTTATGTTATAACTATACAATTTAAATTATAATATCACACATAATTAATTTACATACAATCTATTATAAAAAGATAATGTTGTTTATGCGTTTGTGTGCACTACTTCCTACACGAAGTGATGTGACATATTTTTTTTATTTTTAATTGGATTGTAATAAAGATGGATTTTATTATTATAATTGATAAATATGAAATAATTATTATTTTTTAATGGTTAATTAATATTTACGTTTCATTAATTCCATACGATGAAATAATGGAAACAATATTATTACATATTTACTACCTACCATCTCAATGAAATGTGTTATTCATTTTAAATATCTAACATTTATTGATTAATCATAATAAAATATTATAAATATATATGATAAATATATATATAATGTTTAAAATTATAATTATTTTTGAACCATGATCAATACAATATGATTGATGTTAAAAAACCAAAACATACAAGAAATACAAAGAAATTATTACCCGAAACATGATTTTCGCAAGGAATTGATAATAAATGAGTGATAAAAGGACATAGGTAAATAATATATAGTCTAACATAAATGTTTATATTTTTGTAAAATCTTCCTAATAAACCAATATTTCTTATTTAAGAGGATCAAATTAATGATAAGAAATTCAAGACATATGTTAAGATATTTCTACTCACTCTTTTTCTTATAGACAAAACATTTCATTCTCACTTCATATTTCTTTTGATTGGTGTATTTATTTCACCTTCAACATGTTATATCAAGAATATAAAATTTTCATGGTATTTAATTTTTATTCGATATTTATGAAGAAAAAATAATACCACATATCTATCTCCTAATAAATCCCCACAAATCAAGCCCATCCCATAAGAATGATCAAACCATAGGTCAACCTGCAAATTCATTGATCCACATTAGTCCTTGATTATTTGAATGGGGAAATAATAACATGAAAATGGAACAACCTACCTCGATTTGGATTCATCATGGAAAAAATATTGTTTTCCATGTTGTCGGTTAATTTTTTTCGAATCCGAGTGTATTGTTGATCATTGATACATCATCCACCAGCTTTCATTGGAGATATCATTGTATCATTTCTATAGATTGATTACAGGGGTGTTTCATAACCCTGAATCCCAAAAAATTTCATATTTATATAACAAAACTAATACTAAGTCAGAATAAAATTTTAATTTATTTATTAATGACATTTACAACCTTTTGGGTTCTTCCACCAAGGACACTTGGAAACTAATGTTAATTAATACTTACAGTAAAAACTCCATTCCAAACTCAATTATTCCTTTATATTTCTTATCGAGACAACTTTGTAAGAGTTATTATAATTTTAAAAAAAAACTACCCACACACTTTATTAAAAACTAAACGTTTTAAATGAATTGTTTAAGGCTCACCTGGCCTCGGAATTGCACGCTGTTTGAGCACCTGATCTCTAAATTTTTCAAAATAATTTCTAAAAAATAAATATCAGTAAAATTTAGACATTACATTCTCCCTACCTTAGGTATTTTTCCAATGTAATACAAATATCATATATGTAATGTATTTTACCAAAATTTCTAAAAAATTAAGTTATTACTAATTTTATTCCACATAATTATTCCAATTTAATAAATTAATTCACAAGTTATAGTCTTCTGGGGCTAGGGTGTTACATTGTGGATCAAGTTGAGACCAAAGTGCCATGTTTTTTTAGCTCATTTATCGTTGATCTATTGGTATTATTTCCAAAATAAAAACGTTTTTTGAAATTTTAAGGGGGTTAATATTTATTCTTTTTAATACATTATAAAATGAATTTGAATATGATTGCTTATCTTTATCAACTTAATTAGTTTGAAAAGTTTCAATTAGAACATAATTTTTAGAAACATTATCACGAAGGTTTTTTGGGAAAAAATTACATAATAAAACAATTATTTAATATTCCACCATTTTAGAAACTTTCATGACGATATGGTTTCATTTTTTGTGTTGAAGAACCCAAGAATGATACCTTCAATTGAATTAGAATCAAATTTACCATGATTTTTATTATTATTTAAAATATATATATTTTTCAACCAAACAAATTGAAAAATATCATTTAGGTAATTTATTACGAAATATTTAATAATGTATAATTTTATGAAAATTATTTTTGAGTAAAAATTTAATGAAAAAAACATGTAGTATTCATATCCTCTATATAAACCTAAACTTGAAGTTTTCATTAGTTTAAATGAGTTTAGCGACATTCATGGATTATTTGATATCAAATCTCAAAAACCCTATTTTTTTAAGGGTTTGAGGATAAGAAAAGTAATGAGTATACCCTTCATAAGAACATAAATATTAAATTCTGTATTCTTTAATTCTCCACCATGATCACTTCAAATTGAAATAATTTCGAAACAATTTTCATTCTCACCATTTCTAAAAAACATGAGGATGGATTTACAAGATCATATTATATGAGAAAATAAATTTTCTTATTTTAATTTTTTACATTCATACATAATTAAGAGTGTATAGGATAATCATCCAATATAAAAAAACTATTAGGACCAAAGAGGTCATAGATGATTAATTCATGTTTTTTTAACATGATTTTTTTTTATATTTAAAATAGATTTTTTTAGCATGTTGGCATGAATCAGAATTAATTTCAAATTTGAAATTAATTTTTGGATTGTCTACTAATAATTGATAAAAGTTGAGTTTGACGATTTAGTGAGTTTTATAATAACCATGGCACGGATTCCATGTCTATGAATCACTAATTTTCAGTATCCAAAAATTTAATGATTTATCCAGAGAGAGACATCAAATTTATTTTATAATCATTTTCAAGTCATCAAGTGTTAAATAAATGTTTTATTCTGATATTAAAAATGTTCAAAAAATCCTTTTTAAAACCAGATTAGAAATTCGATCCAATAATTATGTAATACATAGTAAATTTTGTTACATTAATTTTACGAATAGAAAATTTTATTATAATAGGTGGGTTGTAAAAATTGATGATACTTGCCCCAATTATTATACCCCAAGATTCATCACCGAAATTGATGAAAACTCATATTATTTTTTTATTTAATTTCGATAAGCCACAAAAAATATATCTCAAGAAACCAATATTGAGGTTCAATGGTATTTCATGGGTTTTTCTTTGATGAAACCTATCACAAAAAATTAAATGATTACAGGATTTTGTACCCACACAATGATGGGTCAAATTATGTTACTTAATAATGACTTGAAAATCTATATATATTTAGAATGTTTTCTTTTTGAATGATAGTTAGAAATGGGATTGAAACTTCCCTTACATATTGTGTGTTTCATCATTCTCATTCATAGATTAACTGAATAATTATAGTGAAATAATTACACAATTTTTATTGATAAATGACTTTACCAAAACTAGTTTTCATTAGATTTGTAAAAGATCATTCATGATTTTTGTATCCACATTTGACCCATTCAGTTTCTTGATTTTATATGCCCAAAATTATATTTATTTATTCTTACCATTTGGTGAATTTAGAAATTTACATTTTGTGGTGTTAATAGGGGATTTGATTGTGTTGATTTTTAGTTGATTTTTTGTTTTTTGAATTGTGTCTTATTTTTCACTGATGACAATATACTTTTATTTTTAATGTTTGAATTTTTTTATTGAAAGTCATGATTATTTTTACTATTATGTTATATATATATAAAGAATAGAATGGATGATATCAATTTTCATATTGATTTTGAGAAAATCATAGGACTCCATACTTTGGTGATTTGGGGATTTAGAAGATGATGACGGGGGGTAAATGAGAAGAGGAATGAGTAGAAGAGGAGGATGAAGTAGAAATATAAAAGGGGATACAAACCATGACATCTTTATGTTCCATGAGGAACTCTAGTTTTGATTCACTTGATATATGTAATGAAGATTTATCCTTCGACTAGTTACTCGTACTCCATATTGGGGATTGAAAATTATTGTAACATTTTCTATTTTCCATTGAGATTCTTCAAGTATATGGCACAATTTGGATTTATGTTACCATTCTTTTTTTATATTCATTAGAAGTAAAATTTGGTTGAAATTTTGATTTGAAAATTTTTAAATCTTTGTAATGATATTCCTTTCAAAGTTGTTGAACATATTTTTAGTAAGAAGAGAATGGTAAAAGAAGCCTCCTATGGATTATTCATTGTTGTTTCTATGATGACAATGGTTAAATAGACTTATTATTCTTCATTTTTCTCATTTCAAAAATTAATTTCCATCCTGATTTAATATATAATTGTAAATCCAATCACTACTAGAAATACAGGTATTTGCGACGGGTCATTTGCGATGAGATCCCGTCACAAATGGCCTTTCGCGACGGGGCCCCGACTCAAATGACCCGTTGCGGAAAACGGCGTCACAACTAATTTTTTTGTGATGGGCTCATCGCAAATAAATGTTTTTGCGACAGAAATTGGGCCCATCGCAAATAGATTTCTGGTTTTTTTTAAAACACTTTTGCGACGGGCCCGTCACAACAAAGTATTTGATACTAGAATATATTCCCGTCACAAATAATAAAAAAAATTAAATAATTTAAATAATTATTTATTAATATTTAAATATATTAATCTATTTATATTGATATAAATATAATATTTATTTTATAAATATGTTTTTGAAAGGATCTATGGAAATATAATATTAATTTATAAGATATTTAATAAAATAGGATTATAAAATAAATTAAAAAATATTTTTAATTGGTAATTAAGTAATTTTTATCAATTAATAGTCATTTAATAACTCTTTGAATATAAAAAAAATAAAAAAATAATGAAAGATAAAAAATAAGTTGAAAATGAATCCCAAACTTCAAACGTCCATAACTTTTGATCCGGGACTTCGTTTGAGCTCTACAGCATATCAAATCGAATCCTGCGACGACATCTACAGCCCTATGGACTCATGGAACCCGTACAAGGTTTTTTCGAGGCAAAAAAAGGCCCGAAAGGCCTCCAAAACTGAGTTTTTAGTCGGGGTACCCCGGTTTTTTAACATTCAAACAGCTATAACTTCTGATCCCGATGTCCGATAAACTTGTACCATATATCATATCGAATATAGTTTCATGTTCTTCGATTTGACTGATTGTAAAGCTGAAATGGACTCCTGGATTAGAAATTATGGTCGTTTTAACATTAAAATGGCTATAACTTCCGATCCGGATGTCCGTTTGGCCTGTACCGCATATCATATCGAAGATCATTTCATATTCTTCGATTTGACTGGTTGTGGAGTTGAAATGGACTTACGGATTAAATGTTATAGTCGTTTTAACATTCTCAATGGATTTTCACCCTCTCATTTCAATGTATTCATTCATAACTATATATATATGTGTGTGTGTGTGTGTGTGTGTGTGTATTGTATATACGTATGTATGTATTTATTTATTTATTTATTTATAAATACACATAAAAAACATATTTTATAATTTTATTTAAAACTATGTTTATAAATATATATTAATATACAAATAAATATACGAATAAAAATTTATAACTACATATATATATATATAAAGAGATATAAATATATATTAATATACTAATAAATATATATATATTAATATATCAATATATATATATATATATATATATATATATTTTCATATAACCAAATATATTTATATTAATATAAATCTATATTAATATATGAATAAATATAACTATATATATATATCATTAAATGTATAAAAAAATGAAATGCCTTAGCTGTAAAGGTTAATGCGCACATGGGGGAGGTTTATTAATAATTATTATTAATTATTAGTAATTATTCGTATTTTTTCTTATTTTTCGTAATTGTCCCTAATTATTCCCTAATTATTCTAAATTATTCTAATATATTACTAATTATTACTAATTATTACTAATTATTACTATTTATTCCTAATTATTAGTATTTATTACTAATTATTAGTATTTATTCTTAATTATGACTAATTATTAATAATTATTCCTAATTATGACTAATTATTATTAATTATTCCTATTTATTATTAATTATTTCTAATTATCATCAATTATTCCTAATTACCATTAACTATGAACAATAAATACTAATAATTTAAATTTATTAAATAACAAAACAATCTAAACATAATTAAATTACAACAAATTAAGAATAATTAAAACAAATAAGAAATTTAAAATAAATATTAAATTAAAATGAAAATAAATACCTTTAAAATTGATCTGAGGATGATCTCTGAGAGTTTTTGAAGACTTCAATATCAACTCCGGAGATAAAAATTAAACTTAAGAAACTGTGAACTCTAAAAATAGAGTTTTGAGAGAAGTAGAAGATAGAGTTTGAGAATGAATGAAAAAAACAGATGGGGTATTTATAGGTTAGCTTATTTGCGACAGGACCCATCGCGAATACTTTAACCAGCATTTATCACGGTCAACGGTTAAATAGTTATTTGCGATGGGACCCATTGCAAATAATAACCTTCCGACATACTATTTGCAATGGGGGTATATTTTCGTCGCAAATATTTTTTACCGCCGCCGGTTATTTGCGATGGGTGGTAACCTCCCGTCGCAAATAACATTCCCACGGTTTGGCACGCATTGCGCGCCAAACCTTTTGTGACGAGTGATATTTCCCCGCCACAAATAAGTATTTATTTGCAACGGGAAAACTCTCTCATCGCAAATAAGTTTCTAATGGGACTATTTGCGATGGGATTTATCCCCGTCGCAAATAACCCGTCGCAAAAACCCTTTTTTCCCGTAGTGAATGAGTTCTCCTACCATTATCATTTTCACTTCATTAGAATATTGTGTTCCAATTAGATTATGAGCTAGGGAGTAATAAAAACCCATTAAGATTTTCTTTACAAGTGTTTATATAGATAATTCATTTTAGGGGGACTTTACCACTATTAATTCCATTAAATGTTTTAATAATTTTTTTAATAGATTCATCAGAATTAATAGTATATAATTCAAAATAATGATGATACATATCTAATTTATATCCTTTACTTTATCAATTCCCTCATTTGTTACCTCTATTGATTAAAAACTTTTATAAGAATATTTTCATATGGAAACATGATTAATATCATTTCTATCAATACAACAAGGAAAATCATTCAAAGATTTATTATTCAATTCAAAAAAATTAATATCATTGGGATTCCATTGTTATTAATATTCATTGGTGGATATATACACATTCATTACCATTTTATAAATAGGATACAAAATAATAATATCAATATTACTCATCAGATTCAACAAAAATGTTTTATTAGTACCATAAAAAATAGGATCATGTGAATTATAATGAAATTTCAAATTAAAATATTTTTCTAAAATATATTACTGAATTTATCGAATAATATAAAGAATTTTTTAGAATTTTTTTTTCAATAATTACAAATTATATTTTAATACAAATTTTTAGATGGAGATATTGGAAAGTGGGGAGGGGGAGGTGGTTAATTTTGATCTATAAAATTTAAAGTACGGTGAGTAAATAATGATAGAAAATGATTATGATATTTTTGATAAATTCAATTATAGTATATAATTATAATATCAAATTATTTTAAGGGTGAAAATAATCAATCTAAATTTATGAATGTATGCTCATTGATGTTAAATAATGGAATGCTAAAATGAAAATATAATACAGAAAAATATATATGGAGTTTTAAAATAGAATATGTTTTACCCTATTTATGTAACACATGAATTGATAGGTTAATGGTATAATTTTATTTCTCTCAAGGTTTACCAGGAAACCCATCCGTGACAATAGGGTTTAAATAGAACCTTCATAAGCATCGTGGGTAGGCAATTGAAATGTCATACTGTTTTGAAATGTGTGAACCAATGGAGAATAATGGTTGAGGATAAATATGTTTCTTTACAAAAACCAATTACACCCCCTAAAAATTACATAATGGATGATTTATAGTGGGGGATGAGATATTTGAGAAAATGGTTGGGATCCTTGAGATATTTTGAAATTATAAAGGCACCTTAGAGAATTGATAATTCTATAATGTCACTATCAAATTAAGTATTGAGATCATTATTGTAATTAGAGTAGATCTTTAAGAGTACAAGGGAGTACATTTATAGGCTAAAATAGGGATGGACATGATATCAAATTATTATGGGGTCATTAAGTTAGGGAATATATGGTTTATTGAATTTTTAATCCATTAAATTATATATTATCGAGAACTATCATGATTCCACCATATACCTGGTACTAGGGGGAACTGCAGCGCCTCAACATGCTATCCACCATAATATTGTGTCCTACAAATTCAATTAATCTATTATCTCGTTATCTTCGGTTATCATTTTTAACTCCATAGACTAGTATATGGGTCTTTTAGAGGTAATTTACTTCTTACATAATTACATCATGTAGTCGGTGTAATGCACTGACTATCTAGTGTTATTTACATAACTACACTATTAACTAAGGCTACCTCAACATCACTTCAAAGAATTGTATTTATATTCTAATTTTATTCCATGTACATTTACGATTAGATTATACATGAATAATCCATATTCTAGTCTTTAATGTAACATGATGCTTCCATAAATTCCACCACTTTTAATTAAATTTAAATAATTAAAATTTTCTAAATGCAAATAGTAGAAACATAGATGTGTATTTTTAATCATGAAAAAAATGAGAGATAGATATACAATATCACCCAAAATAACTCTGATATAATGATTCCCTAGTCATGATACCCTCATAGAGGGCCATCATGGATCAAAACTAGTGTAATGAAGCAAACTACTAATGGGGCTCAAATTCGGTAGTAAGGTAACCCTGAAAAAACATCATCTTCAACCTAAGAAACATAACACATCCTTGACTACAATATAAATCCAAAAATATATCCATGAGATTATATAACCCTCATTATTTTATTTTGTATATCGATTCTCATAATTAACCAAAATATTGGTGCAAAAATTCAAATTTCCCAAAAAAATTATTTAATGATGAGCATTTTTATGCAAGCTACAGACTCACTTAAAATTATTTTTGGAGTACTTTATTGATTATTATTTAACATGAGACCTATAAAATTTAATCTTATGTGGGAGAAAGTTTATTTATAAAATAGAAACACTCCACTACCCAACGCCTATACATTATAGATTATGATTATTATGAAACACATTAATTTAATCTAAAATGGTGTATGTGGAATATCTCATTTTCCACATGAAAGTTTCATTTTGGTTTATACTTCTCCATATGTTGTGTGATATAAAAACGTTAGTGGAAAAGGATTTATTATTATGTATCTACATATGGAAGTATTACCTCTCATGTCACTTACTTTTAAGCATTCCCAGATATTTACAAATTCCTCTGTATTAGAGTTTACCCTAACGTTACATATAGAATATGTTACTATTTTAAAACACAGTCCTTCTTAAAATTATATGCACATCATATATCCCTAAGAAGATAAAACACCCACGTCGTTCATGTTAAAAACATTCTATAAGTTACACATATTTATTTCAAAATACCCATGATATTAATTAATCATCTATAAGTCCAAAAAATTTCCTTAATATATTATTTTAAACATCACCAATATTTATGAAGAATAAATGGTCATAAAAATAATTTCACTAGGACCTTGATTCGTTCAGTGCATACGACTTCAGAATGACTCTTATGTATGATTTTGGGTTTTTTAACTCTTTCATATGAAAATTACGATTACATTTCCAAATTTAGATAAATTTTTGAAATATATTCTATAGAAACATTCATCATCTTGATTTTTATAGCTATCATATGAATTTCTTTCTATAATAAATAATTCTTCAATAAACAATAAAAAGAATCTTGTTTATTGTACACATTATTCTATTAATTTTATAGAATAAATAAATCCATTTAAAAACCATATTTAATCCACTTTCACATTAAATTACAAAAGAATAAAAACATTTTAAATATTTGATAATTACTTGTAAAATATTATTTTTTTAGTGAATAAATAATTGAATTATAAAGTAAATTAAATAAAAACTGATCTCTATCAATCCCCCATATAGTAAAATCATACTCTAAAATTATATAATACCAATGTCAAATTATAGTTTAGAATAAAAAATTCATAGGAATTTTAAATATCAAATCCTTTGAAATATCATTTTTCTAACATGGAACACAAATAACTAATTTTTTAATGATCATTAAAATTCATTAAATATAATTTTAATCACCATGTATATTTTTCCAAACCACCATAGAGATGTATATATCATTATTCAAGTATTTTAATTGGATTTATTCTCCTTATTAATCATATCCATGAGGTTGTTTTCCTTAGTACCCATTGAATTGATATTTTTGATTGTATGGTATGAACGGTTTACCTGCACACTTCATTCATTCATTACAAGTGGATTATCTCTTATTTTAACCATAAATCCATTTCTAAGAAATTTTGACGGTATGACTTCATCCGTAGAACATAATCTCATTCAACAAGTGGTTCTTGAGGAATTAAAAAATAATACATTTCAAAATGACATATATAACCCTATAACTCTACATTTTCTTGTACATTTTCTTTGGAGAAATTATTAATTTTTAAATTGAACAAAATATATTAATATCATGTTTTTAGTGAATTTATATTCTTTTTATATTGGTAAATAACCCACTATAATAAATCATGATTTCTCTGTAATATTTACCTTCTGAATAAATACCGTCTATGTTATAATATTATTATTATTCATTTTTCCCTACCACACATTATAAATATTATTTAATATGGATTATATTATTTTCATTATCATAGTCATATATGAATAAACACATTCCCTTATACTAACATCAAACTGCAATCTTTCCATTTTTTAATTGAATCCACTTATCCTAATATTTATTTCTATGATATAACTATTTATTTCACAATTATACACTTTATATCTCATTAGACAAAGGGGTTATGTGTATAAAAACATTCCACACAAAAAATATAATCCTATAAATACATAATTGTATCAATGATCAAATATTTATAATATAGCCTAAAAATTATTTTTTATTATTACCCTATAAACATGAAATGTATAAAAAGGATGTAATAGTTAGATAAAAATTATTAATATGTAATATATTCCAAAAATTTTGATTACTTATAAATATTACTGCTTAATATTACACTATAAATTTAATTTTATTCATTTAAATAATGTTGATCATTAATGAAGAGATTAAGATTCAAATGAATGTATATTAATTCTAATTATAAAGTAAAATTCAAATAAGATTTTTGAATTTTACATCAATAATGGCTCATTGGGCTTTGTATTTTTATTTTTCATGATATTCACTTAAAAAATATACCTATTTCTTATATGATTGTATTAACTTCTCAGTGAACCATGTTCCATGTTGGCACACCATAATCCATTTGGATCATATTTTTTAGTTACATTATTAGTTTTATCATGTAGGTCATTTTTAATATTGGTAATGAATTATCTCTTCAAAAAAATTTATTAACGTTATTGATAAATCTTTTATTTGTTCATACGACCAAATCATAATATATAATATTTCATATTTTTTCACTGTCTTATTTTTAAATTTTTTATGGACTCTATTTAAGATCATCACTTTAAATCATGGGTTATATATAATTTCAATTGAACATTATTATTTTTCTATGAGATTATAAAGTAAATCTTCATTCATGGTGTTATGAATATAAAATTTGGTATAGTTTTTCCAAATAATTATTACCAAATGTGTATCATTCTTCATATTATTCTATTATTAAAAATATTGTAGAATTGTTATATCCTTATCATTTCCCCAAACAGAAATATATTTAAATATTAAATTTAACATTTAATCAATATATATTAATACTCATACTCTTATTATTTTTAAATATACTTCCTTTTTAGTTTTTTTTAGCCTCTTACTCATTATGATTTTTTGGTTTGTTAAATAGTAATATATAAAATATTTAGTAAAACATTTATCAAGAATTTCAATAAAAAAATTGTGAATGATAAAAATATTTTCTCTTTTGACAATTTTTTTAGTTAAGATGATGTCCAAAATTGATCTTTAAAATGTTGAGAATTAATTAGTAATTGAAGATAAGAATCTATTCATGTGGATCATGATACTATTATCCATTAACATAGAATTGGAATAAAATGGTTGGTGTAAATTAAATTATTTAAGATTAACATGCCCTAAAATATTCAAATTTATTATTGATATGTAGATGAAAAATTTATTACATAAAATTATATTTTACCAAAGTTTTATGTTTTCTACTTTCCCTTACATATATACACCATATTGTGGTTATGATTTATTTAAACTATATTAGTTTTATTTAATTCATTAATGATATATAAAAAATATGGGTTTACATATATTTTTTCCTGGTGAATATGTGTCTTGAATATGATAATTTTATTTTCATAAAATGAAAAATATTATATAGAACTTAAAACTAGTGCATACACACATTATAAGGGGATTAATCATGTGTGTTAAGTGATTTACCAAATTCCAACTTGTTATGTTAACCTATTAACCCCTTTTATCTTTGATAATCCTTTTACATTTATTAAATATAATAATTTTCATATTTTATCATTCCTGATGCTATATGCAATGTAGAAATGTAGTAAAATGTTTCACATGTGTTTTTATAAGGTTTGGCCTCTGTTGGGAAGTATATTTTTTCTATTTTCAAGTTTCCAAAGTAACGATTTTCAACTATAAATATTATCATGTATTTTTATGTAGATTAGGGTAGGGAACATTATAACTGCTCAATCATTGTTTCATAGTTTAGTTTTTTCACTATAATACATATTTGAACCACCACATATTCCCACTACACTACATTATACTCTCATCCAACCATTATTTGTTAGCTTATAGTATTCATGAATAACATCACTAAATCTTTCTAGGGATATCACTTTATAAAAAATTAGAACATCTTCTTCTCACTCATTGAGTCCCCATGGCCTTTTAATATTACAAACATGTGATTTCACATCCCATAATTCCTACCCATATTGTATTTTCACACGAGCTCAAACAAAAATCCTCATATATTAGTGTTTGTCATCTATGGGTGAGGGCCTAATCCATATCATAGGGAGAATATTCGCATTAATTAGACTAATGAAAAATAATATATATGACTATAAATTCCATCACAATAATAATGTATAAAATATCAAATAAACACACTATTATAATAAATGGAATTAACTAATACAAAGTCATAATGACCCACTGTCAAACACTAAACATCAACCGATCTCACATAAGGATGATAACATATATAAACAAAAAATGAAAAAATATGCTACATACCTTTATTTCATCCCTTAATCATATATCATCACAATATTTGATACCCGTATAGTTACTCCAACATGATCCATTGCATAAAATATTCTCAATCGTAAATGAAAACATAAAGCCTACGCAAACAGTACATTTTCCCGGTATAAAATTTGAATATGACAATGTATGGTCTCAAAATATCCCTTAAAATAATCTATCATATTTGTATTTGATTATGATTACAATATATAGAAAAATAAATTTTCTCATGAAGTCAGTATGTGCTATCCCAGGATCCATGACACTTGATGGGATAATAATTCTCACCAGGTCACCCTATGCTAATAATTCCACCACAATTCTTTACCATAACTAATTTATTTCCATAAGAAAATCACTTCACCACCTGACCTTATTACCTCGATCATTTTTACAACTTCATACATGAGGACTCAAGATATGTATTGTCTAGTCCTCTATTCACTAGAGAATGGAACATTGTACAGTCATATGTTCAGATCTGAACCCAAAGCCTCAACACTCAAGTCTATTTCCATTTTCTATATCACACAACATCATATGGAACTTCCCATAAAATCATGGATCCCTACTCTAAAACCCAAGACTACCGATGTCGTGGTCTATCCCCATGATCCAATACTATTTTCTTAAGGAATGATCTAAATTTATGGACAAATGGATGATATCCCACCTATATCTTTCTAGCCAGTGACATATCACTCATAGATGGTCCAGGACCTAGGATACTCTCCCCCTTCTGGTTGATCACCTATCAAAAGAATAAGAACACATATGCAATATAACATAATGGAACACCCAAATCCACTTCTCATAATATGATCCTAGGCTTCTAGTAACCCAATACTTATCCCCTTAGTTCAAAAAACATATCTACCTTCTTTAGGGTTATTGGTTCGGTCCACTATAATCCATCACAGTCTCTACTCATTGATTTTTTTTCACACATATCATACATTAGTTATGAAACTAATTGATGACATGTCACATCCAAGACCTCGTGCTACTTTCCAACCTCACTGAAACACCCATCACTGTTTTTCATACTATTGAGTGACTATCCATGTCCATTCCACCATAACCACCTTGTCATCATGATTCCATTTCAAAAACTATTCTCTAAACTCTGATATCAAACTTATCTCAAATCCCCAAAGTGGGAGTAATTAACCCGTCTCATGCCGAATTTCCCCTCTATACCACAGACATGATTTCCTAGAGTACTCTCCTAACTCACCCAACAAACTGAGACTCTCTTACAACCTCAGGATAATGCTTTGATCCATTCACAAAAATTACTACCATATTCCCCTTAGCTCTACTTTCAAATACCATAATTCATATCCACTTGAACTATAGGAACAAACCTAGGATTGCGTCATAACAACTCACAACTGGATACAACTCTATGATCTGAATAAATTCATGTGACATAATCTTCAGGTGATATAAAGATACCCTAGTGATAAAGAGCACATAATCAAAGAATATGATTCCTATAAAATATTCATTCATCAACTAGTGCACCATCTGCCCCTAAACAACATTTGTATAATGATGAAATTAAGTCAGCATGCATGGTCATAAATAGACATGCATATGAAATTTTATTACAAGGGTCATATTCCTCAAAATATGAGTTATCCTTCACCCAACTCTATCGAGCCTCATCTAGGACTATAAATTATCATCTTTATCAATATAAAGATATATATTATATTAATTAAATATTCACATTGAATTAAATAGGATATTTCTCCGAAAAATCATTTTGCATCATAATTTCCACATAACTATTTTCAACACCATCAAATAAAGATTCTATAAAATCCCCCATCGACCTTAAAAAAATCCCCATCACTCTATGATGATGTACAATGATCTAGTAACATTTCAACAAAAAAAATATCTAAATTCTTCAGAAATTATAGTTCCTAAAATAGAAAACCCCAAAAAAGAATAGGCTGGAAATTTTACATCAAATCATAGACAGGACTCCACAAGAATCCACTAATTAAAAGATGTAATTGAATAAGAGATAGATAGTCAAAGAACCAATAAAAATATCATTATCCGATCATCTATTTCACCTAAAAACCCAATGATCCCCAATGGAAAATGTAATGAACTACCCTAGAAACAATAAGTAGACCAATCTTCATTTATGGTCTAATCATGGTGTTCCTGACACGAATTCAATTCAATCTAATAATTTCAAGGCCAGAACCTCATTCTCGCTCCTAGATTATTAAGCTAGAGAGGTTATCCCATCAGTTAACTCCATTCATGGAAATACCGTAGTTTATTATGTAATTATGGTTCATCGTAAAATTCATTGAGGGATTGAATGAATCCATCAGACAATTAATGGCCCACAACCAAAAAGGATAAATATTCTGGATATCCAATCATTATATGATGCTTCCTTAGGAACAAACCCACTAACCTATCCTTGTTCTTGATTTAAACATATATTATTTGGATTTCCTAATTTCCACACTCACAATTAAAATCGTAATTCAGGTAATTATCCCTTCTTTATATCTAAATATTGAAATCCCTCTAAAACATAACATCCAGGAAATTTTTTTAGAGTTAAAACATCACAGTAATAATAGTTATCATCCCTAATAAAACTTGATAGACCATGAAATACATATCCCGAACTTCAAATGACATTAATTTTCATAGAACTCAGTGTGTCATTCTCTAGAACACTGAATGATCTTCATTTAGGTGACTTCAATCCCAAGGTGAATTATTCACCTAAAACTAATCCAACCACTTTATAATAGTTCTAACATTGAGATGAAGCATAATACATCCATCTAACCCAAAAAATCTATAGTGTATTCACCTTATTCATCTAGATACTTATTTTGACCCCCTAAATAATGGATTATTCATAAAGGCTAATTCTAAGCCATGGTGAAACCTATAATAGTAATGTTCTACCAAAGATGATCATTCAGAATTTCACTGAACATCCAACTATGTTCCATAGAATTATTCTAATGTTGTATTCACATCAAATCATCCAACATCATTTTGGAACCCTTTATGATTTACCACTAGCCATCCTATCCCAAAAATGGTAGGCCACTATCATCAAGGATTAAGCACCTATAACAATTAATGATTAATTTTCACCAAATTGAATCATATGATCATTCAAACACTCCTGTAAAAGTCAGAACCTAGCACCAAGTGTAATTCCAGTATTGGATAATAAACAACATAACCAACCATTGTTTTCTTATTTATCATCAATTAATGTACTATAAAACATCATAGATTATCCTGTTATCTAATGATGATATTTTAAGAGTAACATAGTCAATCATAAATTTATAATTTTATTGTTTAACTTATGTTCAATGACAGAGATATAGATTTTATATTCTATGTCATTTTATTTCAAGGTAATCTTTTAATAGATTTTTGGAAGAATACATGAATTTTGTATATATATCCCTTAGGGTTTATAAGTAACATTATGTTAGGGAAATTATTTTTTCTTGGAAAATATTAATACCATTTTGGGGAAAAATGAAATTGAGGGGATATAATTAATTTTACAGTGTATAATGTAAATCATGTTATATTATGAGCTAGTTTATTTAAAAGTACAATGATGAATTGATTCAAGTATGGAAAACATCAAACAAAAATGGATCATGATAAATTTTAAATTACATGATAAGAAATAATACACCATGAAGATAAAATGTGAAATGTTAATGAGATAATTTCAAGAAGAGTAAAACTAGAAGTTAATTTAAATACATATAAAATTTCTTATTCTAATTCCATACATATTGTTATTATTTTTTCAGAGAATAAATCCACGTCTTCACATATATATGAATTGATGGAATTTAATGGTTAGATGTCATAAAAATATTTTTTTGTTAAAAGTCATATTTTTTAGGAATTTTATTTTTCTATATATTATGTATTCTTATATTAGTAAATTATATTGGAATATTTTTATGGATTATAATAATAAAAATTTTATATCGAAAAACTAATATATTAAAACTCATATATTTATTCAAGAATATGGAATATTTTTCACATCAATTAATGTGTACAATATAATTTTATTTAATCAAAAATGGTTTTAAATATAAAATAATTTTTTTTAAATTACAATTATATAAAATTTATATCCCCAATTTGATAAATATTAATTCATTTTTCAAATCAGTATGAAAAATATAGTGTCGGTTTGTTTTTTATAATTTTCAAAAAAAAATTATTTCACAGTGAACAATAAAATAATATTATTTTTATGAATAAAATTCTTTTATAACATCATAATGATACAATTATTACAAAATAATTAGTCAAATTTTTACAAGATAACAAATGTACATACAGAATATAATAAATAATTCCTAAATAAGTAAATGAATTTATAGACATATATAATTTTACTTTTGTAAAATACCATGCATTATTTCATACTAAATAACATATTTTGAATATTTTCACATAATAGAGTACATTGGATACTTTGTTATATTTTTCCATAGTTAATCTATCAAATAGAAGTCCTTTGATATATAATAAGATAAATAATTCATTGGGTGAATGGATAAGTTTAAATTATTTCCATATTCCAGGTTATTGAAAATAATTGTTTCTAAATATCTGATAATGTGGCCATGAAATATTTTTTTACTTAATATAGGTTAAGAAGAATCTAATGAATTATTAGTGTATCACTTTATTTTTATTGGACTAAAATTATATAGTGAATAATTTCCTTAATAATGAAATGGAAGTTGTAGTACAATCCATTAAAATGTCAAGAAAGAGTGAGAAGCCAAAAAAAATTGTATTAAAAATGAGGAATTTATAGTTGAATCTCTAAAATTAGTGAATGAATGATACATTGAAGATCTTTATGAGAATGTTGTGTTATTATTTTCTATTAAGGGAAAGGTGGTGGAAAAAAAATTTAGAGAATTTATAATGAATATTGTATAATAGAAATGTAAAAAATATTCCTTTGGTATAACCAAAGATGAATTTCAATCTATCAGTAATGATGAGGTAAACCAAAAGAATTATTATAATGGAAATTATTATTTTATATTTAATGTAAAAGAGAATATATTTTCCACTATTATAAATTAGATACACTAACACTGATGTTCCGACACCGTGTAAGATATTTTTTACCCTAATATTGAAAATATAGAATTTTAGAGTAATATCATGGAGTGTGATGTTTATTTATCATGAAAATTTCATTCTCCAAAAACTCTTGAGAATTAATAGTTCAGAGGAGAACATAAAAAAATTAACGAATAATTTTCAACAATGAAATCAAACCTTTATAAAGTTTCAATAAAACATTCATAATATTACAGTTTAGCTTTAAAAAAATCAACATCCATGGGTTATTTAAAAGAAAATAACCATAAGTCAAAGTCTAATCATACAAAAAATGGTCAAAAATCTACATCTAATTATTATCGGGAATAGTAAAAGTTTCATGAAACTTAATAATTGTGTAATGAAAATTATTTTAATAGTGATGACAAAAATGAAAATCATAAAGAGAAAGAATATTATTAAATAATCATATAGATTTTTTATATTTTAATATAGAAAAGGGGGAACATATGAATTTTATGAAAATATATATTGATACTAAATATATGTTAGAGAATGATTCAATTAAAGAGTCTGATCATGATTAAAATTAGATGCTCAAAAATATTTACCATTCACTATGATTACAGATGTAATAAATAGATACATTCTCCAATAATTCTTCATTACTATCAAAAATCGACTATCGATTAGGTGGTTTTGATGATAAATGTGTATATGACTATGTTTAATTGATGAAATAGAAAATCCTAGATCATCATGTGAATACCAATACTAATTTTTTTTATTTCAATTATTAGTGTCCTGAAATTTTCCAAAAAATAAAGATAATGGGGGAATATAATATAGATTAGGATAATGACATCATGAAAATTCAAGATGAAAATGAATCCCCAATAATGGAATCAATATATCCTAGGTGAAAATTGGATGATTAGGATAAATTATTTAATGATCGAAACTAAATGTTATGAGATTAATATAAATAGATGAATATACATGAATAATTTGTTGAAAACCCAATATTATTGTAAAAAGTACCAAATTATATTATATCATTAAATTTTTATGATGATTATAATCTATTTTTATTTTATCTTTTGTATAAGTTATAATTTTTTAACTATATGTGTTTTATTTTATTGTTCATTGATTGGGAGAAATATTATTTGACTGGTTTTTATGAAAAGATTAGAACTTTCGGGTGTTTTATGTTATTTTTTCTAAGGGGTGGAAATGTTTTATTCTAGATACATATTCCAAAGTGTATTTTTAAATTTGATTAATTGTGTTTTTCCATAATTTCAATTAAGACTCACTCTCCATCCATGTAATGTGATTTTCAAAATGGGGGATATTGTTGAGTCATTTTAATAAATGACTCTTTTTTATTCATTTATTTTAAATTAAAATACACATCATGTTTTAAAAGTGTTATTTTGAGTTAAATTTATGTCATTTTAAAATAAATAACTTTTGAATCATATTATTTTGGAGGATATTATTCTGAACCATGTAACAATAGAAACATTAAGATGTAACCTAAACTAATTCAACCATAATATCATATTGGATCTTCATGATTGTTAAAAATTATATAAATTATATAATTCTGTAGAGAATCCTATTTGATTTTTTAATCTTGAAACATATAAATAAATGAATAAAACATTGAGTAAGAGACATTGACTCATGTTTCAGTGATTACATTAAAAATCTATTAACTACCATAGTGACTTGAGAGCCTTCGATTTATTTAGTTTTTAGTCTGATAATAGTGATTATATTTTTTGGTGGATACATGTATAATATTAATGTTTCCCCCCAATAATATTTTTCTTCTAAAAGTGTTATGAACATGGTGTTTGAGGAAAGAATATTTATACTCATAATTGTTTTAATGATTTCATGGGGATATAGACTTGTCTATTTTATACTGTAGTATCAATGTTTGTATATGGGGATGATATTTCAACTTATCACATTTTTCAAAAATGTATTGGGTTTAGAATTTATCATATAATCTATTAGATCAAGAAACTTATAGTGGAACACAAGTTGCATCCTCTGGAACTGGGTATTGATCCTCCATCCACTTTATATTTAGCAAAAGGAGTTATTTTTATTAGAACTAATCATCATTTTATAATATATTTTATGGTTTATTGGATATTAATCAATAATTAAACTATTATTTCGTATTCTATACTTATATGCATTGTACTTAATTTACTTTTTTCCAATATTTCATTATGCGATATCTTTTAAATTTTCAATTTTATATTTCATTTATTATCTATTTTTACTCTCATTAGTTTAAAACATATACTTTTCAATCAATTTTTTTCTTATAAGAGGAGAATTTTTTATGTCTTTAAAAACATAAATTCACCCCCATCCATCTTGAAGCATCCATACTGGTAAAACATAGTATAAGTCAATAAATAAAATCAAAATCCATAGTAATAGTATCTTCTGAATTTTTTTGTAGACCACATTCGTGTATCATATCAAGTGTATGAGTCTCTCTGTAATATTATTCATTATGGTAATGATATATGACCACCTTCTAGTGTGAATTATCAAATTATATATTCATTTTCTCTACATAATATTTGTAATATTTTAAGAAGTGGTTGAACCCACATGTAATGTTGTGAAATATAATTTAAAACATATATATATATATATATTAGAAAAAATAGAATAAATAATTTGATGAAACGGTGAGGAGTGACATTAAGTATTACATGTGTATGGTTTTCTATGATGATATGTAAGAAGTGGGAAAAACATCCAAGATAAGAAAATTGTGTGAATGGGTCATGTGAAATTCAAACTACCTTCCATTAAAAATTATATTGAAATTCTCAAATATATAAAATGTCCTAGAGGAATATTTGGAAGATAAACTGAAATCAAAACTATTTATATGGATTACCCTCCACTAGGAACACTCTTTAGTTTTACATGTCTTCTATTAGTGGTATAGAAATATATTATTATTTATTAACGGTTTTGTGATTCTGATTATATATTAAAATATTTTAATCATTTTTATACATGTTTAACAGTGATTTATAGTTTACAGATGAAGAATTATTCTTTTCAATCAAATTATTAAATGAAGGGTTACTATATTAAGTAGGTCGATAAAACAATTCACTTCAAATCATAGATTAATATAAAATAAATGATATAACCTATCATATTATATTTCTTATATTATATGAGAAACTATTTTTAAAAAGAGTTGATATAAATAATATGAAATGGTAAAATTAGTACACATAGTTTATTATTCATAAAATATTATAACATTTGTGAAAATTAGGTATGGAAAATTATAGTTCTATTTATGAAAAAAATATAATTTATTGAAAAATGATTAAAAAATTTCTTCAACTCAATAATAGAATATATTAATGAATAAAAAAATTCATAATATTTATCCAATCTAATCAAAGAATATATATGGAATGATTTTTAGAAATAAAATTTTAAAATATATTAAAAAAGAAATAATATATAATTCTTAAAACTAAATATATATTTTTTAGAAGTATATTTTTTCATAAATTATATTTTATTATAGGATAACTAGAATTTTTTATTTATATGTGTTTAAATTATAACAAATATATTATTATACTAATAAAATTTAGAGTGAACATTACTTAATATTAAGACACTGTTTAAAATATACAAGTAAAATTTATAATAATGTAAACGAGATACCTTAATTTTTCAACCATTGAAATTTCAATGAAAATATTCAACGCAAATGTTTCCAAAAGATGATGGACTTTTGAAGAATTCTATAAATTTAAGATATTAAATTTTTATAAATTTATAATATTTAATATTCTAAAGAAAATAATTATTAATATTTTATTCATATAATTGAACATAAGGATTATTAATCATAATCTAATCATTATTCCAACAAGGAATTTTCACATATTTTATCACATTAAAGTGGTTTTGTGGGAGTCTTTATCTGATGGGGTTAGTTATATTTTATAATAATTATATAATGATTTTATGAGTTTAAAAATATTAATATATAGGAAATATAATGAAATTATAGTGATTTATCATATGGAATATGATTTTAAAGTTGTTTTGTATAGTTTTTTATGTTTATTATTATTGAATTTTAAGAATGTATGGATTTTATCTGTTATATAAAACTAAGTATCAATTTTGTCATTTTTCCATATTTATTGAATATTCTATATGATGCGAAATCATAATTTTTATTTCAATACATATCATTGTGCTTTAACTAATCGATTATCTACTTAGAGTATCAAATTTTATGATTAAATATGAAGAATAGAACAGGCCAGGTTTCATATAGATATATGAAATTCAATTATGTGGTGTGAAAGAATATATTTTTACTTGATAACCCACAATGTATAATACATTAATTTTCAGACAATATGGCATCAGTAGTGTAGGGTATTATATTAGATTGTTTATCCTAATTACCTATTATTTACAAGATTACTAGTATGTTAAACTCAATAGTTTTATACTGAATTATATTATCTATTATGCTAAGGAAATCATGAAACAATTTATTATGATAGTAAACATTTTGTTGCATGAAGTTTAAGAATGATATAATTTTTCCTATCATAAAAAATATTTGATTATTTTTCATCAGTTGATATAATTTGATGAAATGTAAAGGTACACCTAAACAACTATTAATTTATTCTCCTATCTTTTTTTAATGAGGGGTGTTCCATATTCTTATCCATTTGGGTAAATGACATGTGATGTATTCATCCAAATGATCATTATATACATATAAAATCATGAATATATGATTAGGATATTTATTATTGACTTATTTTTTGTGTTTTTCTCAGTCAATTTCATTGTTAAATTAATTATATGATTATATATATAGAATAAATATTTTCTAATGCAGAAAATTATAGAGATGTATTTGTTTCATTTAGATCATACTACATCCCATTGAATCATTTGTAGTAGTGACATTTTTAGAGATCTCTCATTTATTATGATGTGGATCTATGAATTATTAATTATTGGTAACACTATAAAATCATATGGTGTCACACATTGTGGTGGTACAAAAGAGTAATATGTTTTACTACAATTTGTTTATCTAAAAACATGGGTGCTACTCCAATTTTTTTTAAAGGATATCCAAAAAATTAATATGATTGGATATTAACATTATGGTATATATGATATATCGTGTGGTAGAAGGGTATGATTAATTTTCTTTAAATATGTTTTTCTTAGTATAAAAAAATGATTTTAATATTGTTTAAAAGGGTATTATAAATGAAATAGAATTACATCAATTATCTTTATGACTACGAGGATTTATAGAAAGTAGTGTATTTATGGAAATATTCATTATTTACAATCAATGGAATGGGGTTATATACCATTTCATTGTAAGTGTTGAGGTAAAAAACATTGTAGTGAAGGACTCGACATAGTAGTTTGATGGACAATATTGGATACATTTTTCAAATAAGTCATTTCCCAATCTCCCTATTCTATTATATGAAATCATTATTATTTTACAATATCATATGATGATATTAATTGAATTTGGAATGTTCAAATTTTTGTTTGAAATTTTAAAATTCAACATATGAGTTGATCCATTCAATAATAGGAGTTATTAAATTTTAAAGCATTTCTAAAATGTTTCAATAATTACCAAATTTTTTTAGGAAATTTCACTATTAAATGAATTTCAATGGATGTATATATAGAGAGTTTCAATACTTTTTCAATGGTTATATGAGGTTTGGGGCACTTTGCCTCTTAAAACCCAAATTTTTTGCTCGATCACCCTTTCCCTCCCTCTCTCCCTCTCTCTCTTGAAACAATAATATTTTATATCAAAAAATGATGGTATCCTTATTATTTGATGAAAGATTCACAGAATTTGGGGGGATTTCCTTTAATATGGGGATACTATTTACTATAATGGCTCACTACCAATATCATGTATCAAAAGAAATATTAGAACAAAATATCCATAAATATTGGATAATTATATATATTGTCATTATATATATAATATACTTATGAGGATATATATGATCATTATTTAATATATTTATCATATATATTGTCCTTGAAAAAATCTCCTTTAGTATTTATGTTTATTTCTTGTTAATATATTTATCTATATATTATCATGGATATATAAGTGATAGATTGAATTATAGACCCAATTCATGAATAAGGTTCTACCTAGAAGCTATAAGAAAATGGGATTGATGTAGATTCCATTGTATTTGTGATAGAATATTCATATAATGATAATTGATTAAGGTTGATTGAAAAATTTGAATACATGATACACATGAATTCCAAAATAGAAAAATTTAGGTGGGAAGCCCATATATCAACCTAATTTTTGAACTCATACTCATGGAATTGACATGTGAAACTGAACATGGATTGTAGTTGTTGTCAACACAAGTTAGAATATGGATTCATGTTTTTGGAAAATACCTAAGACTTATGTGTTTTTACTAATCAATGAAATAATTTAAGGGAAATGGATAAAAATAATGATTCAATTGTGTTTAATTATATCCAAGTGTGTTATGGAATATATCTTCTGAAATCAATATTTTAAACAATTGGATGAAGGTTTAAACAAGTTGATATGGATTCAAATTGATTTTAAATAAAATTAAGTATATAATAATTATAACGTACTTGGAAATTGAACTGATATACATAAATAATTTGATTTATACCCAAAAATTTATTGATGTGTTTTTCATTAGTCCATATATGTTCAAAGAATAACAGAAGAAATAAAATGTAACATAAAACCTATCTATATAGATAACATTTGGAGTGTTTTGAACAAATAGAATAGTCTTTTATCATATAAAATTATTTTTTCAATGTATAGAATTTGTAGGAGTGTAAGTCTTTCATGGAGATCATTTGACTTATTCATATTTCTTAATATTTTATTACATTAAGAATATCTTAACTCTCTTGAATTTCATATGATTTTTATATAAGGTGATGAAAATTAAAAAGTGTTAATCTTATGTCTTTACTGAATATATTTAATTTATTGATATATGTATGTATTTTCTAGAAAATAATTCATCAATATTATTTATTTAAAAAAAATAAAATGACAATACTATTGATTTTATACTTTTAGAAACCAATATATTTGATTTAATAAATTTTGATTTAGATTCACCCACATGAATATAGTATAACAAAAAACATAGGAAAATTTCATGTTCCTTCCCTGTTTAAATTTTAGTATTTAATAATATTATATCCTGAAGAGGAAATAAATTGGAATGTTTTTTAAGATGTTCATAAGTGTCCAAAACATTGGGATTCTAAGATTATCCATTATCCTGATCATATTTTGTAAGAAAAAATGTGATGACTGTGAGGATATTTTTTATTTATTGTGAAAAATGAATTTATCTGGATTCTAATAAAATTAATGATGTATTTAATTTGAATATCATGTTAACCATTTGCATATATACATTACATGATTAACTATAGTTTTTTCCTGATGAGATAAATATGAGTCAAGTGTAGTTTTCAAAAAATTATTATTCAAGATAGTGTTTATTAATTTATCAATAGTTACAACTCCAAACAAAATGAGTTATCTAATCCTACCATTTGGTTGAATAGAGATGATTAATGAAGATGATGATTTCAGTCTATAGTATTATACTAAAATAATGTTGTAATATATAACTACAACTATTATTCAAGAGATACACTAGTTTCAAAGAGATGGGTTTTCCAAAAATAAGAATGATGTATATTTTATATATTGATTTGGAAAATGAAATATAGAATATGTGGGGATATTTTTATAAAATAGTTTTAGAAGAATATAAGGATTATTTATTCATAAATAATTAATTTTTTTTCCAAGTGAGTAGTATTTAATTAACTATACTCAAGGGATGTGCATTATGTTGAAAAAGGTTCATAAACAATTGTTTTATATAAAGTTGTTTTTAATAATCCTAAATTTTTAGAGAAGTATTTATATTTCCTATGTTTAGAATATATTAATATTTAAACTGAAATAAGACATCTCATGCATCATCATATACTTGGTAATAATAAGAAGGCATCCTATATAGTGCTGGATGGCATTAGAAGTGATCGAGGTACTGAATTTCAAGTACTATATACTGAAGACCAGTGGCTAGCTGATGACCTTATATTGAGAATAATGATATCATTTTTATTGATATAGAATTATCCTATGAGGATCATCTAATTAACTTATAAGGAGGTTCATTAATGGAAAAGATGTATATATATTTTGTAAATCCCTAGAACTTGGTGAACATATGGTATATAGGGAGACCACAATATGATTATATGAATGTAGTGTAAATCTATTTGAATAAGCACTTTGATAAGATGGAATTTCTAACTCATGTAAGAAAACATGAGTGATGGGTTGAGAACTAATACCAGTTTTAGTAACTCTGATTCTAGTGGGGAATAATTTTTTGAGGCTAATAAACATTAGATTTTCATTGTTCCAAACATGTTAAATATATCATGTCCCTTTTATAAATGTTTTCTATATGAATGTGGCAGATATTTTCTTGGTAAAACATAAATATATAAATATTAACTAATAGAAATTATAGGATATATTCTAATGGGGGATAATTCCATGATACATTGGAATTTTGATATAATTAGGTAACACTGGATTTACCCCCTTCCCCACCTCCAGTGTCTCCAATGATCCAATTGGATGTTTCACCATATACTCTCTTTATATTACTATTACATTCACTATAGTGTAAATCCTACTCACTACTCTATATATATAATGATTAAATTTAATAATAATTATATAAATAATCATCGATGAATACAGTATAATATTTTAAAAAAATTGACTATATTATATGAATGTTTTTATGGGATTGTTGTAAGGATAAGAAGAATGAAATAAATAGAAAACGATTTCAACATGATCAACTGGGGTAGTATTGAATTGGATAATAGATAAAACTATAAAGCTATTTGTACCTTATTATCCATGATTTATCTATAATTTTTAGACAGGATTAGTTCATTAGTGGCCTTTGCGATTATAGTTTATTAGTTAAACTTTAATCTTGGATCTTATATTTGTTTGAAGATTCATTTTAAAAAATTTATTTACCCACTTTGATCAGGTTTGATATATGGATTAATAGATATATGAGTATATTATATCCTCTTTAAATTTATGTTTTTAAAATATATCATGATGGATATAATCATTATAGTCTACCAATCGTACACCTCTACCACATAGTGTAGTCCAGATTATGTACTATGATTAACTCATAATGGATCCCATTTATTATAATATAGAGAAAGTAATTCTTCTTAAAATAGAGGATAGGGAACAAATCATATCATGTAGTCATATCAACCCTGACTATAGATAGATGGTATTATTGATATAGAATATATTGTTCTTTAATATAATGTAGTAGAGAATATTTTTGGGAATTAGATAAGTCATTTTTAATATTTGTTAGATATAAATTGTCAATAGATTAGTATTAAGGGATTAATTATGTTCCAATAGATGATATATAATGTTTTTCCGTCTGATTAATTTAAAAATTATCTAAATTTAAAAATTTCATATAGTATTAAAAACATAAATACTAAATGTTTTAGAGAAAAGATCATCATGATGTGTTACCATTAGATAAACCTAATGTTTTTGAAAGGGTAAGACAATCTTCACTATAAACTGTTAAATTTTGATGATTTTATATGTTATTGATGAATGTTAATGTATATTGTTGAAATTATTCATAAACTATCTTTTTTAAAAATGATAATTGTTATTTGTGATCAACATATAGAAAATTGTTTAATTCATTCCAATTATTTAAACATTAACATTAATAAATATATTGTTATTTTTATATAATGTATACTAAAATCATTTTGTACATTTATTATTAGGATCCTTCAATCTATTATTACCCAAAATAAAATTTTATTCATTTATTGATATACAGATCAATAATATATTTCAATTTATGTGAATTACATTAACTAACAAATGTGAATGAGTATCTCTCTCATTGAATTGCTAAAAGTAATATACAATTTTTTCATAAAAAATTTATCTATATTATGGTTATTATAATTAAAAAATATATTTTCTTACATTTCCTTTGAAAATGTATTTTTATGAGTAGTAGATATAATAAATATTCAACCCACATGATTTAGTTTCCAATTGTAAACAATAATGTAATGGGATGTTCATTAAGTCCTTAGGGATTTATTACTGAGAAATAATGGAACACAACCAAGTTACCACACAAATTAGTTAACATGGTAATCTAAAATAAAATAAGAAAATACCTTATTTAAATCCAACAAAAAGAATAAAGTTGTGTTTATATCTAACCTATGTACTAAAGTGAGGGAGTTCTAAAAATTAATAATCTAGAATAAAAAAATCAATGTACGTTGCTGACTAACATAGGTCACCTAACTAAACAACACCCATTATTATCAAAATAGAACACCTCTTCTATCCATATGAAATACAAGATGGGACTCTCGTAGAATGTTACTGACAGGTGACGAATAATCCTAGTTTTATCTCATAGAAAATTGGGTCCCCATGACCAAACATAGTGGATTCGATAAAAAATGTATCAGTTATCAATACAAGTGTCAATGTGAATAATAAATAGATCACCCTCACCTCCATCACCCCCAAACATGACATTCCCATTTACAAATACATCACCTAGAATCTATATACATCAAATTCCACCAAAAAGGGGAAATAATACTATATAAAATAAATGGGTTCTAATGTACACAAATTGAAAATTCACATAATTGTTTTTATATATTTTTTAATATATTTTTAAATTCTCTATAACTCTAAGACTAAAATTTCATGGAAAAGTATGAATGTGAAATAATTTGTGTGAAACTAGTAGTTATGGTTTTTTAAAGTAACCTATTGTTATACATTAAATGTAGTCATTCCATGAATCAATCTAGTTGTAGGGTATAAAAACAAATAACATGTTTAGGTATCCTTAAATCCTCTAAAAATGGTCTATAACCCACCAAAACATCCTTGAACTATTGTAATATGATCCTAAACTAGATGAAATGACTCTATGTCATCCTAAATGTACCTTTCAATGTCTCAAGAGTCTAAAAGAAGTTATTTGGCTATATAATCCTTCCTATAAAAACTCAAGCTAACCAAGCACATAAATCATCCCTTTAGAAATAATCATGTGTAATCAAGACAAATACACATGTCATCGCAAAATATATACAAGGTAATTCAGTTTTCAAGACCTATACATAGTAACCTGGGACTCCCATGACAGAAATTATGGTGTAGGAATGAAAACATGTTGGTCAGAACGTCCCATGAATAATAATAAAACAAAATGATTAAATCTTGTATCCCACCTATTAACCCCCTCAAATGAAACATCCCCAACTAAATCCAATGTTTTATCCCAATTAAAGACATTATAATAAGTACCACACGATTTAAAATTACATGTATTTAATCTATCATATGACTCTCTATTGTGATACTCATGCTATGTGGGTATTGATTTATATTATAGCAGGACACATGTGATTCTTCCTTGAGGATCAATCTCAATATACCATCACAATTACCATCAGATCTCCAAAAAGATAAATATTATCATCCAAATATGGTAATCATCTTGGATATACCAAATATTTAAAATAATAACCACTATACATTGATATTTAATTGAAATTATGTGATGTGAAAAAGAATTTTAACCACCCTTATGTGAAAGGAATAATAGAATCAACTACCCAACTATTATGTGAATAAGAGGATCAAACTCCCATACATACTGATCATCGAATGATCAACCTCCCTTATAAGATGATCATAGAAAAGAAAATCTCATTATTTATTTGACAAGCAAAAGATTCCCTACATGATATGTAAAATTTACCATATTCTTATAATATAAAAACAAAATATTTATCATTTTTTGGACCACATGATATCTTCTTTGATTAGTCTTGTATGAATTATTTGACAATAAATGGATTCATCTAGTGATTTTTATAGGATTACCTATGAAAAATGATTTGAATTCCTTCTGTCATTATCACAATTTTCAACATGTGATTAGAATATAATACCAAATCTTATGATAATGACATTACTTATATGATTAGCATGTGATAAATTCATGGAATAACATGGTGAAAATTAAACAAAATTCCTTCCCATATCTAAACCATTGAATCATCCTTCACTTATGTGATGATTATATGGAACCATTACAAAATTACATGGGGAAGGAAATGAATCATACATATTCCAACATTCTTGAAAATTTAATACCCTAAACTACACAGTCAGTTCCCAATTGAGTGAAATTTTTTTTGCAATGAACCATATCCCATATAGAAATATTATTGGAATTGAGATTCAAATTCATGTATTATATTTTTTATGGATGATATAATGAAGAAAAATCTCTTTATAAATATTTAAATAACTATTACTCTCCAATACTAGTCAAATTGTTCTTCAAAATCATCACATTGGTCATATGATTCATATCATTGTAAATAGGGAATGTGGGGAAAGGATCATGACCAAATTATAATTATTTGAGTATATATAAATAATCCTTTTAAAATAAATTTTTAAAATTCGGTTCTGGTTGAATTCAATTCAAGAATATTCCTTAAAAAATTAAAATATGTAACCCTCCTTAAAATTCCACATTCAACTATTAAAATGTTTCTTTTCCCAAAGATTCTCATATTAATTTCAATATATATTTTTCTTCTCATTTATAATGATTAAATGAAATACTCATGGATTGTCTACCTATTATAAACATTAATAATTAAATTTAAACTCAAGATGAAATATAAATATTCAATGAAAACAATAATATAAATTCATTAATGTTAAAAAAATAATTGAAAATGTTGAAGGATGATAATAATAGTTTAGTGGAAGTCAAGGATGAGACATCAGAAGTCACAAAGATTGTTAACTCAAAAGAGTTGGTCATGCCATCTCCTAAAAAGTCTCTATGTTATTCTATTAAAACTAAAAATTAAATTTCATTTTATATCTCATTTCATATTTGGGCTAAAACTGTTCATGATAAACAACATTACACATCAATATAAGAGAATTTTTTTGGAAGAAAACCCTACCCATGGAAAATTCAAGGACAACACATGGATGTCCAATAAGAATGAAATAATTGAGATAGACATTATATCATTATAGAAGAACTAGATTAAGTGGTTAATACTTTTAATATTTATTATTTAACCTAAAATCCTATTCATTTTTACATAATATGCATCAACTAGAAGTAAAACATAAATAAAGTGGAATTAGCTATTTAAATATTGGAAATATTTCATAAATTAAGAAAACATTAACTAGAAAATTATATCTATTTTCACAAAAAATAGATTAGAGTGTTTAGATGAAATATTTTAATGTGTGATAAATATGGTGGTTATACAGAGTAATTCATGACTATACTTCCTATAAAAAACCACATCAATGAAATAGTAATTAAATTGAAACAAAAAATATAGGAGAAAATGATTTTTGTATTCAAGTGGAACAGAAAGAATACACAAAATGAAACTATTAATCTTTGTATAGTGGAAATTGTACAAATATGTATTACAATTTAGTTGTTTTCAAAAAAAAAGTGAAGTCATTATTGAGGGGAAATTATATCATCGATATTATTTCAATCATCTATAATGGGTTGACACCACCTCACTATAAAGTCATCCTTGACAAAATATGTTTTAAATAATCTCACTCCTATAACCACAATCACTAATATATATTAGTTCAACCAACTTGACTATCTATTTATCGTCTATGGTCATATAAAAATATTTAAATACCTACCCATATATAATACCTATGGGTATAATCCATGTTCATTATAATGGCCCAGACCCTCCTTGTCTGGGTTTTCTCCTCAGTTTTTCCTGTAACACCACTTTTAAGTATTTTAAACTTTTAAAAGAGGTTCAGTGCCATTTTTAGCCCTATAAACAATGTTTTAAATTCCTAAGAGTTGGGAGACCCTCAAAGGACCCAGATTGTTTGTCTGTATAACTCTTTTTCCTCTGTTTAAAAAAAAAACTTTTAACTCACAACTGTTACGGCCACTTCCCCAATGGGAATTATTAAATAACAATAACTTCCATTGTGTGTAACAACCCAACCATGTGATGAACCCATGATTCATCTTTAAAGCCATGAAAGAACTTGATATCTCGTAACGCGAGTATCTCATATTTTTATCACACTATAATTCCTTCATTCTTATTCTTGGATGGTTTCTTTCTTCCCTTGGTGCATTTGAAGTCCCTTTCCTAAGACGAGTGGTGCGCCTATGCTATAGCCTTTCCTGCCCATTCTGGGAGTCCCTAAAGTTACTCCCCTACAAGTTGTGCATCCCTAGTTCTTGGCGTGTGGAGATAAATGTCGATCTTGGATCATCCATGTGGGTTTTCCTTCATCTATCTTTACTATGTATCATGTGGGTTTGGTATTCTTTTGTTTCTATTGGGATGGATGAAACCAATCTATAATGAAGATAATAAAAGAACTTTTAAATATTGAAGGGGGTGTACTCGATGTTTATGTTGTAGTCTTTATCAATGATTATGTGTTGTGAATTGTACGAGCTTATTTCCACTGAAAACCATGTCTATTGGTGGTATTTTCTTTCGCAATAATGAACCTCTTTTTTTCTAGATATATATGTGATTGAATGGTTGTAACATGGAAACTAGTTAATCACGTAAACACGGTTGATTAAATGGATTCCTAATTAATAGGAATCCTTGTGTGATCACCCCAGATAACCAAACATAAGGAAGAAACTAAATGAATGGTATATAAAATTTTGAAAACTCCCTTGCTCTATTCTGGTGGTGTTTGAGGTTGATTATTGGGAAGTGACTTGGATGGGGATGGGATCCTCTATTGTAGTGAATTTGTTGGTTTTTGGATCTAAGGCTATATAGGGCCATAAGGTAGGGCTTGGATTGGTTCTAGTACATCAAGAGATCTCACAGACCCCTTTTGTTGATGTGACTTTACAAGAGAACCGAGTGTGAATGCTTAAATTGTTGTTTGGATGTTTTTCCTTTCCTTGGCTTCTAGCTATGCCTGTTAGTTTCTTAGTAGTGTAGAATATACTTAAATGGAATCACTTGAGTATGAAAATGAGAATGGGTTAAATGGGAAATTGGTTTCTGTGAATGAGTTGTGACATGTTTTTGGGTTTGGTGTTTCTTATGAATGAATAGTAATGAGGGTGTTTAAGTTGGGATGTTTTGGAACCCCTAGGATGGGATGAGTTCTTGTTACCTATATATATAATTTTATCTATTATGTTTCTTCTTCTCACCCCACCCAGGTTGAGTACCTTGTACCGAAGACCCCCATTACATGGGGGAGTGTGTTTTCCCCAACACTCCTATGAGTGGATGGTTATTTTCACTTTTTTTCTCCCTTCCCCGAGTTACCTAAGTTCTTTCGGGTAGGATGTGATGGCCTGAGGTCCATTATAGCCCAAGATTATTCGGACAGGGTAGTTTTGGTTGTTTTCCCAGGTGTGTGCAGGAAGATTGTTTCCCAAGTAACTTTAGGATGATTCCCCAATGTCTTAGAGCGTGGTGGTAGTTATTCTGGCCCAGCTGTTTGCGAGAATGGTTATGTGTGGTTGTTGTGGCCCAGGTGTTTGCAGAAGGGATGTGTGGTAGTGACAACCTAGGTGTTCGCGGGCGGGCCCTGTGGTTGTGGTAGCCTAAGTGTGTGCGGGTGGGGGAATGGCATTGGTACTATAGTGAGAATGGTAGGAGAGGTTTGACACATATTATGACTTCAATAACCAGTGGAAAAGTGGCATGGGGTACCCAAATATCGATGTGATATTACTATTCCCTTACATAACTTGTGTTATTTGGGGAGTGTTCCTGGGTGAGGTTGGGTGGAAAGAATCCTTGCTAGGAGCTTTAGTTTTCTCCTTTTCTCACAGGACATTAGAATGCCTCCCCACTTGTGCATGAGAGCATTTGGTTTTCCCTATTGAGTATACATGTATACTCAACCTACATGAATAAACTACTTTCAGGTTTCTAGGAGGACATCAGGGATCATGTGAGACAATACTAGCTCAGACATTAGGATAGTTACAGTTTCTATTTTTCTTTTCACTGTACTTTCCATTGATTTTTTCTTGTACTTTTGTAGCATCTACTTTTGGACATGCATGTGGGAATGGTTTGATTTTGGCTTTACTTTTACCTCCAGTTTTGGTGTTGTTTGGATTTTCTATATTATCTCCTGGTGATACTAAATAAAAATGGTTATGCCTTCCATATTTTTTGTGATTCTCTGCCCTTGGTGATAGTCTCCTTTCAGGGACCTATTGAAGGTTGGTCTCATGGTCATTATCTTTCCTTCAAATTGAAGAAGGTTGTGTCTGGAAATCTGCTGCCCCTTCTCTCATCTCGATGAAGGCGGGTCATGACATTTATGGGGTAGTGTAAATATGCATAGAGGGATCCCTAGAATACACAATGAAAAATTAAGGTAATATATTAGCTTCAAAACCCATTTATAAAGGATAGTAGAAAAGATAATTTCATTTAAACCATTTATGAACTATGGAAAATTAAACCATGTAATGGGGTGAATCCAGTCATAATAGTCCATCTTCATGAAGTATATTATTTAATGTTGAATAATATATATCATATATATTTTATCATGGGAAAAACTAATGTCAATAGACAACAAAAAACTCATAACTCATAGGTAATCCAATATTACTAACACATCACAATTCATGTAACATCATAACCACATGTCATTCCCACAATAATGAAATTATAACCTATAAACTACATACCTTAAATCATTTTGGGATACCCTTAAATCACATTGATGTATAAGTCAGTTGAGGGTGTATGGAACCCTATGATGTTTTGTAGCCCCATTTTGTGGTTAATTAATTTTATAAATGTGTTATTAACTCTATTTGTGGATGAAATTTTCCATGTCATGTTGGTGGTACTAAATCCACCGGGATTTTGGTATACTTTTTCCTTGGATCTAGTATGATGTGTTGGGTTACCATCATCATCTATATTATATCCACATAAAAGTCCCTATTTATTAACATCTCTAAAAGATATTTAACCCCAATATAACTTTAAGGCCATTGAAATAATACATTGATGATGTAGAGATATACCATTCATGTTCTCTGAAGAACAATTCATAGACTAGAAAACACTAATATCTAATTTGGAATCCCAAATGAGATCATACGAAAAAAAAAATTACATTGAATATACTATAATATAAAAAATCTATAGGTAGTTGATGTAGTTAATATTAAGATTCAATACCTAATCTTATGTGAATTCAACCTTAATAGTGTGTTTTTAATTGAACATGATGTGTGGGACTCACTATTTCATTTAATCATGAACTGCTTGTACATGTCAAGACGTTACACCAAGGTATATTCTATGTCCGTCTATGTATATATATCTCATAACAAAACATTTCAAGTGGTGTTGATATAAATATGATATTTTTATGGAGTACATCGTTTTAGTACCCTAATGTCTATATGTATAGAAATTTTTAGGTTAAGTGTCCCAAACTAATAGTGGGAAGCCCTAGATCATAGACAATGGGACCCTGTTGTAAGATAGTGTATACTTTGGGTGAGGGATAAGGTGTGTATTCGATTATATTAGACATGAAATGTATCTCACATGGATTGTTGCTAAAGATGGTTACATATCATGTAAAACTAGTATATTCTCCAACTATGAAGCCAAAATCACATGGTGATTGATCTAGAGTCAAATATCAATTAAAATTTATACCCTATGGAAACCCTATATTTAATGTAATAAATCACATATAATTAATTACATACCATGTTATATTTATAGAAATAGATAAAATTGATCACCATGTAAGACATTGGATACAGATCACATCTCTCCAAGGACAACACAACTTGTAGCCCATAATTCTTGATCCAATACATCCGATCATTTTAATTTCATATAGCCTTCATCTGAAGTTCCTCTACCTCAGGTCAAACATCTGGTACTAATAACATGAGTTGTCCCTGAGATCCTCATCAAAGATCATTAGATCACAAATGGTCATATTTTTTCATGATCAATATCGCCTTAATTTCTTCTGTTGATGGAAATCGAAAACCATCATCAGGAACCCATTTCACACCCCCAACCAAGAGAAAACATATTTTCTTGAACAATATAATTTTATAGAATCATTTATTAATTATTATGACATTACACAAGGTAAACAGAGACAGTGAATCATGAAAAAGTGATCGATAGAGAGTCTAATCAACCAAAAATATTCCTCAATTGACATTCATTTTGGATTATTTGATACTAGAAGAATATAATAATTTATGATTGATTCATCTTATCATTATTCACTATTTATCACTAGTCATCCACATTCATCACACGATGTTCAGAAATCCAAATGAGAAATAATAATATGAATAGTAATAATATTTTTATTATATTTAGTCAATTTTTAATACAATAACGAGATATAATATAAATACATCTGGTAAATTCCATAAATAATATATTAAAATAAATCAGTAAATTATTTACATATAAATAAATAAAAATTCATCAGGTGGGATGAAATTATTAAATCATGAATATATGCACTTGAATAATAAAATTCATGAGAAATTTCATTTATGTTTATTTTTAAAATTATCATATATCCAATCCATTATTACATAAAATTTTTATCAGTTTGAACATAAGAATAATGTATATTTTTGATAAAAAAACAAATGATTTGTGACACAATGAATACAGAAAATTCAATTATCAAAATGTCGATCCTCATAATTTAAATCTCATAGATCCAAAATCTGATCATTGTGGACACATTTATAATTTTCACCAGATCAATAATCCCCTGCCATATTATCAATCGAATGACAATAGAACCACAATGAATATAATCTATCTACAATTCATTGGTTGGATTTTACAGACAAATAACACAATATAGTTAGACATAGGATTCACCAAAAATAATTATATTATTGATCCAAGGTAATTTGGTAGAATAATTTATGACAATGAAATAACTTAGTCTGAGGATTGATATTTCGGAACTAAACTATTACCCCATCTTGGGTTAGCACTGATTCATGAAATAAACGTGGAATCAAATATTTTATCCGAACATCTATGTAAGATACATAATTATTCTCAATATTTTGATATATATTTATTGACATAATAAATATTATATATCATAAAAAACAACCAATTTTGAACTTCACCAAAATTCATCCCAACGAAAAAACGCAATCTGATTTCAAAATAACCACGAATACTTTTATTTAAAGAATGATATTTTGGGTAAATTTAACATTGTAACCATTTAAATAACATTGGACATGAAAAATAAAAATTGAGCTACATCATGACCAAAAAAACCAAGGTCACAACATCCACCCCATCATTAAAACAATTAAACCAAAGAACATCACATGTTCTTAAACAAAGAACTTTTTAAAACAACCTTATGAGGAAATAACCGTTTATAACAAAAAACATTATTTATATTTTTAGGCAGTATGAGAACTAATGCAATAACCTCACTGGGATAGATTCTATACATTCTCACATAATTCATTTTCTTTTCACTATACCATTTTAGAATACCCCCAAAAATATTATACCATTCGATTCTTATTCTTCTTTAATGATTCCACAGAAAGACCTTTCCATAATCATGTTAATAGATAACATATCACAATGATTTCACCTAGATTCACCTAAACTAATAATTGAATTGATCGAAATTTGGGGAATCAATAATGAGTTCTTTATGATCCTCATCATTTAAAGTGAAACAAATAAGAAATCACTTGGATACTATAATTATTCATCAATATATACCTCATGGAGAATTTACCAATGATTTTAAACCAACCCTACAAAAGGAAACATTGATATTATCTTATTTTTATACTTGAAATTATTATTATTTTGTAATTGGGTTTAGATACTAAGGTCACCAACATAAATTATAAGAATATAACTTAAACCCAATCATAACCCTTTTCTCTACCATATATGGAAACCACATAATTACGTCTTTGTCTAAAAAAATTAACAAATTCTATTGAATATCACTTAGTTGGGTTATGGTCACTCATCATGAAAGCCATGGTTGAGAAAATTATAAAATGACATAACAATCATCAGGACACTATAAAACCAACTATATTCTGATCAGCGCCCCGTGTCACTATAATACAAAGAGGGTAGTCTAGAATCATTCATACAATTTTGTTTTTCATCTCTAGGCCCTATGATATGCATGATAAAAATAGAGTTACCAAATCCCTCAGCATACAAAGAATACTCCTTCACCTTGTAGCCTAAATATCAACACAATGAACATCAGTTCTTGGAAATACATAAACCACTAAGTCACTAATCCAAATAAGGGGATATTTGTTTAGATCCTCTAATAACAACATAAAATATGGGTCCTAGGACAACATCACTAAACCATTTTGAATCATGATGGTAAAAACCCTACCAATTGGAATATATTTTGGGATCACCACTTATAATAACATAATAAACAGTGTTCTTAAAATGGAAACATCCAATTATGCTATCTAGAAGTCATTGAGATATGATGGAAACTTCAAATAGTTAAAGACATACCACATATCTCTCTTCTATAAAAATTTACCACAGTAAAGAATGTAACTGATATATCTACTACATATATTGAGAATAAAATTCTTATAAAGGGAATTATCTACCAAACCACAGTTTTACTATAACACCTTGATATTATTCTGAAATATTTGATATAAATAATTTTTATTCTTAAATATCTTTCATTTCAAACAATCATGAGTTTAAATGAACCATGTTAATCACTTAGTATAAAATCACTGTTATAACCTAGGCGTTAAGTTAGTGAGAATGAGTATAACTAACTTATCAAAATGCATTATGAATTCATTGCCTATCAATTATTTATTAAATATATAAATCTCTTAGATATTTTAATTTTAGACTAAATTAATATTGTTAATGAAAATAATTAGATATATATATATTATATACTTAATAAAATATTTTTCATATACATCCAATGGATATTTTAGTACTAGGGTATGAATAAACCCCATTTGATGTATAAAAACGTATTTGTTTTAAGGGTAATTTTACGCCTTGGAATGGTGAACCCATTTTAAATTAATATTTTTACACATTAATAATTCTTTTATTAAAAAATAAACATTTTATTTAGAATAGGGATATAAAAATTTAATTTGTATGAATTTTTGATATTTTTGGGTAACTTTGATTTTTTAATTAATAGTAAAAATAAACTAATTTTTATGTGAAAACAGTTTTTTTCATAGTAATAATTTATATGGTTAAAATATTATATTGAATAGTTTTAATGTTTAGTTATTATTTATTTTTATAATTAAAAATAATTTATTTCATTATCATTAATTTTACATTGAATCCAGATATAAAAATAATTCAATCTTTCACAATGTTTTAACTTTTAAAACCTATTATCTCATTCTGACAACGAGATTAATTTTAATTTAATTACTGAAACTTATATGTTTTAAATTATAAAAAATGGATTCTATATTTTTAATCAGTGGTCCCAAATTATGTTAATAGGTTACATTTATTTTTTGTACATTATGAATAATAACTTCAGTAATTTTGTTTTATTGTGGTTAAGGGTAAATCATGTAATTAATGATAAAAATAATGTTATAAAATTACATCAATACCTATAAAAATCATATTCTATGTATAAATGAGACCCTATCATCGATGGTTTAAAATTTAATCTCCTAATTTCCATTTTCCCATTAATATGACATTAATTTCATTAAAATCAATGAATTTGACAAAATTTCACACTCCCTTTTTATATAATTATATTAATTATAATATAGGGATAAACAGGAGATAACATATACTATAAGTAGTATTTATAAATATAAAATAATTTCCTACATCATATAAATTTATTTTTAATTTTTTTAAATTAAACAATTACCATTAAGAATGACACAATAGTGACGTAGAAATAAATTTATTAATAGAAATATCAAATAAATGATTTTAAAAATATTATAAGAAATATACTATTAATTAATTAAGGTTATCCATAAATTTTATTGGTTATTATAAAATTTTTGGAGTATATTAACTATTTTTTATTGATGTTATCTTCTGTTATGATTTTATTAAAAATCAAATAAATGAATAGTGTCAAAGTTGACACTATTGGTATTTTATAAATTTAATCTGTTATTAAATTATTTAGAAATCATAAAAATATTTAAAAACTAAAAAGTTAAAATTATACGGTCTAATATTTCATCAAATATCCATTTATGTTAAATTAACACCACATAAGTAAATATTTAAAAGAATAAAATATTTAGAATGTTATTTGCACAATTAAAATTAAATCGATTAAATAATGACAAATAAAAATTATAAAGATTAAAATAAAATAAAAACATGTATAAAGTTTATTGGTTGATATGAAATATCCTCATACTACACCTAAAATAATCCACTTTGGATAAATTTTATTTTAAAAATTAATTTATATTATTTTAATAGTTTCTATTTTTCAAAAGGAGCCCCTCCCCTCTCTTATAAAAAGGAACACATCCTTCTCTTTTAATCACACGTCTAAAGCCATTTTTTCTGAAAAAAGCCTTCCCATTTCCTCTCCCAATATCCCTAAAATAATCCTAGAGGCAAAAAATTGGGTAGAAAGATGTCGTAAGAAGGCCTTTTGTGAAAATCTGAAAGAGATACTCAAAAAAGAGGTAATTTTTTTATCACCTCTTTCAAATTTATTTTCTTATTATACTTCCTATTATTATTATTTTCTATAATAAATTAATAAATATAGTATCTTATACATTCTGAGATACTATTATAAATATGTGACAAAGTTATACCTCTTTTTATCCATCCAACGAATAAAAATATCACCAAGCGTGTGTACGTACGGCTTACCATCTCCATGTCGTGGTGTAATTTTTAATTCAAAAATACTTTATTTGGATGGGTATAATACTGAGTATAATGGATGTAAATAACAAATATGACATGATAATTATTATTTCTAATTAATATATCATAAAATTCTATACCATTTAACCATTAAGTGAATGACATCATAGGTCGTGTGTACGTACGACCTGTCGTCTCCACGATGTGATGCGATTAATTATACATGATTTTCATTAAAACACAATTATATACATGAATGGAATGAATAAATATGATAAATATTATACTAATATCATTATGAAAATGATGTAACTATAACCTAGGAATTAGAACCTGAACTTATCCAACAAAACATGCATAAGAACATAAATCAGTTACTATCTGAATAAGGAGTGAAAATGAAATGTTACTAAAAAAATGATCATAATATAATCATATAGGATATAAAAATTTTATTATTATTCTGGCGTAAGTCAACAACATTATTTAAATTATTATATAGTATTTTTGGATACATACAAAGGATATCAGACCTAACGTAAGGGATAATTTCAAAATCTCATTTTTATTTGAGATTTTTTATACGTACGTATTTACCAGGGTATATTAATCATCCACATATAGGACTCATAAATATTTTATACTATTTTTACTTTTTTTCAAATTTTTAATGAAAATTTTACCCATTGGTGAATTTTTATTAAATGGTATGAAAGTAATATTTTGGTGTTTTTCAATAGAAGATAATTTTTAACTTTTCTGAAAAAATTATGAGGAGAATAATTTTTTAAAAATTATATGGAATGAACAAATTTTTAATAATTCATAATTCTTTATTTCGATAGAGATTCTATTGAAAAATTTCAAGTTTATTTTCAACTAAATTCTTTTCTTTTTAAATTGTGTGGCATTTTGTGAAAAAAACTATTTTGAAGAAGAAAGATATTTTCCTCAATAATTTAGTTCAACTGTTCTATCCAAGCTATCTTCCATCTAAGATGATTCTCTTTAAATAGGGTTATTTTTCTATCCCTATTATTAATATGATATTACTCTTTTAATTAGGGAATTATAGTTTATATAGATTATGTTATGATGGAATAATTTTTATGAAACCCATAATATTTATTGGGTTATGCAATGATAAATGATTTATGTTTTTATGGAACATTTAATAATGATTTAATTATGAGAAGGGTAGTACATATATCTACCACCAATTAATTGGGTACGGATTTAAATCTCATGAGATATACATGAATGGAACAACAAGTAAATCTAGTTCAGTAATACAAGGTTGGAACAACAAGTAAACCCAGTTCAGTAATAGACTTTGTCCGCTATGATGGTCTTGGAAATTATTCTTGACTAATATAAAATGATTTTATATGATTATGTGTATTCCATAAAACTTCATGTCTTATTCATTTACTTTTGGGATTATTTCCATTAATTCTTATCAACATTTATCCCATGACATGATATCATGATCCTTCGTATGTTGGATAAGACTTCCAAATGTTTTATACCTATGTCTTATTATTGTGATATGATTGATATTTACCTTGTTTACCCAAACTAATAATTTGAGCTCACCATTACAAATGTTTCTTTTCCCTAGGTAATGAAGAAGGTTATTGAGTAAGATATTTTAAAATGTAGTATAACTATGAATAAATAAGCGAGAGACAATGTAGATGTTTTATGAACCAGTTGTTTATCTTTCCTAGTTTATAAAGTCACTGTACCTATATGTTTCTGTCATGGATTTATTATATGGTGTAATTAATATACCTCAATTTTGATGTCATATCACTGTATGTAATGTATGGGTCATTATATTTGGTATCAGAGTAAAGGTATAGATCACCTTTGGAAACTAGGAGGTGAAATCCTTAGTAAAAACCCAAAGGAAATTCCTAAATATTGGTTAAAATCATAATGTTTTAGAAATGACCATGAATAACCTAGGATAAAAACTAAAGTGTCCTAAATTGAAATTTTATTCTTGATTATCTGGTTTTCATGTTATGATTAGTGTTTCTAACAATATGCTTCTTCTTTTTAGTCAATGGTCAGAACCAGATGAAATCGTGTTAACGATGAATGAAACAGAAAATGAAATGACAATACCCCTAAGCAACAAAATGTTTTGGAATCTACAATGAAAAATATTATAGCCATTCTTACACAACTTTCTCAAGCTATGAATCATTCAGGACTTCCAAACAAGTAAATGAGGGAGAAACATTCTTTTGACACCTTTATGAGGATCCGTCCAACTTCATTATGTGGGTCTTCTGATACATTAGTTGATGAACAATGGATCAGTACCACTGGAATGATATTTTCAGTTCAACAATGTTCAGAACAAGATAAATTCATCTTAGCAGTCTGTCATTTGGAAGGTGAATATTATCAATGGTGGAATGTTTTCATGAATATGAGGCAATGAGATGAAATTGAGTCCATAGAATGGGAAGAGTTTAAGAACGTTTTTTGAAATAACTACTTTCTTAATAATCTTTGAAAAAATATGGACAGGTAGTTCCTTGAAAATAATCAAAAGGTTGATGAACTTGTTGGTACCTACAATGAAAATTTTACAAGACTTATAAGGTATGCTTTTAGGAATTATTATCTAACCTGAGAGAAAAATTGATCAATTCTTTAGTGGATTAAAACGATGTCTCCAAAGGGAATTATCTGTAAGGGGAATTAATATCTACATGTAAATTGTTCTATGTGCTATCAAGGTTGTTATGGATATTGGAGTAAGCCATCAATCATATAGTTCTAATAAGAATAGAAAATTTGAATTCAAAGAAAAATATAAATACCACATAGAAAAGAAGATGAGTTTTCCCTTATTCTCAATGTGTCAAAAAAAACATGGTATAAATTTTCTTAAAGGTACTAGTAAATGTTTTCAGTGTGGAAAAGAAGGACATTGGGTAGTTGAATACCGAAGTTATAAGAAAAATATTTCTAATTATGCAAATAGAGAAAAGGCTACACATAATTCACCTCCTACACTTCAATGCTACAAGTGCTAGTAAATGGGGAATTATGACAATATATTCTGTAATCAAAGGGTTATCGGTGATGATCGACATCAGAAAACTCTTAAAGCCAATGATAAAATAATGTCACATGAAATCACTATGGGTGATGTGGAGTACGATAATGATGTGGTGAATGGTACATTTACCAATGACTCTAAAGTATCAAGTTTTTTCTATCATTCTGGATCCACCCACTCTATCATTTATGAATAATTTTAGATGGGTATAACTATATTACCTTAATAATTAGATTTTTATTTAGGTATGACAACACATAATGGCACAATGGTCATGTCAAATGTATATAATAATTCTCTGGTTGAAGATTGTGGGAAAATGATTCCTGGAAATCTTCTAATCCTTCCAATAGTTGAATTTGATGTGGTTATTTTCATGGATTGGATTTAACTATATGAATATAAAATCAATTTACAAAAAAGTGAAGTCATATTTAATATTCTAGATAAATCTATGACCGTCTATCGATAGAAGGATGAATATAACCTTACAATAGAAATTTCTTCCATTTTAAGGGTCTTGATTCCTATAAATGGTGGTAATTTATCCCAAATGGTTGGGGAGAAAACTCATGATTAATAATTCACCATTTATATGGGAGTTTGATTATGACTTTTATGGAGACACATCATTTCCAAAGAGGTGATTTTTTTTATTTTAAGGTTATAGTACATAGATTATCACTAACATTTAGTGGCCATATATTCCAAACTGTGTATTGTTTTCCCATTATGGTTTGAGTCCATGACCAAAATATTAACAATGGATATCATGTGTCATATAGGGGGACATTAACTATAAACAAATAGAGAGAACAAGAGGATCTTCAAAACAAAAAATTATCCAAGATATGACACACACATTTTATTTTCAAGTTTCATGGACAAGGGTAGTAACTACTAGTTTAAGGTAATTTATATTAGACAACAAAGTGTCCCTAAAATGATCATAGGTAATCAATGTTAATAAAAACCTAACCTAAATATAAGTAAAAAGGGTTCCTACCATAGATAATAATATTCATAATAATATACTCATATATTAATGTAATTATACTTGGAAAATGGGGGAGTCTTTCATGGTAGTGTTTGTGTGTATCAATCATGATGGGGATAAACTAACAAAAAAGTTAACCAACAAGATCCGTGATCAATCTAAAAAACATGTACTGTTATGAGGGATCTCAGTTCACATTATAGTTCATGATAAGAGGAAATAGAATCCATATCTTAATGGATTTTGTGATAATGACATCCTTAGTCAACTTGTGTAGATGTACTAAGGGGTAACACCTTGTGTGAGAAAAATATAACGAAATAGAGGGATATGTAGATGAATTAAATAATGAATTCTCAGATCTAAATCTGAAATGTGGAGACATGTGGGTGAGGATAATTGTTACATATGTATTTAATACATATTACTCATAACCACAACATATATAATGAGGTGAAAAATCCATATTAGCCATTAACCATATATGAAACATAGGTACCGTCACATTTTACTAAATTTCCTTGGTGGTATGTTACATAGATTAGTGCTGATCCAATTTGGAACTTCTATGATAAAAAATAACGAGGTATTTCATATTTGGAGGATTATGAATATCCAAATCGAGGATGGCCTGAGGTATTAAGGTATACATGAATAGATGTTCTAGGAGAGTTCGACACTCTATGTTGAATTCAATAATCCACTCATTTTCATTGATGTCTATATTGGTGAGTGAGATTCAAACCCATTCTCAATTGGAAACCAAAAAATATATATTTGGATGAACCCATGTTAAGACATCTATGTGCATATATATATTACATGAAATGGGAATCAAAACAAACATAGTTCTGAAAGGTGGTTCAATATATTACTATCACCAACGAAGGAGTCACTCTGAGGTAAGGGCCAAATAATTATTCATATATAATTCATTTTATTTTGATTCATCCATGCATTTTAACATCTTTGGGAAATGATATGGGATATATTTTATAATTTTATTTTTTGGGGATGAAGAATTTATATTTTAACAAGTTGCAACAAGGATCTTAGACATTCATTTTGATGAAAAAGAGTTTAGATGAATATCAAAAAGTTTAATGTCTGATGACCATGATGGGGATAGTGTGAATATTATTCAATGTAATATTTTAGGAACTTTTCATTGGTGGGAGGACTCATTTTCACCTTTTATATTGTGATTAATGAATATTCATTATTGAAGTAAACATTATAAATAAATAAATAGGACTCTTAAAAATGATCTCACATGGATAGATTCTTTTGGGTATTATATGTTTACTCAAATCTAGTACCAATTTTCACTAAATGAAATATCAAAGGATATCATTTTAGTTTAATTCTTTCTCTACCTGGTTCTGACAGATTATTTTTCATTCAACTCTTGCAACCTGATCACATCAAGTTATTTCAATTGATTTAAGTGAATATCAACTCTCTTTATATTACATTAGATTATATTTAATGTCCATTTGAAGTGATGATAGCTAAACCTCTATGGGTAATGAAACCTTATATACATATAACAAGGATTTTGGGGTCACATGGGTGAAATTTTGTATCTATTTTTGATATGACTATGTGGAATTATAGAGGTTTTCAAGAAAACTCCTCTTATTTTGATCAACTCTTTTTATTTAATTATTTGTAAGGTTTTATTAAATTCATTATTCTATCCATTTCCCCAAGCATAGTATTATCATGTATGATTAGACCTGATATTGTACATAGAATATAAATTCTTGGTATTAGGTTCCAAAAATATTGTACCATTCTCAATGGGATTTGTGTGAGAATTCCTAAAACAATAAATGACGTGGAATTTCAAAAAATAATTCAAAAACTATGTTGTGACCACATAGAGGGGTTTGGATTCTACCAACATAAAGAATATTCCAATAGTTGTTAGAATATACCTAAACTATTGGGTTATCATGTGTGGAAAGTGACCCACAAAATTATATCCCCATAACAATAAGATTCAAGAGTACATGGTCACATGGAGGATATTCGGTGGATGATTTAGAATGTGGGCTTTGATATGACTCATAGAAAATATTCATAGAGCATTCAATGTATTCCTGAACCATGGTGGGAAAGATGTACTGAATGTTAATATTTGAGGAGAGATATTTGATACTTATTTATGGTCCCCACATGAACAAAAAGTTAGAATTTTGAATAACATGTGGGGACTCATTACCTTGGAGATGGATTTCATCAAGTAAATTATTATATAATACATATTTTATGTTGGTGTCATCATCATTGGTAAAACTCAACAATGAGAATTGGTTTATCTTATTCCTAGATCATTCTAATGGGATAGTCTAGTGATAGAGTTACTCGATGATAGAAATCATCCATTCGGGTATGTTTTCCATCATGTGGTCATATAAATGTCCCTTAGTGGATGTAGTGGTGACATGTTTGAAAATTAGTCAGTCCTCCTCATTATAATTGACAATCAAAATGGACTTTTGATATGTCATATAAATTACCACATCATTATGGTTCGACATTGGGTGGGATATTTATAGGTTCAATAATAAATCCATGCTTTCATTCTGTGAATGTGGTACCTATGTCACATTTGGGTTGGATGTAAACTGGTCCATAATCTCAATATTCTACTCTCATAAGTGGGAATGATTATACTATTTATGATGTAGGCACCATTGTTTGGATCCATCACCAACTTAAAGTCTCCATTCACATGAAATAGTGGAACCTCATTCTTGAGATCCATTTTAGATGTAATTATAAGGGCATTGTGTTCCACAATATTTTTTTGGCATATCCACCTAGCAAGAGGAATGAGTAAAACTTGAGGTAATATAAGTAAGTGATGAAAACAATCCTAAGGCTGACCATGTAGTGTTTAGGGATTCTATGTCTTTTCCCAATCATAATCCTAGAGTCATAATCAATGTGAATCTTCATACATCATGAGGAATGGTTATTGTATTGGATGGATTCATCTGCGATGTTGATATTTATGTGAATATTATTAGTGTTTTGGTGTATGACTGAGAAATAAAACATATTTTTCCCCTTGAATTCCATATGAGGGATGGACCTATTCTCGAACTACTACTAATTAATTTACACTATGTGGGTCATCCAGTCAACATGGGATAGTTGATGACCCACATTATTGGGTTAAAACTAGATATCAGATTTATATCATGGTGTCTTAGGTAATGTCATCACCTGTAAAACATGAAGAAAATGGTGAGTAAACTCTTATCAATGAGATAATATCTGTCCTCAGTGACAATAATCATTTGACTATGATAGTAAACAATGTTACCCTTACCTTTGATTTTCATTTGGTCTAAGAGGTCATTGTTGTATCATTTCAAGGGGTCCACATAATGTATAATATGATTCCCATCGATGGGTGATATCAAAATCATAGAAGGTAGTTGTTATTGCATTTTTTCATCCTATGTTTCATAGATGTACTCATCGAATTGATAAGTAATTCATTTAATCATGATATTTTATAATGGTTTATATTTTATTCACATCATGATTAGAAAGTGAAAATGTTGTTGGATGGCCTTGGTGTCCCCTAATTCCCATATATTTCATAGATGAAGTACATTTCTAATAACTTTAATCTTCTGTAAGTTGATTTCAATATCTATATATCTAAATGAAAGGCCATGAAACATCTAATAGGTAACAATGAAGGCACACATCATGGGTTTTATCCTTATTTCATGTTAATTGATAATATTAAACAACTTCTAAAAATCATTGAGATGGTACTTACATTAGTGGAATATAACCACAAACACATGAACATAACAGCCTATAAAATCATTAACATAACACACAACTGAATTCATAACATAACACAATTTCATGGTACATTTAGAATTTATTACACCTAGAATAATAAACCACAAACTATATATCATAAAATCTAGTTGATTCAATAATTATAAGTTCTATAATTTGGGTAGGTAAATATAAATTTGAATGTTTTGGTTGAGGTACCAGAAGAAAATATAGACATTATTTTTTTTATTATTCATCATAAATTTAAATATGTTGGCCAACTATTAATTTTATTTTAAATCTTTGATGAAGTTGGATTTGGTAGGCTTATCATTGTTATTCTTGACCACTGAAAAAAGAGAGTTGGGAATCATCTTGGGTTTATGTTTTAACTCATCATGGCCAATTGGAAGGAAAATTAATGGAAAAAAACTAAGGGATTATGAACCAGTATTTCATTATATTTATATAAAAAATATCTTGGTGTGGTACTAATAACAAAACATATTAATACATATCCTAAATATAAATGGATTCTCATCTCATAGTTTTCCTAAGTTCCTCCTAGATTCCATGATTCAAATAGTTCAATTCAATAACAATGTTGGATATCCCTTCCACCATTATTGAAGGGGCCTGATTCAAATCAATCTCATTGTTAGAAATGCTTGTAGAAATGGAAGGAGATGACTTTCTAGGAACATAGGACTATGAGGTAGAACTGTATAATACTTCTACAAGTAAGTAATCATCAGTAGCAGATTCCAATAATTTGATATTTTAAGATACATAAAAAATAAATTCTACACATCGAATTCAATATGATTCCTAATAGTAGGGTCCAACATTTACTTCTATATGATAATTATGGATCGACTACCATTGGGTAAATCCCTCCCTTAAAAAGAACAAAAACATTTATTTGATCAGTGAACAGGGGATGAATATTCACTTATATAATGGGAGTGGGACTTTTTTACTTCATTTGTCCTTTACTATTATTGGAATACAATGTTATATGAGAGAATCCTTTTTCATAGGGCATATGAAATTGTTCCTAGGGTCTAATGTTTTCTTCAAATAGGTGGATTGATAGAATAAATATATCCTTCAAATCCTTCCACATATCTTCCAGTTTCTTTGAAAAGACATTATGAGCATTTTACTTTCCATAAATTATAAACTTGAAGATACTTCTCATCCTATTTGTAATAAAAAAAATCCAAATAGTCAATTTCACCAGAGTTGAAGGGCAGAACATCACCAAGGAGTATACCTGCAAAACCATTGAGGATGTATTTTGGGAACTAGTAATAAAATGAGGTGACAAACACATGTTCAAAATCAATAAATTTATCAATAATAAATTATAATAGATTTTATGTGGGAAAAAATGAATGTCGTGTTTATTACCATGTATGAGTTCCCCAATTGAATCTAGTTCCACTTATTCTACTCACTATTGTTATATCCTTGCATTGTTAGGCTGGGGAAAGGTAAAATATTCCATAGTGAGTCCCTAATTATGGAGAATTTGGGTTATGATCAGATTGATAATAGAGCTATTGTCTCACTAGAACCAATTTATTTCCACATCATTAAAGTAGATAAAGACATAGAGTGGGTGAATGTTCCCTATAATAAAGGAACCATTTTCCTCCCTAGTAAATGAGATTATGGAATGTAACTCTTCCAATTAAGGTTTCATTTTCTTATTTTATTTTGTAGAAGCATCCATAATTTTTAAATAGAGAGGGCACATCACATATTCAATGAGACCTTCATGTAACTCTTTTGAGAGGTAGTGTTCATAAAGTAGTGATATTATTGTTAGTAAACTATTTATATGACTAATAGTGTTAATTTTTTGAGGTAGTTGAATTCAATTTTTTCATTAGGGCCACGTATCTATAATAAGTGTGGTAGGAATGGTTTTGTGGGGTTTTACTTCCTGAAGAGTTCTTCTCAAATCATAAAGTTGGTAATATATATGGGTAAGATCATTGTGTCCTTCTAGAAATGAATTGGTTGGATACATATGAACCATAGGTTGTGGTGTTGGATCGGCACATTCAGCACTACTAAAAAGTCACATGGTATGTCTAATAAAGATTCATTTGATTACTATGCTTTTTCATACATGAGTAAATCCTTTTGTTTGGTCTCAGTGTCATGAGCCATACTTTTCCTAGTAGTACCTTAAACATGCTTCTTGATATCATATAATATACCCCTTCATTGATAGTGATGATGATCATTTCCTGATGTTGAAGGGTGATGTAGGTCAAAACTAAGTACCACATAGTTATAAACCATCCTAATATCATTGAATAATGAATATTCATTCTCATTATCATTGGATTTTTCCATGATTTAATTTATATTGGAACGTTCTCTCAGTATGAGTGGAATGAAATAACTAAGAGTGAAGACTATTTTTGGTGTTATTAATTGATCATATTGTCTTTGAGTTTATTATAGTAGTTCTTTCAGATACATAGAGGGTTGTGAGGTTGATGGGGTAACAAAAATGGATTTTTTAACTATACGATGAGATGGTTTTTCTAATGGATATTGGATAACTCTCTGGGAACATGTGACTAAAATGTGGTCTATAAAATCATAAGGACTCTATTTACCTCAATGAGAGACATGCTACCATTAACTATATTCATTATTGTTTCCAACCATGGTGGTAAAGACATATGTCACCTGGGTAGGGGAATCTCCTCAATCAACTATTCCATGGTCTACCATGTTCTAGAGATAGTCTGTGAATAACAATAAAACATTGATTATGTTCCCAAGGATCTTTTGGTTGGGATAAAATTCATCATAGTTCACAAACTAACCTTCTAGTTTTCTATTGATTTCAGATAACATAAAAAGGCACTTCTATATGGAATAAAGATATAAACTAATGAATTTATAATCATTTAAGGAGCAGACCATGTAAATTAACTCTTTAAAGGGAACCCTAGGCACTAATCCTTAACATGGGCCTTAGGTATAATTCATATAGTTACATTTCACTAAAAGAGTCTTGCTCTGTGGGGGGGACCAAATATCAAAATATTCAAGTGGCTATAGTTTATATAGTAGTAGACATCAATTCTATCATAGGATGCTACACTATAGTTGACATAGGTGAAATGAATTACCATATCTTGAACAACTTCGTATCTTGTTCTCGTAGTTTATCACTCTTGGTGGATTCTAGATATCAACCCATGTAATACTAGGAGTTGAGGGTTAAGAACAACCCACCTTTAACACTGTCCACACACATCCCGAAAAAATATTCCTAAGGATGTTTTATGTTGAGGGAATATGACGTCCAATTACTTTAATTAATGAAATAATTACAATCCTCATGATCTCATTGGTTTGAGTTGTATATTCTAGAAACTACTATTTTTTTACAAGGTTTGGAAAAAATTTTAGTGACACAATCAATAGAGATCATTCAGTTTAGTGATGAACTGTAGGTCAAAATGATTATACTATAAAATGGATTACTTTTCAATGACCTACAAAAATAATGACAGAGTGGAAAATTCCTATTTCAATAAGGGTCATAATGGGTTATTAAAGCCATCGGAATAGAAGCTCAACATTTTGAGGCCCACTCAGGAACCTCCTCCCCTACTCCTCATTCGAATGCTAAGGGTTTCAAGCATCCATGATTCCCCCCTCCCCTCAGTCAAATTTCACCTCCTCCCTCCACTCATAGCTGGATTTGGCATCCCCCCTCCCATCCCTAGTTGATTTCAGCCTCCCTCATCCCTCTTTGAGAGAATTTTGCATCCCCTAGGAAAACATTAACCAATCCGATTTATTTTTGGAAAAAAATTGGTATCTTTGAGAGGTATGATTTCATTCCCTAGTACTATTTATTCCCCTGTATTCCTAAATTTTAATGGGTTTGATTCACATTTATAAAAATTAATTTTACTTTCACATTGGTTTTTTAATATTTATCAATTGTTTTAGATTAATAATGGATGATTTTCTATGTTAGTTATTTTGTTTTCTATGGATAAGTTTCAAAATTGTTTATTTGATCTCTCGATCTTAGTTTTCAACCACTTGGGATTCCAAACCTCATTGACATATTGGGATAGAATGTAATGAAAATTAATATTTATTAATGATTTTAAAAATATATATATTGTTTTAATTAAAAAATAAATACGACCATTTTATATTTGGTCTCTAGATATATGTGCATATAGATATGATAATTGTGACCAAGTTCATTCAATATATGTTCATCATCTAGGCACGTATCCTATAGGTATATTTATGATGTGTATTTTTTAGTAATATGTTAAAAATAATACAATTCACAATTGATAAGAAATGAAACAAAAATATAGTATTTAAAATAAATATATTATTGTGTAAATGTTTCATCACTTTTATTATTATTATTCCATATAAAGTTACATTTCATTTATAAAATATATAATTGTCATTACATTTTATGTATTAAACAAGTGTATGAGATTATTACTGATATATCATTATCCATATGGCACTATTGATCCATTTTCATTGAAAATTTAATTCCATTCGCATTAATAAATTTTTATATATAAAAAATATACCCAACCACACCTAAAAATTTCATATCCACTACCCCGATCTATTAAATCCATTCAATTAAAATTACCATGAATAGAAAAAAATACATTTAAATTAAATGGCTATGTAAGAATGAAACAAAAATAGATGAAATTTATAATATATTCTATTGTTATTATTATATAACCTCAAATATAATTTTTTTATATTCGATTCTCATAAACCACAATCAAATCATAAATAAAAGCAGGAGTGAAATGAATAACAAATTTAAAAATGATTTTTCCACTAATATTACTAATTCGAAAATTATAAATATGGTATGATAGAATATGAACTAATATCATGATTTTTATACACATATTTTCATTTTAAAATCATGATTTATATGTTATTTTACTTTGTTACATTGACTTCATATAATTAAATGGTTGTTTATCTTATATGTTTTTAAAAACAAAATGTAATCTCTTTTTCATAAATTTTGTTTTGGATGATCAATATTATAGTAGGATATATTTAAATGATAATGATTATATTTATATTTTATATCGTTATTTTGTATAATACATTTAATATTTCATTATGTTTTTATTTTATGTTTGAATGTTATTTATTTCAAAAACATTTATTTCACTTGTATTATTGAAAAATATTTTATGGTTTCATCAAAGGATTTTTAATGGAAGTATTTTTTTTATTAAGATGAGATCATTTATATTATTTTAGTTTATGTCTTCGGAATATGTTACTTGACCTTTTTGATCAATAATGAAATTTAATATTTTTTGTATATAGGACTAGTGATGTAAAAAAGCTTTTGGCTCACACGTTTCATGGGTATGGGTAGGATATTGAACGTGGCCTGCTAAAATATTTTTGACCTTTTGGAGTGTGGTCCAAAGTAGGTTCAGCCAACACAGGTAGCACCTAAGGCAGGTTCAACCCACATAGGTGTTAGCTTTACCCATCAACCTGATTTTTTTTAAAAAAATATTTTTATACAATATGTTATTCATTAAAATTTTAGTTTTTTAATAAAAATCATTGTTAAACCATAAAATATGATTTCTCATCATAATGTTCCTATTATATTTTGGATATTTTTGGACTGAGCCACATGGGCTCAAACCCATTCGGTATAGGCATGCCCCACCCTGACCCGTCTGTTTTACATTACTAGACAAGATCGAGTATAGGGATAAATATGGATTGTAGTGTCAATTTTATTTGATTTTCCCACCATAACAATGGATTCTAAAATGTCAGAAATACCCACCATGATTTATTTTATATATTCATTTACTATATCATATTTTAGTTCAATTATTCAATATTTTTCTATACACTAGTATATTTTGATATGTTTCATATTAATAGTGGTTGTAATGAATTTTTATCTATATTTACATTTATGGTTCGAACATAATATTTTTACTTGTAATAGAATGGATAAAAGCTAGATGTTTCATATTGGTCAGATTTCGACTAAGTTTCATATTAATTTGTATTTTTTTAGATTTTGCATTTAATAACTCTTCGTAAGGAGGTTCTATACAGTGTACTTTCTATAATAGTGTTTGAAGGGTGTGGTTAATCTGGGGATAATTTAGCTACCATATAATGAAAGGCAGATTTTAAAAAAACTATTATGCTTGATATCACTATAGAGTGATGAGAAAATTTTATAATTTTCATCAATGAAACGAATGAATTTGTATGGAGAGTTGGATATTTGATCATTTTACATTTGTTTATCATCACGAGGGATATAATATACCATTGCATGAAAGTAATGATTTTGATACACAAGAGGAAAATACTATAGATGATGATGTTGAGAGAGTAAAAAAATTTATTAATGATGCACGAAATCTAGTATTTCAGGAATTTACTAAAATTACCACGTTAGAATCATTAATGCAGTTATATCATGGAAAACCCATATATGGAATTTCTAATTCCACTATTGATTATATTTGTTCATTTTCTGAAGGAAATTATTCACGATGGGGAATATATTCCCTGTAATAATTATAATTAATGGAAGCTAATTATGCAATGTAACACAATGACCCAAGAATCGTAGAGCCGGTGCATTATTTTAATACATTGGAACTATTACAAGGAATCAATTCTATAAGGTCCAATCAGTTTAGTAGTCTTGGAAAATTGATGAATTTAATTATCCTTACATTACAATTCAAAACATAAAACAAAGCAGATATGATACTTTGAGAACTCCATTATTCTTCTATAATTACCCTGCATATCTACCATAATTTACATGTTAGCTTCTTGGGAAAATAAAACAAAACAAATGGGTGATATCAAATTCAATGTATGCTTAAACAATACAGCAGAAGCTATCGTATATAAGCATATACTTTTAAGGAATGTTTCAAAATAAAAACACAATCCTTTTAAACATAATCATCATCATAATATGGAATGAATAAATCAAATAATTCCATTTAAAAATTCACATGTATATGATACTAATCTAATAATCAAATGTAATATAAATAACTAATCTCATGTTGAGGTAATTCATAATGTCGACATACCATCAAGTCCTCATTCCAAGATTATAATTAAAGTTAAAAAACTATTTTATCTCATGAGAACTACTGATACATGGAGGGGATTTCATTAACCATTCCCCAACCTATATGGCTTTCATTAACTATTCCCTAACCTATAGTGCATTCATTAACCAGTCTCCAACCCATAGAGCTTTAATTAATCGATCCCCAACTCATTATGTAATATTTCCAGTGCATTCCACATATGAAAATGGTGAAACATAACTCATATAAACATTCATATTATAACTAGAATACAAAATGTTAATTCTTTAAACATAAACCATGAATGTTATCAAAATACCATATCCATAGTAAAAAAAAACAAAAACACTTCAATACAATATTGAAGATTGTATCATAATAGATCAACCTTAATTAAGAATAAAATATAGAAAAGGATATTGACATAGATGAAAATCCTCTATTAAAATAATTAAAAACTAACTTGATACAAATACCCCTTTTCATTTAAATAATATATTCAAAAGTTGAGCACTTATAAAAGAAGACATTTAAAAAGTGAATTTTGAATTAAAGTATCCCATGCCACTTTGAATTTTTCGAATGAAATCAACATTTTAAATCATTCATGTCCATATAAATAAATACTAAAAACCATTATGAAAACATGGAAATTAATGAGACACATTGAGAAGAATAAATATTTAAAAAAATTAAAACAATGTTTTTGTTATAGAGTCCCTTACATAAAACCTTAAACTTATTCCTTAGGAATAAATTGGAATGATATTCAAAAAAGAAATAAAACGTCTTTATAATACTTTATATACATATAAATAAATATTTATGATAATATCATGAATATTTAAATGTATAATGGATTAATTTTTTAAACATTCAAAGAATCCCATACCACTGTCAACATTTAAATAATAAGCCTAATATCTGTAAAGGAATATTTAAATACCATGAATATAAATGTATTCATGCGATAAAATATAATAGGGGTAGTAAATACACCACACATAATAAGTTTGTGGTAAAAATGTCTTATATTTCACAAAAAAATAAAAGTGAGATGAAATTCCCTTACCATAGGTCTGATACTCTCCGTACTTGTCCAAAATTCATATTCATTGAGGATCTCCCTTTGATTTTCACAAAATGTCTCGTTAGGACCGATTTTTTCCCAATATATAGACTATATGATTTAGTGAGAGATTTTGGGAGATGAAATGGGTAGGGTTTGGCTGAGACAAAGGGATTTATAGGTGTGAATTAAAGGGAATAAGAAGTTCCCTTCTATATGAATGAGGATGGGAACTTTACGAAAATCTTCAAATTTTAAATTAATATAAATTTTTTTTTCAATTAAAAATGGATCCAGAGTGATTTTATAAAGTATGAGATAATTAAATGTATAATTTTAATCAGATAAATAATTTTAGACATGTTGAGGTCATAAAATTAACCTTATCTTTTGGCTTTAACTCTTAGTTAAACAATTTAACTTTTACCGTGACAAATTTGCTTTTTTATACAATAAGGTTAATATTGTGCCGATAAAATTCCAAAAGAACCCCAATTGGATCATTTATGATATATTTATCTCTATCTAAGAAATTTTTATGAACATTATATTTTTAGGAATTCTATAAAATTTAATAAAATAGTATTTATTTTAAAATATCATCTATTTCAATATTAATATTAATCAATAATTTCAATTTTGAAGTTATCAAAACAAAATTATAGCTTAGAAAAAATACTTTCAATATATCAATAACATGGCTAAGTTATCTATAAAATTAGTGGATGTCAATAATTAAGTCAAATTATATATATTTTAATATTTTTCATATAAATTATTTGATATCTCAGTTTTTTCAATAATTACTACATCATCATTTTTTTCACCATTTATTTTAATTAATTAATGTATCAATATTAGAAATAAATTATCATGATGTTGATTAATTTATTAAATTTCTAATGACTATTTATAGTTCACCACATCCCTTATATAACATCACATTAAAAATAAAATATTTATTAAAATTTGAAAATGGAATTTTTAACTCTTCATTAAATAAAATATAATAAATGCCATAATCTAACAAAAGTGGCTTGAAAAGGATCATAATTTAGACCATAGATTGATATTGGTGGAAACATATCATCCAATGAAATTATTATATGAGTTAGGGTAATTTTATATTATTATAATATTATTTTACCTTTAATTATCATATTTACATTTAGTCGTGGTAAATAAAATTCAATAGTTATTATTCACCAAAAAATTATTCCAATAACATTGAACCATACCATTCACATTGATTAAAACCATATATGTATGTCCTTAAAAATACAATTCATAGTAGTGGTAAAATTATGTTTAATTCTATCCCGCAAATGTGGCCAGAAGGCGGGTAAAAGAGACGTTCAAAAGTTCAATAAATATTTATATCTGATTGAATATAAAAATATCTTTAATGACGTAATCTATATTAATATATATATTATTTATCTTTTTTGACATTAAAAAAATATATAATAAAATAATTATTTAAATAAAAATGTTGGTTATTAACAACAATGCTGTATATTTCACCTTTCATCATAAATTGAATATTTTTAAAAAATACCACAAAATCACCCTAATCTAATTTTGATATCCAAATTAAAAAATAATGTGTATTTTACCCAATTGAATTTATATTATTGTCTAAAATAAATTTTATTATTGTTCACAATAGGACATAAAAATTAGTTCTATTAATAAAGTATCATTTCTAAACATATAAATTGTTTAAAGAAACTTATACATATCATTATAAAAATCTATTATATATTTCAAAATATTATGAATAACATTTTAAATTTTTTTATTAATATTTATACTTCTATTTTTAATGGATAATTTATAAATACAGCATTTAAATAATTTTAATACTAAATTTTCATTTCGTAGAAACTAAATCTTGTGTGTAATGGAAGACAAGTCGGTGTCGTGTGAAACACAATCTATTCAAGATGACATGAAATAAAATATTTTGTTGATAAATTCCCCACCTCTCAATAATTTTAATCCTCTCAATTTAAACTCAGAATTGAAAAATATGTTTTGGACTTTTCACAATATTTTCCTTGAAATCCGACATCGAAAAATGGATTTATGAGACCATGATTTTAAAATAATTAAAGGGAAGTACGATGATAACTAGAGATAAAACATTCTAGGGTTAAATGTAGGAAAACATGGACATGAAATAAAATTTTACCATCAAGTTCTAATGGAGAATTATAGAGAACATGATTAGGAAAAAGTTAACAACCATAATTCTATAAATAAATGATTATCCAAAGAACCATTTGATTCAATACATAATAATATACTAAGAAAAGATTTCTAGATTAATATTTTTTGCCTTGATTTTAAGAATTAATTTACTTCATAGAATAAGAACAATATGTAGCATACTTATATGAATATTAATGTTCCATCCTTTAACTAATTTATACCACAAACTCATATTTCTCTCCTAATGAAAATTAATTTAAAAAATATTTTATTTATCTTAATTATATAGGGTTAAAAAAATAAATTTAATACTTAATATGTCATAAAATTTAAATAAAAAACTAAGTTATAAAAACCTGGACATCACATAGGCCAGTGGTGGGTGATAAAGCGTTGGTACATACACTTCGGTTGTGGGTTCAATTCCTACATCCTAGTATGATGTGATGATTTGAAACTCGACCTAAGAATTTCCCTCTTCTTAAAAATATATTACTATAAAATTCAAAAAATAATCTTCAGCAATTTTTTATACTTAAAAAATACTATCCAATTTCCAAATTAATCTATTTTATCGTTTAGACTTATCAAAAATACATCTATCCAAACTCACATTCTTACAATTTATAAGGAAGGTAGTATTAAATAATGAAAATATTTTTCTTGTCGGATTAAAAACATGTGAATACCTTCATCAGGAATTCACTTAAAACATGGAAATACCCTGAATTACCATAAAACTCTATTTGAATATGTTTTCCTTTCTTATTCATTACATAAAACATATAATATTGGATATACTCCTTAAATCCAAAAAATGTTGTAAACTCCATCAATGATAGAATAAATCTACCATTAATAAGTTCCAAGGTAGTCAATAATTTCCAATATACGTTACCCAAATCAATTATATATTTATTTCAACATCATTATATTAGTATTAGAAACTTATTAAGGTTATCTTTCCCTCAACCATATATTTTCCATCATGTTTATCATTTAACTGTGTCACTATACTTGGAACTACAAAATATCTAATCCTTAATTAGATAGTACTGTAGTAAAATCATTATGTACTCCATAATCATTATAACAAGTACATTTAAAAGAAAATATTCAAATAAAATATTTCTTTTGTATTTATATTAATTAGTCCTCTTTATCTACGGCATTATCATAACTTGATCATTTTCCAATAGAACCGTATAGAGTATACTCCTTTGATAATTGGGAGATTGATTCAAATATTGTCTCATCTTTTTATAGATGAATCATTGTATATTGGAAACCATTTTATTATATTTTCAATCATGAACTTGGGTTAATTTTCCTAAACACCAATAACAAACTTCCATTACCTTCACGTATTTACCAGGGTAATTATTTCTGCATTTAAGAAATGTGGTAAAATCCTTTTATCTCATCTTCCCTTTATCCATCTTTTTCTCTACCATCGTCTTCTTATCTTTCTTCCATTAAAATACATTGGAATCAATGAATTATTTACATATATTCATATTAAATGATATTATTTCTTCATATGATGAGAATGCATGGGAGAAAATTTCTCTTTGCCATGCTGGATTAAGACCATGAAACATATGGTCTTTCATACTCTTTAGATCATGTGTATTGGTGGAGTACTCATTCCTTTTGTTTTTCTCCATTTATATAAGATGTCATATACTGGATTGGGTTATAATGTTATGTACATTGTATAACTCTAAATATATTATATCACATAACAAAAATTTATGCATCGTAAATCCAAGAATAATAATATTTGTTTAATTTTGGGGAATCTGTACTTTTAAATGCTCTATAATGGTATGTAAATAAAATTTGAATTATCCTAAGCATATCCCCCATCAGTTTCAACCGAGATGTGAAGTAAGGCCTGTTTTTGTGTACTAAGTTACCCCAAATCAAGACCATAACACATTATCAGATTTATTACTCCTAGGTACATCTGTGCATAAACCACGTCCACTTATATTATCCATACATGGATGTATTTTATAGGAATTCCCACATTAATGTTTTTAGATGTTCCTCTATACTTATCCGCAAGGTCTCTCTTAGTGTTATGATCCCTAATCAATGTTTTCTAAATCTTGTTTCTAAGGTTGTTCCTAAACTTCCTCTGATTCCAACTATAATGCATCGAACCCAAAAGTCTGGAGCCAATTAATTGTTTCAATACATTGAAATTATTATATTGAATCAAATCCTGGAGGGCCGATCAGTTTAACAGTATTAGAAAATATATTATATAGATGAACCTTACATTAAAATTAATATCATAAAATAAAACATAGATAATACTTTGATAACCCCATTATTATCCTAGATTAACCCTATATATCAATTATTGTTTACATTTTCGCATCATGGGAAAATAAAACATAAGAAATGTGTGATATTTGATGCTAAGAGAGGTTAAGAAATACAGAATAATCTTTCATAAATAATCATAAACATTTAAGGTGAGGTATAAAACTAAAAAAAAATCCTTCTAAACATAATATTCAACATAATACATAAATAATAAAGCACATAATTATATTTAATCATTTACATGGATATTATACTATTCAAATAATCACATTTAATATCAATAACTAATCTCATAATGAGGTAATTAATATTGTTAGAAATACCGTGAAGGCCTCGTGCAAATACCATACTTATAGGTAAATACCCATACTTGTTTGTATCATGAGAAATACACATTAATTGAGGGGATTTCATTAACTAGTCCCCAACTCATAGGGATTTCATTAATAGGTCCCAAACCCGTACGACTTTCATTAAATATTCCCCAACCCATAGGTCTTTCATTTACCATTCGCCAACCCATTAGTCACTAAGTCCAATTAATCCCTCATATGAATCAGGTGAAACATTACAAACATAAAAGTTCATATAAGACTATCATATAAAATGTTAATACTTTATCCAGAAACCAATAATGGTATAAAAATAGAAAAACCATAGTGAAAAATGACATTAACTCTTCTATACAGTTTGGAGGATTATATAATAATATATCAACCTCAATTAAGCATAAAATCTATCAAATGATGTCTAAAGAGATGCAAATGCTCAATTAAAATCATTACAAATATTTTTAGGAAAATACCCCATTTCATTGAAATGATTTATTCAAAATGAGATCACTTATAAAAGAATAAAATTAATAATATATTTTTTAATCAAAGTGTCACATACCACATTGAATCTTTTGAATGGGATTAACATTTAAAAAAATTGATTTTTATAAAATTAAATCATTAATACCATTTAAAAAAATGGACATTAATCATATTTATTTTGGAGAATACATCTTTAAAAAATTTAAAATAATGTTTTAGTTAAATATTCCCTTAAATAAAACCTTAAAAATATTCATTTTTAAATCAATTGAATGAAATTAAAAATAGGAATAAAATTTTCATTATAATCCTTTATATATATATGTATGATAATATCACGAATATTTAAATAGAGAAATGATTAGTTCATTAAACATTCAACCAGTCCCATTCCACTTTCAACATTTACATTTTAAGCCCAATATCTTCCAATGAATCCTTAAATACCATAGAGATGAATTTATTTATGATATCAAATATAATAGTAGCAGTACACACACACAAAACAAGAATTTTTTTTTGAAATGGATTATATCTCATGAAAATTAAAACAAATATGAAATTCCATTTCCACATGTCTGATACTCTCAGTATGTGCCCAAACCTACTCTTCTTCTAGTATCTACCTTTTATTTTGAAAAATTTAATCCTTGGGATGGCCTTCTACACAAAGTATGAACTCTATGATGTGTTAAGGGAATTTAGTAGGGGAATTGGACAGGGTTTTCCTAAGACAACGAGCTTTAGAGTTCTGAATTAAAAATATGGAGAACTGTCCTTTTATAAGAGAGGGGGGTCGCTTTATTATGCTCCTAAAATATTAAATTAACATAAATTAATTTTCAAATAAAAATGTATCCAAAGTGAGTTTATTCGAGGCTGACATGAGTATGGGTAAAAATCTCATCATCCAATTAATTTTAGACTAGTTTAGGTCAAAATAATAACCATATATTATGGCTTTAACCATTAGTTAAACAATTTAACTTTTACCATGAATGTGTGTCTTTTTATCTAATATTATTAACATAGTTAATATATAGTTCCAAACAAACACCAATTAGATAATTTATGACATTTATAACACAATCCATGTTAGTTGGTTGAACCATAGATTTTTATGACCATTACATAATTTAATAAAATTGTATTTATTTTAAAATATCATTTATGTCAATTTTATTATTATACAATTATTTAATTTTTAAATATATCAAATAAACATGATAACTTAGAAAAAATTATTTCAATATGTCACTAACAGGTATATGTTATTTAAAAAACTATTGGTTTCCATTAAATTAAGTAAAATTATATTTATTTTAATATTTTTAATATCATTTAATTGATATCTCTAATAATTAAACAATTATTGCATCACTGTTGCGTCACCATTTATAATAATTATTTATTGTATGAAAATTATATATAAATTATTATGATGTATATAAATTTCTTATATTTTTAAATACAATTTATAGTTGAACATATCTCTTATATAACATCATATTAATTATAGAATATTTATTAAAATTTGAATATGACATTTTTAACTCTATTTTAAATAAAATATAATAAATGTCCAAATATAACACAATTGGCTTAAAAATAATCCTATATTCATCCTAAGGTCTATTTAGGTCGAGAAATCCTTATCCAATGAAATTAAGACAAGTGTTAGGGTAATTTTATATTATTATATTATTATTTATACCTTTAATCACCCCATTTACCGTTAATTGTGGAAAATAAAATTCAAAACTCACTATTCCTAAAAAAACATTCATCCTATTGAAGATCCTTTCTCATAAGAATTACAATCATGTATTTATATTTTTCAAAATTCAATTCAAAATAGTGGTAAAATATGTTTAATGTTAATCCAAAAAATGTCGCAAAAAGGCGGGTAAAGGAGACATTCAAAATTTCAATTAAATTTTATATCTAATTTTACTAAAAAAAACTCTGGATGACCTAAATTTTATTAAAATATTTATTATTTATGTATTTCAATGTTAAAATAAATTTATAATAAATTAATTATTTACATTAAAAAGTACGTTATTAACAAAATTGTAGTATTTTTCACTATTCGTCAAAAATTGAATGTTATGAGAAAATAGACATAAAATTAATTTTATTATTATTCATAAAAGGACATAAAAATTAGCACTCTTAATAAAATGGTATTTCTAAACATATAAATATTTTACCAAATCATATATATTTCATTATAAATTTATTTTATTTATGTGAAATAATTTTGATTAAATTTTTTTTAAAAAAATATTATTTAAAATATTATTTTTAATGGATAAGTTATAAATATATCATTTAAGAACTTATAATACTAAAGATATGTTTCAAGGAATATCAATATTTAATGTAATGCAATCCAAGTTGGTGTTGCATGAAATTGAAGCTATTGAGGATAATGTTCCATAAAATACTAGGGTGTTACAAGCATCTTGGATTTTGCTACTGATAAAGGTCATGCTTATCCAAAAGATTTCATTTTATTTGGGAGGAAATAGCTTAATGTAATGACTGTAAAGAATTTGGTACATCTTGATGGAAGAAAAATATAGATGGAACACCATCTCGTGTGCTATAGAATGCCATCTGGAACCTTCCATTGACTCGCAGACATCAAAATTTATTCATCTATGCAAAAATATGACCTCGTTTGTGATGAAATTATTCTAAGAGAATTAAATTTAATGATGAGTTGGTTTATCCTATATTTGGATTAGCGTGTCGGAAATTTTATTCACAAAATCCTGATTTTTTATTTGTTGTTCATAATTTCTGGTTGGGTCTATCATGTGATTGTTCTAATATTTTTTGTTCGATTCTTATTGCTCAAAGTATGTGGCTAGTTTTCATTCATGTTTATAATGTTCCTCCATGGATGCATATGAAAAAACCTTTCACTTTATTTATTATAATGATATTTGTACCATCTAATCACTACAATAATATATATGTGTTCTTGCATAATTTAATAAGAGAGTTGTAGAAACATTTGGATATGTATGTTTGGACATTTGATTCATCTTCAAAAAATATATTTTAGATTGGTTCTACACTTATTTGGACTATTAATGATTTCCCTTCATATGAAATGGTTTTAGGGTGGATCATGAATGGAACACTATCATGTTTTGTATGTTATAATAATACATGGTCGATAAGGATTAAATATAGTCATGGATTATGTTTCTTGGGGCATAGACTATTCATTGCAGTGGATCATTAATATAAGAAGAATCACCAGAGGTATGATAATACTGTTGAAACTGAACTACCTATTCATCATATCCTAGGTAGTTATGTTCTTAATGAATTAAAAGATTTTAGTTTTTAATTTGTGGAGCACCAGCTAAAATATAAAAAAAGGAAGCATGTTGACACTGAATCCACTTACAATACAAAAAAGAGTAGTGTCTTTTTTGAGTTCCCAACTTTGTCTACCAATTTATTATGTCATTATCTATAAGTAATGCACACTGAGAAAAATATATTTCATTTTTTTGGAATTATTATAAATATTATATGGAAGATAAAATATGACTTTTGAACACATTAGGACTTGTTGTATTTGGGTATTGGACTAGAATTGCATCCATTGTGTATTAGTAAAAAAATGGAATGTTCTTTATGCTTCTTATGTGATGACACCATCAAAAAATTATCAATTTCTAGTATTATTAGAGAATATCAACATTCCTAAAGGCTATTCTAGTAAAATATCTAAATGTGTTAATATAATGTATTTGAAACTAAAATACTTAAAACTCATGATTATCAAATCATTTTTCATAATTTGATTCAAATATCAATTCAGCATTCTCTATACAATAATTGAAGGGTGGTAGTGATTATCTTATGCTAATTTTTTAGATAAATTTGTTATAACAGGGTATCAAGGGAATTGTTGACAACAATGCAGTAGGAGGTGCCATTTATTTTTTGTGATATTTTTTTAAAAAATTCATGCATCATTTTTCACCAGCATGCTACATTTAATAGTTCATCTTCCAAATGAACCACTTCTTAGGGAACTAGTTTCGTTTTAATGGATGTCTCCTACTAAAATAAATATGTTCAAAATTAAATCATATGTCTAAAACAAGAATTATCTTGAAGTATTTATTATGAGAGGTTACTTGGATTATGAATATGTGGATATTTTTTGATGTATTTATATAAGGTGAGTACTATAAATAAATGGGAAATTAGAAATGAAAATTCCAATTATGGGTAAATTGGGACCTTGTTTCCATATCATCCCTACACAAGTGGAATTGTGGGGTCTTCTACATTGGCTTCACTGATCTTGGAAAAGCATGGTATTTCACATCACACCGTCTTTTTTAACTATTCATTTTATGATGAATATATCAAGTCAGTACTTTGTATATTTATATATTATCTCATATTATGACATTTCACATATACATTATAAATTTATTATAATTTTATATAGGGACCATAAACATATTTTATGTATAGTTCACCGATCATTTTCTTTGAGAATAAGAGTGGATTTTCAGATCCCATAGTTTCTTGATTTTTTAAAATCAATGGAATTACCATTACATTATTTAGATTAACATATAGATATACATTCCATTGTGTTATTCATAAATATATGAGGTCATGATCTTCATATTGACTATGTTTCTTAAGAATTACATGTGTTGGATTTTATTCTGAATTCATTGGTTCGTTATTGAAAATTTTTAATAATCAATTACTATAAATTTTTTACCACTAATTGAGTGTTTAATATTAGAACACAAAATGATGGTGTTATGTTAACTGCTACAACATATTATTATGCCAGTGCATCAGATAACCTGACTTGATATGAAGATATGTATTTTTATGGACCTGTTGAGAAAATATTGTTATTTTATTACTACTCTCAAGGTAATGTCACTATCATGAAATGTACATGGTTTGATTCAATGACACGACGTGGTGAATTTATTGATGACTGCATATTTATAGATATTGACATGAGTTAATTCATGTATACTGATAAATAATGACTTTTGGAATCAATGGAAAAACTGTGGTATTATATGAAAGATCATCTAAGACCTAATTACACTATAATTAATGAATTAATCCCAAGACATATTTTTCATGAAACTATAGAAGATATTACAACCATTTACTCCCCATTGGTTTTGAAAAAAAATTCAATTTGATGAATCAAACTTTCCCATTGTGAGAGTTGATCTTGAACCTGAAGTAGTTGTGGGTAATATATAGAATAAACCATATATATTCACCATTCATTAAGTTTATATAGACATGAGATTATTTTATTAGTATTATTTTTGTTCGTTTCTGTTTGGAATGATATATTTATTTTAGTATTGAAAATTTTCTTTTAATTTATGTATATTTATTTCAATTTAGAAAACTGGTTTTAAAATGAGTTTTTTTTAATTTATAATTTAGTTTTACTAAAAGATGTTATGAAATTTCCTATGAATTCTCTTACTTCAATGTTGTATTCAAGATTTTTAAATACTATTTTTAAAAATGAAAATTTAATTCTAATTCATATTTTGAAAAATACTTTATAATATTTAATGAATCAACTATTTTATCCTGATCAGAAGGTGTATGGTTGTGTGTTTCCTCCATCACTTCCCTTAGCTTGTATTATAATTATAATATTTTTCATATCCATTACATATAATTTAATTTTAATATTATTTATCATATTTTATAGGAATATTCAGTTCCACTAGAGGTTCCTCCTCATCTTGGTAGCATGTGTGTGAGTGGGGATTCTCTTAGACCTATACGCAGCACCTATTAGTCCCGCTCACACACTGACCCACCAACCAACACCCCCTCAACCACACATATCCATCATTTTCTTGAGCGTCTAGGGATTTTACCACTCATTCCTACATCATCTCATTTATCCTTTTCTTCCCATACCATTTCTAGGCTTCCTACATAGATATTCCAACTTTTACCATATCCATATCCATTGATATATCCCCTAGCATACTACCCATATTCTGTCATATCTACACTACCTCCATTTAATACCATCCATACAACATCTGATCAGTTTTTTCCTTTCATTTCCACTTATATTCATGAATACCTTCTAGATAATTCATGGGAACACACACATCCTTCAAAGGATGTTTATCCAGATTATCCTACAGAACCATCACATCCTTTTGAGTAGCTTGCATAATGTTTTTAATATAACACTATAAATTATATCACATTATTTTTATCATGTTGTACCCTGAATTAATTCATATTTTCCCGTCTTATATAATTCAGTGAGATCTCCTAGTAGGAAATGTGGGCAACCTCATATAGAGGAACTCTAGAATCCCAGGACATAGATAATGGTGGATTATAATGAAGATAAGAATATGATAGTTAAAAATGCTAAGAAATGTTGATGTTTCATGGAAATTTAGCTAAGCACCATGATAACATTTTGTTGGAACTGGTCTCTATCAGAAATCTCATTAATGATATCAATGAAAAAATCATGGGAACATATATTTCTATGAAAATTTCATAAATATATATCAATATTATTATTTTATTTATATGAATTAACATGTTCATTGCATAGTTTATTTAACTTTCCTGATGGGGAAGTTACTAAGAATTTAGGGTTTATGGATATTGGGGAGTCATGGTGATCATATAAAAATGAGTTGTATGTTGGTTAGAATAGTAGAGTTGGTTTTGATTTAGAGAGAAAGACCATATTCCTCGACAGTCCAAAAAGCCAATATCAAAATATGATTGCATATTGGATGACTGATGAGTTTAAAGTATTCTCAAGATTTAATGTTTTTCATATAAAATTTAATTAGTACTAATTATATTTATTTATTTATGAATCATAGGTGTAAAATAATAAAAATAAGATTCAATGAAATATCTACACACATTGGAGCGCATTACAATTCATGAGCTTGAGAAGCACCATGTACTTTTTTCTATATTGAAATAATGTCATTATTTATATTTTTTTTATATTCCAAATAGCTATTTTACCTACATTACTATAATCCAAATGGAAAATTCGACTATTTTAATAATGAAAAATTGTTCATTAGGCCTAGATATCAATTGGCTATTAGGCCTAGAGGCCAATTATCCATTATTCCCAATGGGAAATTGGACGAAATGCATAATGGAGAATTTGACTCTAGTAAAAATCATTAACTAGACCATAAAAATAATTCCCAATTAGATATAAATCCCAGAACTCAATTTTATATTACACCTATAGACCAATTTGGAAATAGGCTTATAGGTGTAATGGAAAATTTGTCTATAGGCCACATGGCCAATTGGCCTATAAGCTTACTAGAAAATTGACATATAGTCCTAATGGCCTATTGGAATCAAGGCCTAATGGACAATTGGGATTTAGGCCTAGTGAATAATTGGTAAATATGGATAATGGCCAATGGCCCCATAAGACAATTGACCATTACAAAATTAATATGTGGAATTCATATTCAATATTAATAAATTTTTATAATGAGTACCTAAAACTATATATTCTTTATGAATAGATTTTATATTGGAATATTTTTCATCAATGTTAACAAAAATGTTAATTTTATGAATTGTTCATTCAATTAACATTTATTCTCTTTTTTTAAATGTTTACATTTTTAATATGGGTATACTAATAAATTATATTTGTAGTGTGATATATTAGGAATCAAAGTTCATGTACCTCAATCTAAATTATTATTCTCAAGTAGGAAGAAAAAGTATAGATTTGAATTTAATTAAAAAAATGATTGTAAATTTTTTATTTATTTTTTAAATATTTAAATGAATGAATGAATTAAATATATTTTTTTATATTTTTAATAGACTTCTCTTGACTCCCTTGAGGGTAAATATGATTCCAACATTATCCAGAATGATCATTTGTGTCAGGTATTATGTGAAGATAACCAAGGCCATATCCACTGTCAACCAGAGAAAAACACCATACCCTCTAGGTAATTGTCCTCATTAAGATCATATCATTCCTCTATAAACCCCGACCCACAAAGAACTCATGCTGAAGTATATAAGGCAAAAAATAACTTTAGTGGAGCACAGATGAATTAATCATGAGTGTGAATGATGTAAGATGATCACAAAATAATTATTGAAAGCTATGTCGGTTATAAGTCAATCACTTCCATAAGATGATAATTCTAATATTGAATCATTTATGGAATCAATGCGTTCTTTAAATGATGCCTCAAGTGATACCAATGAGGGTCCTAGTTGTGATCATGATTAAGGTGTTGGTGATGATGTTGTTGTTTATGTTTCTTCTCCAAATGAAGTTATTGGTGAGGATGTTATGTCTAATGGTGATTTTTTTGTTTTTGTTGATGTTGTGGAGGATGATGATGTTGAAGATGGGGGAGATATTCATCCCCTTAATTTTTGTCTTAGCAGGAGGAATACTTGGGCAGTTCTATAATTACTTTTTTTTCATGGATGTATATGTATGTTTTAGTATTTTATATGGATTAAAAAATTACATGATATTGTATGGATGATAAAGGCAGAAGATTTATATTGGATTCAATGTATAAAGTATGTTTTGTTTGATTTATAGGTTAAAGATATAGAGGAAGAAGTGTTGTTTCTACTACAAAATTCCAGAAGCAACCTATACCAATGGGTTTTAGAACCGCTGTTATAGGTTCTATGATGGTTAAATATATACGCTTAGTTTTTAGAACCATGGGTATAGATTATTTGATGGGAAATTATATACCATTGGTTTTCAAAATTGTGGGTATAGGTTCTATTATAGGAAAATATAAACCCAAGGTTTTTAAAACCATGAGTATGAGAAAATGTATGGAATATATTAACATGATTTTTATATGAACCATGGGTATAGGTCTATAAAAATGCCTCAATAGACCACAGTTTTGAAAATTTTGGGTTTAGAATATACCCATGGTTTAAGGGATATAACCATGATTTAAAAATATGGGTATAGGTGGCTTTTTCAATTGTTATTTATTATAAATTTCATATAAACATATATTAATTCATTTATAGGTAAGAAGTAATATTTATCAGAAAATTATATTTCAAAGAAAAATGTATTTCCATTAAATTAATAATATTAACACATATTAATGAATAAAATAAATGATTTTATATATTATATATATAAATATAAGAATATAAATTTCAATAATTATGATTACTAGATAGATAGTTAATGTAAGATCATCTAATTCTTGAAAAATGAATTTCTTGAAAACATGTTTTCGACACATTTTGTGGGATTGGTTTTTATTTAAATTCTACCTCATAAATTAAATTAATTTGATAAAATTAAATCTATATATCAAATAATAATATTTAATTTTTTGTAATAATTACAACTTAATTTTTGGTTATAATGAATATTAAAAGAAGTAAAAATTAATTGTTATGGTGAAGTTCTAAACGTGTTAACCAGGGGGTTAACCTAAAAGGAAAAAATATTAAATAACCTAAAAGAATTTTTAAACCCATTTAATAGATACATTTTTACAATAACATTATCCAAAAAAATATGAACCATTATGAGGCTCTTTTTCTAGAAAATGTGACCTTGAATTATTGTAAAACCTTGAAAAATTACAAGTGTTCCACTCACCTCAATTATAAACGGGAACCACCTCCCCTCATGTTATCACACCCCTTGAGAATTTATCTCACCAAATAAATTATAAAATTTCTCCCCAACATACTTATACATGGTCTATATTGTCTATTATTTACAAAATCCCAACCTAATGCTGTTTGATTAGATATCCAAAGTAGGTATTTCTAAGAAATGATAATTGTCTTCACCAAACTTTTTCATTTTTTAACATAAACTTTTACCACCACCAGTTATGTCTAAAAGATCCCAATATAACAACAACATTATATATGATATAAATAGATTATATTATGTTTATTTAATAATATTTATCCATCACCTTAACAAATAAGTGGGAAAGAAGAACATCGTTAGTGGGTATGGGAGACTACCACATTGCGAACCAATGTAATTTGATTTCCATTCATGAATCACATTAAATATAATAATGATTGAATAAATGAATATATATTATACTTACCTCATAATATGGTTTTTTTAAATATATATTCTATTTCCTTACCCTTTAACCAATTAAAGAAATGATAATTCCCCTCATTAGTTTGTACAAAATACTATCTCCACAAAATGATGTGATTCGTTTTCAATTATCAAAATTCATGAATGATTATAAACTTGTATATAATAAATAAATATTAAATTTATATCCTTAATATAATTTTTGAAATGATTCAACTATATCATATTAATAAGAACTAGAACATCCATGAAAAAACATGCAAGAGAATATATCCCTGAAAAAAGGATATATTCTTAAAGAATGTGTGATAATATGTTATAACAAGATCATGTATGATATTAATAATAGGAATATTTTTTGGTTTAAATTAAACATAAGTATAAAAAATTAATACAGTTATTTAAGACATGTTTATCTAAAGGTATATGTGAGATAATGGATCTTATCTTAGTCTACATTCAGTTGAGAAATATTTATTATTATACATCTTCTCAATTATATATGGTGCACATACTATCCCATTTATATATTTAAAATAAATTAATATTTATTCATGATGACTAATTATTGAACTTTGGTTAATTCATCTAGGGAGTTATAATTTAAAATTTATCAAATTGGAAATGACTTATAATACAATTTAATTTTTATGGATTTAATTTTCATTGAAGGAATCTTACAATCCAACCTTCATAAAATCTTGCTATATTTATAGAAAGATTATATTTTATTAGTTTAGGTATTTTCTCTAACCTTTTTCTATGATATTTTCTTGAAATAATAAGTAAATTTTTATAAATAAAATCAGATCTTACTTCCCTTATTGTTAAGATATATTTTTCAACCATGTTTAGGATTTCCAAAATTGGACTACAAAAATAAATTTTTTAATCAAATTAATAATTAATAAAATTTAATATATCCATTAATTTTTATATGATATTTATGTATTAATTCAAATATTTTATCTAATAAATTTTTTTATATTTAATAATAAATATTCAAAAGGAATATTTTTCAATATTTATGATATTAATAGACATCCACGCTATCTTAAAATTTTTACAATATTTAGATTATTATAAAAATTTCCAGCTTTGTATACAGAAAAAAATATAAATAAAACCATTGTTAATTATTTTCTTCAGTTCAATTTTATTCTCCAAATTATTTTAATTTAGTGTGTACCCAATATTTATGATGAAAGGATTGTCATATTGTATCTCTTATTAATTTTTGGTTATTGAATTTATCTTGAAACATTCAATTTCTTGTGATCATGTACATTTTATTTCACTTAAATATCAATATTATTTTTATCATTGATATTATAATGACCTATATCATATACCATTCTTACATATGGTGTTTTACTATGAATGTTGTTTGATTGAGTGGGTAAAATTTTGATAAATCTACATTATTAACTTAATGGGGGGTGTTTATACGAATTATTATTTATGAATTGAATTGGTCATTAAATATATGAGTAATTCATTAGACATGCAGTAACAGCCCAGACGTAGTTATAAATATACCCTTAATTCTTCAACATGACTCTTGAGACAAATTATTTTTCAAAATTTAAGGGGTTTTTTGTAATCTTACTCATTAATTAAACTATCTTGATATAAGGTATTGATGGTATAGATATCATGATGTCTGAGATCATTAATTACAATATAATTTATTTCGATATTTTATAATTCATTTAACATTTTCAATGTTATTATTGTATTAATATTATTCATAGATATTTTTTGTTCTCAAGTTATTTGTTTAAAGGAATGTGTATTCATTTTTTTAAGCAGTAATATTGATTATTGCTTATTTAATCATTAAATATTCTAATATATGAATCCATTAATGATAATTTAAGCTCACAGTTATTTTCTCACATTCCCCATGATATGAAGAGTAATTCCCTGAAAGATCTTAAGAGTGTCGAACGTTTTATGTTACTATGTTTTATATTTTATTCCCAATTTAAAATTAAGTGAATTTCTGTATATGGGTCCTCATGGAATATAAAATCCTCATCCATTTGGGATGAGTTTTAATATATATTATACTAATTTAAAAAAATAGCACTGGATATTTGTTACTTGAGTTGTGGTCGTTACAACATTCAGTAATGATGAATATATTGGACTTACGCTCTTTTTGTAGACATGAGAAAGGGAAGAATTAGAGGGAAGTATAATTACCTATGCCCTAAATATGAATATAATGAGTCTCCTCTTTCATGAATCAATGAAACAAAATAAGTATCTCGATATTGGTTAGAGAAAAACTCTATTTGTACCCATATGAATCAACGCATTGAGCCACTTAGAGTATCATGATGTAAAACATTCATCAATGATGATGAAGACTATAAAGGTTTTCATGAATTTTAGATTAGGTCATCTAATAGTATGGATGTCATATGAACATTACCCATATGTTCTCGTGGAGGTGTGTTTTCTGATACCCAACAACGACTATAAGGCAGTGAAGTGTGGGGTTACAAGTATCTTAAATAGAACTGATAACTAGTTAGTGGATATGATCGTCCCCAAAATATATTCCTCCAATTAGTTTTTGTGATTTAGTTTGTCTCTTAGTCACCCAAATATCTCATCTACGACCATCATGATTTTACGGTTTGAAGGGATGCATATCTATTATCTTTCTTATTTTCAAGATGAAAAGGCATGCCATGAGGAAATAATTACTAAAAATAGGGAGTATAATCTCAATTAGATAAATGACTTGTGACTACATCCATGTTGGATTTTTCATCCATTACAGATTTACTATTGGAAAGGTAATCAAGCACATGTGTTTTGATAAGGTGTTCTCCTTCATTAAAGGGTGACAATCCTAATCTGTACATATACCCTATTTTTACAACAAATATGGAAAGGAGGGAGATCGATTGTAACCCCCTGATATTTTGAGAAATATTTTTATTTAAAATAAATTTAATTCCATCGATACAATGCAATACACAACACCATTTCAAAATCAAACATGATATACTATTAAAATATAATTTATTAATATGATAGATATATCCTAGAAGTTTTATTAGTGGTTATTAGTTGGACAAAAAATATGAAAAAAAATATATTTTACATATGTATTGAATCAATTTATTGGTTATCATTTTATTATAAAATAAAAAGAAATTAATTTGAAATTACAAGTGGTGTTTTTGTAAAAAAAACACAGTTTCTTGCATAATGATTTATTAAATTAATAAATTAAATTTTACACAATTGGTGAATGATTTAAATTTAATTTAATTATTTTATAATGGGTCAAATTTATTATCATACATCCAATTTTTGTTCTTGGAATAGGATAAGATGAAATCCAGTTTTACATTTAGAAATGATATTTTTTTGAAAAATATTTTGTCTTGTTTTACACAAATATTTTAAAATTAAATTACACCACAATTAGAAAAAGTACATGAAAAAAATTAGATTTAATTTTTAAATATGTATATTGACATTAACTTAATTTTTTTTATAACTTTTGGAATATACTAATTTTTCAATTAATAATGAAAATACAGATCACTATTAAAACATTTCATTTCGTATAAAGAATGTACAAAATCCAATTTTTAAAAAAAGTGTTTAAAATGAAATTTAGATCAATAAGTTTTTGATTAATCTAATTTATATCACTGTAATTATTTTCATTTTTAATATTAATACATTAACCATTTATAATTTTAAAAAAATTATCGATGGAAAATATTTATTCTATCGTGATTGTTGGATTAATTTTAAATTGAATTATACCAAATATGTTAATTGAATTTGATGAAATTGATTAATTTTTTTTGAATCATCATACATATTAATAATTAACAATATCTACCTAATCTTTTCTATAATTATTATTAAATATAGTAAAAATTAATTAAATTGGTTAAGATTAGAACATAGTTTTGTGGATTACGTGATCTTGTATTAAAATTGATTTTGCACAAAATTATAATATTTTTTTATTAAATTATATTTAATATTGAAAATAAGTGGGTCAAAATTATCTTATATAGATCATGTTTTTTAAATTCTAAATGGATAAATCTCATATCTAAAAAATGCATTCATCATGGTAAAAATTAAAATGTAAAAAGTAAGTAAACATAGATGTTAATCAAATAATAATATTAAAATATTTTTCTTAATTATTATAGAGTTTCTAAAAACTATATTCCATGAAAAACATTTTTATTAATTTTGGAGGCATGTGGATTGAGGTTGACTTCCCATTATTGAATATTTTTATGTATATTCAAAAATGTCACTATCTCACTTATAAAAGTGAAAAACCTGTCTTACTTTATTCACACTATCAAAATATTTTGGGGTGGAAAATAACTACCCAAATACATTCCATAATTTCCTAAACATTTCATATAGAAATTTTTTTTATTAGTAAATCCACCTGTGATGTATTTTGGGGAAAGCGAAAAGATGTTTTCCAAAGAATAGGTATCATTATTAACCTTGAGTTTTTATTTTATTTCTTCTTCTACCTCCTTCAAATACAATTAAAATATGAAAAAATATTAACTCAAGTATCATAAATATACATATATTTCTTTATTTTAATTTCATATCCTATATCCATCTCATCTTACATCAAATGGGAAATAGTTCCATCAATCTTGTGTACGGTGGGCTACTTCTTGGTGAACAGATATAATTTGTTTTCCGTCACTACATCAGAAAGATTTATTTAAAGGAGTATTTACTGAATATATATATATACATGATATTTGTTAAATTATTATACATATATATTTAATTTATCCCTTCTATCCTCTTACCTTCCAATCTATTGGAAAACGATAAAGTCATTAGTGAGTATATGTGGATTGCCATCTCTATGAAGCGATGTGATGCATTTTTCAATTATATTTTTTCAAAGATGTTAATAAGGATATTATTAATGAATATATATAACCTATAATATTTAAAAATTATTTAATAAATGTTAATTCATATTTACCTTTAACACATTCCACCTATGAAAATATGAAAACATCGATTCTGTATAAGTACATCATATTGTCTCCATAAATGGTGTAATTCATTTTTAATATCTAATTATCATGCATGAAAATAATTATATGTATAATTAATGTGTCATATATTTATATCATTATTAAAATTATTAGTTTGATGTAATCATATTCAAAATACAATGACCAAAATATCTGAACCAAAACATACATGGAAAATGAAGCACTTATAACCTAGAACAGTGATTTTAAGAATGAATTATTTACAAACGAGTGATAAAAGTTTATATATAATTAATATCTAATATTATATATAATATTACGGTTCTAGAAATTATTTATAATAAATATATATTTATTATATAATAGTTTTGAACATGTGTGATGTAATTTAGACCTGATGTAAGAGATTTTTGTGTAACATCAATTTCCTTGAGATACATGACATATTCACAACTTTTTATTTTGTGTGGTGTGTATATATACATTAATTTCATTTATTATTATTATCATTAATTTTATGGGTTATAATATCCATATATTTTTCTTTCTTTCATGGGTATTAGGATTCAAAATGTACCAATGTGGTATGGGTTTTATGTTACAATAACATTGTTTATCAAGATTATTTATGGCTATGGTTTTCCTGAAAAAATATTATTATATATATCTAATAAAAATCATAAATTTTTTTCTAGTTGGTTTATTTCTTGATAATAAATAATTTCCAACAATTTACCTCTATTTATGTACTATGTATACTGAAGGAACATTTGTAATTAAAAATGCCATTATATTTCACATAGGTTCAAAATGTTTTCCTTCCATTTCCATGTTTTCTAAAAATGTATTCCAGAATGTTTTTTATGTTCATATATGATTTTTTAAATTCATTTTATAGATTTTTTAATTTTTAAATATTTATTTAAAATTAATATTTTTTTCATTTTCGAAATTAATAACTTTTTGACTTATTTTTCTATAATTTGAATGGAATGTTTTCTTTTAACTTGTACATCATAAACAGAATGTTATATTTAATGAAATTTAAATTCATTGAAGGTTATATAATATGTTTCAAAACCTATTTTCAAATAAAAATTTCATCACACAATTTTCCATTTTTTTCTATTTTAAAAATATTATTTTCAATATGTAATTTACATTTTCCACATTAAAATTTTACTCGTATTTTTATTGAATATCTATTAATCAATGAGAAAAACATGGGGTGATGATTATTTTTTAATGCATGTATGATCCAATGGTTCCATCCATATTCATTATCTAGATTATTGATCAATATTATGATGAAATTTTTATGAAACCAATTCATTTTCATTAGGTTATTATAATTTAACAGGATTTTCACAGATAAGTAGTACATTTTTTAATATGAATATTCTAAATATATAAAAAAATTACACCAGAAGACCACAAAAAAAATTTGTAATTGGAGGATAGAAACTTATTATTATATTTTCATGAATGATATTCAACTTTTTTGTATGTACTATCCCATATAGTACTTTTCTTAGAACTGAAATTCATGAATCCAGTCTTTATATCCTTCTGAAAATGAGGCATAAGAAAGGGAGATCTCCTATGCTCGATAAAGGTAACCAAGGGAAATATCAGTGATCACATATGTATAACATGAGAATAATGGTAATGATAACATGACCTGAACATTTTAAAACCATTTCCTATATAACAAATATCATATTATTGATTAATTGAATAAATATTGTTAGTTTATAAGACATAAATCATAAATAAAATCAATGAACATGAGACATGTAATATCTCCTACTTTTATGTAGATCTATCAAGTTTTTTTATTGGTACACCTTTTCCTAGTTTGGAGTATAAATTTCATGGGTTATTGTTTAGGGAGTTTTTTGGGTGAATCATTAGAAATATGGAAGGATGTGAGCCAGTTCATTGTTAGAAAATAGTTTTCCCAAACCATGACCCCAGGCCAGCAAATAATGTGTACCCAAACATAAGAGATTATTAAATCTAGTGCATAGTTTTAAAAACTTTACACCCTCTTTGGAGAAATAATTCACCCCCAGAAGAGATTACAATTTAAGTGAAACTATGTTCGTCATATAGTAACATGTGCGCATGGTTTTAATTTAAGCAAAATTTTGTTTTAAAATTTCTCAAACCCTCTTTATTAACCCCAAATCAACCCCTACTTGAACCCTAATGTTTCCTATCAGTTTTTGAGTCTCTCAAATGGATCTTAATCCCATATAACCTCTGTTATTCATGATTAAATGTGTAAATAAAATATCCCCACCTCTCCCAAAAAGTGAATCACATCTCGAATGGTTTCCCATCACTTCCCCATTTATATCCCACATTTTGAAGGGATTTTCTTCCCTATATTTTTATCTACATATTAACTTGTTGAATCTGGATCTAGTTCTTTTTTATATAGATATATATTTAAGGTATCATTCATCATTTTATATAAATTTTATGTTTCATATCTACATCTCCTTCATTATCATTGTTCCATTCCAATTTGGTCTTTCCATTAATGAGAGTTATTCCAAAATCCTGAGATATTTGGTCTATTATTAAAATCCCAAAGACTTTATTTCAATTATGTGTCTAAAATTTTATAATTTATATATTTTGATTACCAAATTTCTTTCTAAAATTGAATAATTAATTTTTTAGATTAATTAATTAAGAGACTTTGAAATTGTTGATATTAAATTGATTAAATTGGAATTATTATTTGTTGGATTATTTATCAGGATATTGGTATTTTTGAATTTTAATAATTATTTTTTGATCTTCTAATGAGGACATAGATATTAATTAATTGGATTTATTAATTTTATGATTAATTAATTTGTGTGTTAATTAATATGAATTGGGTGATTAATTAATTGTTGAATTAAATTATGGAATTATTGATTATTTAATTATTGTATTAATTAATTATATTCTTATGATCAATTAATTTTCATATTAATTTATGGTGTTTAGTGATTAATAAATATTTGAATTAATTAATGAGATTGATGTGATTAATTCATTATTTAATTCATGAGTGTGTTCTTTTGATACATGTGGTATTGTGACAAATATAAAATGAGATGATGAATGACAACAATGGATTTCAAATATGAATTGAAATGAATAATGGTAATAATGTAAATAAGATAAGAATTGAAAATATGAATGGTAATAATGTAATTCAAATATGAATTGACAAGATTCCTTGTAACAATCGAATTTAGATATGAACTGAGATAATGAATGGTAATAATGGAACTTAGATGTTAATTGAAGTGATGAATTCTATCAATGGAATTCAGATTTAAACTAAGATGACAAATAGTAATAATGGAATTCAGGTGTGAATTGAGATCATGATTAGTAACAATGGAATTCAGATCTATGATATCTATTGTGGATAATTCAGACACAAGAATAGGTTGAATTAGTTATTGAGGTACTGGTGTCCTTTGGAATGTTTTGGTTATGTGGTTAAATGAAGGGTAATGGAATTAATGTAAATTGTATTCATTATTTATTATAATTTATTCGTTATACCACTGAAAACACTATTATTGACTTGGTGTTTTTTACGGCATTGGTTGTGGCCTACTGTGTTGCATTAAAACCCTACATGAGCTACCTGATTAGTACCTAAATTGATTTCATGGTTGTATGACAGGTTAATTGATAAGGTCCTATATTAAATAAATGATATTGGATAGAGCATGGATGAGGGAACTAGTCTTGGTGTAGGGACCTAATTAGGAGTAGTCTGAGTCTTTATTTATTTTGGGTTTTTCATATTTACACTTGACTCTTATTTCCATAACATATCTTATAATTAGTTATGGATATTGTATTTCCTTTTTTTCATCATGTAATTCTGGTAAAATTTTGGTTATGGTTATATCATTTGGTCTTGATGGGTGTTTTTTATTTTTTTTCACAGAATTACTACTTTGGTAAAGGGATTATATTCTCCCCATGATTGATACTAGACCCTCACTACAAGTCCAAAACCATTGGCTTATGGAGAGGTGCACCTGATTCCATATAGGTAATTGGCTCAGAGCACCGTGTGTGGCACCTGGGTTGAGACATTACAAAGTGGTATTGATGAGTTTTTCTTTATTTATTTATTACTTTTTGGGAAAGGTGTATTTGAGACAAGGAAGATATGATCCATGTTCATGAGCTCGTGCATTGAAGTATCTAACCCAGGTATAGGGTAAAACCCAAGTACCCCAAGTAACATTATTGTTATTTTTATTTTATATTATAGTTGGATGTTATTTCACCTCGGGTGATGCACTTGTTGTGTGATATGATTATTTTTTGATAAAAGTTTCTGAGATTTTTCTTGTGGAAATAAATTACATGAGAATTTAGTGTCCATTAATCATTATAATAACTTCTGACAATTTTTTGAAATGAATAATTTTAGGAATTCATCCAAAAGTATATAAATAGTAGTTGTTGAAATGGAAAAGTTATTACTTTCTTATGAAGTTGAACTGAAAAAGGTGTCTGATATGAATGTGAAAATAGTTAGATGATGGAAAATGAGGAAAATTAATGTCTAATGAGAAACATGAATAATGATATTTAATTTGACTATTTTTAACTATGATGTAAATGTAGGATGGTCAAGGGTAGTGATATCCCCTTGGTTTTTACCTTGTAGAGGTGTTTGGGGAAATGGCTTGTTATATATTATTTTGATTTTCCTAATATAAAAACATGTTAGTGTTGTGTTATGTGTCCTATGGTGTGTGCTTTATATCACATATATATTACTCTATGACTAAACTTTTTGAGAAGAAGAATGGAGGACATGGATGGATATGATCCTCTAATAGTGTAACATGAGGCATATATGATTCTGAGTGAAGAAGAAGGGGAGAAGTTCCATGAGAATAGTTATCACATCATGCAGTTTGTAGAGAGAGATGCATAGTTTGTGGGGAAGAGTATAGTTGACCATAAATTGGAATTTAAGTTATAGTACCCTCGAACATTTATCAGAGAGGGTGGACCTAATGCGGTAGAGTTCTCAATTGAGTCCATCTAGAAAATACATGACCATTTGGAGACCCATGCAAAGAAGGGGGTAATGTTGTTTTCATATATGTTTGGAGGATCAACGAAGTACTGGTGAGATTCTTAGTTTTAGACTATATAGGATGATGGTATAAAATGGAAGGGCTTCTTGGATATGTTCTTATAGAAATTTTATGTAGTGATGCTGAGGTAGGAGATAGTAGTTGAGTTCATGAGGTTAAATTAGGGGTGTTTGTATTTTTTGGACTATGTTGGATTCTTTATAGATATTCCACTCGTTTCTCCAACATTATTAAGAGATGATATAGCTATGGAGAAAAATTTACAAGAAACACTTAAATGTGAAATTTTGTTTGAATTTTACCTCTATCGGTTAATGATGTTTTTTTGGTGGTGGATGAGGATCTCATAGCTGAGGGTAACCTGATTGATGCTTCAAAGGCTAGACAGATAGCTATTGTTGGATGATCAAGAGGTATATCTTCTGATACCAAGAATTTTATCTATGATAATTTTACCCAAGGGGTACATAAAAGAGTGTCCAAGGGGAAGGTTCATTTACATAGGATCTTACCACAATTATTTTCCACCAGTGTGTTAAGGAGGTAAACTATCATATAAAATGTCCCCCAATAACTAGTAGAGTGTCTATCGTGTTATAAAATGGGATATCAACATAGGTTCTATAGGAACATGAAATAGATGGGTAGTAATGGAGGAGCTGGATATAACCAGGGTGTGGGAAGGGTATCATCTACACTATACCAGTATAGATGCTAGAGTTCTAATAGATATAGTGGTAGACATAGTCTAAAAGGTTCTTCAAGGATAGAGTTCCCTTTTCATTAGTGTAGTACAGCATAGGGGACTCAGACTGCATCACAAGGAAGAGGGGTGGGATAGTTTCGTGAAGTATATCCAACACCTGTGTATAGGGATGTTAGAAAATCTATAAGGATAGGTATTATTCTTTAATCATCAATTCTATGTAGTGATTCATTTTATATTTGTACCTCTAAATCCTTTAATTTTGAACAACTTTTGAATAGTTTGAGCCTACAGTTTTAGGTCATGAAAGGGGTTATAGTGATAGATACGCCATTGGGAGTACAATATAGAGACATATTTTTGTGTAAGGGGTTTTCTCTCGATTTTAGAGAGTACCATTTTTTGTGGGATCATTTTTTCATATATATTTAAGTAATTGACCTAATTATGGGTTTTTAATGTTTATTATCGTACTATTACCACATATATTATAACAATAGGATAGTAACATTCACATCTCCAATGTTTGGAAATTATATTTATCATGGACATTGTGATATTAGGGCAGCCCATGGAGGGATAGTTCATCAAAAATTAGGGGAGATTTTTGCCCAGGATTCTTGACTACTATTGGATGATGGGGGTGAAAATCTAGGTTTTCATACACCTATAGTGGATAGGTTTTAGGATGTGTTTTTTAAAGACTTATCATGGATCCCACTTAAGAGAGATGTGAATTTTACTATTATTCTAACACTAGGTGATGAAACCATCTCTGTTAAACAATATAGAATGACACTAAGATAGATTTAAGAGCTCAAGACTCATCTATAAGAGTTGGAGGATAAGGGATTTATCCAACTTAGTATATCACCATGAGGTTCTCTATAATTGTTTTAAAATAATAATGACTAGACTCTAATCTTTTATGTCGATTATAAAATTTTTACCTAGAAGATGGTGAATAACCAGTATTATATTCCCTGTATCAATGATCCCTTTTAACATTTGAGGGGATATTTTGTTTTCAAAAATATTTATGTGAGATTAGGGTATCATTAGTTGAGAGTTATATATTATTATATAATGAGGAATACTTTAAGAAGAATTAAAGGCCTCTATGAGTTCATTGTAATGAAAATTGGGCTGATTAACAGACCAAAAGTGTTTATGTCCTTGATGAAACAAATCATCCATCTATACATGGACCTGTTTTTTGTAGTTTTGGGGGTTGAAGTCTTGGTGTAATCCAAGACTCATGATGATCATGCCAAAAATCTTAACATCCTCATTAGTAAACTAAGAGAGCAACAGATATACACCAAGATATCTAAGTGTATGTTTTGTATTGATTAGGTAGGCACACTTATTGGGTCACATCATCTCAGAGGAAGGTTTTTTAGTGGTCCTAGATAATCTACATGAAACTCTATCCTCGGAGTAGCCTATGAATGATTTCAATTTATTTATCTTTCTGATGTTAGCTGGATAATACAGTGTTTCAATCCCAATATTTTCTCATTTGGAAGAACCATTTTCTAGCATGAACAAGAAGGGGATATAGTTTTATTGGTTATAAGTATGTGAAAATTCCTCCCAGTAGTTGAAGAAGAATTTTACATCATCATTGATCTTGATCCTACCTAATCTAGGTGAGGATTATATGGTGTATTTTGACACTTTTGTGATTTACCATGTAGTAGTGTTGATGTACAAAGATGGAGTTATGATGTAGGTGTCCTAGAAGTTGAGGCCACTTGAATGGAACTATCGTATGCATGTCCTTGAGTAAGGTATAATGGTTTGTGATTTGAAGTGTTGGTAGAATTATCTTTTGGGTGAAAATTTTACATTGTATAAGGATCACAAGATCTTGAAGAATGTATTTTCACAATGATATTTTAATCACTACTAGTAGAGGTGTGCTGACTAGTTGTTGTCTTTTTATTTAGAGCTAGAATATACACCTAATAAAAGAAAAAATGTTACAGATGATGTATGATGGAATACCCAAAATTAGGTAGTTCAGGAACCTTGTGTTAAGAGGAAGATGGTGACTTTACTAGATGATATGTGTATTATAGCTTAATAGAGTCAGGGGAAGATAACTCTCATATCATTTTCAATAGAGTTAACAAAAATGATTCGGATTAGAGAGAAATGGTATGATTATTCAAAATGTATGTACTTGAGGTAATTCCTTGAAAGTTGTAAGATACCTTTAGATTTGATGATAGATAAAGATAATATCATCTTTTCTAGGAATCATGTTGTTGTGCCTACAATTATGTGGGAGGAGGTGATACATGAATTTCATTATATGGAGTGGATGGTTCATCCAGGTGTGATCAAAACATACAATGATATATGGTGATATATTTGGTGGTCATGAATAAAAGAAGAGATTATAGAAGTTTTGACATGATTATACACCTGTCAATAGGTGATGGATAAGTATCAATGACCTAGTGGTTTTCTACAAAAAATCCCATTATAGAATGGAATTGGGATGCCATTACTATGGAAATTTTTTTGGGTCTCTTAAGGATTACACATAAAAAATGTAAATATTTGGGTTATTTTGGTGCATTTCAAAATAGTGTCGCACTTCACACCAATATGAGTGAGTTTATTGGTATAAGAGTTGGGGGACTTGTATGTTCCAGAGATTTTCCATCTAAAAAGGGTTCCACATCCCATAGTTTCATATCATTAATAAAAATTTACTTGTCTCTTCTAGATGGGATTAAAGAAGGCACTTGGTGTACTAGTTTTATGGAGCATGAAATTTCGGAAACATAATGATGGGTAGTCAAAGAACACAATTCATGTGATTGAGGATATTCTACTATAATGTTTCATAGACATTGGTGGCTCTTTGGAGAAGAACCTAGCATTGGAAGAGTTCTCCTATAATAATATTTATGAGAAAACCATTCAGATAAAACCATACAGGGCTCTTTATGATCATCCATGAAGATCACTTCTATGCTGGATAAAGATCAGTGAGGTGTAGTTTTTGGGACTAATTTTCATGCATGAGACATCAGAGCAGGTTCATTGGATTAGAATGTCTATAGATAAGTCTAAATGTAGAAAGAAGTAATATATTGATATATGTTGATTCCCACTATATTTTATATATGGTGATCATGTATTCTATTGGGTGTTGCCTATAATGGGTCTCTATAGGATACAAAGAGACGATTTGAGTCTGTGGAGAGAATATGACTTGTGGCGTATTCATAGGAACTTCTAAAAATATACAGTACTATGCATAATTTTTTCCTTATATCAATACATTTGCAGTGTCACACCGACCCTTCTCATTTGAATGACTTGGATGATGTTATGACTGAGATAGATGTATCCTTTGAGGGGCATCCGATATGTGGGTTGGATCGCACTGATAAAGTGTAATGGGGAAATACCATTTCTATAGTTAATTCATTTTGGAAACATGGATAGGTTCTACGGGAAACATGGGAAATAAAAGAAGATATGAGGGGTCATTATTTCATCACAAAATAACCATTAAAATAAATGGGTTTCATAAATATAATTCAATGAGTGAAAAAACAAGGATGGTACCATAGGATAATATCCCTTATAATACTTATGCAACCTCAATGGATTCCATCTTATAGAGAATATTATTTTGATTGATTTCTTGAAACATTTATTGATAAAAATATCTCTTTTATTTTAAAAAAATTCATTAAAATATAAAAATTCTCCAACCATTATTTAAAACATTTTAATTAAAAGTTTCCTTATAAACATGTATGGTATTTTTTAATTCATTAAGAAGTTATCAGAAAAGAAAATACTATACATTTCATACATATTAAAATAATTATTCCTTCAACAATTTACATAAAATGGTCTAATGATCCTTGTTTATAAAATGAAAATATGAATTATTTTAGAAAAAAATTAAAATGTTTAACATGGTTTAAAATTTATTTATAAGTTAATTTGATAGTTGTAATAACATTATTGAAATTATTTTTAGAAAAAATGGACAGGGATGAAAAATTATTTTCTACTAATGGGTGAAATTAAGTATATTTTTATTAAAATAAATCCTTATGGTCACTTTAGTTAATAGATTAAAATTGAGTAAAATTAGTATTCTCTATAAATAACTATAGTATATGTTAATTAATAATTTTCTTAAGATACATAACATAATATTTCATCATTAGAAACATAATAAAAAACAATCACTCTAAGGAATGATATTTCAACATAAAATCATTAAAAAGTCTGTAACATTTTAATCAAAACTCACGTGACATAAAAAACATATATGGATATTTATATAATAATAAAATTAATTATTTTAATCATAAATTTAATTCATGGGTACTATATACACCACATAATATAAATGAGTTGTGATTATGGAATATGCCACCTAGAAATAAAAGTGTGAATAGAAATCTGTTACATTAAATCTTGACTGACATAATATAAATTCAAACCAAACATGTAATTATTATATTTTTACTTTACATATTCCACAAATATATTTATATATTACATACCATATATGTTTTAATTATGAAATTTTATTATATATTTTCTAATAAATCCTTGTTAAAATATCATTTTGGTTAATAACTCCTTAATTTTTCTAGTACGATTTTGGTTGGAATATATATAATTTTTCATTGATCATGGTTCCATTATAATAGTAATGATATCCATGATATAAATTTCTTATAAATTCATAGTATATATAATTTTAGTAATCTATAATTTTATGTATAGAAAATGAATTTAACAATTCATGGAGATAGTAGGTTGTATGTAGACATGAATGTGGTTTTAATTTTATCAAAGAATGGAAAAATATAAAGGTAAATATTTTCTAACCCTTATAGAGTTTTTAATATAACATAAATAAAATATGTTCACAAAAATTATCTTTATTACCTTCCATGCAAAGAGAAAAAAACAATCACATCGCTTAGTGTGGTGGTAGTTCGTTGTACACTTGTCTGACATTATCATAATACATCATAATAGATAATAAGAGGGTATATGTGCTATTTTAATTAAAAAATTATAAAAAATTTATTAATGTAATATACAAATATTAAATAAAAAACAATCTCCAGTCATGAGTGGAAGTGATTGGAAGCAAATTACATCAGTTCACGGTGCAGTAATCTACAGTACTCAAGATCAAATGTTATGTTTCTCATTTGATGGAAAATGAGATGCATATAAGGTATTAAATTATAATAATAAAATATCAATATATAATATATTTTTTTGTTATTATTTTATAATTTTTTGAACATTTATAATTCTTGTATTATAGGAAGTAAAAAAAGAAAGGGCATAGTGGAGAAAATTACCATCCCTAAGAAAAACATCCTTTGGAGCTCTTATTAATGACCCTAGTATTGGCATTTTCATAATCTCAAAAGCTATAAAATGATGTTAAGTATGTTTGGTAAACATTTTATTTGGTATTTTTAGAGTTAAATTTCATTGTTTGTGTGAAGAAGTTATCTGAGTAAGTGGCCTTTTATAATAGAGTTGGGGTGTAATTGTTTTAAGCACCCAAAACATTTAGTAATGGATAGTCACTCTCAAGAGAAGCTTATCCTAAATTTACTAATAATAGATTTTTTGGAGTACATGGGTAATGTATATCACCATTATAAGAAAATACGCATTCTTTATCATGTTATTTTCTTAGAATCTATGTTTTCTCATTCTTACCATTTTCGTTTTAACCATTTTAACTGGTCTATTTTTATTTACATGTGTAATTTATAAATTAATTATAAATATTAAATTTGGATTAGTAGATATTATTTACCCTTTTATTATAAATTTTAAATAAAATTTATTAAATAATTGACCTATGTGTGTTGAAAAGTAATTTTAACACATTCTCAAGTATTATGTAAAATATCATTTTAACCTTAACTACAATAATTAATTTTTTTTCTTTTAATAACCATTATGAAAAAAATTAATTTGAAATTATTATTTAATAAAAATTATTATGATTCCAAGTATGGAATACATTTTTAAAATACAATTCCAATAATTATTATAATTTAATTTAAATTTCAAATCACATATAGGGTGGAAAAGTGGGTTTCCAAAAAAATTATAGGTATAGAAAAATCTAATATAAAAGTACAATATGAAATTTATTCTAATAACAAAATTTTAAATAATTGAAATACTATATATCTAATTTCAATTTTAAATAATTTTAATACAGTATATAACTTTGTAAATTCTTTAACCCAAAAGGATGTTTTCAATAAAATTTAGTATTTTTAACTGTTCTCAGAAAAGTAAAATTTTTAGAAAATTATAAAAAATTAAATATAAGATAATTATCCCATTATGATTTCAAAAATAATGTTTACTTTCTCAAATTTATTATCCATAAGGGGGAAATACTAATTTAATTATTTAAAAATATAATGAAAATCATTTTTCGGATAAAAGTTTATTTTCAAATCATATAGAGATATTTCCAAAAAATAAATACTTATTTACACATATATTTTTTTACCTAAATTATTCATAAATGATTTAAAAAATATTTAGATACCCATTAATACAAAAAAACGTAATTTCTAGGTTTTAATAGTCAGGTATTAATAATATTTTAAATATAATGTCACAGATAATTAAAAGTAGGTGTTCTATGTCACTAAAATTATCAAAGAAATTATGTATATTTGAAAGGATTAATTCATAAATAAACATGGAGACACATTCCATCCTAATTAATAATAATTTCTCTATCAAAATTTGATCACATTAACACAAACAACTATTCATACTTATGCCTCATCTTATACTATAGTTGTTGTGTAATTTCATTAAATAAGTGGTTTCGCCAAAAAAAACCTTAAGAACATGAGTTGCCTTATTTCCTATAACATTATCTCTATTATTCAACATCTCCAAATGTTGTAACATATATAAAATATTATGATTTAATGGTATGATGTATGAGTTATGTAAATGTGAAGGATCATGTAGGTACTTCCCTATGAGATATAGATTGTACACACTGTGGACATGAGATAGGTTCGGTGGAAGTTCTATGTGATAGACAGAAATATTTAATCGAACAATAACCTTGAATTAGAAAATATACATTTGGATTACTCTTTTCATTCTTCAAGAGTCTAATAACATTCTTCCATGGGTAAATTCATAAAAAACCATTACCAAAAAGATAAAATTCAATTTCGCCATGATAACTATTATCATAACATTTATTTCGACATTGTGCTTCCCTTATGTGTTTTTTGAATGCCCGTAACCTTATTTTATTTACATCATCAGCTGACACCAGTCCCAATATCTTCTTTTTCTCCAATTTCAACCCACCACATTGAATTTCTACACTTCTTTCCATACAGGAATTCATATAGATCGATCATAATGATTGATTGAATTATATTATTGTATGAAAAGTGGACTAGAGGATGATGTTGATCCCAAACACTATTGAAATTCATATATTATGATCGTATCATAACCTCAAGGGATTTAATTTCTCTATAAATATACCCTATATCGAATGATGATACAATTATTAGTACTGTTACTCTATATACATATCCTCTTGAATACTTCTCCAAAACATCTAGGTAAAACACAGATCCTGATCAAATACAATAGAATATTAAGCACCATTAAACATTGACACTTCATTAATTTATATCCTATAAAGCTATTCCAAATATAAATATTATATGATATAAATGACGTCTTATAACATTGTAAGGTCATCGACTACACAGAAAATAGCATTGCACCCTTATATGTTTATATGAATCTGATGAAAAAAATAAATGATGATGATTTCAAATTTTCATTATGTTAAGGGTAATAGTTTTACAATCCACTTATACTTTTGTATCACAACCCTAAAATACTGAAAAACCATGAACCCAAATAAAAACTTTTTAGTATCTCTCTTCATTCCATACTTCTAGAAATATTCTTTCAAATCACAATACATATTTTTACTTTTATAATGAATAGATATTAAAAAACTATAAGGATCCACTAATAACTCCTTCAAATTTTAAATGGATAGAAAACATAAACTGTACTTGAAAATTATCATTTTATTATAATAAATGATAAAATATGGATCATTTCCCACCTTCATTAAAAACTCTAAACTATACTACTATGTCTCATTAATATTAACTGATCAAAACGGTTGAACTCTAATTTTATAAAGATAATATTTCTCTCCTTGCATCATGAGTTTCCAATCAATCCTATGGAAATATATAAATATTGAATCTTTTTTATCCTCTCCATGGATATGAAAACATGATCATTTTTACAAAAAGCATTGGAAACCATATTATCTTTCCCACAATGGTATTTTATTATTCATTTATAATCATTAATCATCTCCAACCATCTTATCTGGTGAGTATTCAACTCTTTTTGTGTGAATATATTCTTTAATATTTTTAACATAATTTATATCACACCATTATTAATAAAGATAATTATAAAATATATTTAATGAAAAAAAAACACAACATCTATATCCAAATAATGAGTTGGGTAATTTTTAAAAAGAACATTCAATTTTCTTGATGAATAATCTATAACCATCCCATTAGGAATTGGAATCATCCCATTCTATTCATCGATACACCATTATAGATTAAAAACCCTTCACCACTATAGTTTAATGTAATCATAGGTGCACTAAAAATTATCTTTGTAGTTACATGAAATTTTACTCACATTATTCTATCCCTTGGATATTTACTCCCTTTCGAGGATACTTACTGAGTGGATTAGAATGTCATTAGAAATTATCCACTAACAATTTATAATATCAATCCAAACCATGAAATCCACATATCATTATCATAGTAATTGGTTATGGAAATTTTTTGACGACATCCTTTATTTATAGAACCTCAAATATATAATATCATGAGATTATATGACTCAAAAATAAAACCTTCTGTAACCACAATTTAAAACTTGAAATTTTTTCATAAAACTCCTCCTCCTTCAGGGATTTCATTGCAATTCTCAAACGATCCTCTTGTAATTACTTTATTGTTGAATATATTAGATAATATTCTACGTAGACTACTAAAAACTGATCATTGTAATCTAAAAATACTCAATTAACTAAATCCATTTACATAATGAAGAAATTATTAAGTTTAAGTGGAATAACTATTTATTAAAAGTGTCTATATTTTTTTCAGAATGTTATCGTACATGTATACTCTATATTAACCATCAATTTATGATATCTAGAATGAATATAAATTCATTAAATCTAACTATATCTATGTATTGGATAAAATATATCATAAATAAGGGGTATAGGATACATGTTCCTGATTTATATATTATTCTGTTCTTGATAATAAATGTATAGTCACATTAATACTTTTTTTATTAATGAAATAAATAGGTGAACCCCAATGTGATACACTTTTATTATATAACCCCTTTTCTTCATTCTCGTGGGGTTTCATGTTTAATACATCTATCATAATTGGGTCCATTCTATTTGTATTCCTTGAAATTAGTATATAACCATGAAGGATTTCAATTTAGAACTCAACATCACTATTTGGAGGAATACTATGAAACTCTTCTAGAAATACTTCAAAAAAATCCCATACAATAGGAACATCATCAATATTGAGTTTCTAACAAATTATATTTGATAAATACAAAATTTCAATAAAATTAATGACCCATACAATGGATTTGATCTCCATAATATGTTCAAATACAACATCCCATAAATAGACAATCATTGTTTCCTAATATATTTCAAACGTGACATCCCTTCCTAAATGTTTCGTGTGAGATTTATATAGTTAAATCCAATTCATTTTTATGAAAACAAAAAATTCAACTATGTGGAGAATAACACAGTCTTTAGGAAGAAAATTCCCAAAAACATCATCAAGGGATGAATCATAGTATTGAGGTGTGATCATCATGCCATAAGGGATATTCACTAATAATTAAAAATATAATCATTTTTTAATTGGAATTAGCAATCCTAGATGGTTATCATTAAATATTGGAATTAATATATCTAATCATAAATAAGATATTATAATATTTTAGAATACTTTTCTATGACCCAACTACACCATTATATCTTCATTCCATTAAAAAACTAATTGGTTTTTATGGTTTCTAGACATCATTGACTAGATTGATCATTAATTAAAAATCTCTTATATAGTTTATAAATCAAGAAACTTTATTGTAAGGAAATTAAACCTTACAGTTTACTTATGTTTTCCATGATCATCATCTATTAAAATCTTTCAAAATGGTTCATAATGTGTTTATAAATTTCTAAAACATGTCGCTCAGAGTGTCAAAATAGTTGTACCACAATAATGTTTTTCCTGAACCTTGTATTTATTGAGTCAAATCTAAATGCTCACAATTAGTATTTATTATCCATATTTACACTATACCCAATACATATTCACTTATAGTATCCAGACTGAGATGCAATTTCCATGAAACCACTCCACTGTCAATTACCAAAATTCATAGGAGTCTTTATATACTATTACTTATCCATTGACTTATCCCTAGGGATATCATTATTTTTTCCTCATCCATGTTTCAAAACCCTACCTAATCCTTTCTTCTAATCCCAACAAAAATGGACCTGGACTTCCATAAAAAATACATTTTTGTAGATGAGTAATCAATAATTTATAAAAATTCCTGCCAAATTACAATAATGTATTACTTCCATTTTAGAAAATATAATTAATATTCTTATTTCACGAATTATTATTGACATCTACAAAATATAATTTCCCATATAATAATCTTATTAGACATACCACTCTTAAAAAATTTCTTTATAACTCAAAGAATGGTAACATACGAAAAGGGTGAGATTAGATGATCAATAAGGGTAACCAAGGTAGATTCCAATGATCACATAGGATTGATAAGAGAGTAATTATAAAAGAACCTGAAAATAGATTTTTGAAACTATACAATGCATATGAAATATCACAATCTTGAGTCATCTAATAAATCATGGTAGTTCATAAGACATGATTCATATATGTAGTCAATAAAAATGATCCATGATAGAATAACATGGACATAGTAATATTAAAAAACATAAACTAATAAGAATATGAACATTTTTAAATATAAATAGATTATAATAATTGGGATATGTACAAGTAATTGGGCCCTCACAAAAAATTATGGACCTAAAAACTGGGTTAATACATAATCTTTTGGACATGAAACCAGGTTCACACATAACATTATAAACATGAAATCATCTTCAAAAATAATATAATTCACTATGATTTATCCATAATCACCTAATGAATTGAAGAGAAAATAATTCTCACCATTATTTGGATTATAAATATCCCCTTGTCCTTGGTTATAATGTTACCATCGTCCTTGGTAATAACATCCCAACCATCCATTGTTTTAACAACACCATCATCTTCTATTTATAATATAACCACCCATCACATAATAAAAAACATACATATTTCTTCCAAGAGTTAAAAATATTTTCAACATACCAACACATCAAAACACATGAAAGGGAAACATATATCATATTCATTTAATTAATTAATTAATTCATAAATCAGAAAAATAAATCAGTTTCATAAATATTTCATTAATTGATAATATAATAACACATGAAAATAAATGGGTTTCATAAAATCAAACCATATATAGAAATAATAAGGATGGTACCCTTGGATAATATCTCCATTGTAGGTTAGGTAACATAATTGGATTTCCTAATGGATGTAAAATTATTTTTAATGATCCCTTACAACATTTCATGAGGAAAAAAACCTTTATATTTTGAAAACACTTATTTAAAAAAACCTTTAAAGAAACCATTTTCATAGAAACAAACTTTTTAAACCACTGTGGTATGCATTAAACCATTTGGTAGTCTTAAGATACAAAAATATAGTTCTTGTCGTACAGATTAAAATAATTGTAATATTCATATTTTTCATAAAAAAATCAACAGATCCATATTCACAAATAGATAAGAATATTCTTTATAAAACATTTCATAAATATATAAAAATATTAAAAAATTATATTAAACATTTTTTATTTAATAGTTAAATTTTTTAGAGAACATTGACATTGGATATAAATGATTTTTGACGAAAGAGTGAAACAATGTTGGTTTTACATAAAAATATAATTATTATTTATTATGATCTAAAATATAATATAATGGATGTAAAAATTATATTATCAAGAAATAAAATGTGGATAATAAAATTCTTGTGTTTATTTATATATCTATATCATAATATTTCATAATTGGAAACATAATCATTAACAGTCTCGATAAATAAAGATATTGTAACATAAACCATTATCACATTTGAATATATAGAAGAATGATCCCATTGAAATAATGAAACATAGATGGATATTTAAATACTAATAAAATCACAATAACAATAAAAAAATTTATGAAGGGATAGTATATACACTATATAAACAAAATGAGGGATGAATATGGTATATCTCTCCCAGAAATTAAAGGGAGACTAAAAATACCATACCATACATTTCAACATCCCTTGTACATATTAGAATCTAATATATAATCAATATATGATTGTTATACAAATATTATTGACCCATACATCTATTTAATTCCATATATTATTTATTAATTAACTTTGATTACCCATTTATTAATTATTCCCTGTTAAAATAGTGTTTTTGGTAAAAAGTGCATAATTTTTTTTGTATATTTTGGTTTGGTATCATCATTAATTTCAAAATTTTAATGGATAAATTATATTGATAAAGTTAAACATGATATAAATTTAATTTATATTCCTTCTATATTTAATTAGTGTAATAAAAAAATTTATAGATAGGAATTGAATTATACCATTAATGGAAACAATAGATTTTATGTTTGTGCGACTGTTGTATCCATTATCTCAGAGGATGTATAGAAATAATGGAAATAATATTAGAGAAATTATTTTTTTCAAATATGTCATATATATCCAATAAATGTTTCCATATTAACTTTCATGTAATGTGTATGTGAAAAATGAATCACATTGATTTGTGAGGCGTTAGTACGCCACACACATGAGAGACATTATATTATTCCCATAAAATAGATTTTCAGAAGGAATTTGGGATATTATAAATAAAAAAATATTATTAAATTAGGAATATCATATATAATTATTAAATACATCATTATACCCAACTATAATAGGTAGTGATAGAAAATGAATTACATCAGTTTGTGATGTGGTAGTCTGCCATAGAAATGATCGACGGTTTTGTTACCAATTTGACAGATGAGGAGATGTAAATAGGGTATGAAATTATCATAATAACATATTAATATATGGTGTAGAAATTTTTTATTATAATTTTAATTTTAGGAAACAAGCTATGGTGGTAAGAGAATATGTAAAAAATAGAGAGCTTAATGAGGAAAAATTCTATTGCTTATAAAAACATCATTTGAATCACTTTTTAAGGACCATCATATCTATGTTTTTGGACGATAAGTTTTTCTAGATCATTTATAAGGTTGTTTATATTTGTTTTTGTGTGTTTTTTATCAATCCTTATGGATTCGGGATTTGATAAAGTGAGGAGAGGGGGAGTCCTTTAATTATTGGGGAGGAGTGGTAATTTTTAAAATACCATATACTATTCAATACTGGGAAGTCAGTCTCAATAAATGTTACTCAAAAATAGATAAAAATATTATTGTGGGGGATGATATTGTATATAAAATCCATGAAAAATATAAAATACAAATTTTTAATTCTATTATACCCATAGCCTCTATGTTTCCCAACTTCTAACATTTTAGTTTTTATAAGGGTAACTAGTCTATTTTTATTTACCTAGGTAATTAATCCAATAATACTAAAAATAAAGGGATAATTATTAAATAATTTATGACCTATAATTATAAATATTAAATAAAATTTATTAAATAATGTTCATATGTGTCTCTAAAATTAGTTTTAACAAGTGCGCAAGTAGCGTACATAGCAACATTTTAACTTTTATAGTAGTAATTAATGTATTTTAATTTAACTAATTATTATGTCAAAATATTAAATAGAAAATACTATATAATTAATTTTTTGATGTTTCCAAATATGAATTTAATTTTATAAAATTTAAAAAACATATGTGTAGGAATATAATTTAAAAGTAAACCCTCAGATGCGATGAGGAATGAATTTTCCAATGAAAACTTTTTCATATGTATGGTTTGTTTTTATTTCAAAATTCATTATTAAATTCAATAAAAATAATAAATTTAATTAATAATAATTAAAATTTAGCTAATTTTAATTTTTACCCATTTTAAAATAAGATGTACATTTGTAAATTATTTATGATAAAAGGTAGTTTTTGATAAAAATCTGTATTTTTCATTATTCATCAAAAAATTAAATTTTTTAGAAAATTATATAAAATTAATTCTTGAATAATTTGATATAATGATTTGAAAATGTAATCATATTCTGTAAAATAAATTTTTTACAAGTGTAAAAAAGTAACGTTAAAATGCTTTCCAAAAATGATATGAAATTTTTTTTTCATGAAATATGTATTTCCAAAGTATATAAAGACTTCACCAAAAATTATTTTTTATTTTTTAATGTTGTTAGATTTTATTAAACCATTATACATGAATTCATATTTTTTTATTAATATTCTTATCAATAAATTTAATAGTTAGTTTGGTATTACCATTTTAATATTTTTTTACTAGTATATCATGATTTGTTAACACTCAGTGTTGCATGTAAAAAAAACCTATCGATGAAATTAAAATTATTTTAAAGAAAAAATATTTCATAAAATTGCAAGTTGTTACAGTTTTGATATGATGGACTATTGAAATTATTATTATTACTAATTTATTTTCAAGGGTTATGATATTATTTTATAATGAGTATGTAAGGTTTTTGGGGAACACATAGGAATGGTTTTCATTATATGATGGGTTCTTCCAAAATTATTTAGAAAACCAATGCATTGGTTAAAAGTACTATATCTCATGGGATTACTGTGGAAAAAACATTGTTCTTTTCCTTCTATGAGAAATAAGTTGATGTGCTTGATCCCTTGTGGGAAACAAGTTGATGTTCTCGATCCACTATTAAAATAGGTTTTGATGCGTAACCCATTAGGATTTGATGGTATTATTAGTTAACCATGAAAAATAAAATGTTTTTTGTAACTATGAAAGTACCAAAGTTCTATAACATTGACCTCTGATTCATGATTGATTTCAAATTATTCTCACTCTTTTAATTAATTATATTCAATTGATAAAGATTTATTCTTTAAATCATGTTTATGAGAAATGATAGAGTGTGTGTGATCACTGTAGGTTATGTGCATTAACACATACTCTTATGATTATCTTATTCTATAATATTATATTTGATTGATATCTCCCATAATAACCCTTAATGAGAATATAAGTTCACCCATTACTATTTATTGCTTTCCAAGGATATGAATAAAGGTATTGTGTATGATACGTCTAAGAATGATGATACTTATGATGAACATAGTGGTACGTGATTTAGTTCACTTAATTTTTTTCCATTTATCCAAATTTCCAATTATATTGGGAAAATATGATTCTATTCTGGACCATTATGTTTTTAATTAATATTCATCTAATAAAATGTAATGTATATGTATGAAAAGTATGGGTCCTTATATGATATTGGTTAAGAAAATTAAATGGATAGACTTTGAATGTAAGAAAGTACAACTAACAAATATTGGTACATAAAAATGGATTTAGGGATATTATGGGTCTATTCTTTGTGGATGTACAACCTTAGCTGACGACTCTCTACCCCTAACATTAGTAGTGGGGGAATATGCATTTTACTAAAATTATTTCATGCATATGATTCTAAGAGGCCAAGGATGATATGGAGTTGGTTCCCCTAACACGTCCTCTAAAGATAACACAGGATATCCACATGAATGATATTATAAGGTTCATAGTTAATTCTTCAAAGAATGTTTCTGTTGGCACTATGGATAGCTCCTTAGTGGTGGTTAACTTATTTTCTTCTTTGAGAAGTAACCTCATGTCATTAGACTTTTTTGGAATAATAGTAACCTAAATTTTAGTATAAGTCATTGTTGTAGGACCCCTTCATTTGGATTATTATTTATGGGGAGGATAATATTTATGGTTCTTTATGAAAACCATGGTTTGGAGTGTAATTGTGGACTACCTGATGGGATTATGGGGTCTCAAATCCAAGCATAGAAAAGCTGTATCCCTATATAGTGTTTAGGATGGAAGATTATGGGTCTTTAGTGGCCTGAGACACATGATTAGTTGAATAATAATCCCATTACTTATTGCTTAAATACACCCCAAAATAATGGTTACATTTATTTTAGATAAGTGAATGTGGATCACATATTAAGTCAGCCAGACTATTTTCAAGAAAGGTCATTCAACATTATTAGTAATGTAGGGTGGTGGGAACCCTCCTTGAAAACTCATCAGTGGGGACCGCCAAAGGTGTATCCAAAATATCCACAACACCCTGATTTTGAAATAGATATATGTTTTAGTTCTCTATAATAGGATCCTAAAGATATTTTTCAATATAATAGTGAGATAACCCCATCCCTTTTCATTATGTATAGAAGAAGCTGTGTGGTACTACATGCTCCAATTGTTAATGATAAATCCTATAAATTTAGATAACTCATTAATCCCCATTCTAATGGATGCGGGTGGTGATAACCCTATTCGGGAAGAAAACTAAGAGAGGGATAAGGAATATATGATCAATAGACATTGAAGAGGTGGTCATTACGGTAGAATCATACTTTTTCATGATTAATGAATGATCAGCACTTATTCAACTATTTATATTGGTAGTTAGTTTTTTAAAATGGTTTTTATTTGGTGTCCTGTGTGGAATATAAAGACAAATTTTAGTGCATTAATAATGAAGGTGATTCCCAACATGCCTAATTATACCCATCCTCTTCAAGGTGGAGGAAAAACAATCTAATCTAATGTTATGTATAACCAATGATATCCATCATTACCTATTTTATCTTTATTACTAGAGAAGAGTTTCATATTTTTTTTATATTTTTTTCTCTTATTCTTCCACAATGGTATCCTTTCTAACAATAATATGATTCCTTGTACTAGTCAAAAATATCATTCCCTCATATTTGTGCTTTCCAAAGTTGAGCAACTGTCACCATAGTGGTTGATTATGTTTAATCATTAATCAGAAATGGATAATTGAATTCTTGTTTTTCCTTCCATTGATTTCTTCTCATAGTTATGTACCCAGTCTAGTTCTCCCATACAAATCAATGAAATGTTCATGAATGACATTATGGGTTCCACATTTTCATAGAAACTGGTAAATTAAAAAAAATTATACTATATTGGGATATCTTCCTAAAGTTGGACCTAAAAATGATGTTTTCAATGTTGAGAATATCTAATAGTATTTCTCCTTTTAGGTTTTAAGGGTATAAAATCCTCATGAAATAAAGTGTATCATAATAAAAAAATTGCAGTATCTTGTGATCACCAATAGAAAAAATATTCTCCATAATGAAGGAATCCATTTCATGTCACCTAAAGTATCATGTGATTGTTACATTAGATAGCTCATATTAATCTTGTTAGGTATCTGGAACTGTTTACTCTAATAAACTTATCATCTACCCTTATGTCCCCATAGTCTTATCACATAGGGAATCATATGGCTATCACAATATGTAAGAACATAGTCACCTCACTCGAGGAATAGCATTAAAGATCATATGTTCCATATGTAGTACTTTTATTCTAATTACATAATGCATATCCTGATCATCATATGAGGTAAAATACTAGGTCCATCAATTGATTATTGGGATAGGAGATCTTGTGACGATGGATAGGTTTCTTATGATAATCACAAAATTACTCTCATGAACAAAAAATGAGGTGGAATTTTAGTCTCATCGCTGGAGTAGGGGGGAGAAGAGAACATATACTCATAAAATATGAATCTTAGGTTCATCACCTAAGGGTTTCTTGGTTCATATCTTAATTCTTGCTTTCTGATTCATTTGGAAGGGTAACAAGTTTAATGTTTAGTGAATCTGCACCTAGATTTTCAATCTAGTGGTAGGATTATCCCTATAATTCCATTCATGTAACGACATAAGAAAAATATTAATGCTGAGTGAGGGAAATCATAATATAAAATCATTTAGGGGATTCTCTTAGATTTAATGTTCTATAGGGGGTTCTTCCGATAAATTTTTTTCATATATTGGACCAATCATTGGTTAACATTTTTTGGATACACCAAAATAATGGGGGGTCATTGAATCATTGGTGGGAGGTTTTGTATACTCCATAAATATGACCAGAATTTAGATACAATTACCCAATTCAAATTTCCCAAAATTGATGGTTAATTTATTATTATGGAATATGATACATGAAATCACATCACTGGTGATCAAATAGTTTATCAGTTTATGAAAACTAGAAACATGGTATAATTACATAATAAATTTGAAAACATAAAATAAATAATAGAAATTTAATTTAGAAAACCATTATTCTCTTTAGAATATCGATTCATATAAATGATAAAACACTTCTGACCATCTCGGGGAAAGGAAATGTTAGAAAGTGCTTAGCTCGGATGCTCACTAAGGGTATTCTTATAGGAGAAACAAACAAGAAAAGAATAATTTGAAAAAAAAACTAAATTATGACCTAGTAATTCAATTTAATGAATGAAATGTGATATAAATTCTCCCATGTACATTAGACTAATAATCACATGAAAATCTATATCTAAATTCATAATGATGGATGTAATAATTCCAAAAATCTGAAACAATCCTTTGAGACCTTGGCCAGTAATTCTAAAAATTAATCGATAAGGCCTCATAAAAAACAAAATCTTTTTTTTCTCTAAATATATACCAATATATTAGTGGTTGATTCTATGAATCTCCCATCACATTATAAGTCCAATGAAATCATCATATTAATAAAAAATACAACTGATTCAATATGCCATAAGAATCTATAATTGTCTATATTTGATGATCTATCACATATAATGTCAATCCATGCCCTAGTAAAAATGATCACAACCCATCTAGAAAAATATGGTGGATGGTATAATTAGAGTATAAACTCAATATATGATTCTAAAAGGGTGTTTACCTATGATAAAATTATTTCAAATGCTCACATAAAAATTTCTTGAGTGGTATATCCTTTTGAAATTGAAAGTAAATTTTTAATAGGTAAAAATTATTTATGCAATTAACATTTAATTTACCTTGAAATTAACCTTTTAAAATTTTAATTTAAGTTTCAATTCATTAATTCTTGATGAGGGATACGTAATAAATTCATGTTGTATAAGTTAAAAAATCATTCCTTTCCCATTTTTGAATGAAAAGTCTAATAATTACCACATTGGGAAAACTTTGGGATGATTCTAATTGAATCATTTTATGAAAATTAAAAAATATATATATAAAAAATGGATTTAAAAAATACATATATAAAATTAAAAAAATTAATAAAAAATTTAGAATACATGGAAATGTATGAGATATAATCCCCAACTGAAAATTAATTGTAAACAATTCTGAATAACATTGAGATTGTAAAATAAACCTTTAACACATGTTCAATTTAGTTTTTCCATGTTAGAGAACCCTATATAATAATTATATAGTTATAAAAAAATATTTATATACCATACACATAAGTAAAATTCCATATATGATTTCATTGTAATATTTTTTCACCTGTCTATTATCAATTTTTTTTAATGTGACTGTTTCGGGTATTGACCGCTTCGATTTAAATGTATGATTTCATTTGAATATTTTAGACTGAATACATTGATCAATGATATATAATATCATGAATTATAATAATGACATAAATATCATATATATTAATATTATCCATATTTATAGTAATCCATAAGATATAGTAACAGAAAATGAATTACACTATTCATAGAGAAGGTACATCATATGTACGAATGAACACAATTTTCACTTTTCAATGGATGGAATGAAAGAAAGGAAAAAATGTTAAACTAATAGAGAATAATTATTATATCATATATATCAAATATAGTTTTAAAATATATTCTTAAATCCAACCATGTAAATTATAAAGGAAAAACCCAATCATATTTCTTCATGAATGTGGTAGTCCACACATACACACAAGTGACATATTCAGTTCCTAATGTATTGTAAGGTAAGAAGGTATATCTCATATTATAATTTTTAATTAATAATTATTAAATATTTATCATATATACCCATTAGTTCTATATTTATAACCATATAACGATTGTATTGATGAAAAACATTACACTGCTAGTTGGATACAATAATCTGTATGCACACACGATTGATGTTTTTTTCTTTTTGACCGATGGAAAAGAGATAAGAAATGGTTCTATCATAATAAAAATGAAATATAAGTTTTTTTATGATACCAGATGTAATATTTTACAATTTTTACAATATATATAGAGTTATTAGAAGAATAAATTGACCTAAAACAGTTAGTAAAGACGATTACCTCTTCTTTAGTGAACACCCTATAAATATCTTCTTTAGAGACCAAGGGTTTCTATTTTCAAAGTTCCAAAACCTAAATAACATGTATAATGAATTTTTAAAGATGAATATTTAGGTTTTTGATGAGATATAAGGATCAATTTTGATTAAATAATTAAGGGATGTGGTTCCCCTTTATAATTCAGATGATGGGTCCTTTTGGGAGATCATAAAAGAATATCACAATATAGCTTATTAATCATCTAAAAATGGATCCTTATTTCAATAGTTATAATATAAGGTAGAGTATATTGAAACTTAATTTACATAATAATACTAGGATAGTTTTTTGAAATTTTTTTACACTTATGATTTAGTTTTAACCCCCTTTAAGTGTTTTGACAATTACCGTACAATAACATATTTCTGCCTAAAAAAGGACAATAATGATTAAATAAAATTATAAACGACTCATAAATTGAACATGGTAGATGTAATTATCTATATATTATTCAAATTTCCTAATATATATATATATATATATATTCATTAATTATAAATAATTGAATGAAGTGTTATATTCTCATAATATTAAAAATGTATGTTTTAAACTATTCATTATATTGACTTTAATAACATCAATTAAGTAAAGAAACTAATATAAAATTTATAAAAAATAATCAAATATGTAATTTTTATCTATAAAACTTATCAATTAATTTATGTCTTTTAAATTATAAAACAATTAATTATTTTAATGTCATTTTTTTTATAAATTTAACAATCTCTAGGGTTTTGTATGAATTTAAGGTAAATATTTAAACACCAAAAAATTAAAAAAAAATACCATACTGAAGGAAAATCATTTATATTTTAAAAGATTACAAATATTTGAACATATATTCTTGTTATCAAGATGCAGACAATATTATTCTTTTTTAATAACAAGAGTGTGAAATTTTTCACTTTTCCCTAGAAATTTTTTTATAAATGTCATAATTTCATTCAAATGGATACAAAAGGTCATATAAATTAATATTTATTTCTTATAAAAAAACTTTACTAATCCAATAAAATTTCACTTAATTTTTATGGTCATTTTGGATACCTTATCATATTTTTTTCACTATTAATTACTCGATTTGTACTTTACCATGGTAACAATAATTATTAAAGATACTTTTCATGTTGACCCAAAATATAAAGGACCTATTAACTAAAATTGGACCTAATAATTTCAAATATGGTATTAATTACATATTATATATTTTCAAAAACTGGATGAAAATAGTATAGTATTTATTCACAAAACACAATGAAAGGTAATTTTTTAGAAAAATGTAATTTTATGTATAAAAATATTTTTATACAAAATTAAAAAACCAAATTGAATAAAATGAAAATAATTTGATTATTAATAATATAAGTGAATTTATTTTAGTTTTAACTTTTATTAAAAATGGTATTTTAAAAATTCTTGTGAATAAAATAATGTTTTCAGTAAACTTGTATTTTTCACTATTGACTAGAAAATAAAATTTTTCAAAAAATATACCAAAAACTCACTCTATGAAATTTTTTATAGGATGATTTCAAAAATAAATTTAATTTCATCCAATAAATTTTCTAAATGTTGAAAAAAATTATTGTATTAATTTCTTATGAAAATTACTATATATCTTTTTTTACAAAAACATAGAAAATGATTCTAAAACAATTTGGGTGTTTATTTAATAATAATTAATAAAATAAACATTTATTTATTATGATCATTATATATATATTTCATAATATGGATAATACAATTCACACCCATCAAATTAACTACTAGGTTATGGTTATCATGTTAAAATAATAATATTTTAATAGTGTATCGTGGTTTATTTATGCTCGGTGTTATGTGTTTTATATGCTTTCAAACATATAATTTTATTAAAATATTGGTGTTTAATGCAAAAAAAGTTGTCAATGAAATTAAATTTATTTAAAATTAAACATATTATAAAATATTTGGATGTCACATTGATCCATACTTTAAAAACTTATTCCTCAAAATTTCTAGAATGTCACCTCATGAATAGATTTGGGAACTTTATAATATTTTTTTCTTTAGATTCTAATGTGGCCTCCCCTATATTACGATTTATGGAAAGTATATTTACTATCTGAGTCTTCCGATTCCTTAACAATTTTACTATGGTTTCTATAATAAATACAAGCTCTTCATAGTAGGATATATCATGTTCCAATTCTATTTCTTCAGAGGTTAGGGCATTCAATTGGTATTAAATTTACATTTGTAACAATCATATATTGAACACATCATGTAATTTTGTGAGGCTAGGTTGAATTTCCAAATATTATTCCTTTACTCAATTTGAATCTATTATTTGAACACATTTTATGAATATGGGAGTAAGTTTTTCATTACATAGTAAATCTTATTTCTCCCTTCCACAGAGATACATTAATGAAAGTATTATCACCCACTTGAAATTCCTAATCGGTCATCCAGTTATTGGAATGAAAATTTTCCTTATTTATGATACATTATTTTGGTTTGGAATAGTCTATAACTTTTCCATTATATCCACCAAATTTTATAGTACTATAAGTTTTCTTTCACTAACTTCATCCCAACAAGTTGAAGTACGACATCTTTTTCCTTATAATGTTTCACACAATGTGATTTAAATCTTATAATGGAAGCAATTATTATAGGAAAACATTACCAATCGTAAATACTAATCCAACTTATATTTGATGTCTATTGAGAATAACCTGAAATTGAATTCTAATGTAGGGATATTCCTTTCAAATATTAATCATTTTGATGATGATATTAGGTGATCAGATGAAGGACGATATCTAGTACCTTATGTAGAGTTTTCCCAGAATTACTATGTAAACTGTGGATTTTGATTAGAAACAATTGAATTAGGTTCACCATTATGTCTTAGTGATTCCTCAATATAGTGTCATGCAAGATTATCCAAATGTAAATATTCTATTATTTCATGGAAATATGTGGATTTTAAAGGTGTTCAATAATAACCCATACTGAATCATTCATTATAGGAATTTTCTTGTTATATAGTGATAAATTCCATAGAAATTGTATCTCATTTCCACATAGGAATAAGAAAATATTCTATGGATCCTCTAGTATTCTATCTCTTAGCCTTCAAAAATTGACAAACCAAAAATCATAAGTCATAATCGTCAATTTCTTGCTTCATATTATACCACCAAAATTGTTCCCAAAAATCATTATAAATTTTGAGATTTTGAGGGTGTATAAAGAAATTCAATATTTGAGATTCATATGATAATTCCATTTTCAACTTAGGTTTTGATGTAAAATAAATCCTCTATTTAAATTTAACGATACCATATTCATATATAATGTTTAACAATTTCATATCATTCATATCATTAATAGTCATTTGAAAATTCTCATCAAAAGGCTGAGAACGTTTTAGGTTTTCCTATAATGATGCTATTTCAATTATTTGAAAATGGAATTATGTTTCCCCCTTTTTAATAATTACAAAATACATATTCTATATATCCATAAACCTATGATCCCTGCAAAACCTCAATTGGTTATTACCCCATGAAATTTTGTACAATGTGCATCCACTACCTTATTTTCCTTTCCGGGATGGTAGTGTATTGAGATTTTATAATCCTCAAATAGCTTGATCCAACATGTCTTCCACACATTTAATTCCTTTAAGGAGAATATTTATTTCAACCCCTTTTTATTTGTATATATATCACATCTTCCCCCATAGATATATTTTCTCTATATCATCATAGAAAATATTACAATTTCTAATTCAAGATTAGGGGTAAATAGCTATATTCAGGAGTCTATGTCTACCATGATGTATAGGTAATATCATTATCAATTAGAATAGGGACACTACCAAGTCCATTCATTGATTCATCACTTTATATCACAAACCCACCACTTCTCTATAGTAGATTCATGAATATAAAATTCACCAATATTTACTTCAATTTGTCAAAAAAATCTTTACATTCCATTGTCCAAATAAAATTGACCCCATTACGAGTAAGCTTGTTTAAAATGTTAGCCAAAATAGAATTTTTTTTGATTGAGTCTCTAATAATAAGAATCCAAACCAATGAAACTATGTATTTTGGTTATTTTCATTGGTGTAGAACATTCTTTGACTACTTTATTCATTTTGAGATCAACTGAGATTCTATACTTGGGGATAGTATGACTAGGAAAGGAATATTTCTAAGGACAGAATTCAAAATTTATACCTTTATCATATAACTCATTTCTTAAACAGTTTAAAAATTGATTCTATTGTGATTTCCATAGTCCTTATAGCTCTTATATTACACTATTATATCATTATAAAAATGATAACATAATCATCAAGATACTCTATCAATACACTATTCATTATGTTTATAAAAATAGAGGTGTGTTAGTCAATACAAATTGAAATACTATAGACTCATACTGTCCATACCACATTCAAAATTATTTCATCATAATAACATTCTTATTTACACATAATTGATGATATCTATAATGAATTTCAATATTTGAAAAATAATGAGATCTGTGATGTTTATCAAAGAAGTTACCAATATGAGTCATTAAATACTATTTCATTATCATAATATAATTTATTTCTATTTAATAAATCTAAAACCCTCATATATCAATCTTTATTCATAATGTAAATAATATGGTCTCTCCATGGTAAAATAGTAGGGTGTTTTAATCCATTATCTACCAAAATCCATTAGTTATTTCTTCCATTGCAGTGATTCTACAGTAAAAATTTTATAGGGATACTATTCAATAGGTCTTAAATCTAGGATTAAATTAATGTAAAACTCAACTATACACTCTATTGGATATATGGATAATCCCTCAAGAAATACATCAAAGTATTCTTATACAAGAGAAGCATCCTCAATTTAAAGATTACATTTCCTATCTGTACAGTTGTTCTTCTTATCATACTCAAAAATTACATTTAGAAAAGCTTATTTGAGTTGACCTTGACATGAAAAAAATGATGAGGTTTCCCCTCTAATTATATGAACTTATCTATATTTAAAACTAATCATTATATATTTCTAATTTCAACATATTTTTTCATCATATTTAAAAAATATAGTTTATTCCATAAATTATATCAAAGTCAACCATTTTAATGATAATAAATTCAAAAAATATGATAGACTTTTGTTTCAAAATGGGAACTTTGTGACACATCCTCATCACGATGAGACTTCTTTTGGGGGACTTGAATGATCACTCAATTCATAGGGTTATATAGAGATATCTAATTTTTATGTAAAACATGAAAGATATAAAATAGTGAAAATATCTAGAATCATTTTCATAATTAGATAATTTTGAGGACATGATTACTGTTTGTTCAACCACAGTATAAATAATTTTAACTTCATTTGTTGTGAGAAAAAATTCTTTTTCATTCCCCATTGGAAATTTCTTGGAGAAATTACCCTAATATCTTTGATAGTTATTTTTATAATGCACCATCTCATTAAAATTGAATAATGTAACATTGGTATCCTCTTTCATTCCCTTTAAATCATGATCCATGTGGCCCTTCTCTCTACACATGAAAAAAAAATCATTTTCCATTTAAACATGTACTATGTTGTTTCCTTCCATAAGTATCAAAAGTATGAAAATTTCTATTTCTCTTCTTCCCATTATCATTTTTTTCTTCCCTCATCTTAATATCTCTATTCCCCTTGGATTCGAAATACATAGGGACATTATTCTATTTTTTGGTAGAACATCAAACTATGTCCTCCAATTATGAGGAGTCAGATAATATTTCCCCTTGAAATAACATCATTAAAAAATTAATGAAATGGTCAATACTACTCTTCCAATAATATACATAGTCCAAAACATTACTTAATATCCTTATAATTTTGGCTTTATTCATTTATCATTTTCTTCATTATTTTATCACACAATCAAAAATTGTTTTTCCATATCAACTCATTGTTCCTGATGATAATATTTTTCCAAGATGCGTTCCTTAACATACATCCATTCCCTTATCCATATTTCCCCTTAATTCTTAGTGTTTTGAATCAATTACCACCATTGATATGAATCCTCTTAAGGAAGATAAATGACTTTGAAAATATCCTCCCATTCATTACTTCCCACCATGTAAAATTTATTTTATAAAGAAAATATCCATTTACGTACGACAATTGGATTAATATTCACATTGAATATAATATCTTTCTAATGCTTGAAGTGGTATGACGTTGTTACAAAATAATGTGAATCTGTATGATACACCAAATGAGAAATGTTATTTTCTATAAACTATGTCTTCTTCCCCAATCTAGTCATAATATTTTTATCTCTAACTATAAATCCCTCTCTATATTAATTATCAATCAATGGAGGAAGATCCCTATATGGATTAGTCACATTGATACTAATTTTACTATAACCACTAGGAGTCATTTCTGATCACTATAGTCTAATAAATTTGAAAAAAATATTATTATATATATATATATAATGTCAAAACTAGTGAAAATTTGAAAAAAAAAATTAAAATTTTGGTAGAACTAATATAAAAAACAAAATAAGGGTTTCCTTGTGGATGTTTACAAATTCTGTTGTAAGGTTTCAATTCTCCAATCTATGATTTCTTAGATCTAGTTCCCCGTGATTTCTATAAAAAAATTCTATACTTCTAACTATAATTTCCATAATTTTCGTAGTCCAAAATTGGTAATTACTATATAATCTTAAAATAAGAGACACAAAATTTGATACTAAAGGAACCAATAGTATATTACTATTGTAAAACATAATAGACAATGGAATAACACATTACATTTGAAAAAATAATATGAAAAATTTTATTTTATTTGAGATCACCATTATTATCATTATCATATCCATCTGTATCAATCATAAAACACATCTTTAACTTCTATATAAATGAAACATATGAAAGCGGTGAGTCTAGAGGCTATGTATGGTTACACATACTGGATAAGAAATTAATATATGATTAATATAGAAATAATAAATGATTAACAATTAACTCCATTTAAATAATAAAATTATCTTGAAACTCATCCATGTATAGTAAATCCTGTAACCATAAATATATCAATAACATAATTCATAACGATATAATTTATAATTCTTTATAGCTAAGATATACTGTGGGGGCTGGGCTACGACGTCTAAAAATAAATATTTAATACCCCATCCAAGAACCAATCTACTTTATCTCCTGATACCTACCAATGCATCAGTGGTCTAATTCAGGGTCTTCCATCTAGAAGCTAATGTCAATGGATTCCTCATATCAATAAATAGTACAATTGACACAACATTCCTTAACAATCAATGACTATACATATTAGGAGAACCCTCACACCAAATGATAATACATTTCCAATTTAAAAAGATCATAAAACGTCAAAATAAATATATCTATTGGTAATATTAGAGTATATATTCAATATAAGAATCAAAAAATGATGTTCACATAGATTAAAATACATTAAAATGTTAACAGGAATCATTTCTGATGAAAATACATTTTCAACATTGATCTCACTTTTAAAAAAAATTAAAACTCCACACATTGTGAAGAGATAATTTTATTTAAATACTTTCTTAAAAATAATATATGGAAGAAATAAATTAAATAGGTTTCATGACATTGATAATTTCTATTAATTATATTTAGTTAAAAAATCGTCACTTTCAATCTTTTGTAAGAAAATTCATAAAGTTCCTTGTTTGGAAAATTAATAGAAGTTACCATTTAATTTTTTTGTAAAAATTATATCATGTGTAAAAATGGCACTAAAAATAATTTTTGAAAATTAGAAACATTTTGAATAATATTTTCATAAAACATGTTTAGTGTAGAGATATACTAATTAATTGAGACTTAAAAATAAACATTCTTAAATAATATTGAGCGTGTGGAATAGACTCTTACCTTCGATACAATTTATTTTGTATGTGGTAGAACATCATATAATATATATATAAATTTAGTATAAATCTATTCCAAAGCCATAAAAATTTATATATCATAGAATAAATTATTTATATATAAAAATTTATCTATTATTTATTATCGATCCAATCTTAATATAACTATTTCGGGTGGTAAATAATTCTTTTTGTGTATTATTTAGTTCAATAGTTTCATCCCATGTAATTAGATCAAGTTTATATTATTTTAAGAATATATATATATATATATATATATCATAAATATTCATTATATTTATATTTATAGTAATCTATAAATGAAAGTGATAGAAAGTCCATTGCATCGTTCATGGATTTGGTAGGTCGTACATACACATCATCGATGTTTTCAATTTTCAATGGATGGTATGAAATAAAGGTAAAATATATTTTACCTTTCCAACATAATTATTAAAATATATATATAATATATATTCATTAATTTTATCATATTTATCAACCAATAAAAATTGAAATTTAAAAAAAAATCACATTTTATCGTAGAGGTGGTCGGTCACACTTATTAATGAGTGACATTATCATTTCCCAAAGGATTAAATGTTAAGAATATAGATATTATATTATCATTATAGAGTTATAATTATGTAAAAATTATAATATATACTCATTATTTATGTCATTATAACCATAATATTAAATTTTTGATGGAATAGGAATTACACTGTTATGTGGAGATGTTATATTGTATGAACCTTTGAAAAATGTTTTCACATTATATAGGATTGAAAACCTATGGAATATGTACAGAATCTGATTATTTATTGTATTATGTAACAATAATATATGGAATATTTTTATATATAGTCATAAATTTTTATTTCATTGATCAAAGAAACAAGACAATGCATGACCATTCTTCATCATTGATAAATCCAAACTCCATGTAGGATATTTGATTTATGATATTCCATACCATTTTTTTGTTGGTTAAATGAGGATCAATTTTGCAAAAAATAATTGAATATTTCATTAATTGTTTATTTACATATAGTTGATCAGTTTTTTTGTAGATGTTTATACATCATCATTTTTATTTTATAACATAATGTATTAATGATGAATGTAAAAAATGGATGCAGTTTGTTCCTCATGATTATGGTTTAGGGTTTTCATACCCCAATTGTTCTTATGTTCTTAATTAGTAATTACTTTGTCCAATGATTCAATGGATACCTGATATTCAATTGTATCATGGCCATATATCAGTGTGATTGATCGATACCACTGGTATGACTTGAATTGAGGATGTGACTTGCAGATCATGTTTGGTTATGTGTGATTAATGGGTGAGCCTGACTAGATTAGAGGTTTTGATTTCTTGATGTGTTGAATTGAAATGACATAGGCAATGAAGGTAGTTTCCCGATCCGATATGGGGGTTGTAATCTGTTGAGCAGGAAATGGTGGGACTCAGATGGACCTGATGTGATATCCTTGAGTACAATTAACAATGTAGATAGAAAATCTATGTGACACATTTAAATGTAAAAAATTACATCAAAATTAACAACTAAACAATCTTTATTCATATTTACACAAGTTCTGTCATACTTTTTTCGGCATAGATAGGGTTTCTATAGATGTTGAGGATCATACTCTGTGTGGTACCTACCACATGTTATGTGACCCTACACTAGAAACTCAGCATGTAACCTTGATGTGAATAGAAATTTACATGGACAATTACTTTGGGCAGTACATGGGCAGGCCAGGAGAATAGGGTAAAAAACATATGGAATGAGCAATGTGTCAGCATATCTCTGTATAGAAAAACCCTTTAGTATACAACAACAGTAATAATTTTATTAATAGATGGAACAATGAACAAGATGAAATATTTATGTTGTCCTAAAATAATGAAGGACGAGGGAATCCCTAACAACTAGGTGAGCATATCATGTGGGAAGGGAGTTGATGATAGTGTAGGACACAAGAGAAGAATCATGTCACAAAATAGTGGAAAGAAAATCAACAACACTATTATATTCAGACCAACTGAGGAGGATATTAATCTTTCAATTGATGTATATCATGCCATTATGGATAAAATCAGTTATACTCCATGGGGTGGAATTTAGAGCCTTGATAGAGTCACATATAATAATCATATATCATTCAACCACTACAAATTTAATTACAATATAATGGAAAACAAATATCACAAATGATGTAATTAACCTCTATACATAATGAATCACCTTTTCCATTTAACAAAATTAATGTGAAGACCACATATCTACTATGGTCACAGAAAAAAACCCCCCCAAGCATATATCCTTAGTAGTATAATATTTCACAATGAAGATTAAGGCTAGATATGAGGGGGTTCAAACTGATCCAATGGACTTGGTGGATGTGGATCTTATTAGAAACATGTCCATTTTTCAACATAGGATTAATCATGGAGGGTGCTTCTTCTCAGTGTTTCAATGATAAGGACCTCTCTGATGCATGGAATATGGAATTATAAATTAATCCTCGTCCCAAATGAGGTTAGGTCACCATATAGGACTAGGTTCTGAGTTTCATAGATACACCAGCAACCCACTGCATGTATAGGAGTCCATAACATCCTATAAGAATTATCAGAAACAATTCATTTGAACCAACGGGGTATAAAATTATAGATGTAGTCCATAAGAACATAGAAACTAGTGAATTTACCTAATATACACCATAACCTTATTACCCAATCTCTTTTAAGGAAGAGGTTCATGGTTGATTCCACCTTATGGACCTGAAATCCTAAAGAGTAGGAGGTTAGGTGAATAGGGGTTGTCTAGACACACTATATACGCCTAGTAAATGACATGATTCCACATTTAGAGTGTTTATATCCCTTCATTTCTTTAGTTTTGAGTTGTGTATGTTGAGTGTGTTCCCTTGTCCATCCCCTCAAGTGTATAGTTTGGAATTACATCTAGAGCCTTTTATTGGGATCCCATCTTGAGTATGACTCTAATATAGGGTTTTTTTTATCAATCCATGGGATCAAGGTATGATCCTATGTCATTAATTATTATTCACTAGGTTGGGTTCATGAAAGTGGGATAACCTCCTTGCTTATGTTTTTGATCCCCCTATTAGAATTCCATTTCAGTAGGGTTTGGGGTATCATTTTCATATGATCCTCTACATATATAGATGATCCATATTTATTTGTGCAGACACCCAATAGTCCTCATGGTGATCCCCCATCTTTATATCAGGTTCATTACTGACTAGTGTGTTTTCGTAGGTAGGAACAAATCATCACGAACACCTAGATTGTTATATCTAGTGTTATCTTTACTATTGGTGGGGGTTCTCCTATAATTGGAATTTCCTAGAAACAACCAAAAAAATCTAATGGATGGTATTTTTATTTGGACCACATGGAGTTGTGGTTCCCTTCATGAGTATATCTCGTTTCTTGTTGTTACATTTATTATAGTATTACTATTATGAGATGACTACTCTTGATTCATCAGGTTTAGTGTTTTTTGGGTTTCCTACTAGTTATTTTTATATTTATTCAATCTTCAGATCATCCCACACATCTAATGACTTATATAGATGATGTGCCTTTTGATAGATTCTTATATATAGCATTCCCTAGCATAGAATAGTGAGGTTTATAGACCGATGTGTGTACTAGTGGTTGCATCTAATAGAAGTTCCCTCCAACATAGCAAGTTTAATTTTTTTCATTTTCATTTGGTGGGACTGTATTTGGAACTTTATTTCAAGTACTTTTTTATCATATTCTAATAGTGGGAATATATATGTAGGTATGTATGGTTATTATTTGTTTTACAAATCCAAATTCTATAGTCCTCGTTATATTTCAGCAAGTAATGGTATATTATATTAATACATAAGATGTGTGGGATATGATTACTTGACATTGGTCACCACCACTTTTCATATTAGAAATGGGCTTGGGGTATTCATGGATCAAAAACCATCTATATAGTTCATGAAAGAGTAGTATCAAAAGAATCTTCTTATACCTTGGGAGAAATGTCTATAATAATGGTTTGGGTATTATAAAAATAGTGATAATGTGTTTTGTGTTTTTAATTTAGGCCTTGAACCCCAGTGTTTGTGATGTGGGAGACATATCCAGTCACCATTAGTCTGAAAACCTGCTTATTTACTCATTAAATGTTGACACTGGTAAAAGGGAAATCATTTATACACGAATTTTATTGGAATTGAATGTTCTTAACAAGTCCTTATGTAGTCAAATACACATATATACTTTTTGACCTTGGTATATCATGTTTATTTCAAGATACCTCTATGAAAAATGTTAGTCATGAATCCACTGCATTATCACTAGGATGATCTATTGTGTGACAAGGCTTCAGTACATGGGATTGTAGTGGAGATAGTACCTATGTGTCATTTAAAATATATATCACCACCCATTTAGAATTAGTTATTACTCGAAGTACTTAGAGAGGATAAACCCAGGTTGAGTGCACTTCAGTAGTTTTAGAGGATGTGACCTCATAGGTTTCAGTGAAAGCTAGACCTCAATGGTGAGGACTAGCTAGAGGCAGCCACCTGAATTTTACACCATGTGTAGTTGGTTGTAGATCAGATGGATGTACTCACATAAAGACTTTCATGGAGATTAGCTAGGTAAATTGGGGTTCAGAAACGAAATCACATGAAGAGATGGCTCTCTTCTAGTCAAACATGGTGTTTATTTTCCTGAAGGATTTTTATCCAGAAACATTATGGTCAGTGTGCATTCAGGTGATTCTATATAGAGAAAAATGTAGTATGAAATAGGAAGACTATTCAGCATGGTTTACCAATATATCATGGTACTTCATCAATTAGATAAGGGATACATTATTTAAGTAATGGAACTTTGGTAAGGGATTACACTAATATATTAGGGAATCCTTAATGTCTATTTTAATTCCCACATACATTTTAGTGATTGAGTGTGCCTTATTAGTTGATGGATTTTTATAAGAGAAGATGCCAACATTGTGTGTTGTTAGTGGGAGCCCCAAAGTTGAGACCTCAGTAGAAGGTAACTGATGGTAATCATAGGCACTTAGGAATGATAAATGAGGTCCATTGGGAGAAATATATAGAATATGTGTAGGTATAGTAGTAGGATGTGGTAGGTAGTTTGGATTGTTTCTACCACCACCTCTTAGTGAGCCATTCTAGGAATACAGAGATAGTGATCAAGAAAGGGGAAAACTGCAGGATATGGAGGCCTATATACCTGTGTCTCCAGAGAAGATATGGGGTGTGAACTATTTATTTTTCATTTGTAACTTCACTTTTGATAGGCATATGTGTAATTAATTTTTTTCTTTCCACTTATTTGATTCAGGACTTATAGATTCTAGTTGAGACCATGGCTCGACCCTTGCACTTGGGGACTAAAAAATTTGGTATCTCAAGGACCAATCACTTCTTCCAGTTGTGCAATTTGATGTTTTAAAGAAGGATATTCATATGTAATCTATATAGAGAAGTGGTGATGCCTTATGATGATAACTTAGTTATTGTATGGTTATCCATATTTCTTTCCTAGTTTGTAACATTTAGGTGGAGGATGTGGTAAGTTTGAGGTTATGGGATGATTTTTTCCATTGCGGATGAGAAAGAATCCGTGGCAGAGTAGGATGTGATCAAACATAGGATTTTTCAGATTATTACTCATCAGTTGGATAGAATGTTTCTTTTAATAGAGGATTATATGGGAAACCAGTTTCCTATGTTGGTGGAGATGTATGATAACATCTTGATTAATGATGACCTAGGATTACCTCCCCAACAAGAGTTATACATCATCCTTGAAACACACCCAGGGATATACCCAATATCTATAAAAACATTTCATATGGCTCTTTAGAGCTTCGTGATGTGATGGTTCAATTATGGGACATTAAGAAAAATGGATCCATGAGACCCAGTGATCCCCCTGTTCAATCCCAGTGTCGTTCACCCAGAGCAGGTAAGGGAGGTTGAGGTTTTTTGTGGATTACCAGAGGTTCAAATTGGTGACCATGAAAAAATTTTATCAATTAATTATTATTTAATACCTTTGTGATTAGTTCAATGTGTCCCAATGGTTCTCGAGGGTTGACCTCTAATCATGATATTACCATCTCTCAGTACATGATGATGATATGCCAATGATGTAATTTATATGTCACTATTTTCACTTTGAGTACTTTGTAATGTGTTTAGGAATGATAAATTCCCCAGTAGCATTATTGAGTCTCAGGAACCGATTATTTTATCCTTAGAGTAATTTTTGTGGTATTAATCAATGATATCCAAGTCTTCCCATCATCAAAGGAGGATCACATAAGACACTTAAGGATAGTCTTGAAAAACACAAAAGCACTAGATTTAATAATAGCTATCGAAGTGTTACATTTTGATTCAAGTCTTCAACATCATAGGAAAAAAACATCTCAGAGTAAAGAGTGGTAATGGATCTAGTGATTGTTAAGGCAGTTCTATCTTGGGAGACACACAAGAGAATTATTGAGGTGAAATGTTTCATTAGGTTCAAATGGTGCTATAGTGGTTTGTAAATTATTTATCTAGGGATACAACACATTTGACCATATTCAATCAAATGGGGAATCATTTAATGTGGATGGAAAAGTCCTAGTAGTGTTTTAATGAGTTGAAGAAGTGATTAATAAGCACCCCCATCTTGATATTTTTTAATTAGGTTTTCCAGTATATAGTGATTTGTGATGATGTGGTGATTAAAAATGTGTAAAATCAATTGAGACTGCATGAGAAGAACTAGTAGACCCATGATATTGAGAAAGATGTTATAGTCATTTCCCCAAATAAGTGGTGACATTACCAAATGGTAGAGTGGGTTATTTTATACTATGACAAAAAGATTATCATGTATATCTTCTCTCGAAATGATATTTACTTGTGATAGTGGGGATTTTTAGAGTTACCAATGGAATATGATATCAATATTGACAATACACTAGGGAAAGGGAATGTGGTGGAAGATTCTTGCTTTAGGAGATCTTGTTCTAAGATGTTAGTTGATATGTTAGAGTAGTTTTCTTCATTATAGAAGTCATTAGTGGGAAACTATGGATCTTCATATCTCATGAAGATGGTTTTTACCCCCATAACATTTACATCATGTTAGTGAGTAACAAAATGGATATACTGACTGTGAGACCTTATGTACTCATATATCCCCAGAGGTGCTCCTGGTGTCTTTTTTTCAGGTGGGGAGCGCATTATCCTTTATAGGGGACACATGATGAACCATTGAAGTTGGAAAAGTATGTTATAAAGATTTTACTATATCCCAATTTTAGGTACATAAATGTATATAAATTATTTACTAATACTTGTAATGTCGGTTTTGGTGGCTAGGTATATATATATGTATTGCACAATTTATCTCTATATGCCTCACTTGTCAGTAAGTCAAGGTTGAGTACCAGGTTCTAGAAGGTTTACAGTGACCCATTAATGTTCTAGAGTGGAAGTTGGATGGGATGTCCAAGTAATTTTGGATGTGGATACTATATTTGTCCAGAGGACATGATTCTACCTAGGTGATTCGTAAACTGACTTAGCAAGCCAGACCACTTCCTAGCTATTTGAGATAATAGTTTGGTATAGGTCATGGGAAGATTCTACATGTAGGTGGTAGTTCAAAACCATTAACTCTCCTTGTCAATCAATTATGAGTCTATTTCTCACTTCATGTCATGATTATAGAGAGGTTTATTGGATCCCTTTGGGAAATATTTAAATTTTTTCATGGATTTTCTACCCTATAATGATGGATAGAAAGAGAAGAACCCTCAGTTCAATTTTGGACATGTTGTGGGCATGTATGTTATACTTTTTATGTTATTGGAATTATTACCAATCATTAGTGACATTTTTTTACATGAATATGCATCATTCCACCATCAGCATGGAACCATTCGAGTCCTCATTTGGTTGACTATGTAGGTCACCACATTATTTAACTGATCCATTTGAGTCAGTACTCAAGGTATATGTGTTGGTTATGGTTGTGATAGAGATGGTACATATCATCCACTAGTGGATGAAGAATGGACATAACTAGCTGATGTATAATCCAGACTGATGAAAAAGGCCATTCTAGTTCTAGGATGGAGAACATGTGTTCCTAAGGGTACCACACTTATGTGGATTACATTGATTTTTTTTGCCAGAAAAATATATATATAATTAATTGGACCTTTTATGATAATATGTACATTGCTTTAGGTGGGTACCTCTTAACTATAACACTTTAGTTAGACCAGGTACACTCCATCTTCCACGTTTTATTGTTGAGGGTGTATATGAATAAACAATCTCATGTTATCAACTATGGAGAGGTATACATTGAAAATGGGGGTATCATTGATGAGTACCCAGTGGAGATAAGGGATACACATGAGAAAATTCTTTATTGAAGATTGATTAACCTAGTTCATTTCTAGTGTTACCATGATAATCTTCAAGGGAGAACTTGGTAGCAGGAGACCCAGATGCGAGACCATTACTGACGTCTTATTTGGTTTGTTTCTAAAATTTCAAGATAAATATACCTAATGTGGAGAAAATGTAATGAATCTACCTTTATCATCGATTACTTTATAATAATATGTCTAAAAAATGTAGAAACTCTTTAAGATATTCTTGGATCTGAAATCTGAAAGTCTAGAGATCTTAGATCATAGGTTTTAGGAAATGGGTGACATGATCTATATTGGTGTCATGTGTTGGGATTCCAATATTTAAAGTATGAATAAATAAATTCAATTATATTGTATTTATTTATTTAACTAAAATACTAAACAAAATAATCTCTTATAAATATGCCTCTATGAATGATTTATAGGGTTATTCACATAACCCTTCAAATTAAGTTAGAGAATTGGATGATGTATTGGAAATCAACATTGTATATGGTTGTGATCAATAATTATTGTACCCTCAATGTTCATGTATCATGATAATGAAAACAGTGCATGACCATTCATCAATAGTGATTGATCTAATATCATGGTAGGATATTTGACTTATTTGATTCTATGATGTTTCATTATCAAAGTCAAATGTAGATAAAATATAGGAAAAACGATTTATTTAATCATAGATTTTATATTTATTTATAATTGACTAAATTTTTTGTTTATATTTATACCTATAAATTTATCTTTCCTATGAAAATAGATCATGGAAAAAAACAATCAATGGCCAAGGTTCTTTATTCTTGTTTATGGTATAGGTATTTCTCTCTCATTCTACACAAATTCGTCATCTGTAGTTTCTTTTTTCAATTATTCAATGAATACCTAATATTAGATCATTACATGACATTTCATTAGCATAGTGGATTGAAATTTCGAGTAAGGATTGCGATTAAGGGTGTGATTTTTGGATTGGATATTATTTTGGGAAATTCTAGGAGGAATGAACCAGATTGGTGGTTCCTTATTTCATAAAGTATAGAATAGATATGACAGGGAAAAAAGATGTGGTTTATTGATCCACTATTATGGAATGAATATGGTGAGTAGGATATGTCGATAACTAGTTATAATAGATCCTAGGTCCTTGGGTTTGATTGGCATAAAATATGGTAGATCTGGGGGATACGTCGATATACTAGGAATTTCAGTAAAAATACCGACTACATTTCATGTAGTCCAATGAACAGATGATGTGTAGTAATTTTTATATTGTGCAAGGGTTTTCTTGAATGATAATGATCACATGTTGTGTGGTCCCTACCATAAGCTATGTGACCATCCCCATGTGGATCATCATGTAACCCCATGGTGCATGGGTAGTCACATGGAAATGTTCTTGGTCTGGTGCACAGGAAAACTAGGAGTACACAAGAAAAGAAAAACATCACGTGTAGGGATTCAGAAGACCACTACATGTCATGTTCCTTTTAGTACAAACTGAATATTAAGAGATATACATTTCATGTGAAATGGAATAACATGGGGTGATAAGGGGTGGGGAAGACACAAAATTATTGCAAGTACATGTCGTGTACCACCTTTGAGGTTGTATGCAGCCCTTTGTTTCTTCAGTTGTGACCAGTATCAATTTAGTGCATTTCATTTGTCGACTCCGCTATGTTTAAAATGCCTAATGGAATCCAAAAATTTGGATTGTGATCCCCTCTTGAGGATGAGTCTCTGATAGAGTTTTTCAGGTCCCATAATGGGAATGGGGAGTTATCCTCTTTCATTCTTTCTTATACCCAAGGTTTGGGTCATGGAATTAGTGTGAACTCCTTACAAAGGGTGTTGGTGCCCCATATGCTATGTAATTTTAGCATGGTTCATGATTTCATTTTTATATCATCCCCTATATGTATGTTTGATCTAGATTGGAATCCGGTGTCTCCAAATTTTCCAAGGTGAGATACCCTATAATTATATCAAGATATTTAAATTATAGTGATCTTTATTGGGAGATAACCAAAAATCATGACTACTTGGATGTGTGTCTCTAGTTACACATTATTCATGTAGTGGGTTCTCCCAGGACAACCATTTCTTAGTATCTTCGGGCATAATTATGCAGCTAGTAATTTGGTTCAGACCACCTTGAGGCATGGTGTCTCTCATGAATACATCTGGATTCTTGTTCATACATTCATTTAATTATTAATTCTATGAGAATACTAATCTCGATTCTTTATGTCTAGAGATTTTGGGGTGGCCTACTTTTTATTATTATACAAACCTTCACATTGGATCTTCTTTCACATGTCGTGTCAAATGTAGATGATGGACCATTTGAAAGAGTCTTAAAGGGATGAGGACCAGATATAGCAAAGTGATCCACACATATTGAGATGTGTACCAGTTGTTTCATTGGATAGTATTCCCCTCCTATAGAAAAGGTTAAACATGTTTTTAGTTTCTTTCAGTGGGCCTATATTTGTCCCTTGATTTCCAGGGCCTTATTCTCATACTCTAGTTGTGGGATTATATATTTATTCATCCATAGTAATTGGTTTTTTTTTACATTTAATCATTATATGGATTGGATATATGTTATTATTTATAGGTTAATAAGGATAATTACTCCCATGTGTGTGATATGCCTACTCGACACTAGTAGAAATCCCTTGACTATTGGTGGTGGGATTGGGGTAGTCACACATTGGGTCCTATCTAGATGAGTCATAATAGAATAAACTTTTCCTAAAATCATAATAATATCTAATTATATTAAAAATAATATAGTTATTATTTTAGTGTGGGGATAAAACAAGAATGGGAATTATAATAAGAAGAAAAATTGAATGATTCGGTATGGATGAATACCTCTTCATCGGCAAACTTGCTTTAGATCGCATATTAAAGGACCTAGTTTTTCTATTTTTGAATGAACATAACCTCAAGAACATCACAAAGTATTTTAATAAGAATATTGTGTATTGATTTTAGATCTAGATTTATCCATGTGGTGTAAATATATAAGGGAAGAGGTTTCCTTTTATAATTGATGTGAGGGTCACATTTGGATATTCTAAAATTAAATAATTAATATAAATAATTTTTCATATCCAAGTGAATCCAAATTGATATATCTAAAATATAATGTCGAGTTATGACTAAAAAAATTCATCAAAATATATTTGGGTATGTTTTTTATATGTTTTTACCCTTCTCTATTAGGTTTAACCCTCATTAACCGTTTTGAAAATTATCATATAATTACAATTTTATACACTCTAAGGGTAAATAATGTTACTATAAAATCCCAAAAGCAACAATAATGTGACATTGTAGATGTAAATAAATATTTCCCATTAATTAGGGTGATGCTAATGTTTTTATGAATTTTAAGTCATATAATAATATATTATTTTCAAAAAAATATAATAATACCAATTTTAAAACTACTAATTTAGTTTGACTTTTATAACAACGTGAAAACAAATTAATTTATATCTGATGCATCCAAAATTATAAAATATATCATTTTTATCTTAAAATATCATGGTTTACAATAATTTTTTAAAATTATAGCACTTCAAATGATTTTAATTTCATTTATTTAATTTTCTATTAATTAAATTATTATTATTATAGTGTTGTGTAAGAATTACTATAAATAAGATAAATCATTTATCTTTCAAAATATTATTTTATTAAAGGAAATATACTCTGGTTATCACAATGTTTATAATATGATCTTTATTAAAATAATAGTCTAACATTATGTACTTTTCTTTACATAAAATATTACATAATATCATCTAGAAGGAAACAAAAGTCCATAAAACCAAATATTAAATTATAATGGATAAAATGAACTCATATTATTAAATTAAATATTGTTTTAAAGAAATTTTATAGTTCATATCATAATAGTTTGATCAATTATGTATGTTATTTAACCTTCCCTATGGAAAAAAAATTACAAAAGTTACTATAAATACTGAAAAATAATAAATGGGACCTATTTACTAAATTTCTACATATTAACTCATAATATTGGATTCATTATATTATATTCAATTTCATTAGATATATAAAAATAATATAATATTAAAACAGAAAATGTCGGGAAGTGTAGTTTTTTAGAAAAAATGCCTTTTTAAATGTAAAAATGTTTTTATACCGAATTCAACAATTAAATTAATTCAAATGAACATAATCAGATTATAAATAATATAGGAGAATGAATTTAAATTTTTAACTATTATAAAAAATATATTACTTTTTAAATTCAAGAAATATATGTATATATTTCAATAAAAAGGATCAGTTTTCAAAATTCAATGGAAAATCGATCATTTATAAAAAATAACAATAAATATCACTTGTAATTTTTTTAAATATAATTCAAAATAAATACTTTAATTTTATCAAATGAATTTTATATAAGTGGAAAATTTTAATTTTATTATTTTCTGATATAATATAATAAAAATTATATTTGAAGAAAATGTATAAAATTTCATTACTAAAATTTGTGTGTTTGTTTTAAAAAAATTAATCAAACAATATTAATTAATTGAATCCTTTAAATAGAATTATTAATATGGTTAATCCTCTTTACACCAATCAATTTAACAGATAAGTTATAATGTGCTTATTAGAATAATGAAATTCTACTATTGTATGATGGTTATTTTAACAACTGTGTTTTTGGTTGTATATTATATCAAACATTGCATAATATTAAAATCATGGGGTTATGTTCATCATAAGATGTCAAAAAAAATTATTTACTTATAATGAATCATATCATAAAATCTTGTTGTGCTAAATCAATGTTTCAAACTCTATAAGAGGAAATGATATGAAATTGATATTCATGTTTTTGATATGGCGTAGTTATATATGACATGAAAAATGTGAATGGGAGACAGTATTTCATAGATATTGGTTTTTAAATTCATTGAGGTGCCCTATGAATAGTATTAGCAAGCCTTGATAAAAACAATTTAATTTGATTGCATTATTTTTGGTCGTGAGATGGTAACATACCATAATGTATCACTTAATTTGGTAATGATTCATGATAGGTGAATGGGACGAAAATAATAGATATTTTGGGAATTCATATAGAAGATAATTGATGGATGGGTGTAGACCTATTGCTCATTGCATAGGGAAGATCATACACATAACATGACCGAGCCTTTTCTCATCCCAGAAGTAATCACCTGATCATCACATAGGGTAAGGCTATTGTGTAATGTCTTATTATGATCGGGATTCCATGAGGATTATCATATTGTGCATAACACCAAGTGATTTTAAAAGAGTAATATACATGATATATTCCATAACATGCAACATTCTTCATAAATGAACCATGAAATAATATTATTTAAAATTGACCATTATAAACTAGATGTTTAATTGGATGGTATGAATTGGTATAACCACATTATGAAATAAATATAATATCCCCAGTCAATATAAATATATTTATTATTATTTTTTCGAAATAAGCACTAAATTTTCAAAAAAAGTCATTTTATTCTTAAAAAAGGATAATTTTTTCTTTTTGTTTTTAAATATTATAATCAATTTGTATAAAATATATCAATATTATTTCACTAAAACAATCTCATTTTCGAATTAAACACCTAAAACATATCTTAGGGTGAGATGGTATGATTTTTCTAAAATGATTGATTTTTCAGTGGATAATGAAAAATACCCATTTTTATAGAAAACTCATTTTATTCATTAATATAAAATATTTTAATTTGTAACAAAATTCTCTCATAGTGAAGGTAATCAATTTATATAATTAATAATACAAAACATTTCATTAGAATAGATTTACTAATTTATGTATGTATAAATGTTTTTACATACAACAACATTCTTTGTCATGGAAATCAACTTTTCATCTTGTTTTGATAAAATAATTTTATATTAAATAGTTAATTAAGTTAATTTAATTTGAAAAAAGGATTTATATTTTTTCTAATTCATGGTTGCAAACTTTTTAAATATATGACTTTTATTTTCAGTCATTATTAAAAGTCACACTGGTAAATACATGTCACCATAGTAGAGGTAAATTATGTAATTAAGGTTAAAAATATTATGATATAGAGAATAAAACCCTAGAAAATTCCATTAACCTATTATATTAGTGAGGTTCTACCATCATCACCAAATAATTGTTTTTATGGTAATTTCATCAGATTTTTCTCTGAAAATTTAAGTTTTATTATTTTAAATTATAAAAAACTCAAAACGCCACTATCATCCTTTTAAATTTATATTTTATGTTCATCTTGGGATAAAAAAAATATTTGAATGAATTGTATTCATTATTTTTATATTTATTGAAATTATTTTTATGATGGTAATTTATTTATTATTATAAGTGAATAAAAAAGTTTATTAATTTTTTTAGCAATGCAAACATATTTCTTGTCGGAGAAATAAAAAAACTATTTATATGATTTTAAAACAATAAAAGAGATTTTTTGGTTATTAATATTTTCCTAATAAATAAATTTTTATTAATGAGATATTATTGGTTTTTTAAAATATTATATGAAAATTCATTTATTATCTAGTTATGTTTTAAACAATATTAAATAAATATCTCTAAAAAGAAATTAATCATATTTTATAATAAGAAATATATTAATAAATTATTTAAATTAATCTAAAAAATAATATATTCATACAAGTGAGTTATATATGGTTTAAAATATAAAAAATGGTCCATTTATGATTAAATTTTCCTTTTATGAAAACATTATTGACCCCTAAAGAGTAAACACATTTGTTTTCATGATACTTTTCAAAAGAGTTCACCGAGGGTTAAGCTAAAGAGAAAAGGGAAAAATATTACCTACACAAGTTAGAAAATTACTATATGAATTAATCTAGACTCATTCTAATAATATTTTAAAAATAAATAGTTTTGGATCAGCATTTTGATAAAAATTAATTTATATTAATTTAATACTTTATCAAATTCCATGAGTGTCACTAAGCTTTCTTATAAAAGTTCACTTTCAATCCTCCCTTCTTAAAATCTTTTCATTAAAATAGATAGGGAAAACCAAACAAAAATTACTTACCAATATTATTATCTATGTCCTAGATTCTTTAGTCTCATCTAAATACAACCATAAAATTAATAAGGTGTCATCCAACGGTTGTTTTCTGAGGATTATCTATTACTCTTAAAAATGAAGATTCATTTTATTACTTCTTCAAAATCCTTCAAATATCATTAAACGATGGGGATATAATAACAAGGTTATTTAAATTAAACTAATTTTTTTTTAATTTTAGTTATACTATTTACACATCTCATCTACCATCAAAAGAAATATTATTGCACAGTTTGTGTGTACGACAAACTACATCCTCGCAAACCATTGTAATTAGTTTTTGTAAAAACCCATTATAGATAATTATAATTATGGATTTAAAGTATATATATGATATTAATTACATAACTATAATTCATAAAATTATAATATATCTTCTATTTTCTAAACATCCAATTCATGTAATAATGATAATGTCATTTGTGTGTAATTATGGACTATTGGCTCCCCAAAGCAATGTGATTAATTTTTCATTAATGCATAAAATGTAAGATATATATAATTTCATTTAAAGATATTATATTGTATTTATGATATAATAATAATTTTATAATGATAAAATAATATGTACAGTCTTTTCCTTATGTTCATGGAATAATAGAAATGCTAATAATGTGTACATATGACCCACTGTCTCCATTATTATAACAAAATTCATCATTCATAACAAATATTAATGATTTTTTTAAAATCATATTTATAAAAATTATATTTATTTAATTATTATTAATCTAGATATTGTGTAATAATGACCAATTAGACCATGGTTGATATAAATAAATTATTTTTAAAATGTGAACTAAACATTCTTAAAATGGATGACATGGAAAAAATGATTAATTAATTAAATATAACATCATAATAAGTGAAAAAAATATTTAAAGAAAAAGAATCAAATGTGGAAAAGGATCTCAAATAAGTTAATATTATATATATATATATATATTATTAGAGTTAATGACAAACATGGAAATTCCAGAATCGAGGTAAGGTATTTTGTCTTGAATTTACTTCATTGAGGCATGTTTAATGTTATAAAAAAAATTTATTTTATGAGGTGTCTATAATACCCATTTTAAATATTATATAATGAATCTAATTATTTTAATGAAATATAAATATTCATTTGATTTTGATGTTTCATTTTCATTAAAATTCAATTTTCACTAATGTGTTAAGGGTTTTATGATTCAATCAAATTTCAATTGGTATTGTTTGGGATTGAATTTATATTAATGAAATTATATTGATAATATTTAACAAACCAATTTATTTTCAAAACTCTTATATATATTTATATAATTTTTCTGTTTATCTACTATATTCCCTCTTTTGTACTAAAAATGGATTAGAAATTTGATTTTAATAAAACCTGGACTTATTTCTCCTCTTTCTATCAGAAAAACATTTTATTATTTATTAATTTGTTATAAAATTATTCCAAGAAAATTACTTTTTATATTCTTCAATAATTTTTTAAAGTAATTTTTTAACTTTTTACATTTTATAAAAATATAAAAAATCATCTTTTTGTATTGATTTACAAGGTAATTTTTTACTGAAGGTATGAAAAAAAATCATTGTTTTAAGTATTACTATAGGATGAAATATCTATTTTTCATGACCTCAAAATGATTGGATGAATTATTTACATAATTCTAGGGGTATCTTAAATGAAAATTATTTTCCTAATATTTTATAATTTTTTAGTTTTTATAAGTAATTTATAATGTTGAGATGGTATTTTAATCAAGAAATATTTTAATGGTATTATAAAAATATTTATATTAATAAAAATTATCCCTTAATTTAACTTGTGATCCGATTGGGATATATTTAATGACTGAATTATTAATTTTTATTTGGATGGATTATGATTTTTTCAAAGATATTTTAATGGAATCCATTTCATTTCCCCAAGTAAATCTATCTTTGGTTATTATTATGTTGAAAAAAGAATACTTCTAATTATTTAGATCATTAAATAGTACTATAACATATGTATATATGAAGAAATGGGGGATCTGTAATAAAGAAAGTGTTGGTGATTATGTTATAAACCATGGATGGGTGTGTCTAATATAGGCTAATAATTTATTAAATAATTAGACAGAGTTAACTGGATGAATGTTACTCCAAAGAGGTGACCAAGTTATATTACCCAAATGATTTGATATAGTTTTATAGTTCTTAGTTACTTAAAATAGATATGTGAGTTATCTTATTATGTTACTCCAGGTTGAATATTTTTTATTCCATGATTGAAACACATTTTATTTTTACATGTTATGTGTTTCGAATTGATCCTTTACTCATGGATTGTTTTCACATGGCTCATAAATATTTTATTGTATGATTATTTGAATTTTTAATGTTTCTTAAAAATTTCATAATTTATGATCATGGGCTAGATTTTATTCTCATGAAAATTCATTAAATCATCATACACTTATGCTCATGTTATGATCACTGAGGACATTTAATGTTTTATACATATTTTTATCCTTACTGATTGTTTAGGCTCAAACATATTATTTTTCATTCCATGGGATTTGATGAATTTTTTTATGTAATTCATGTAAAATAACATTACTATATGTGATGAACATATTTGGATATGATGTGTATTTTTTTAATCTATTTTTTATTAATCCATGATTAAATTTAAGAGTATTCCCTAATTCTAAAAAACTATAAACCTAAATGGTCTTTGATATGTAAGTGACTCAATTATATTTATATAAATTTAAATTATGTATGGTAAAAATTGGTCCATGTTTATCGGTATCAATTCCTGAAATGTAAATATCATGTTTTTTTCCTCCAGAATGATTAGTATGGAATTATGAATATTATAATTGGTAACCTAGCATGGTTTAAATATTTTTTTATATTATTATGTATTCATGTGTGGTTAAATTTATTTTTTTTGATTCCTTAATGGGATTATAAGAATATTTTTGATCATAAGATTTAATATTTGATATTTGAATTGATGGGATTCAATTGCGATTAATGTTATTTTTGGAGACATTTTATTATGTAATCGTTTAACTAACCCCTATGTTTATCATGGGTTTTAGCATGATGGATTATTTTGGAGTCATTATTTATGGAATATATGATAATTGGTATGATATAACCTTTGTGTATACAATATTAATTAATGTGGAAGTTATTTAGGTTAATCGGGTTATGGGGATATTTATTTATTGAATTATATATGTTGAACCATTGGTGTTATGATTGAATTTTATATATCAATTTATTATTTATTCATTTGAGGTTTAAAAATTTTATAATATGTTTCCTTATGATAACCATTTCATCTATGAATAATATATTACAATCAGAAGGAATATCTTGTAATATATTTGGTAATTATATGATATGTTAGAAGTTCATTTTAGTACTTCATGCATGTAAACTTTATTCTGAATACTCATCAATTCTAGTGAAAGATGATATTGAAGTGTAAATTTATTAAAGGATGAAATTATACATTTAAACTAATTATATTTCATTATTTAGTTAGTTTGGTCGGTAAATGAATTCCCCAACACTAGGAAAATGATATTGAATAAGAAATATTTTCTAATTGTACTCTTTTCTAATAAATTAATGGTTTTCCATTCCTAAAAAATTTATGGTTTCATGTTGATTGGCATTACTCATAAAATATTTTATACCGATAGTTTTGATCAAATTTTATAGTTCCCCAAACCATTGTTATAGAATACACCAATTTTTTGGAGAATTTTTGGTTGGCATTCATTTTGGAAAGCCTCATGCCAACACTTTGACAAAATAGTTTGTATAAGAATCGTTGTTATTGGAAATTTTATCAGAAATACCTAAACAATGTTTTTGGTAAAAATATTTTTATAGATATCATATTAAAATAATTTAGCGCCATTTTCTGATCTCATCACCTCCATGTTATATTTCAATATCTTTTCAACCTTTCTACTGTATCTTTAATGTTAATATATAAAAAAATATTTGTGTATATATTCATTTTTTTATTTTGAATTAGGAATCATTAATTTTATTATATAATATATTCTAATAAATATATCGTTATTGATATTTATATAATATATATTCATAAAAATGATTTATGTATGGTTAATGTATTTTAAAAAATGTAGATAGACTAAATATATAAAAAAATTAAATGCTCTATAAAATTATTTAAAATTGTTGTTAATTAACAGAATGATAATTATTATTAAGTAATAAGAACATAAAGATAATTTTTTGACGTAGAAAATATTAAAGTTATTTATGATATTATGATTTTTTGGAAATGGGATTCAAACTTCCAATGACCACAAATTTTGATCCAGGTATCCATTTTAGCTCCAACACATATCAAAACAAATCCTATAATATATATTTATGATTTTTTCACTATCGAATACCCTGTAACAATTTTTAACAAACTAAAAAAATGAATATTTATTTGGATTACCCTGATTTTATGAACATTTCATTAAATTTCATCTACATTTAAGAGGGTAATCTTCTCTTATTCCTTGGGAGAATAATTGTTTTCAAGGAATACATTGATATATATATTATGGAATTCTAATTTTAATGATTTCCAAATTTTAGTATTATTTTTAATTTAATTTATATTGAAATATATTTTTTATATCTATATATAATATTTTAATTGTTTTAATAAATATTTAATTATATTCACAAACAATATATCTTTTTAACTATATAAACCTCATAAAAATAAAAAATTACTATGAATTTTATTTAAATAAAAATTCATATATATTAAAATTAATATATATTACAGTATAAATGGATATATATAAAAAACATATAAATAATATGTGTTCAAATAATATAGATATATAAATCCACATCAATATGAATATAATTATATATTAAAATTTGTTCAATAATAAAAATAACAACACATATTTCAAAATAATTAATTTTTTGTACCTTCATATGTATATATATTCTTATATATAAGGAAAAAAGATATTATAGGATATTAGTAATATTTTATGAATATAAGATGGAGGTTGTATAATGAAGAATCACCTGATTTTTCTAATAGGACACATATTCCAATGGTTATGGTCAATATATTGGTATAGGCGGTCTAAAAAACCCTTAAGCCAGTGGTTTGGGAAAACCATCATTATTGGTTTTTTAGTATACCCTAAATTTCTTATTGTGTGAATTTCTCATGAGAATTCAATATCTTCTGAAAAAAGTTCTCTATTAGTGTAAATCATTATTTGAAAATTAATATTTTATCCATGTTCATATTTTGACTTCTTAGTCATGTTCTACCATTTAGAATCCATGTTTTTTGTTATTCCAGCTTACCTACATATTTTATATGCCCTATTTTCAGGAGGATATTTTATTAAGTATTTTTTATTTATTATATTTCAATAATTTTATTTTGAGATGTTAATCCAATAATTATCATGATAATTTCTTGAAATTAAAGTAAAAAATTATTAAAGGAGTTATAATGTAACACCCTAAGTTTTAAAAAATAACATACATGGTAACATTCATAAAATGAAACACCAAGCTTGAATGAAGAACAAAATATTATAATTTCAATATAATTGTTATAACATAGCGGATTAATTAGTAGGTATGAATAGGATTAAATTCATTATCAATATTACATAAAGGACCCACTCAATATAAATTTTTTTTATAATGATTGGAAAATAAGTGCTAAATTTATAGTAAAGTCATTTTATGCTCAAAAAATATGATATCTTAAAAATGTCTATTATTACATTTTATGAGTGAATGTTGTAATTAATTTGTAGAAATTTTATATATTTTATTTTATAAATATAATATCATTTTTAAAATCTGTATCTTAGAATTTTTATATGGTGAAATTTAGGTATTTTTCTAAAAAAATGATTTTTTAATGAATAGTGAAATATACTAGACCAAATGATCCAAGATCTGGTCAAACCCAGTCCTGAGAAAATAATATATAAAAATCATAACAAGAGACAAGTGTTACAATGGATTAATAAAGAGTTATAGATGTATTACACCACACATGTTTTCATCCACTATTGGATCTCTATAATTAGGGGCCCTAAATGACTACATTAGATTCATTAATATTACAGATTTCATTGACATGGCTTATGACATGTGATTTTCCCCTTTATATGCATGTGAGGTAACTAGATTGAGCTGACCAACGTTAATTTGACCGTCGATACAATGTGTTAGGATTTTCTAGTGCATGCTCTTTGTTCTTTTTTTCAAATATTTGATAGAATCTTTGTAGTTAAATTCAATACATAAACTATTTCACTTATATTGACTGGAATACCTGACCACATATACAACGGACCATAATTATGGTTCATAGGCCACCCCAAATCCAGTATAATGATAGAATAATCCCTTAACTAAGCCATGATGTGTTTATAAAACACTTCCACAGCCCGAGGGACCTAGAATTCTAGAGTATGCACACCAAGATTTATCCTCAATCTAGGGTTTTTTTGGTGTGATCCATATTATGTATTTGAGAACATTGGGTTTTCACTGTCTTCGTATGACACCGAAAATCCTGAGACTATTCTGGTCATCAAGACTCTTAGGAATACCTCTTTTTTGTAGCACTAATGTAGTGAAAATGTATTTAAATATATCAAGCCTTCCCATGTTAATATAAGGTATCCATTTATCAAAATCTTTGGCATTTCATGTTATCAAAACTATTAAAAAATCACTACAACAGCTTCAAGAACACAATTTTGAACCCACTCACTTTGTCCAACACTACTAATCCTCTATTGAATATCATGAACATGCAAATAAGTATTAAAAATCATTCCAAAAAGAAATACAGCATATTTCCATAAATTCTTGGCAAAAATGGATGCCTTAAATAGGTGATAGAAATCATCTCCAGCCTATATGAAAAGAAAAGGATGACACAATGTGTTGGCTGGTGATTATAATTTGATCATGTGTATAAAGCCTATTCCTCAATATCCTCCACAAGAGTAAAAATATATAAGGTTGAACTATTTTTTCATTTAATTTCAGGATCCATGATTGTGGTTTTTTGGATCCAATTCCTTTTAAATGTTTATACTCCACGATATTGAACTATCCGATACTATTACGTTTCTATATGGGAGAGTCATAGTTCAAAGAGATGTAATTCTAAATAATCCGACTAGTTTGAGCAGGTAACATTTTTTAAAATTTCTGATGATGTGGGAAAAGATCAGAAATATTCATGTGTAATAAATCAGACGTACTTCTTATTATATTCTTAAGTGGGCTTCCGGCCAATCCATGGACAAAAATTGAGAGTTGATTTCTTTATTTCAAGTCGTTGTGTATCATAAATTATTTTCTTGAATAATTTTCTAAGATCTAACCAAATATAAGATACATGATAATTTATATATCCCTTCAATAATTTTACATTGAACACACTAGATAAAAAATCATAGGGAGTGTCATTAGAGAGGAGACACCATGTGAATTTTTCTATGAGACCATCATTTAATATCTTAATATTTTTTATCTCGAAACCTCTTATTTAAATGGCCTTGATTCACTCCTTCCATTCAACTATTATCTGTTTATTTTCAATGATTTACCTATTCTATTTTATGTTTCTGATCATACCATGAAGTTCCTTAATGATACACCTAGGATATCTATACAGATAAAATGATTAAACAGACTTCAACGTTAACGTTGAGTTAACAAGGTACACTCTTCCATCAATGGAAATTTCTTTCCCTTTCCTCATAGACATTTGATTAATAATTCATGTGTATATTCCCTCCCAATATTATCATTGTACCCTACCACAATTGGGTGACATGAAGGTAGATAAAATGAATATATCCCCTCCTAACACCAATGTTGTTGGTTATCATGTTTTTTGTTCCAACCAGAATTCCATCATAAATGAAAATGAAAGACTTACCCTACATACTATATTCTCCCAATACCACTTCATAATGTCCATAAATAACTTTAATAGAGGATATGGTATTCATTGAATCATTCCAATGATAGAGGATTCCATCAACATATATAAGATGTGAAGGAGCTTAATCATGTCCACCTTATTTTTCTTTCTTAAAGAATCCAATGTGAGTGAGGTCATTGATTCATGTTCTTAGGTGATCATCTGTAATAGAAAACTATATTCCTTAATGTTGATCACCTTGTGTCAAACCTCTTGTGCATTGAAAAAATCCTATGGGGTCCCCTTAATGAGAATAGACATCCTTTTAGAGTTGATAATGGTGCTAATTAGTTTGATGAAATAATTTGAGAAAACATATATCTTGAGAACATTAATAAAAAATATCCATTTAAGTGTAACAAATGATTTTTAGATTTCAAATTTGAGCACAATGTTTCATTCCTTCATTTTACTCGTCATAATATTAATTCTTTCAGAGGCTGTGAAAATGGAATTATGAATTATCCTTCCCAAGACAAATCCTAACTAAATGGGATTGACGAATTCCATAACAATTCCTCCCATTATGTTCATAATGATCTTCCTAATAATTTTTGGAATCATGTTTCCAAGTTCAACTATCACAAAGGCTTTAATATCAAGTGCATTCTATTTCTTGGGTATTAAGGAAATAATTATTGATGTTTTCCTCATTTGGAATCGATTATAAGTGATGAATTATTCTTTTTCAAGAGTAATATTATCCTACAAAATATCTGAATAAGACACAAAAACATTTCAAGAGAAACCATTAGTTTCAGGTGCACTCTCCATATTGAGAGAGAAAATAGTTTCTTTAATTCACTATTTGTAGGGAACCATAATAGGAACTTGGTTTTTATGTTCATAAATATAAAGATATATAATAGAAACCTTATTCTATGTGTTGAAATTCCTATTATCAGAATAGATATCCATAATATAATCCACCACCCCCTTAGAGATCTCATTTTCATTATGGAGTACACAACCATTTATGCTAATGGAATTGGTTCCAACCTTTTTCTTCTTCTCGGTGTGAATTATATGAAATAAAATTGGTTTCCTATAACAATCATTTATCTATTTCATGTCCAACACATTTTCTTCATGCCTTTACTTTATTGTTAAATCAACATCTAGATTATTATGGGCATGAATTTCCTCTCAAGATGTAGTATTCTGATGTTGATTCCTTATTTGATAGTAAACAAGATCATTCTCAGGGGTCATAATTTTTATATCAATGGTTGAGTAATAATGTTTTCTCTATTATTTAAGTGATTCATTAGTATTCATTACATTTTCGTCCATTCTATGAATATTTCACACAATTGGGTCAATTTTCTAGGCATTAGTCATAGTTTCTCTCTATCTAGAAGTTAAAATCCATTTGTTATTAAATATTAATGTAATTGGATTTGATTGTTACAATAATTTGGAGTCTTTTATAAGGATATTATTTTTATTGGATTTATTATTTTGAAGGGTTAAACTTGGTACCCAATTTGAATGAGTTTTATAATCAATCTAAACATTGCATCGATCATGTTTACTTTATTTTCTCCTATTCAACATGTACCAACTTTATGTGAAGTAAGCACATTCGACAAGGATATCCACCAGATTTCAATGATCAATATAGAAAAGTTTATTCCATAGAGATGATTTTATTGATGTTATGTCAATTTTTCTATTTAGGCTGCAAAATAGTTTTGAAGTGTCCAAGAATTACCAATTTAGAATTCATTCATTCAGACATTTTCCCAATTTCAACCCATAGCTCTCTCATATTAATGTATTATGTGGAGAACACCCAAATGCAGTTGATAAATCAGATCCTGCAATTTTTCATGAGACTAAAATAATTTGAGGCCTCCTACTATATATTATAATATCAATAATTTCATGCTTGATAACCTGACGGTGATCCAAGATGTAATTGTTCAATTTTATATTTTTATTCCCTTCCTTATTACATCTAGTTTTTGTTGTGCCTTTTTTGTCTTCATCTGATATGATTCCACATTATTGTCTTCATTTAGAGAATGCCCAGTCTACTCAAGGACTTGTGTGTCTTCAGACTCGTCAGAACAAAATACACAATTTAAATGCGTAAACATGTTCATGTGTTTCCCCATGTTAGTATGTTTTTCTATGGATTTGGTCCTCCTAGCAGCCTTAGTGGCAAGGATTTGGAAGAATTACCATTCTAGGTTCCAATTTTCAGCATACTAAGTCAATAACATTTCTTTATTTTTAAAATATAATAATATTTATTAAAAAAATTCTTTTTGATTTTTTTACATTTATAAATCCAGATTTTGTTTTGAATTTATTTAAAATTAGGTTTATTTCATTAATGTTATTTATAATTATGTTGTAATTAATTTAATATTTTATTTTGGTGTAAAAACATTTATTCTTAAGAAATCTATTTTCATCAAACTAGTTGTTCATTAAAATTTATAGGATTAATTTTAAATTAAATTTATCTATTTCTATGAATTTAAATTTATATTTTTAATCGAGAGATTGAAATTTGGGAAATTATTCAATCTTATTTTTTGGCATTATTAATAGTATACATGTTATATATTTATATCCATGTTATGGGTAAATTTAGTAATTAAGGATAAAAATATAATGAAAATGTGTAAAAAAATTAGACACTTACCGTTAATATATTTAATGAGTGAGTTTCAACAATAAAAATATTATATTATATGTTAAATAAATTAATATTATTCTATAAAATTGGTTATATATTATTTTTATTTAAAGAAAAATATAATATTTTACCTTCTTACATTAAAATTTATCTTATAAATTAACATTGGTTTAAAAATGAATGAATATTATAAACCATTTTGATATAAAAGAAATTATTTTAAAGAATTAAATTTATTTAACATGTTTATCTGATAAATAACTAACTTAAATTCCTATAAAATATCATCATATTGGTTGTGTAAGAAGTAAAAAATCATGTAAATCATTTCAAAAACTCAAAAACTAAATTTTTTTGGTTAAGTTATATGTTCATATGTATTGTAATTTTAGATAAAAAAAATTAGCGTTAATTTAAAATGTTATATTTTATTTACATTGCAATATTGATGACATTAAAATTAAATTAAATGAATAGTTCTAAAAATAACATTAATTATATTATATAATAAAAAATATTTTATTAAAATTTTTAAAATTCAGAAAAATCCAATATTTGGCCCATGAAAATGGATATGGTTGAAACCTTCATCCATGGTCAATTTATGGGTCACATTTTATTTTGTAGAAATCTTATTAAACCCTTGATATTAAACTAATTCTTCATTTTAATTATCAAAAAGGTTAATGGAGTCTTAATGAAAGATATAATTGTTTAAACAAATCCATAAATTGTTGAAAAATTATTAAATGGGATTATTTCAAACCATAATAATTTTTTATCTAAAATATATCATTTTTATATACTTTTTAGTAAAAATTAATATATATTAATTTAATAAATTTTGTAATTCCAAGTGTTTATATTACCTCACTTATATAATGAGAGCATGTATCCTCTCTTCCTCATAACATATAAATAATGTAGTTTAAAATATCCTAAATCAAATGACTTCCAAAATTACTCTCAGTGACCTAGATTCTCTTTTATAATCAAAATACAATTCTAAAAGGCCTAATGTGTAAGAATTTCTTTTCAAACAATATTTATAACTCTTAATTTTTATTTTTCATTGTATTTAATCTTATACCTCCATAAAATATTTTTAATCCATGATTATATAAAAAAATTATTTACATCATATATCCTAAAATGCTATTATGGCTATATTGAAACCCAATATCCACCTCCTCTAAAATAAAATGGGTAATGAATCAAATGATCATCTGTACAATGGACTACTACATTACGATCAATTGTAATAAATTTTTATTCTAGACATGTTATCTCTATTTAAAATAATTCAAATAGATTATATATATGATATTCATGAAATAATTATCATTTTTAATGATAATATGTTATATATTTTCTTACATATCTGTCTATTCAATAATGATAATTTAATTTTTGTGTACATTTGGACTACTAGCTCCATGAAGTGATGTGATCCATTTTTCATCACCACATCATATGGATAGTACAAAAAAGTGTATTTAATGATATATTATTCCATTTATTATATAACAATAATTTTTTAATGATAAAATAATATTTACCTTTTTACCTAAGGTTCAATGGAAAATGGAAACGTTAATCATTGTTTGTATAGCCTATCATCTCCATGATTGTAACATAATTCAATTTTCCTAATCATAATTCATGATTTGATTTAAAAGTATAATTAATTTATAGAAATGATTATTATTTTATTATTATCACTCTAGAGATATTGGATTAATGAAACCTTTGACAAAGGTCAGTACACAAATGTCATAATGAGATTTTGAACTGAATGTCCTAAAAACATCTGACATGGGCATAGATATTTTTGTAATTAATTATGTCATTTCAGTAAATCAATAAATAGGTTTTTTATGATAAACTAATAAAACATAAAATGGTTCTTAAACATTTTAATAATTTATAAAGGTCTATTATATAGGATATAATGATCATACTAGTCATGTTTGGACTTAAGGTAATTAATTTCATCTCAATTTCTCTTCATTGAGGCATATATTATAGTTATACACCTAATTTATTTTATGATCATCTTATTATCACAGATGAAATTCAATTATTAATGATTATGTTTAACCTTAACAAGAATTTCATATCTTATATAATATTTTTACTTTTCACTTGGTTTTGAGGAAATGTTTTATGTATGTTTGAATAAGAATTTTACTTGATGTGATGAATAGTTATGCATGATATATTATTTTATGAAGAACATTTTATCCATTATTCTAGGTAATTGTTTGACATAATTATCTAAAAAACTATACATAAATGGTCTAGGGTATGTATTTGAATTGATTATATATATTTTTATTTTAATTATGGGTTGCTAAAATTGGGTCTTGTTTATTAGTGTCCATGAATGAAAATTAATGATTATTTCTCTATTAATGGATTTGGGAGTACTTGTTTGGTTCTGTTATAATTTTTCTAGAATGATGTGATATGAATTTAAAATTATTGTAGATGAAATTTTGTTGGGATTACATGTCAGGATAGTTATTCCATGTAAGGGAGGGTTAACAGAATGATTCATCCCTATTCTTAATGAGGGAATGATGGTCAGTTTCCCTTGATGATGTCATGGAAGGTGCTTAATTATCCAATATGCATGTGGTTTTAGAGAGAAAGAAGCATGTATATAGCTCATTATAGAAATAATATTGGATTCCTCATATGAGGGTTCATATTCTTGATTGAAAAAATTAGATAAGTTTAAAATCATATTTTTAGGGGAAAGGTCATGGGCTATGGAATTCAGGACATCGTTTGTGTGTAGTGGGATTGCGAGAGTAAATTTTGAAAGAATGGTCATCAGTCCATTGAGATTTCAAATTAATGGGAACTATTCATGAGACAAGGAGGTCTCAAATAGGGGACATGAATGATATATCTTATATCTTCAGTATAATTTGAATTATTAGTGTTTAAATAATTAGTCTCTAGAGAAATGGTGACACATGGATTTGGAAGGAAACTTTTCATGAAACATTTATTATTTATTGATATATAGAGTTTCAATTATGATGAACAATGTCTATAATACACCTTATTTAATGATTTATTATGTAAATTTTCACAAAATGAAAACCCAAAAGATTGTGAGGCTTACTCCCTTTGGGAAATTAGTTACATGAAATAATAACATAGAACATGGGGAAAAAAACATTAATTATGTACTCTGAAACACGCCCTTATATTCCATGGGTGTTCTAAAATTGCAATAGATAACCTAGGGATGAACATAAGAAATGGGTCTAATCTAAAAACCAGTAACGGAATAATAAAATCATAACATGATGAAATTAATACATATATGTAAATAATAGTATCTATGATACATAATAGTGTTGAGAATTATAAAAATTAATATTTATTCATGATATAAGATGATACCATGAAGACAAAATGGGAATGTGGAACCAAAATAAATAATAACATAATATTAAGTCATTGATAACTTCCAAAAAACATTAAATAGTGAAAATAGTCCAATAGTGGATTAGGTTCACTCCCAAATCCCATATATAACAGGTCATGAGAATAAAAAATTATCCAATCCATTGGAGGGAAATATATTTCTTGCACTTCAAACCATAATCATATCATGTACATTCATAAGTGAGTCACATAGATAATACAACATAAGGATATCTATCATCAATTTTAATCTAAATATTTTATATCATTGGATACATATATAGATCTCCCCAATCAAATTAATGATAATTACAACTGGGTAAATACCCTTGATATTAATTGTGGACGTGTATTCACAACACAAATTTTGGGCATAGAAAACATAGGATAATTTCTACGGCATAATGGGGGTACATAGAGATTAATGGAAGGGTAAATGAGAGTTAAATGGGACTCCTATCGCTTTGAAATACTAAGGAAAGTAAGAGGGATGTGTAAAAACATATCCCAACTTGATAATTTTTTAAATCAAAACGAATAATATAAATAAGGTTCTTGATTAAATAGTTTAATTAGAGGATCCATTAAAAAGATAGGCTGCTTTTAAAAGCATGTAAGAATTTTCTTAAGAGCTTCATATGACCCTGACATGGATTTTGATAGGGAATTATATAGTAAATTCATATTACATTGGTTTTCAGTGATGGGAAACAAGAGGTTGGGTGGGTTTATATAGAAAAAGTTGGGAAATTCTTTATTCAATTCTAAACATAGTTACTAGAATCTATATGACAGATTAATCCAAACCACAAAGAATCCCATTTTATTTTCCAATAGTTTAAGCACAATATGTTTTTTCTTTATGTTATAAATCCATGAATATAAAACAATAAAATAATAATTTTGGTGGTTTTGAAGTGACACATGTTTATAATGAACAGATTTATAAACCATGAAATGCAGTATATGTTTTGGAAGATTCATTAATCGTTTATAAAATTATTATAACCACTTTAAAAAAATTATTTTCATGGGTAAAAATTAATATTTTATTTGATACTCTTTATGGTATTTATTACATTGAATTTTGGCTTTTATGATGTTTTAATACACACTATATAATTACACTATACTTATTTTTACGTAAACATTTGACTATTATTGAATATTAAAAAGATTAACCATTGTATAATTTGAACAAACTGACATAAGAAATAATATTTTTTTTATCAAAATATTTCACTAAATATGATAATTTACACTTAAATAAAAAGACCTCATTTTTTGAAAGATACTTGTTTTTTCGTTAACATTTTTCGAACCCTTCTAAAAAATAATATTGACATCATATAATTTAATTATCATTTATATTTAATGAATAACTTTTAATACGAATTTTTAAATAAAATATAATTTATTTTTGATGTTTTTTATTTCATAAAAACGTATTTCTTGATTGAAACTATACATTTCAAAAAAAACAAAAAAAATTTTTCATCATGTCAAAATCATAAATTTATCAACCTAGTTATCAATTTAAATATGAATTATAAAAAGGAATAATTATATTTATTATTTTTAAAAAATAAAAATTTAAAATTTCATATTGGTTTGATCTAGATACATAATACCTTTTTACACATGTGTGTCGACTAAGTGTAAGGTTTTTAATGGTGAGATTTCCTTGTGGCTTTTAAATGAACATTTTTGGGTTGTGATCTCCATGATCATAAAATTATTCCACAAATAACATTAATCATTCTTTAGTAATTGAATATTGACATGGGATTAGTCAATGAAAAATCCCAATGATGAAATCTCCCATGCAATTGTTGTTAAATGATCTTTATAGTGTATGATCCCACTGGTCGAGGAAAACGCTTCCTTTTTCCATGTATATTTGGATATATCATAACCCTTTATATATACCATCATATGATCTCTATATACCAGATACACTATAATTTTTTTTAATTTTAACTGTATTTTATGTTTGAGATGATATAACTTATAAAAGTACAAAATAAAAAATGCAGTGCATGTGCTTCCAATAGTATCATTTCATAATAAGGAATTTAATCATTTAAAATGGGAAATTAATTTATAAAATATAAAGTTGTTACAAAATGATGGGTTTGAATATTGAGTGAATTGGTGTGTTTATCATGGAATGATAAACAAAGTCATCTAAAAAATAATCCTAAAAAATTTGTGTCATATATGAGTTTTTTCATGCACTTTCCTAATCTATGGTTCTCTATGTGAGTGTATCATTCAATGAATTGATGAAATAATGAGTTACAATATATAAGAGTACGACTCTTTAAAATAAATATTTTTTCAATAAACGATGGTGGGTGGTTCATTATATATAATGATTTTATCTTTATGGATGAATCATGTCATAAATCATCATTTATGAAACACAAAATCACATATGGTGCCTAAAATTATGTTTGTTCCTAGTCCTTTTTTCTGAGATTGGCTAAAGTGGGTGTGAAAAACGATCCATTTTACATTGCATTTAGAATGAAAGGGATACACAAAGAAGGAAGACTGTTAGTTTTTTAAAACAACAAGTAAACCATGAATACTTTAACATTAGTAATACTTTTCACCTTTATGATGTATTAAATACTCTTCACTGAATAAAAGATCATTACTTACCCTTTTGTACATGAAAGATTACCATAAAACCCATATAAATAACACATAACATATAAAGGTAACTTGGGACATAAACATACTTAAATGGAATAACCATATGGTCGACTTCCACACATATCACTAAATGGAATAACCATAAGGTCGACTTCCATACCCAATGCATTGGAGGTTATAACGTAACCACACATCCTGGTATTCACAGCATCACATGTCATTTGGTTTATCAGGTAACCACCTGTCAAATGTCCAAGTACCAATATAAAATCATTACAGATACAAAAAATATAAAGGAAATAAAATATTTCAATATTTCAATCACAATATATCACTTAAATATATTGACATAAAAAATCCATTAACAAAACCATTTTCAATACCAAAATACATAAAAGAGTATATGGTATTTATTTTCTTTTAAAAACATTACAGCTTTTTGAGGAAGCCAAAGATCAAATAATACTCACAGCGGTGGAAAAGGTTGGTGTCACCGCTTACGTTAAATAAACAATAATTTTTTTCATTTAGTAAAATGATTGGTAGAAAAATATTCCCTTTGAAATTTCAAGGGTGTTTATACAACGTATAAAAGAAATTTGTGTATTAAAACAAAATATTCCTCAATGAAAGGAGATTGAGACGAAGTCCCTTACCTCGTGTCCGACTTGTCTCGATCATTATTTAATCTCCTAAATAATAAACTAAAATTAATTTCTACTTTCTTAAGAACCTTTTTCAAGTTTATTATTCCTTTTATATCACTTATTATCATATTATAAACATTATTTAATAATTTAGGTTAATAATGTTCGTTTTGTCGATATTTGGTACTTGAGTGAAAAATGGACTTCTTATAATTACATGTTGTTCATGTGGTCAATATTTCATTATATCCATAATTACATTAATTATTTAGATAGAATATATATCATATATATCCATTATATACATGTATTTACAATAGTACATAACATTTAGAGGTAAGAAATGAAATGCACCATTCATGGAGACGGTAAGCCGTACGTACGCTTGAACACTACTTCCATTTATATTTCATATTTAATGGATTTAAAACAAAATAATACATAGTAGTATTATAATTCCAGTATGTTATCATATATAATATCATTAAATCTATCCTTTATACATACCACATATGGTAAGAACGAGTCATATCACTTTGAGGGGGTCGTAGTTCGCACTTCCTCTAATGTGATTATCACGTTTACCCATAATGGAAACCATAACGGCATGCTATAAAAGGAAATTAAAGAAGAATAAAGAAAACATAAACATAATATATGTCATATATAAATACAGTTCCATCATAATGGCCACCATGAGAGGCGTTAGGAGATAATCGAACAATCATCATTTCGTGAGACGTTAGTTTTTCAATTACAGAAACATTATGTTCTTCATCCATTAGATGGAGGTGTGTGTTAGTGTAGTTCTAATCCTTCTCATAAAAACATACTAGTATATTGAGTATATTGTTGTGGTTACAAAATAAAGGAATAAAAAGATTTTATGGGTTGGAGATGTTAAATAAAAGAAAATAATTTAAGAGAAACTCTTGCCTTTTATTTGGGTAACTCCCTTTGCTTTGAACCAAAGGACTTCTTGAAGTTCCTTCTGCCTAAGGAAAGGCTTCTAGGATGAGGAGATGGATGTAGGGATCTTATTTGGGAAGCGTTTGGATGCTCTATATGGCTTGAGAGGTGTGAGGAATTGGATAGAAATGGTCTCTTTTTATAAGGGAGAGGAGGGCCTCTTTAGGAATGTGTGAAAATATTATTTTATTATAAACATATCTTCAGTTTCAAAAGGTCCAAAAATCATTATAGTCGAAGATAAGATGACTAATATTCGAAATAAAATTATACAATCAGAATTGGACATGTTTTTTATAATATTTTAATCATTATAGTCTTATTTATTTAAATGATTTATTAATGAGGTAAATACTGCATCATTATTGTGTCGTATATAATTTAAATTATTTGATGTCTAAAAATTATAAAACAAATACCACGATGAAGGAAATATTTTTAAATTCCCAATGAATATTTATAGTATAATATAGGACTTATATAACAGCATAAGAAAATTAATTACTAAAATATTTTTGTTAATGTCAATTTTGTCTTTACATTAAATTAATTAATCTAAATTGTCATTTTCACTCCCAAGTGGATCAATGGGGTCCCAGAATCGACCCAAAGATGCCCATGGTCGTAAATGACTCAACCAATAAGGCTTAGATAAGTGTTAAGGTAATTTTGAATTATTATAATATTCTTTTAACCATGATTTACCCTATTTACCTTTAACTGCGGTAAATAAAAGTCAAAAGTTACTATTCACCAAGAATTATTTTCATCTTAATGAACCACATTTTACTTCTCTATAACAACCATGTATTTATTATGTTTAAAATTAAATCCAAATAAGTGTTAAAATTTCATTTAAATGAAAAAGTCAGTTTTTTTAACTACCACTAAGTGGTTTAACTATTCATCAAAAAATGAAGTTTTTCAGAAAAATACCAAAAATTCAGCCTAAGCTACATTTGATATTCCGAATTCAAAAATGATGCCCATTTTTTCAAATTGAAAACATAGAAGTTTCATTAATTAATTGTAAAATTAATTCCCATTATCAAAATAAATATCGTGTTTTGAAGAAACAATAACTATCAAAAGATTGACACTTGTTTTTGTCCAATTTCAAAGTGAAATTAATTCTAATGACCAACATTGGATTGAATAGTAAAAATAAATTCTAATTAAACTTTAAAAACAATTAAAAATATAATATAAAATATATAAATAAATTAGATTAAAACATAGTTATGAATTAAAATACAATATTTTCACTATTGAATAAAAAATGAACTTTATTGGACAAAATCCAAAAAATTACACAAAGTAAATTTTGATGTCCCCATTCTACAGAAGGATTTTATTTGGTCAATTAGAATGTGTTAAAGTGTACAGAACTATATTTAAATAGGGTTTTCCATTAAAAGGCGATAAATCGACCTTTTATTATAAATTATGCTTAAAAATAGATTCATTCAAATTTTAAGCTTCTAACTTTTATTGGATAAATGTAAATACATTTAACAAACATGTATAATCATATTTTAGATAGTCTTGTTCAGTCCCACCAATACAACGGCTAGGATTTGATGACCATTTAAAATAATAATATTATATTATTAGTGTGCAACGTAAGATTTCAAAGAAACCTGTTGTTGCCTATCAGGTACACTATCGAATATAGAAACCCTTTTAAAGTAAAATTAATATTTAATTGAAAAATATTAATAAATATTAAAATCACTTATTCTTCATTTACCTAGGATGTTAAATCCTTCCCCCCTTTTAGAAATTGCATCCTCGCAATTATCATTCACTTATCAAAATAAGTGGGGGTATTTATCCCTCATATCATTTTCAGATTACCATGTTTCCTCTTCAACCATATGGTTTTTCCACAAAACCTTTACCTGGTGAATTAACTTATTCTGCAACACTTGCTCTCTACGGACAAGAATCTGGACTGGTTGTTCTTTATAAGAGATATTCTCTTCCAACTGAACTACCTCTGGGCTCAAAATGTGAGATGGATTTGGCATATACTTTCTCAACATCAAAACTTCAAAAAAATGTGTACCTGGGATAAACATGGAGGTAAAGCCACTCTGTACACAACTGATCCAACTTTTTCCAGAATTTCATAAGGTCCAATGAACCTCGGACTCAACTTTCCCATCTTACCAAAACGCATCACACATTTCCATGGAGAAATGTTGAGAAAGACATGATCACCTACCTCAAAAGAAATATCCTTCCTTCGGTTATATGCATAACTTTTCTGTCTGCTCTGAGCTATTCTCATGTGATTCTGAATCAACTAAACTTTCTTTTCCATCTCTTCTACCAATTATGGTCCCATTATCTTCCTTTCACCTACTTCATCCCAAAAAGCTGGAGTTCGACAATGCTTTCCATATAATGCCTCAAATGGAGCCATCTTTATACTGGAATGGAAGCTGTTATTATAAGATAATTCAACCAAAGAAAGATATTGGTCCCAACTTCCCTGGTAATCCATCGAACAAGCACGTAGCATATCTTCCAATGTCTGAATTGTTCATTCTGACTACCCATCTGATATTGGATGAAAAGTTGTACTAAAATTTAATTCAGTACCTAATGACTTCTGAAGGCCTTCCCAAAAGTTAGAAGTGAACTTGGGATCACGATCAGACACAATGGAGAGGGGAACTCCATGCAACCTGACTATCTCTTTAACATACAACCGAGCAAGTTGATCTAGAGACAAAGTATATCTAATTGGAAGGAAATAAGCATATTTAGTCAATCAGTCAATTATAACCCTGATTACATTATTACCTTGAGATGTCTTTGGTGATCCCACAACAAATTACATGGATATATTTTCCTATTTCCACTCTGGCACCGGTAAAGGCTGAAGAATTCCTTTCGATAATTGTCGCTCTGCTTTAACCTACTGACAAGTCAAACACTTCACAGTAAAATCAGCAATATCTCATTTCATTCCATCCCACCAGTACTGCTCCTGAAGATCTCTGTACATCTTAGTACTACCAGGATGAACTGAAAACGATGATCTATGAGTTTCACATAACAACTCATTCTTCAACTATGAATCATAAGGCACACATAATCTCTTTCCAAATCTCAAAACACAATCATTATAAATGTTAAAATCAGGCAAATTACCCTACTGAACCAACAAAACCTTTTTCTCCAACTCACTATCTTCCTTATGCGGTTTCTTAATTCTATCTGATAGAGATGATTTCACTGACACCTGAAACAATGCAGAAGAATTTCCTGCAACAACAAATTCTATTCCAAAGTTCATCAAATCAAAAACCAAAGGATCTCTTTCCAAATGTAACATTGCTAATGAAACATTACTTTTTCGACTCAAAGCATCAGCCACATTATTTGCTTTTCCTGGATGATAAAGGATCATGCAATCATAATCCTTGATTAATTCAAACCATCTCCTCAATCTTATGTTCAATTATTTATGAGTGAATATATACTTCAAACTTTTGTGATCAGTATATATTTCACACTTCACTCCATACAAATGATGCCTCCAAATTTTTAAAGAAAAAAGAACAGAAGCTAATTCCAAATCATGTGTTGGGTAATTTAACTCATGTGGTTTCAACTGACATGAACCATAAGCAATTACATGATCATTTTTCATTAGGACACAACCCATTCCTTTCAATTAGCATCATTATAGATAACAAAATCACCATTTCTTGAAGGAAGTTCCAAATCTAGATCATTCACCAATCTTCAATTCAATTCCTGAAAACAATCATCACATTCTTTTTTCCAGATGAACTTATCACATTTTCGAGTTAACTTAGTCATTGGACTAGATAACAATGAAAAATATTCAACAAATATCTGGTAATAACCTGCAAAACCAAGAAAACTACGAATCTCAGTTATATTTGTCGGTCTTGGAAATTCTTCAACAACTTTGGTTTAATCAGGATCAATTGTTATTCCATTTTTTGAAATAATGTGACCAAGGAATGAATTTTTTTGCAACAAAAACTCACACTTGCTGAATTTCCCAAATAGTTTCTTTTCTTTTAAGGTTTTCAAGACAACCCTTAAATGACTATCATGTTCTTCCTTACTATTGGAATAAACGAAAATATCATCAATGAACATGACCACAAACTTATCCAAGAACTCATGGAAAATTCTATTCATAAGATCCATGAATAAAGTCGGTGCATTGGTTAACCCAAAAGGCATAACTAAAAATTCATAATGTTTATATCTAGTACGAAACGCGGTCTTCGGAACGTCTTCTTCCTTTACTTTCAACTGATGGTACCCCGACCTCAAGTCAATCTTTGAAAAATACTGAGCTCCTTAGAGCTGATACAACTTCATTCGATGGATCAACATCTGTTGAAGTAGTTGAAAAGGATTTTCCACCCCTTTCTGGTTGTAGTCTGGCTGATTTCCTTCGTTTGAGTTCTTTGTTGGACACTCATTTTCATAATGACCCATTTCATTGCACTTAAAACATCTTACTGATTGTAAATCAGATTTTGTCTTACCATTACCCTGATCTTTTTCAGTGCAATTACGAGCCTTATGCCTCATTTTACCACATCGGTAGCACTTACTAGAATTCTAAAGACATTCCCCAGCATGATTTTTACCACAATTTTCACAAACTGTAAACTTAATTTTCTTACCATCAGACTTTTTTTAAGAGTTCTTCCATTTATCCTACCACCTCGACCTCTTATTTTGTTGTTTTCCAAAGAATACATGATCATCAGTAAATTCCATTTCCACCTTCTCCACACAACGAGAAAGTTTTTTATAACTTTTGAACTCACGAGAAGCTAAATCCCATCGGTACTTTGGATTTAATCCTGAGTAAAAAATGTTGATTTTACTATCAATATCTCGTATGAAATTTGGAGCATACCTTTCCAGTCAAGTAAATTTTTCTTCATAAGCTGCCACTGAGTCATCCTCTTGCCTCAATTCCAGGAATTTTTTCCCATCCTAAGACGAACCACCTTAGGAAAACTATTTCTCAATAAACATACCTTTGAATTCATCCCAATCGATAAAATCAATCTCCTAACTATCCCTAAAATTTTTCACCATCGACCAAAACTGATCATATTCACCTTTAAAACGGTAAACAGCAAGACTAGCCTTTTGATTATATGAACAACCCATGACATAAAAAATCTTCTCTAGTGCTTTAATCCACCCTTCAGCTAGCACAGGGTCAGATGATCCTCTGAATGATGGGGGATGTTGTCTCATGAAGTGCTCCACTACTAACATTTTCCTCTATGGTTGATCTGGCTGATCTCGTACATGGATATCACCTCCATCTATAGCCTGATTCAACTCTGCCATCACTGTAACAAACTATTTGGTTCCGATTCTGACCATCTCAGGTTGTTGATTTGGAAGGTTGTATTCCTCATGATGTCGTCCCAACATAGCTTCCCGGTTTCCTCTACGTAAAAACATTCTGAATAGAAAACTAACTTAGGCGAAGAAAAATGGTAATATGTAAATGCTATATCATTTCAATATTAACATAAATTAATTTATGGACATTAATATAACAATATTCTAACTCCTAAAGTTATCTAAACCGAACTCTAACACTAACTATAAGGACCTGGCCTTATACCATTCTTAATATTAAAATAAATGTATAATTCACATTGAGGATCTTTTCAGGTTTAGAGTTTTAGAGAATTAGGACATAACTATGACATCTCAAAAGAACTAAAAAGTAGACACTTCTACACAGTTTCCATTTTTTAAAAAAACATGAACTCTTGAAAAAAAGAGTCATGTCTAGTTTCATGTTTAAGACAACATGAAATTTCCTTGATCTCATCCTTGACCTTATTCCACATTATGTCTTATGAAAACCATTTCAAAAACTTGGGATGAGCATAAAAATATTAGTAAGGGTTACCCAAAGAAGGAAAACTTTTAGTTTTTCAAAACAATAGGTAAACCATGAATACCTTAACATAAGTAATACTTTTCACCTTTATGATGTAGTAAATACTTTTCACTGAATAAAAGATCATTACTTGCCCATTTGTAACCGAAATATTACCATAAAAACCACATAAAGAACACATGACATATAAAGGTAACTTTGGACATAAACATACTTAAATGGAATAACCATACAGTTGACTTCCACACAAATCACTAAATGCAATAGCCATACGACCGACTTCCATACCCAATGCATTGGAGGTTATAATGTAACCACCCGTCCTGGTTGCCACGACCCGTCCTCAGGGCCCGTGCTGTGACTACCCCAAGCCCGCCTTCCATAGGCCAGGGGCTGGCGACTAGCACCAAAGGCGAATATCCCAATAACTGGGAAGACATTCCCTTTATAAAAGAAAACAAAAACACCACAGAGTACAAGAGGAAGTAAACACTAAGTACAAAAGAGAGTGATGAAAAGTAAATGGGCCAGAATACAAACCCAACTGAAATTATAGCTACAACTGAACAAAAGTACAACAGGAAAAGACAACAGCTGGAAGAATGAAAACGACTCCTAGGTCGTCCTCCTCAGATCCTACCTGAAGGGTAGCTATAGATGGAACAGCTCCTGGATTGTCCACCACGGATCCTACCTGAAGGGTAGGTCTAGATAGCCTTCACAACTCCCTCGCCCGTCAACCTCCTCCATGTGTTGTCTCATCGTAAAGTCCACCTCCATATACTGACTCGTCATGTGGTCCACCTCCGGGTACCATCCAGTCCTCGAACACTCGGCCTCCGTCAGCACTGCCCATCGTCTGGAACCAACACAACGAGGTGCGGGCATAGCCCGTGTAGGGGTGAGTATAACGATACTCATTAGGGTCCCCGAGACCCTCAAGGTCTCACTAAATCCAACAAGGATAACCACAAATAAGGACCTCAACAGATAACCCTTACTTAGGTATAAGCCCATACTTATACCAAAGTTATCAAGTAACCCACCTCAAACATGAGGAAACACAAAGGCTATGAAATCAATGGATAACCACTACCCAGTTTTATGTCCATACATATACCTAATTTATCAAGTGACCCATCTCAATCAAGAGGTAAACACAAAGTCATAGACTCAACTCAAAACAGGATTTTCATTATCGAAACTGTAACTGCTGATGAGCCCGTCTCTGGAGTGTTTAGTGATCCTGCCACAACTCCGAGGTACTGCTCACTAACCTAAGACTACTGAGGTACTCCTGTTGTCGAGTACCGCGGGTCTGCCACCTCACACAGTAGTGCTCCTCCGCGATGGTTCTGTCACCTCACATAGTAGTGCTCCCCCTCATAGCCTACAGAGGTACTCCTCCTATCGAGTACCGCGGGTCTGCCATCTCACACAGTAGTGCTCCTCCGCCATGGGTCTTCCACCTCACAAAGTAGTTCTCCCCACTAGGCTATGCTAGTCACTCCGAATCGAATCGGACAAGAAATCATTGGTCACAGCCAGCTACACGGTCTCCGTACTCTGTATGACCATCCTGGGACGGTCCACTCCACGAGCTAAAGGTCGATACTCCAAGTATCACAAGTCCCATGAAGAAGTATCTCAATGGACCGCCTCGTTATAGGGGTCTCAACGCAACAGACCACGCATCAATCGGATGCCCGGTCTGTGAGTTATTAGCCTTTTCGTCCTAGGGGCCCGGTTGGTTTCGTGTGCAAACCAACCCGGCCATATCTCAATTATACCCCGAACTCTCATAGGGTATACTCATAGGGACCATTTCTCAACGTGATCACCAACGCCACTGACGGTTCGTCAAACGGACGTCCGGTCTGAAAGATATCAGCTTTTTCGTTCCAGGGGCCCCGTTGGATTTCAGGTACAATCCAACCCGGCCATACTCCAACTGTGTCAAAACCTCAGGCGAAGTATGCCAAAAGTTCCATCTCCTAAAGAGGAATCCAACAAAGTCGACGGCACGTCAATCGGACGTCCGGAGCTCAAGATATAAGTGTTTCCGCTCCGAGGGCCGGGTTGGTTTCGTGTATGAACCAACCCGGCCGAACCCAAAGTACTCCAAAACCTTGAGTGTAATATACTGAAATGACTGTATCGATCCAATTATCGCATCTCAGCTGACGGTGCGTCGATTGGAGGTCTGCAGCCCATGATATGGGCAGAAGACCGATGGAGGTTTGGTATTAGGGGGTTCGGGCCCGGTTCGACCCGGCCCGATACACTCTAGGTCGGCCCGCTTGGGCGCGGCCCAGCCAGGCTGGGCACGGCCCGGCCCGGCCTGGGCGTGGTCCGGCGCACTGGCCAGGTGGCTCGGCTGAACGGTCAAGCCGTTCGGGAGTGCGGGGGGGCGGGCTGCCCCCCCCCCCCTGCCGTTTGTAACCGCGCCCCCCCCCCCCCATAATGGGGGCCGCTCTTTGCAGGCGATCCGGGGGTCGTAACCCATGGCTCTCCCCCTGACCAGCCGGCCCACTCCGGATGGCCGGCTTTTGCCGCCATGGGACCGGCGAGGGCCGGTCCCCCGGCTCCGATGCCGGCATCCCGGTACCGTCCGCCGGTTCCCCTGCTCTGTCGGGGCCCGGAACCGGCCACGGCCTTGGTTCGTCTGGCACGGCGCGCCGGCAACGCGCCCCTCCACTCCGGCCCCGTTTTGGCCATGGTGCATTTGTAGTCCTCCGGCACGGTGCGAAAGCGCCGCGTCTTTGGTTCGTATTCTACGGCGCGGCGCGACGGCGCCGCAGATTAGTTTGTTTCCAACGGCGCGGTTCGACGGCGCCGCGCTTCTCCGCCCTTCCTTTAACAAATCCCGCGCGGTGCTTCGGCACCACGTTTCCTAGCTTGTGTCGCATCAATATCAAACAACCAAATAAAAAGGGAGGAGTGTCGGCCATGTTCGTGCAGTCCAACCTCCTCTTGTTATTACGATACTAGGCGGTTCAATTTGGAAGGAAGAAAACGACGGAAGTAAACACGAAATAGAAACGCATAAAACCCCTACCTTGACAAATTATGTCGAACGACGGTGTCGTGGAAAACAGCGTCGCGGGGAGAGGTTCCGTATATGCCGACGAAGAACATCCCGAGGAGGAAGCATCGTTTCCCTTCCTTTCACGCGGAGAGAAAATTGAAAGGAGAAACGTCATTGGCGAGTTCCCATGTCGGTGCCTCCTCCTTTGTCGAGGAAGAAGAAGACGGAAGAATCCGGGTCACCAAATCGACGTTCGATGACGAATATAAAGAAGAAGAAGAAGAAGTTCTTTAAAAACTCCCAAGCTCTCTTCCCTTACCCTCAACACCAAAAAAGACAACCCTTAAAAAAATAAAGGTTCCACATTATTTAATCAAACCAATCTAAGCTTTTCCAAAATAAATTCAAAAGCTGAATTCACTTAATTAATGTGTGTGTTGGCTAGAGTTAATGAGGGAGAGAGTGAGGAAATGGAAGGTTACTCAAATAAAGATAAGTTTACAAAATTTTAGAGGGAGTTAGGGAGTTTAAGAGGAATGTGAAGGAATGGGGTTCGTGTGGGCCCCACCTCACCTTTAATCCTCTCATGGGTCGTTAAATCCAAGTGGGTCCCACCTCTAACTCCCTTACATAGGTTATAACATCTTAAGAGAGGGTAAAAGTGTTGTAACACAACACTTAATCCACTTAACAAGAAAATAAAATATAATTGTAACAATTATATTTCATCCCTCACATTTTTTAAAACAACTCCTCCCGAGAAAACGCAACTTCAGAAAGGGACTTCCTAAGCAATTACTGGCGCTACGGTTCCATCGGTGCCCTCAGATTTCGATTCTCTGCACCGGTTCAAAAGATAGAAAAACTCGCTCGTTCGTTCACTGAACGTACCCAAGCTAAACTTCGGAAATTGATCCCGGACACACCGGATCTCGGAATCAGGTGCTGTCAAAAATTTCGTTCTTGTAAAATCACAAAGAAAATTTTGAAAAAATTTCCCTTGAATTTTACGGGTCTTTACATTACTCCCATCTCAGGTCTATACGTCCTCGTAAAGCTTAAACACAGACTAGGGATACAAAAGCGGTATTGAGCATGCATCTGAGCCTTCCGCTCCCATGTGCTTACCTGGAGATTCACGTACTGCCAAAGAATGTGCACCTGAGGAATCGACCGTCCTCATAGGATCTGAACCTGTCGATCCTCGGTCCCCACTGGAACCTCCGAGAAAGTCACCCCATTTCCCAAGTCCAGCTCCCATGGTCGATGATGTGTGAAGGATCAGGCACGTATCTCCTCAGCCGAGGTACCTGGATGATTTCATGCACCCGGTGCAACTGAGGTGGAAAGATAAAGCGGTAAACCACATCGCCTACCCTGATGAGGACCTAGAAAGGTCTGTTGAACCTCGGATATAACTTTTCTCCTCGGCCATGTCTCCGTAATTCCACATCGAGGTGATACCCGTAAGAAAATGTGGTTTCCATCCTCGAACTCTAGTGGTCTCTGCCTCCTGTCAGCATAAGGCTTATATCGGCTCTGAGCTGTCCTCATCCGCTCTTGGATGACCTGGACCTTCTCTGGTTCCACAAGAGCTGCTATGATTTCTTCTTTGCTGATAAGAAAAATCCGGTCTCATACCCTGGATGAACCACGTTCTTTTCCTAATACAGTCAATCCGGACATGAATGATGTATTCATGCCATGGATGATGTCGTAAGGCCTCGACGTTACTACCAAGATATCCAACTGTCACTCTCACCTCTAAGGGTCGAGTCACACTGTCGACATCAGCATGAGGTCACTGGGTCTTTTCCAGTAGGAATCTCGAAAGTGAGGGTCAAGTCAACAGTTTAAACAGGAACCTCTTAGTACTCAAAAAGAGAAGAAAGCAAATGTCACAATGGTAAGTGTCTTTATATTATTGCAGCTCACGGTACAAAGACACAAAGGTAACAACAACAACATGGAACTAGATATACAAAGAATAAAAGGAAACCACTAGTTCCTCTCCTATCCAGTCGCTTCTGGAGCTCCGTATTCGTATGATTCTACTGCCTGAAGGTGAGCTCTCCCATGTCCACATGTTCCCTGCGGTCGGGGTGGACCTCCTGGTGGTGGTGGTGGAAACACCTCGAAGCGTCGTCCACCTCCATCTGCACATCCAGCTCTCCTCCCTCGGCCTTCAGCTCCTAGCGGTCTGCCTTGATCGAACCTCTACCTCTGCCTGGGAGGTTCTTCATTTAACTACTGGTCATCTGCATGGCGGGTCAGACAGTCACGTGCCATGTGACCAATCCGGCCGCAGGAGTAACACTACATGGCTGGTATGGCTCTATCATTCCCCTTGGTGCCTCGCACTACCGACCCTGAGTCATGCGATCGACCACCTGTAGGTTTGGTCCTCTTGGACCTCTGCGTCATCTGTCTACTGCCTGCTACAGAAGACTCTACCGCATGCCGGCTAGTGGTGGGTCCTGTTGCTGGAGACTGCTCAGCAAGGAAACTCTCCACTATGAGGGCTCGCTCCAACACCCCATGTCTGCGTTAGAATGCTGTGAGAAACAACAGAAGCTATAATATCTCACCTGAGCCCCTGCTCGAAGGTTAGGGCCCTGATGAACGGGTCTCGTACCATATCTGTGGAGGAGTGCGAGAGGTCTGTGAACCTCGCTGAATACTGCGCCACTATCATGCTACCCTACCGCAGCTGAAGTAGCTCCTGTATACGCACCGCTTGAAGGGTGGCTGGTACAAACTCTACCTAGAACAGGCTCTCGAAGTCTGCCCATAGAAGTGTTGCCTCATCATGCATCTAGAGCATCAGGCTCCACCATCTGCCTGTTGCTGCCTGAAGAAGTTCGGCAGTAAGGATCATCATGAAGTCTACTGGCATCCCCACTAGCCTGAAGACTCTCACCACAACCTCCAGCCAATCCTCAGCCGCCTGCGGGTCCGTCTCTCCCATGAACCTGGGTGGCCTCTGGTGCTTGAACTCGTGCAGTGCACTCAAGCGACGTGCACCCTCTACTGCTGGGGCTAGTGGCATCGGTGGCCCAACGGGTAGTAGTACAGTTGGTGCCTCCGCTGGTGCCTCAACTAGGATAGGGCCCTGTACTGAGGCCACGTCGCTCGGCAGGCTGTCAGTACGAACAACTCTTGGGGCTCTAGCTGGTCATCAGCGGGGAGGCATCCTGAAAGAAACAAACATGACACGGTCAAACGATTTATACCTAGTGAGCTAACCTGGTTTGAGCTGAGTTTTAAAAACATCTGGAAACACACAGGCAATCAGTGTTTTCGTGCACAAAGTCGAAAATCAGTTGTCAGGGTCCTGGTGCATGGATACGTCGGCCGCCTGCACCAACACTGGACTCCCTGAACTAAAAACCACACTCGATACTCTTAACACTATCGCCTCACAAAAAGAAAATCTCAGAGTTATTAGTTATACGGTAGAACCGACTCCACTGATACCAATTTGTCACGACCCGTCCTCAGGGCCCGTTCCATGACTACCCCAATCCCGCCTTCCATAGGCCAGGGGCTGGCGACTAGCACCAAAGGAGAATATCCCGATAACTGGGAAGGAATTGCCTTTATAAAAGAAAACAAAAACACCACAGAGTACAAGCGGAAGTAAACACTAAGTACAAAAGAGAGTGCTGAAAAGTAAATGGGCTAGAATACAAACCCAACTGAAAGTACAACTACAACTGAACAAAATTACAACAGGAAAAGACAACAGCTGGAAGAATGGAAACGGCTCCTGGGTCGTCCTCCTCGGATCCTACCTGAAAGATTGGTACAGATGGTGCAGCTCCTGGATCATCCTCCACAGATCCTACCTGAAGGGTAGGTACAGATAGCCTTCACAACGCTCTCGCCCGTCAACCTCCTCCGTGTGTAGTCTCATCGTGAAGTCCACCTCCGGATACTGACTCGTCGTGTGGTCCACCTCCGGGTACCGTCCAGTCCTCGAACACTCGGCCTCCGTCAGCACTGCCCGTCGTCTGCAACCAACACAACGAGGTGCGGGCATATCATGTGCAGGGGTGAGTATAACGATACTCATTAGGTTCCCCGAGACCCTCAAGGTCTCACTAAATCCAACAAGGATAACCACGAAAAAGGATCTCAACATATAACCCTTACATAAGTATAAGACCATACTTATACCTAAGTTATCAAGTAACTCATCTCAAACATGAGGAAACACAAAGGTTATGAAATCAATAGATAACCACTACCCAGGTATATCCCCATACATATACATAAGTTATCAAATGACCCATCTCAATCAATAGGTAAACACAAAGGACATAGACTCATCTCAAACAAGGATTTTCATTATCAAAACTATAACTGTTGATGAGCCCTTCTCTGGAGTGTTCAGTGATCCTGTCACAACTCCAAGGTACTGCTTACTAACCTAAGACTATTGAGGTACTCCTCCTTTCGAGTACCACGGGTCTTCCACCTCACACAGTAGTGCTCCTCCGCCATGGGTCTGCCACCTCACACAGTAGTGCTTCCCCTCATAGCCTATAGAGGTACTTCTTCTGTCGAGTACCGCGGGTCTGCCACCTCACACAGTAGTGCTCCTCCGCCATGGGTCTGCCACCTCACAAAGTAGTGCTCCACACTGGGCTATTCTAGTCGCTCTGAATCGAATCGGACAAGCAATCATCGGTCACAGCCAACTACACGGTCTCCGTACTCTGTATGATCTTCCCGGAAGGGTCCACTCCATGAGATACAGGTCGATACTCCAAGTATCACAAGTCCCATGAAGAAATATCTCAAAGGTCCGCCTCGTCATAGGGGTCTCAACGCAACAGACGGCGCGTCAATCGGACGCCCGGTCTGTGAGTTATTAGCCTTTTTGTCCAAGGGGCCCGGTTGGTTTCGTGTGTGAACCAGCCCAGCCGTATCTCAACTGTACCATGAACTCTCATAGGGTATACTCATAGGGACCATTTTGCAACGTGATCACCAATTCCACTGATGGTTCGTCAAATGGACGTCTGGTCTGAAAGATATCAGCTTTTCCGTTCTAGGGGTCCAGTTGGATTTCGGGTACAATCCAACCCGGCCATACTCCAATTGCGTCCAAACCTTGGGAGAAGTATTCCGGAAGTTCCATATTCTCAAGAGGAATCCAACAAATTCGACGGCACATCAATCGGACGTATGGAGCTCAAGATATATGTGTTTCTGCTCCGAGGGCCCGGTTGGTTTCGAGTATGAACCAACCCGGCCGAACCCAAAGTTCTCCGAAACCTTGAGTGTAATATACCGAAACAACTGCCTTGATCCAAATATCGCATCGCAGCTGACGGTGCATCGATCGGAGGACCATAGTCAAAGATATGGGTAGAAGACCGATGGAGGATCGGTATTAGGGGGTTCGGGCCCGGTCCGACCCGGCCCAATACCCTTTGGGTCGGCCCGAACCGGGTCGACCCGACCCGGGTCCTGGTCGGCCCGCTTGGGCGAGGCCCGTCCCAGCCTCAGCGCAGCCCGGCTCGGCGGCCCGGGGCGCTGGCGGTCCGGCGCGCTGGCCAGGTGGCTCGGCCGAACGGCCAAGCCGTTCGGGAGTGCGGGGGGGCGCGCTGCCCCCCGCCGTTTGTAACCACGGCCCCCCATAATGGGGGCCTCTCTATGCTGGCCAGCTGGGGGTCGTAACCCTCGGCTCTCCCCCTAACCGGCCCGCCCGCTCCGGCCGGCCGGCTTCTGCCGCCACGGGACTGGCGGGAGCCGGTCCCCCTGCTCCGACGCCGGTGGCCCGGTACCGGCCGCCGGTTCCCCTGCTCTGTCATGTCCCGGAACCGGTCGCGGCCTTGGTTCGTTCGACGCGGCGCGATGGCGCCATGCCTCTCCGCCGCGGCCCCGCTCTAGCCGTGGTGCTTTTGTAGTCCTCCGGCGCGGTGCGACGGCGCCGCGTCTTTGGTTCGTCTTCTACGGCGCGGCGCGACGGCTCTGCGGATTAGTTTGTTTCCAGCAGCGCGGTGCGACAATGTCGCGCTTCATCCTCCTTCCTTTAACAAATCCTGCGCGGTTCTTCAGCACCGCATTTCCTTGCTCATGTCGCATCAATATCAAACAACCAATAAAAAATGGAGGATTTTCGGTCATGTTCGTGCGGTCTGACCTCCTCCCGTTATTGCGATAACAGACGGTTCAATTTGGAAGGAGGAAAACGAAGGAAGTAAACACGAAAGAGAAATGCATAAAACCCCTACCTTGAAAAATGTTGTCGAACGACAGTGTTGTGGAAAATGGCGTCGCAGGGTGAGGTTCCGTATATGCTGACGGAGAATGTCTAAGGAGGAAGCTGCATCTCCCTTCCTTTCACGCGAAGAGAAAATTGAAAGGCGGAACGTCATTGGCGTGTTCCCACATCGGTGCCTCCTCCATTGTTGACGAAGAAGAAGATGGAAGAATCCAGGTCGCCGAATCGACATTCCTTGACGAAGAAGAAGAAGAATAAGAAGAAGAAGAAGAAGTAGTAGTAGTAGAAGAAGTTCTTTAAAAACTCCCAAGCTCTCTTCCCTTACCCTCAACACCACAAAAGCCAACCCTTAACAAAATAATGGTTCAACATTATTTAATCAACCCAAGCTATGCTTTTCCAAAATAAATTCTAAAGTTGAATTCACATAATTAATGTGTGTGTTGGCTAGAGTTAATGAGGGAGAGAGTGAGGAAATGGAAGGTTACTCAAATAAAGATAAGTTTACAAAATTTAAGAGGGAGTTAGGGAGTTTAAGAGGAATGTGAAGGGGTGGGGTTCATGTGGGCCCACCTCACCTTTAATCCTCTCATGGGTGGTTAACTCTAAGTGGGTCCCACCCCTAACTCCCTTACATAGGTTATAACCACTTCAGAGAGGGGTCAAACTATTGTAACACAACACTTAATCCACTTAACAAGAAAATAAAATATAATTGTAACAATTATATTTCATCCCTCACATTTTTTTAAACAACTCCTCTCGAGAAAAAGAAACTCTGGAATGGGTCTTCCTAAGAAATTATCGGCATTGCGGTTCCATCGGTGACCTCGGATTTCGATTTCGTGCACTGGTTCAAAAGATAGAAAAACCCGCTCGTTCGTTCACTGAACGTACCCGAGCTAAACTTTGGAAATTGATTCCAGGCACACCGGATCTCAGAATCAGGCGCCGTCAAAAATTCCGTTCTTGTAAAATACCAAAGAAAATTTAGAAAACATTTCCCTTGAATTTTAAGGGTCATTACACTAGTATTCACGGCACCACCCGTCATTTGGTATATCACGTAACCACCCGTCAAATGTCCAAGTACCAATATAAAATCATAACACATACAAGAAATATAAAGGAAAGAAAACATTTCCACATTTCAATCACAACATATCACTTAAATATATTGAGATAAAAAATCTATTATCAAAACAATTTTCAATACCAAAATACATAAAAGAGTATATGGTATTTCTTTTCTTTTAAAAACATTACGGCTTGCTGAGAAAGACAAAGATCAAATAATTATCACGGTGGCGGAAAAGGTCGTTGTCACCGCTTACGTTAAAAAAATAATTATTTTTGTCATTTAGTAAAATTATTTGTAGAAAAATATTCCCTTTGAAATTTCAATGGTTTTTATACATCGTATAAAAGAAAGTCGTGTATTAAAACAAAATATGCCTCAATGAAAGGAGATTGAGATGAAGTCCCTTACCTCGTGTATGACTTGACTCGATCATTCTTTAATCTCCTAAATAATAAACTAAAGTTAATTTATATTTGCTTAATAACCTTTTTCAGGTTTATTATTCCTTTTATATCACTTATTACCATGTTATAAACATTATGTAATCATTTAGGTTAATAATGTTTGTTTTCTTCATATTTGTTACTTGTGTCAAAAATAGACTTCTTATAATTATATGTTGTTCATGCGGTGAATAGTTCATTATATCCCTAATGAAATTAATTATTTAGATATCATATATATTGTATATATCCAGTATATACATTTATTTATAATATTACATAACATTTAGAGGTAAGAAATGAAATGCACCGTTCATGGAGACGGTAAGCCGTAAGTATGCATGAACGCTACTTCCATTTATATTTCATATTTAGTGGAATTAAAACATAATGATAAATAGAAGTATTATAATTCCAGTATGGTATCATATATAATATCATTAAATCTATCCTTTATACATACCATGTATGGTATGAATGAGTCATATCACTTTGAGGGGGTGGAAGTCAACACTTTCTCTAATGAGATTATCACGTTTACCCATAATGGAAACCATAAAGGCATGATATAAATGGAAATTACAGAAGCATAAAGAAAACATAAACATAATATATATCATATATAAATACAGTTCCATCATAATGGCCACCAGGAGAGGCGGTAAGAGATAATCGAACAATCATCCTTTTGTGAGGCATTAGTTTTCCATCCACAGAAACATTATGTTATTCATCCATTATATGGATGTGTGTGTTAGTGTAGTTAAAATACTTCTCATAATAGCGTCCTAGTATATTTAGTATACTGATGTTGTTATAATAAAATGAATGAAAAGAGTTTAGGGGTTGTAGAAGTAAAATAAAAGAAAACAATTTAAGAGAAATCATTACCTTTAAATTGGGTATCTCCCTTGGGCTTGAACCAAAGGACTTCTTGAAGTGCATTATTCCTAAGGAAAGGATTATATAAGGAGGATAGGGATGTAGAGATATTAGTTGGGTAGATTTTGGATGAGCCAAATGGCTTGAGAGGTGTGAGTAATTGGTTAGAAATGGTCTCCTTTTATAAGGGAGAGGAGGGGATCTTTAGGAAAGTTTGAAAACATTATTTTATTATAAACATATATTCGGTTTCAAAAGGTCCAATAATCATTATAGTCAAAGATAAGATGACTAATATTATAAAAAAAAAAATCCAATCATAATTTGACATGTTTTGGATAATATTTTAATCATTATAATCTTATTTATTTAAATGATTAATTAATTAGGTAAATACTGCATCATTATTGTGTCATATATAATTTAAATTATTTGATGTATAAAAATTATTAAGAATTACCATGATGTAGGAAATATTTTTAGCTTTACAATTAATATTTATAGTAGAAAATAGGACTTATATAACACCATGAAAAAATTAATTACTAAAATATTTTTGTTAATGTAAACTTTGTCTTTACATTAAATTAATTAATCTAAATTGTCATTTTCACTCCCAAGTGGATCAATGGGGTCCCAAAATCAACCTAAATATTCCCATGGTCGTAAATGACTCAACCAATAAGTTTTGGACAAGTTTTAAGTTAATTTTGAATTATTATAATATTCTTTTAACCTTGAATTACCCTATTTACCTTTAATCGCGGTAAATAAAAGTCAAAAGTTATTATTCACTCCAAAATTATTTTCATCTTAATGAACAAAATTTTACTTCTTGATAACAACAATGTATTTCAGATTTTCTAAATTCAATTCATAGAAGTGTTAAAATTTCATTTAAATGAAAAAGTTGGTTTTTTTAACTACCACTAAGTGGTTTCATTATTCATCAAAAATTGAAGTTTTTCAGAAAAATACCAAAAATTCAGACTAAGCTATATTTGATATTCTGAATTTAAAAATGATGTCAATTTTTCCAAATTCCAAATATAGAAGTGTAATTATTTAATTTTAAAATAAATTTCCGTTATCAAAACAAATAGCGTGTTTTTTAGAAACAATAACTATCAAAAGATTGACACTTGTTTTTGTCCAATTTCAAAGTGAAATTAATTCCAATGACCAAAATTGGATTAAATGGTAAAAATATATTCTAATAAAACTTTAAACCAAATTAAAAAGATAATCTAAAAATATAAATAAATTAGAATAAAACATAGTTATGAAATAAAATACAATATTTTCACTATTCAATAAAAAATGAACTTTATCGGAGAAATTCCAAAAAATTACCCAAAGTAAATTTTGAAGTCCCCATTCTAAAGAAGGATTTTATTTGGTCAATTATAATTTTTTAAAGTAACCAAAACGATATTTAAATAGGGTTCGCCATTAAAAGGCAATAAATTGGCCTTTTAATGTAAATTATCCTTAATATTATATTCATTCACATTTTAAGCCTCTAAATTTTATTGGATAAATGTAAATACATTTAACAAACAAGTATAATCATATTTTAGTTAGTTTTGTTCAGTCCTTCCAATAAAACGGCTAGGGGTTAACGACCATTTAAAATAATAATATTATATTATTATTGTGCAACGTATGATTTCAAAGAAACACATTGTTGCATATCGGGTACGCTATCGAACATAGAAACCCTTTTAAAGTAAAATTAATATTTAATTCACAAATATTAATAAATATTAAAATCTATTATTCTTCATTTACCTGGGATGTTACAGTACTACCTCTATTTCTACCTTGTTTTCCATTCCCTATATTGAGTGGAATTCATCTACCTACACATACATTGATTTATTTTGAAAAATAATTTATTTTACCACATACCATTACTCTATATAAAGATATTTTTATAGATACTTATATATAATGCTATTCAATTTATTTATTGGTGAAATACTGACTATCCAAATACATGTCTTTTCAATATATAATTTTTTTTATTATTTTAAACTATTGACTAAACATTGAAGTTTTGTTCAATTAATTCATATGATGAATGTATTTTACTTATTTAGTGATAGGTGGGGCCTAAAATTGCTCCACAATGCATCGGAAGGTATTAGGGAATAAATCACAGTTTTTTCATAAATGGATACCGGTTTATATAGATATCTTAAAAATGGTATTGATATAACATAGAGGTATGAAGATATTTCCATGAATAAATGTAACATCTTCTCCCAAGGCCTTGATAATTCTTGGATTATGCATTCCATCACATTGAAATCTATAATTATTTTATATGTGTTTATTTATGTTGTTATAAAGGGATTAATTTCTTGAATATTCCATAAAAATATAGAATTATTTGAAAACCATTTACTACCTTCTATGTTATTCATTCCTTTTTTTATTCTATAAAATCTTTTGGAATTCATTTTCCTTTACTGAGTATTTTAACTCACCCTTCTAATATTTATTATTTTAAAATTTATAATGAAATCTATAACACATGATATGTCAAAAAAATTAGAATGTGTAGAGAAAATGTTATAGATATTGAAGAATAATAATGGGTTATGAGGATCCCAACATAGTTGAATAATTTTCTACTAATTGCAAAAAAATTACAAAAATTAGTTACTTTTTTCCCCAAATTATGCCATTCCATGATCATAAATGGTCTTGGAGATGTATAGAATAAAATAGATTCTATAAATCATGAAGTTATGGGATAGTTAATTCCATGACATCATTAATAGAATTAATGTAGGCTTTATATAATTTTAGGCGTTGGGATGTTAGTGGTGGATAATCTAACTGTCATAGTTACGATCAATGGTTTGTAAATTTAAGGTTGAAATTATTTTCAAAGGTATATATAACCTTTTTGTATGAATGATTATATACAGAATATTTTATTTTTTTGAGAATATGATTTCTGAAAATTAGAGAAACCTCTATGGATAAGTCTATGAATAGGAAAAATGTTGATTTTTTTAAATTATTGGTTTTTCGGCCTAATAGAAATTACACCCCGTTCAAGATATTAAAAAATTGATATGTATGTTGTTTTGATTCACATGTGTGTAATAAGACTAAATAGGATGGTTGAATATCAACATGGTCTTCACTCAGTTCATGAGGATTTTGTCAAAGAATGCACATATTGAATGATAGTCTTGGGGGATATACTTTGGGTGATTCAGATAAACCTTATGAACCATTATAAAGGATTTAAATATACACTTTTTAAACCTAATAAGATAATGACCATAGATTAAAAAAAGTAAAATGTAGATATTTATAAGTTAAGGTATATATAAATTTACATTTTATTTTATGGATAATAGTGAGTTAAGGTATATATAAATTTATATTTGATTTTACAGATAATGGTCATTTGAATTTTGGTAGCATAGATTCAATGACATTTAAAATTAGAATATTTTCATAAATTTAATGGTTGTTTAGAAACTTTAGTTTTGGGGATGATGAGGATTAGTGAAATAAAACTAAAGAAACATAGGTTAAACTAAGATAGGTATATCAAAAACTAAATGAAATTGTTACAGACATGATGGTGTTATATTGTGGGTTATATTCAGGTGTATTTTTTCATAATTCTCATACGATGGTAGTACATAATGTCCCATATTAACAATGTTTTTTTATAAGGGACGGTGTCACGAACCAACCCGGGTCGACCCTGAACCGGTCAGACGAGCCGATCCATGACATTTCCTGAGGGGCGTTCCTGATCCCCATGGGATGGAAACTAGTGTTGGGCATCAAAACATAACAATTGTGAATGATTTTTCCAATGAACAAAAGAAAAACAAATAAATAAAAACTGATGATAAAAAAATAAGAAGCGGAAAGAATGTAAAAATGCACATACCACCACGTGCCCTTCCAAAAACTGAAATGATAAAATAGGCATGGGCAGTAAAAATTCTCAGTATGGTTGCCAAGATAAACCAATGAATCCAAGAATCTCACTTCCTTAAATAGTCTAATGTCACATGTTTGAAATACAAATATAAAATTAGGGTTTCAACATTTTATAATAAGAAACATCTTCTTTCCATTTAAAGAAATCTGACACAGGATATATACAATTTCCAAAATCATTTGTCATTTTATAAAAAAACCAAAAAAAATATACCAAAGATGGGAAAAAGAAGAGTAGGTAAATAGTTAAATCTAGAAATAAACTATTATAACTGAAAGTGAACAAGAAATGAAAATAATTCAATAAATAGGGGTGATCCTAAACATCCCTTGAAGACCCCTAGATGTATTAGGATTGAAAACACCTGTCGGCGTATGGAGAAACTCTGATGTCTATAACCAACTGTCCTCCCTAAAACTGACCAAATCCAGTGGCAATGACCGCCTAGCCTAACAACAAATCTAGAGGGTAGCAACCCGTCTAATCAGAGTTGGTCAGAAGCCATAACTCGAACATCTAAAAGACACCCAGGAAACCATGGTACTATTAGTAATGGTGTCTATATAGGAGGTCCTTGCACGCATGACTCAGCTTACCATGTCATCACCACACTTGCCACCCCCAGACATGGACACTCTATACTATAACCCATAAAGGGATATTTCCCTACAGAGGTGGTCCAAAAATATATACACATGCATACATATGTCATATCTTCAAAGGTGTCAACCGGGCCATCATTCCATAAAATCATCAAACCCATTTGATACTTTTTTAAAAATTGATAAAGTTGTTAAATGGGCACATGGTAAAAAAACACCAAAGAATCAACACAAAGATTCCACTAAATCTAAAAGTGACAAACAGGCCTTTAACTTTTCATGTCAAAAAGTATTACCGAAAACATCACACAAACACTACTTTTTTTACAAATATAAACCGGAATATTCTCAAATATTTCCTTTCAAACCATTTTAAGAACCACACAAAGATCCCAATGTCATTTAGAATGAAAGAATCATTTTCACAAAATTACCATCCCCTTTCAAACCAAGCCCAAACGGACACCGAAACACTTTTCACCCATGATTTTCATTTCAAACATCATTTAATAAATCATTTACTCCTTTAGTAAAACATTTCAAAAGGACAAAAAAAAAAGCTTACATCACAATCTCACCAAGTTCACATGAGAATTCAATTTTAAAATCAAATGCATACCAAAACACTTAAGAAAATCTTCCTTCACACCTTTCAAAAACTAACTCGCATAATTTTCACAACAAAAAGAAATATTTTCACAATTAAAGAGATCATTTTCACTATTAAATAAACCACTACAAAAAATTATTAAGCAAATTTAAGAAGATACATATGGCCTAAAACACAAAAACTTACTCACGTCTTCTTTTATGATTGAATTAACATCAACACCACAGTAAAACAGAGTTTACAGTCCCCGCACGGTTTAATACACTAATTTCATAGATCATAAAAAACTAGTAAATGACACATTATGGGTTTTTATAAATTAACACACTCCATATCACATAACATGCTACAAAAATAAATCACACACATTAATATTTCTGGAAAACTATGTTCTCCACAAATAAATTAACTAAAGAACATGACAAATTAATTAGATAGTAAAAATCATTTATCACGTAATGTTCATAGACCAAACTGCCTATGAAAAATAAGAGAATTATTTCAAAAGAAGTTTTTAACGATTTTGAAAAATATAAAAACACTAAGATTAATTAATTACAATACCTTTGAAGGTGATAAAGATATTTAAAAATTATTTTGAAATACCCAAGTTCCATGGATTGTGAAGGAAAGGAAGAGTTCAGAAAACGCCTACCTCAAAGTCGTGCGACCACGACGTCACTTCAACGGAAGGAAGAACAACCCACTACAAAACAACCTCACACCAGAGGTGTTTTCGTTGGACCAGATAACTCATGCCAGCCAGCTAGAGGGTGCCAGAAAAGGGAAGAGTGGGGAGGTTCTAATGGCCAAAACATGGGAGAGGAAGGGGCTATCAGCTAGGGGGTTGGATGTGTCACTGATCGGAAGCAAAGAGAGCAGGGTTTGGGTGTGTTTCTGGCCGGAGGGAGAAGGATGTCAGCTGGAAAATCACTGTGTGGGAAAACCTAGCAAGAGTGCGGCGCACATCACGAAATGGCGAGGGGGTGTGTTGGTAGATTAGGGTTTTTTTAATTTTATAATAATAATAATAATAATAATAATAAAACCAAAGAAAATAATAATAGTAATAATAATAATAATACCATAATTTATAATAACAAAAAACAATAATAAAAAAATAATAAAAACAATAATTACAATAAAATTAATAATCATAAAAATTAATATTAATAATAACACAAAAAATAATAATACAAATAAAAATAATAAAAATAACATAAATAATAACAACAATAATAATAATATAACCAATAATAATAAAAATAATAATGAAAATAAAAATAATAATGATAATAAAAATAATATTAATGAAGAACATAATTATACTCATTTTCTTTTAAATAATAACATTAATTGAAGGGTTTAAAAAAAATATTATTTACATAAAATTTTTATTTGTTTTAAACATTGGAAAATTTAACGACACCTGAGATGAATGCGCAGCTACCACCAACCGTGTGGTGACCGCGCATGGGTTCGAAACCCAGTAAAATTATTAAACATCAAAATTTTTGACCTGCCCTAAAACCGCACATTGATGAGGTTAAAAAATTCCATGAAATAATAAATAAAATAAAATTTTGGCATGTGATAGATGGAGACATGACAACCCATTTTAACAACTGATACAATGGAAAATTTATTGATTGTCCAAAAGAACAAAATAATGTGATAAAAATTAGATTATTAAATTTTGTGATTATTCGTAACTTGCTATTGTGAATATTAATTAACAAACTAAATGTTTTTGAACATCCAAGAACACTAATGAAAAGAATGATTGATTGTTTATGTATTTTCATGTGTAAAAAAGTATTCTAGAATAAATGTTATATTTTCTAAATGTAAAAAATGACGGAGGAACAAGTCAAGGTAATGTTTCAAAGAAATAAAAAGACACTTCGTGTGTGGAAAAGGAGGGAATATGGAAACATGGAAAGGAATGATTAGAAAATTATCATCATGATTAGTGGAAAAGTTTTTTTCCTAGTAATGCATAATATATTTTGGTAGAAAACACATTTGAAATTTATCTTGGTAAATCATAGTTACCATCTGGAAAATAACTAAAATGGTACAAAGAAAAAATTTAGTTGAAAACTAAATGAATTTTTTTTTAAAAAGTATGAAAATAAGTGGTTTTGGGTTACAAAACATTATGTAACCCCAAATTACTTTATTTCCCACTTTTGAGAAATTTATCCTTGAATAGTGTCATAAAATTATTGATAATGTTGTGGGAATTTAAAAAATTACTATTTCTATCACATATAAAACAATATCAATTCCACAACATTTGTCCACAAATTCCAAATCCTTAACTCTTTCAAATATATACCATAGTCTCTTCTCAACCCACATTTAATGTGTAAGAAGACATAATTTTTCTATATTTTAATGATAGTTATCCTTAAGGTGTTATCGATAGGAGGACATTTAATAGGAGAGGAAATGCTCTCAATCAATCGCTTATATCTCTTTTCTTACTCGATAATAAAAATATAATATATACATTAAATTATAATAAAATGATATTTATTTATATATTAAAATTTAATCAAACTAATGTTGTATCACTTTTCCCTAATCCTCTAAAACTATGAGAAAAAGGAATAGGTCGACATGCATTTGTCTATGGCCTCCATGAATGAAATTTTCTAATTTCACATAAATTCACAAATTAGATTATTTAAAAAACTAATTTAATATATAGAAATTATATTTCCTAAATAATTAATATATTATGACATTATTATTGAATATTCTATATGCGAAATTAATATTAGATAGTCATAGTAAACATAACTACCAACAATGGTGATATTGTGGCACTTTTCTCAATTTGAGTCCATTCTGGGATAACAAATGAGAAATTTTTTTGGTAATGTAATAATAAATGAAAGAAAACCATGATATTTATGATATTTTAATTCTCTTTTAAAACAAATTTGACCATATTCAATACAATGATTATTTTTCTGAGAAATCTATTGAACAAGTTCATGTAACAATCACATTAAAAAACTACTTAATAAATTACCAACACTTGATAATAAATATACAACATAAAAAATATACATGGAATATTTTCATAATATATTTTTTTAATTAAAATAATCTAATTATTAATATATTAGGTGTACACATAGAATTAATATGGACAATAGGAAAGGGTTATTTGTCTTAAAATTCACTCCATGAGACATATTTGTTATTACCCATCAAATTTAATTTTAAGGTGTAGTTACTATCACATTGATTACATAGTTGGACATTAATGTTTCATTAATTTGATTTTAAAGTCTATATCTTCATCCCTGATTTATAACCTTTTGATTCTATTGTTACCAAATTACATAATGGTTTTCCATATCAAATTATTTTCATTGAGAAATGTTTAGTATTGTAAACCTAGTTTCATTTATATGGTTTGTAAATTACCTATTTGTTATGTTGTTACTTTTATTTATTTTTACTCATTATATTTAATGATAAATTTAATTATCTCTCTTTAAATGAATTTTTATTGATTTATTACCTAAGCCATCATGGATTTTGATGACACAAATATCATTTCTTTGAGTTATAATGTATCTTGTTGAACTTATTAGTTGAATTAATTATTCCATCTCTGTGACGTTTTTTATTCATGGATAAAATTTTAAATTATATCATTCTTATTAAATTTAGACTATTAGACTCGTCAAAATAAATTACTATTTTTTTTCTTTCCTAATCATCCAATATGTATATGTATGACTTCTTTATATTGCCTCACTCTTTTAATACCTTATTTTTCATTCCATAGATTTATTGGAATTCACCTAGACACACATACAAGGATTTATTTGGTAAATTTATTCTATTAACACATATCATTTTTATATATAACATTAGTTTGAGAGAATATTATATATGAAAAATCTCATTTATTGATTGGTGAAATATTATCAATATATATACTTGTCATTTCATCATCGAGTTTTATAGATTAACATAGACTGTTGATTATGTAATATATTTTTATCCATTTAATTCATTTGATCATTGAAATAGTCATAATTATTGTTTAATGGGTCCCTTAATTTACCCTTTATTTATCAGTAGGTATCGTAATATAATCTAACATAGGAATGTAGTGTATGATTACCAATATTTTTTAGATACCATTACCACAGTATTGACAAAAAGTGGATTTATTGGATCAATTTCATGGTATAATATAACTTCTTTGGAATAAGTATTTTCAATTTAGAGACATTATGCAGTCCATCATGATGAAATAATTTATTTTAGAGACTGTGTTTATATATATTGGTAACCATATATTTGTTTCATGATAATGAAATCATTCATATAACATTATTTGATTCTCATTTAATCTTTCCATATTTTTAATTCATTGTTTATACAATAATATCATCTAGTATACAATTTCCATTACTAAGATTTTTTTCAAACCCTTCTTATGTTTTCATTTCCCCAAGTTATAATTAAATATATTAGAGATTATATTTCTAGGAAAAAGTATCATTTTTGGAAAATTTATCAGATATTTTGAATAATTTTTATATACTATGTAGTTCATAATGTAGATGGAAAATTTACAATAGCTACGAAAGACATGGGCATCAATATTAATCGAAATTCCATAATTATATGAAATTTCAATCCTATAAATTTCTGGGAATGTTTGAAACACAATGTTTTCTATTAATTATATAAATATTGGATTGTTATGTATGGGAGAATATTGGATGATCTACCACTAATTATAGCTATGAGTCATCCAGTGTAATATTGGAAGTTTCCTTACCATTATTTTTCCTATGTAACAGGGAACCATTCCAATGATGTTTTCAGTGGTTTCATGGGAAGTGCCTCAACAATAGATGGTAGTCACTTGAACCTATGGTGGACCATCAATGTCATACAAATATTCATCAACTGGGACCTTCAGGAAAGATTATTGTAGTGTTAGTGGTTGAGAGAGTCAATTTTTCACTCTTTAGTGTTTGAGGCAGTGGGGGTTGGAGTTAGCCACATGAGCTATGAGAGAGGTGTTCAATGGATCATGAATGGTTACATACCCCAACATTAAACTCATATATAATGGATTTGGATAGACTAAAAGAGAGTAAACTCATCCTTTTTAGTCACTTTCTATGATTCCAATTATTGATGAAGATTGTGGAGGGAGAGAGTCCTCCATGGAAACTCTGGTGTGGAATATGGGGCTAAAACACAAATATTATCCCTCTACAAGATTTGTATAAGGGTTGGTGGAATCATTGTTATTATAAGATGAACTCATGTATAATATGGAAGTGGATAAATTAGGTACTTACACCCTACATGATCTATACTTATGGGGACCCTGGTATGGCATCAAGGATTAAATATCACAAAGAGCCATTTTCTGGTTTAGGAAGATGGATTCTTATATTAGATTAGTGGACAAGGGTGTTGATTAGCCACTGTTGAACGACCTATATTTGGTAAATAAATGAGGGATATCATGATATATGGATGATTTAAGAACTATTGAATGGGTTTATGTGTATAGGATTATCAAGTGTGGGTGCCCATGATAGGTAGTAACATTTGGGGGATCCCTCCTTCCAGTACTGATATTCGAAGTAACATGTATAGTTTATTTCAAATTAATGGGAATGTATTACAATTTATGTACGTATGTGAAGAACCATTGTGTCTCCTTATTTGTTGATGAATCTATGAGTGGTTTCTCCTAGTAAATAGTTTCAAACAAATATTTAGTATGGTTCATATGATTTGGAATCCCTTTATAGTATATTTTAGAGTGAATATATCCCTATAAAGAAATGTTTTATTGGGTTGATGGGAATATGATCCACCAGTAGGATTAGAAAAATTTATAAATATGGCCTAAAGAGGATGGTCTACAGGATGACATAGTCCTCAGGAGAATGATACAATGATTATCTGATGGGAATATGTACATTTGAGTGGTGGTCTGTTTTTGTTTTGAATATATCCCAATGAAGATATTTGACTTTTGGATATCTTATTAGGATTTTATTGTGAACCTCAATATGGAATCCTAGATATCATCGATAATATAAATCAAATATCATTTTGTTTGAGGTTCTCATTTTCATGTTATGTGGAGGTACATTACCACATGGTTAAAATCATGTGAAAATGATGCTGCAATAAAATTTTACATCATGTTACTAAGTAATTTTTGTATTGAAAGGGGTGAAAAAAGGTGATTTAGTTGGTATTATCCATATAATGTTATCATGTATTAGACCAAATATGTGCATCATGTAAATATATAGAGATATTTTGGGCTTACACCCTGTAGGAGGGATGTGGTGTTTTTTGACAATGTGGAGAGAATTACAGGGGATTACAAATGAATGGGAGGCACCTTGGTATAGTTGTTCAACTGATAATTAATTTATATGGGTAATTAAATCATCAAGTGAACCATCATGGGTGTTATACAATATAAGGATACAAGATACAATTGAGTATATTTAACTATGGAAAATTACTCCAATATCCTTTCAACAGGAACCCTAATTATCAATAGAATAGAGGATTTTGGTCACCCTATGTGTTAAACTTATCTAACAAGATATTTATGAAGAATCATCTTATCATGGAATCAAATGATCTATGGGATTCCCAATGGTAAGAAATATTTGATCATTCATGTGGAACAGTTATGGAGTAAGCATGGATTGGGTATTTTCAGGCTCTCCATTGTGAAATGGGGAAATGGGTTGGAAAATTCCATATAAATTAGTTGGTATATGGGTTAATACAAGCCAAAGGAGCTCATTTCTGGTGGTAGAATCACAAAAATTATTTTTCTATGTGTTATTAATATTGATGGTGGATTTTAATAAGGTATGATCCCTGATGGGTCTTCCACTTTGCAATTACATGGAGGAGGTGAGTACAAAAATGAAGTTCATGTTGGGAGATGGTCTAATTTGGAATCTCATAAAAGTGTAGGTTTCATGTTTCAATTATGTAGGAGGATGGTAATGATGTTCTATGAGAATAGTGAGTATGATAAAGTAGATATATTTTGCATTATTTTTGAAAAAAATCATCATTAACGAGACTTAATAAGAGTCATTACTTTAAAATGATTGGGAATTACCTATAATATTTTCCATTTCTTCATCATTGTTCACCCTACATATGTACTTTTAATTTCCTCCCATACATGTATTTTTTTCAAAATGGGAGCATTGGTATTAACAAGGATTATGTAAATTATATTATAATGTGTAGTCGATGGGTGGAAATTTTTTGACTATGGAGTTTGTTTGTAGAGAATTCATATGATCGGGTTACAGCATATAGAGTGAGATATTATGGGTGATACAATCATGGAACCATGAGGCAGGCAAGCAGATGTAGTTCTCCCCGGACTTATGGGTTAATTGTGTGGATAATAACATCAAAAAATAACTATCATTAGGTGAGTTTCTATTGATGCTTTCATAGCACAAACCAAACATTAGATGGTTTCATGGGAAAGCTCATATGCACCAAGAATGTGATCATGTAATCATTTTTCATTTGGTGAATTAATTTATCTTCATTGTGTGTTTGATACTTATATTAAATAATGATTTCTTTTCATCAGAATAATGAAGGTGTTGACAAAGATAAATAAATATATTCATATGGGAATAAGTGATGAAGTATTATGATATATGTTTTTTCATATGTTAAGAAATTTCACCATAGGAATAAGGGGTATGTGTTATGGTCTACTGCATTTTAAATGTATCTATTATTCGAAATTTTGTTATTTTCCTACCAACTATACTATGAAATTAAAAAATTATGATCTATATATGGAAAATGAGAATGTTGAATTCCATATATTAAGAACATTATAGATAAGTCTATTTTAGTTCAATGTAAAAAATAAAATCACAAAATATATATATATATAATTTATTATTAGAAGGAAAATGGGTTTTAAGTGATAAGAGAAATAATGACGAGGATCTAAAATACTTAATAGATCTCCATTTTATATTATATAAATTTAAAATCTCTATATTTACTTGTAAGTATCTATAATATATTAAGAAATATTTTCAGAACTAGGCACAATGGAAAAGTGAGATTCGGAGGCCCGATGAGCCTCGATGTTGATATAATAAAAAAATATTATATAATGGGAATGTTTTTTTTCTAAATAATATAACAACTAAATAATAGTAAATTCAATAAGAAATATTATATTACCATTATGATTGGAATATGGGTTTTACACTAGGTGAGACATATACTTTTTCGATAAAATTTGTTTGTATAAAAAGTGGTCATGACAGAAATAGTAAATTAATTATTTTATTTATTTTACCAGACATAAATCAATGTATATAACCCTAGTTATATAAATATTATATGTTAATCCACATAGACATGGAAAAGTATATGAGGGATAGTAGGAGCATTAATGGAAATTGAGATTATAGATCAACGATCATATTACTGTAAGGATATCCTACAATGGAAAAGATTATGGATATCACTGTTGTTAGCAATGAAAATTTTTTCTTCATCAGGGATTGATCCAAACCCACAGTAGGGATTTTTTAATTTGAATTATTTACCAATTTTATCATCCCATGATGAATGAAATTAGATCCACCAGTAGATTGATTCATGTGTCACTCATTCATGCGAGGTTGACTTTATCACCCAGGAGTTTTGGTCAATGATATTATTTGATTCATCATTATTCATACAATGTTATAACATAAATTAATTTAGTATGAGCTGAAACATGGCTGAGGTTTGTTCCCCATGTTATTTTTTTTCTATTTATTCCCTCATTCATTTCATGATCATGACTTTTACTCCTTTGGCCATTAGATTGACTAATGTAGGGTAATCAATTTTTTCATTACCATTAATCACAACAAGGGATCGATACCACTAGTTTGAGATCTTGATAAGTGGAGTGTTCTTGGTGCAATAATGATGATGGAATATTGGATTTGGATTGTGTTGAGATTTAGAGATCCCCTATGGGAGGTTTTTGGCAACTCGGAATAATTTAGTTATGATTGATGATTTCCATGAAAATTTGTGGCCAAAATATTCTCACTGAAAAAGGTAGTGATTAGTAAATTCTAGATCTTAAATTTTCAGTTCATATAGTGGTGGAATTATAAGAGATGGTGGTGCAAACACCAGGCATAGAATAATTATGTCATTTTATAAAAATCTGATCTACAGAGCGTGTGTTCATATAAACACATTCTATGTAGTCACTCTTTTGAGATACTAGGGGTTTATGAGTAGAGAAGAAATATCATGAACCACATGATAACTATAACACAATTGGTGACCCATTGTTGGACGATCATCTTGTACCCTAGGATTACACGGTAAAAAAAATGGCCAGTCACACATTCATGGAAAGAGTACAAGGTCATAGAACAAAACTCATACATGTCTAGCTATATGGGTATGACTTGAAGTTCACTGGAATGGCTAGATGAACATGGGAAAAGAATGGTAGCACACTAAGTCCCTACCTGAACTCTACATTCCATGTATCCATAGAGAACATTTTATATATTTTTAAAATCATATTCCATGTGATATTGTGATACATGGTAAATATCATGTTAGGGGAGACACATAGTGTTCCCCCATTACACACACTATACATTTTCCGGGATAGGTTAAGGACCTCCAATCATAAAATTATACATGTATTAGTTGAGTGTGATCCCTCGACCCATAACCTTGAGAGAATATTTTTTAATTACATCCTAAGAACGGGATTTTGATACCATATATAGGTTTTTAATTGGATATATTTTCATAAATCCCTTAATATAACTATGGTGGGATCCCCTACCACTTCTTCACATTCCCTATGCGAAGTTCTAGGAATCATCATGATTATCATACATAGGTATAGGATCCCCTAATAATTTAACTATTCAGGATGGGGTTTATGTTGTCCCCTATAAGAACTAGGTGTGTTCTACTACCTATCACTGATAATACATAGGGATCCAATGTGTACCTATTTCACTGGTCATAATGAGAATTTCTTCTCAAATGAGTACCATTAGTGATATCATGGCTCATTGAATGAGTTCTTCCAGATGACTATAACCATGAATCAATAAGGAAAATCCTATAGATGGAATTATGTTTGAGACTTTATAGAGACATTGAGTAATTGATGAGTATATCGGGGGTTTTTTGTTTTATTTATATGTCCCATATTCTATTCAACATTATTATGTGATGATTAGATGATGACTATCTAGATTCTTATATGTGTTATTTTGGAGTGCCTAATTGAGTATTGTTATACTCACTTATACATGGGATCTAACCTCACATATAATTTCTTATGTAGACTATAAGCCTTTTTTAATGTGTCTTATAAGGACTAGGAGTTATTAGTTCTTAATGATCTAGGTAGACCATTGTTTATGATAAGTGTTATATTGAAATAAATCCCCTCTTTCTTATCAGGTTGATCTCTTCTTTCACTTTTGGTGGGATTTTATTTGGATCTCTATTATTTCTATTAAATTTAACACACTATAATGTAGGATATATATTATTCATGTGTTACGATATCTATTTTACTATAGAATTAATCATTTTATGGGTATTTTTAATGTGATTCTATTTACATGTAATTTTGAAAAATCCTTCCAAGTGTGATAACTACCTTCTATGAACTCGAATCCATCAATTGTCAAATTTTAGGAGGTCTTGGGGTGCCAAATATTCCTTACACTAGCCATTTAAGACCTGGTAGGACGAGTTGTGATGGAGTTATATTAGATAATTTTAACTTAGAACAAGTGTTCATAGATATGATAGTTGTGTGATTTCATTTTATAATAATTTAAATAATGTTAAAATGACCTGAGTTCAGATTTTAATCTAGGGAATCAGGTGTTACTATGGTGGATGATATATCCATTCACCTAGAATCTGAAAACCATCATGTTTACTTGACACATGTTAGTTGTAGGGAAAATCCAATGGTATATGAATAATATAGGTTGTGGTTTTAGTTTCCATGTCCTTATAGATTCGTCTCCCTAGATATACTCATTTCCCATGGTGAGTCATGATTTCATATCATGATACCTCCACGAACATAGACAACCATAGTTCTACATCAGGATCAAGATAATGGTTAACTGGGTGAATGGATTTTGTGTATGGATATACATAAGATGTGGTACCTCTAGGTTATTTTCCCATTTACCAAGCAACCATTGACTATAAATTTATGCTATATGTTCTAGTTGAGGATATAAATATGATAAGTGGATGTTATGTGTTTTAGAGGAAGAAACCTCTTAGGGTTTGGTGTGATATAGATTCCTAAGAAGCTGTGGATTAACTAAATTATATTAACCATGTTATCAACCTTATAAGGACACCTCTATATAATATGGTGGTATTATTTTTGAATCTTCTACTGGGATATGTATGGTGAATATTGAATTTTTTGACTATGACACGTGATGAGATGACACTTTCTTGGTCAGGTTTTACGAAACTCTTCGGGGAGAATATTTATCCCGCCACGTTGCGACCGAGGCGCATCCATGAACTTATACAGCATCGATTGGGTATCATGACCATGGTGGAGTATTATTTGAGGTTCACCAACCTATCATGATACTCTCTATATAAGTTTCATGTCCTTTTCATATGAGAACTAACCTTTTGTAAAGTCCTATGTAGATATATTAATTCTATAGTGATATCATTTTTCATTTCAACCTATACTGGAGTTATTCAAAACGACTTAGTGGTGTAGAGATTTTTAGGGGAGAATAAGTCAAAAATTATACCTAGTGTTGGGAACACAATATTTGGGACCTCACTAGATAGTTGTTGGTGGAAAATTTAGGGATCAAGGAATGTGAGATGCTTTAGGAGATGATCCCAATAAAAACAGTCTGCATTTTAGTGATCTCAAAACTACTCAATTCATCCATGAGAGACATGTTGTTTCTCATTCTCCATATGGGGAATTCTCATATGGTATTTTCATACCCAATTTATAGATAACATATAGATGGTTTATGGGAAACCCTTTAATAGATAGAAAAATGGGAAGGGGGGTTCTTCGGTGGTGTAAATAGTTCATGATTAGGTAGGGCAGTCATGGGTTAGAGATGTTTTGACATATTTCCACTACCTCTATTGTGGTCCTCACTAGGCTCAGAGAGTAGGTAGATAGGGATGATGATAGGTTATATCCATATATTAATATGAAAAAAAAGATCAAAATATGACTATATTTAGAATAGTCTTCTTATCTACATTAGTAGTAGTACTGATAGACATATGAGTGGTCCACTCTTTTTATTTGACATCTATTATCCTAGACATATAGATTCCATTTGAGACCATGGATCAACTCTTTACTCTATAAGGCTCCTACAAAAGGGAATTTAGTGATCCAATGCATCTTTTGAAAGTTTGGATTGACTCTTAGAGGGTACAAATTCTTATGGGATCTCATTTTTGTACTGATGAGGCCATTTAAAATCATATTAGCTATGGATTTCCTATAAAACATTCATGGAAACATTCACTATTTTAGGTGGAGGATTTTGTGTATCTAGTATGATGGGATAAAATTTTACTTCATTGGTGAGAAGAAAAATCTGGAAGTACAGGATTGGTTCATATATAGAGTAATAATACTGATTACTCATCATTTGGCTAGTATTTTCCAAAGATTAGTAGATACATTAGGATTTCGGTTTTCTTGTAGTGTTAGAGGAGAATGAGGATGTTTTGGCCTTTCCTACCCATTGATATATAGAAATTTATATAAACGTTCACCCATGGAATGCCTTAATATCTATAAAATTATATCAGATGTATCTAGTAGATAGTAGATAGATGATGGTTGAGTTAGAGGACTTGTAGAGGAAGGGAATTGTGAGACCCAATGATTAACCCAAGGAAGGCTTAGTTTTTTTCACCAATTAAGAAATCAGGAGCTTAAAATTATGTGTAGAATATCAACTCTTGAACAAGGTGAACATAAATAACCACTTCAATCTGTTGAGTGGGGAGAAATGGTTCTCAATGATAGAAATTACTCAGGTCATCGCCAGTTGGGATTACAGTATGTGGATTTATAAACGAAATAATTCCAATGTCTCTATTGAAATTATCTGTAATTGGTGATTCCTATCACTGTGAAAAATTCCCAAGAAGTGTTAATGGGAATCATTAATGAGATATTTTAGAATCTCATTGAACAGTTTTTGGTGGTTTTTATAGATTACATTATATTTTACTTGGTGTGTGAGGATTATAATTTTAGACACATGATGAAGTTCCAAAACATATTTTGTGAGCATCAAATTATATGGAAGCTCTATAAGTGTCATTTCTTGAATTGAGAGGTAAAATTTCAAGGAAATGCCATCTCAGTGGAGGGATTGGTAGTGAAGCTAGTAAATTTTTTTGTGATTCTATTTTTGGATCCTCACTGGAGAATAAGAGAGGTGTGGAGATATTTTGGGTTTTCATGATATTGTGGGATTTCATTCATGTGAACTATAGGATATTAGAAACCCTTCATTCTTTGACTAGTAATGGGTATTTTTTCATGTCGAGTGAAAGGTTCCAATTGGATTTTTAGGAGCTATGGGAGAGGTTGATGGGTACCCAAATATTGAGAACACTAGTGGAAGGTGTTGATAACATAGTGTTCACTGATTCATTTATGACTACAAAAGGTTTTCCTAAGATGTAGAGGCATGAGGTGATTTCATATTGATCCCAATAGTTGTGACCTCAAGAGTATAATTACACAGCATGTCAACTAGAGTTGCAAGAAAAGGTTTTTCCACTCATGATTTGGTGAAACTACATTATGGTTGAGTGGATTATCACTTATTACAACCTTAATATTTTATTACATATATTCTAGTATATGTATCATAATTTGAGATAGATGTTGTGGCTAGTGTATCTACTGGATTATGACTTCTAGATAACCTATACTCCTAGAAAGGGGATTGTGTTTTCAAATTCCCTTAGTTGGATATATTGGTCACACTTGTTGACTAATGGTTCAGGGTTTTTAGTCTCATTTTAGTTTTACATGGTGGACACTGATGGTTCCTCATACCTATAGTCAATGTTTGATACCCCCGTCACTTCTAAAAAACATTATGGAGGCTTAGCTTATAGATACTAACTATGAGACCCTACGTACCTAAATACCCACTGGATGAGTACATGATGAATTATCATATTGTATGGAGCACCTCATCCTTTTCAAAGGACGATTAATGGTAATAGTGATCATTCATAAGGATTTCCTTATGGAGTTTCATACATACATCACCAAATTATATTTTGTTGTGGAAACGATGTAACATGAACTAAGACATTAGTTTTAGTGGAAAGAGAAAATGATGTTTTTAGCGGATTTTGTATCTTGATGCCTCATTTTTCTGTAGATGAATGATGAGCACCAAGCTATAACAAGTTTTTCTCAACCATTTGATGTGCAGATTAGTATTGGGAAAATATATCAATAATATTCATGATGGGGATTCCACAAATATATATTAGACCTTATTCCATCTAGGTGATCATATAACAACTCACCATGTTGACCCACATCCTATTTATTTGATAGTACAGTTCATTATGGAACATTAGATGAACATGTGCATAGGAGATATTCCACATTCACGAAGTCCCCTCTATGACCATATTATACTATGATGATTTTTAAATCATGATTATTGGTAGGATTTCATGAGTACAATATGAATGAATTGTGTTTCAACACTTTTCTGATCACCATGAAAATGTCCAAATTAAGCAGACTATTTAAATCATAGAGGACATTCTAAGAGCATGCATGTAGGACTTTGTACATAGTGGTGAAGATCATATACCCATAGTGTATTTTTGGTACAAATAATTGAAACTATTCCACCATCAGTATGACACCATTCAAGACCTTATATGGAATACCATGAAAATTGAAGCCATGTTGGGCTAATCTGGGTGAGTTAGTTCACATGGTAATAGAGTTTTTATGAGAAATGGTAGATAAGGTAAAGATCTTTGCAGAGTGGAATAGGATTCCCATAGGTTTTGGAAGTCTTATGTGGATTGAAGATAGATGTAATTTCATTTCAAGGAGGATGACCAAGTATTCCAAAAAGGTCTCACATTGATCTATATTTTATATATTTCTTCAGGGTTAAAAGATATATCAAAGGATAATTCCCCCTTTAATGATATTTCATATATTTAATGAGGTGGTATACCCCCTATACCAACCACAAAAGTTGTATCAGGTACACGATTCCATCCACGTGTCATATTATAAAAGTTGTATGCATGAACCATTTCATTTTGTTAACTTTTGTGAGAAGAGAATCAAGGATGGAGATTATTTTTCTTAGTACCCAGTACGGTTCAAGGATCAACAAAATATGATTCACCATGTGTTAGTGATTCACATCGTCCATGTTTGGTGGAAACACAAGAGAGTTAATGAGAGCACAATGGATAGAGATACACATATTCAATCTCACTTCACGCATCAATTTTAGTATGATATTTTTATTTTTAAATCCAATGACCTATAGTTTGGATAATTTAATATATATGTTATTACATTGTATTAATTTTGAAAATATTAAGTAAAATTATCATATACACGCATAAAATGAGTGTTATATTTTGGGGCCCATTGACCATCGGTGCGGATATAATAATATTATTGGATATATTATTTGATGTGTATTAATTTGTTATAAATAATGTAATAACTACCAAACACGGAATCAAATGAGAATTATATCAACTCCACTGAATCTAGAATGAGGGTTTTACCTAAGGATAAACATAACTTTTTTGGGTATTGGTTGTTTAGATAAAAATTGTTCATAGGAGAATTAAAAAATTAATTAATAAATGTATTTTTTATTTATTTACCATGACCAAGATCCCTCTATGTAATCCTAGTAATATAAAAAACATTTGGTAAGAAACATAAAACTAGAGAAATAGAGGATAATATGAGAGATCATTTTTATATGTCAAGATCATGGATCAACAATCATAGTACCAAAAGGATCACCAACATTAGCAGAGTTTATGGATCTCAAAAATCAATAAAATCGATGATTCAATATTTTTAGTGATAGATTAAAATACAGAAGTGGGAATATGTTTTCCCCTAGTTTACTATCCCATTTTATTATCCCACAATGAACATGAATCAGATCAACCAACGCATATAATCACAGGAAATTCATGGTTGAGGGATCATGCTTCTTTTCTTTGGATTTTGGGTATTGATATTATTTATTTCAAGGCACATTATTATAAATTCTAATTGAAAATAATCATGATAAAACCTAAAAATTATGAAGTTACTTCCCCTTGTTATTTTTTTTGTTTTCTTCCACATTCATCACATTATCATCACTAATATTCACCTAACCTATGGTTTGACCAATACTTGGTAATCAATTGATGGTAAATTTTTCTTCAACATAACTGATCGATAATATTGGTTTAAGAAATAGATCAATGAAGTTATTGGGGGTGAAAAATTATTTTTTATAATCATATTTGGATTGAAATTGGATTTAGATATCCTCGGTCTATCAGTTTTGTCATCCCAGTACCACGAATCAACATGTATAGATTTCTGAGATAATTCGTTCCTAGAATCTAATTAACATTGATGGAAGGGATTGGTTGTTACTAGATCTATTTTTATTTTCATATTTGGAAGAGGGATTAGATGTGCTATATTTACACATGTCTCATTAACAACATTTTATACATTCTAGGGAAATCCCAACTTATAGTGTGAAGTACTAAGAACACATGTTTTTTAGTCCTTGTTCCACTTTATCAATGGGGTTTCTATAAAGAAACAAATACCACACATCATGCAACATGTTTCACACACCTTGTGACCATGTTCTGGTGTCTCTACATGTCCCAGATGAGTAAATGGGAGAAAAAAAATCTAGGAACATGGGATTGAAATGTGTACATAGGAATTCTCCAGATCATGGAAAATTCCAAATACACAAGCCATGTTGGAAGTTCATGACAACGTCTAGATGAAAAAGGAACATGTGAACAATATGCAAAGTGTTGGACCACCACTACACTACATGTATTTTGATAATAACATGATATGTGATATGGAGATACATTGGATGAACTGAGGTAGGCAAGACAAACCATCTACACATAGTAAAAAAGTGTACTGTTTTAGGGAAGGTTGTGGCCCTTCATCTATTACTTTTGGATGGGTATCGGTTGAGGGTTTTCCCTTGGTCCATTCCCATGAGGGTATTTTATGGAATTTCTTCATGAGTACAGAATATTCAACTGTATATACTATTTTTCAGGCCATGTATTACATTGATAACAGTTCACCCAAATTATCAGGTTGGACTATTTTATCAGTTTTGGCGGCCTTGAATTTGGTCCTTTATTCCTTTAAATAATTTTGACATACTCTAATTTTGGATAGATTTTATGAAATTAGTATTGTATCAACACCACTTTATCTTTTAGAATTTTATAGGTATTTTTAAATGGGTGGATGTGTAAAAGTAAATAACTTAATGCCTCCCATGTGGGAGACATTCCTTCTTGATTCTAGAAATCAACTTGTATCCTATTAGAGGTGGGATATGGGTGTCTCACTCAAATTACCTCTATATATGCATACCCAAATAGGATAGGTTGTGATAATAAAAATATCAATTCATCCAAAAATTATAATTTGGGTTTTTCAAGAATCTCAGATCTTCCCATCAAAGGTTACGCCATCTTTACCAAAATAGTATAGTTAATATTCATATATATATTATATTCCTAAAGAATAAGTCAAATAGAATAATGGGCCTCCTCCTCTTCATTTAATTCTCTAGTTTTCCTAAATATGTATTTTCTTATTAATTTCTATTTTCCCATTATTCTTGGAAGATGTTGTTTTTCAAGAATCTGTAGGTTTTTCTTCTCTATATTAATCACATTAATAAGTAATATCCCACTACTAATTTGGTCTATAATATTATTTTTGACCACATTGTTGGTCTAGAATGATGGTTATCAAGACAACTTTTTATTTTTTCAGTTGTAGCTCATAGTGGCAGAACCATCAATCCCCTTGGTCAAAAATTCTCCCCTATCATTTTTTATGGTTCAAGATCCCTAGATTGGTTTTTGTTCCTCCTCCTTTACCCCTTCTCATCTAGATTATACTGATACAAAATACCCCTTCATGGTTGCACATGTTGGTTTATTAAGACATTATGGGATTTTTTTTGTGGGCGTAGAGGAAACATGGTCTTCTTCAAGATGCAGTTTCAACCCTTGGATATATTTCAATCATTCGATTATGGTATGTTGGTTTCATGTTTTATCTCTATGATTCATCCTAGAATTTTTAACATAAAATTAAGATACAAATAATTAATATTTATATTGGCGTGTTTTTGATTGAATTTTGTTCATTCAGTTTATTATATGGTTTATTTTTATCCATGAAGATGGTTTGTTTTTAATGGATGGATCTACTCGGCAATGGGTTTCTCTTGTTGATACTGTTTGGTTTGAGAAATTTTGTTCTCCTACCTCTAGCTATAATTTTTTATGTTCGAGTTAATTGGAGATTCATGATAATTTCTAGTCACTAGTTTGATTTGGTGTTATCAATGGAAGTAATTTTTTTCCACAGTGGTTTAAATAGTGAGAAGTAATTAGTGATGAGGAAGGTGATCTATTAATAGTTATAGATATTAATAATGACATCAAATGGTGGGATCCTTCTATATGTGTAGTGTAAGGATCTATGTTACCTCAGCCTCCACAACTACTCTAGGTGTTGTAGATTGAATTTTAAATTGTGGTTTGAATTTTTTTTACTATAATAATTCCTCCCCAAAATTGAAATTTGTTTTAAAATAACCATAAAACTATTTTAAAATGGATGATACTTATTGAATCCTGGTGTTTAAAATCATTTTATGAGGTAAAAAATAAGAAGATGTGAACAATTAGTAATATGGTTTTGTTAAAATTTGTTTGGAGGAGGATTAAAGACACTATTTATTTATATGAATTGTGTGTAGATAATGATAGATTTTCAAAAGATATATTCATCATTGAATATTAGATTCCATTCCATGTATATTATTTTATTATATCATGATAAAATACAATTATTGTGTGTATGTTCATGATAAATAGAAGAAAATAATTCATTCATGAAGGGAATTTTTTTCATAGTGATTTTAAGAGTTTAAATAATTGAAGTTAAAGAAAAAAAATTGAGGTTTTAAAATAATTACATAGAAGACCAATGATTGCAATTTTATGATGCAAATATTAGTGATCTGGCTATGATTTTTAGGATAAATTGAAACTGTACTTTGGGAAGCATTAAAGAAGACAATTAACTATGAGATCATAAATTTTTTTGAAGGCATTCAAAATAGAAAAGTAATGATCCTTAAATATTAATCAAAATTTTCCTATAAAATTATCGATAAATTGATTGAATAAATATTGTAAAAGATCACCAAATATCATTTTTGAGAATGATAACTATATGTAAATAAATAGAATTTTCAAAGAGGATGGACATTTTTTCCATATGGTCAATTGAGATGAATATTTGAGGACCTAAAAAATATATTCCAAATAGGTAAAATAGTTTGTTTTAGAAAATAGTAATATAGTTTTTTTGGTAAATATCAATATCATGTTTAATATGCATGAGATCAAGTTGTTCATGTTCATGTATATTTGAGTGCTCTAGATGTTATGTTTCCAAAAGATAATGTAAAAAAGGGAAATTCATGTATTTAAATAAGAATATGAATCTATATTAAAAGAGAAATTATACACAAGAATGTCTATATTTAAGGAAAATAAAAAATAAAGAAAATGGATTGAATCATTAATCAATTGTGGAGGACATAAAATAAACTAGACAGAATTAATATAGTAAATTAATCATGAGATAAAATATATTTTCAAAATTTATACAATTTTTATTAGGATAATATATATTAACTCATATTATAATTGAAAATTTTATTTTAGTTTAAATAAATGTCTCCTGATAAAAACCTAAATAAGTAAGGAGTAGGTACCCACATTTGGACTAATCCTTATAAAAAATGAGGTTGTTTATCCTACATTAGGTTGTATTTTTTTATTTAGTGATATGAATACGGATTTCATAATGTGAACCATGTCTCGTAACCAAGACCAATTTTAAAACAATATAAATGGAGTAGAAAACTATGTTGATTTTATTCAGTAATTGATCATTACACCTAATTCACATACTTCTCAATTCATCTAAAATTCTATCCCGACAAATTTTATTAGGATGGACTAAACTATCACATAACACAATGGATATCCACCACACTCTAGAGTCTAGAAATAAATTATATTGGAATATGTAATATTTTTTTGTTTGATCTACCCTAAAATATTAAAAGATTTAAAACATGAAATTAATTGAATAATGTGAACATGATACATTATATAAATAGAAACAGATGTCCCATGACATAAAAAAATAATCATCAATGGAATAGTAGAAAAATAAGAAATTAATGTCTATATAAATAAAAGACACATATAAACCAAGGGGATCCAATTCATGGATGTGGAACCATGTGAAACTCCAATACAAAAAACATGTGAGAAACAACTCCCATATGACATGATAAAACATAATCCTTCTCAGCTAGTAATGCATTAGGTGGTCCCATTACATGTATCATAATAAACAAATTATATATATATACTGTAATTCATATATTGGGGATGACTGTATAACCCACTATGAATTCATGAAGAATTATCATACATACCTTTGGATAGAAAACATGTTTAGCTAACATTTAATGTAAAACATAATTTAGAATTATAAATTATTTTTACATTATATCTATATATATTCCTAACTCCTGATTGGAACTCATCACTCTATAAATAAGTCATAAACTAGGTTATAGTATAATGTTCTCTCAAATCAGCTTTAAATCCATGTAAAAATCCAAAAAACACAAAAATATGTATATTAAAACACACTAACCATGTCATTTCATGTTCTAACACCCAAAAAAAATTTTGAAAATAGTTTCCCATATAATAATTTCATTGAAAACATTCTGAGTAAAGAAAACAACTCATAACATCAGTTTCATGTAAACACATAGAATCATTATTAATTTTTAGGAAGAAACACATCAATTATTTTTTCAATAAAAAATAATTCATGTTCTTAGAAATATAATGTTTATGAGAATCCACATATCCTAATTTTTTCAGTAATTGGTACTTGATATCACTGATCCGAACTCTCTATTACTTATTTTAATGAAATAAAATAAATCCTATGAGAATTCCTCAAAATCCATAGATCAGGGAACAGAATCCATGGACTATGGTTCATTATAAAAGATAACTTCAAGACCCCAATGGATTAGGAAAAATAGACCCACACCATTGATTATCCTAGATATAAGGACCAATGATTTAATAAAATTGGCCTCCAAAGTGAAGAGAATACAAATATTTCTTTAAAAGGAAGATGGGATTTTAAGTGTTCCAATCACATGATGAAGTGTGAGGATTTATGGGCATAAACTATATTAAAATTATAATTATTTGACATAATTAATTATCTTGCACAGTTTTTATTTACAATTTTAAAAGACATGTTCCTACCATGTGGGTGGTACTAGAAAACTCCTATGGTTACACAGTTTTTTCACCATGTTTGGAAAATCAAAAAAAAATTATACCATCACTGTCTAAAAATTTATAATATTTAATATTACATTATAGTTTACCCAAACCCTCCATGTAAAACATCAAAAACCTAACATACCTTCTTAAAACATATCTGATTATATTTCATGCATTAAAAGTATATTATAAAATTATTTACCTCAATATAGGGGTGTTACATTCCCCCCCACCATTTTTATTTCCAACCATTGAAATTTAAATGTTTTCCGAGTTCTAGAAAGTCTATATTTATTGGTAGAGGAAATACTTCTCATTTTCACATATATATTCAAAAATACACCTGCATTTCTATCATAATCACATTGGAGATATACATCTTCTATGTATGGCCTTTTCCTTCTTATCAAGGATACAAACTGAGGTGTTCCGAAATATTAAATTGGGGTCTAGAGTTACATGGTCCCAACTAATCCAATTGGTAGGGTTGGCTGATACTTCTTTAGTATGGAGACATGGAAAAATTAATGAATTCAGTACATCATTGTAAGATGATCCAATTGATAGGAAACATCACTAATTTGTTTACGAATATATAATGATCCCTCACCTCAAGGATATAATATCCCATTCTTTCTAAAACTGTGACTCCGTAAACCTTGTCACATACTCATGAAAAAATTATCAACTAAAACAAATTATAGTGGTAATCGATAATGATATGTATGAGATTTCAAATGTCTTTGGGCCATTTCCATTATCTTTTTGTTCATCTTTATCTTCTCAATTGCCTCACACATGAGACTTTGACCTATTGTTGGAGAATTTTAAGTAACTAATAAATAATATTGAGATAATGTTAGAAAACAGATAAAATTTGTTATATGTGGGAATATATATAATTTTTTGTTAAATATTATTATTTGAAAACTCATTCAAGTTCACAGGGTCTTCCCATGAACGATAAAGGTATATTAAAGATTCTTTGAGTATATCCTATAATTTTTGAATCATATGGTCAAACAAGACACATGTTTGAAGATGTTATTTCATTATCACGGTCAAAATAGTTCTAATGTCCTATTATTAGTGTAAAAAACATGTGGTAGATATCAATACTCAATCAGAGATAATAAAAATAAGAAAATACAAGAGTGTTAGAATTATTGTTCTTGAATAGTTTATATTCTTGGTTTAGAAGTATTGGCCAGATGTAATCATAAGGAAATATGGATCCATGTAAAGTATTTAGAACGAATCCATGAATTTATTTGAAAACAAAGTATCACGTATTGATTTTGTGAATTTCATATTTTATTCTAAAGGAAAGAGGATGATTGATCCTAATAATTAATTTAAGGTGGAAGTTGTAATGATTTATGATTTTGAGAAGGATATTGAAATAAACAAAGATCCTAGAGATAAAATGACCTTATTGGAGGGTGATATGATAATTATCAATATGAAATTTCTTAATGTTGGAGTCAAATTTAAAAATATAGAGATAAGAAAAGTTTATTATTAATCATTTTTTAAGAATAAGGTTTCTTCCAAAATAACTATACAAGCTTATTTTTTTGTTAAAATTCATATATTCTATAAAAAAAATAGGTTGAGATAATTTAATGATATCTCACATGCATGATCATGTCATAAGATACAAACTGTTCCAATATATTTATTTCCCTAAATCAGTTTAATTTTATAGACAAGGTCATAAATACAATTCCATACAAAAAATTCTTTATTGAAATTGTGAGAAATCCACCACTACATCTGTGGGGGTGAGAGTATGTGTATAATTAGTTACACTTTAATGGAACCCCACTAGAAGGAAAAAATACCATAAAATATCAAGGTTTTCATGTAGGAAATATTTTTTTTGATAAACTGGAAATATATAATTTTTTGATACTATAGGTGATGTTACATGTATGGGATGAAGGTTTTGGATTTTTTGAATAATATATAAAACATGGTAAATCAATCAATTCCAATATCAAGGATCAGTGAAACATTTTTGTTTATATCACCATAGAGTACAAGTAATTATTTATATATATATATATAATAGATTTTAATGCTTTCGGAATTTCAATGGAATTTAAAATAAATATGGTTATTGCGGTGACATGTGATTGGGAAAATCATCCAATCATATACCTAAATCAGTTAATGTGAAAAGATACATAGTAATATGATAGAGAATATATATGAATATATCATGGTAATGAAGAAAAATAAAAGGGTGGAATAGAATTTTATTATTAAGTAAAAGAAGAAAACTTTACCGAAAAAAAGAATAATCTGCATCTCTTGTAGAAGAATAGGTCACACTATGAACCGTTAAAAATTGTACAGGAAAATTAGTATTGTTGTAGGCATGGTAAATAATCAGACTGTAAAATCAATCAAATATTATAATTTAAGTATTGTATTATTAAATTAAATCTATGTAGAATAGTACATGTATCATTAAAATATGTCAAATATTTTCCATAAGAAGATTCATTAGAAACAAATGGATAAATACAATCTATCTTACCATTATTCTAATGAGTACATATTTATATGGCTAGTTCAATTGAAAATATAAATAAATATTTATAAGGAATAATTTATGGAATTTATTATTAGGAATGAAGTTAATCCATCTTATTGAATCAAATTTCATAAGAATTTGAAAAAAAAATTGATAACCTAGGAGATCATAAGAATCTTTATGGAAGTTGTAAGAAAGGATTTCATATTAGAGATGATTATATGATCGTATTACTTTGTCATGGAAAAATTTGGATTAATATGAGGCATTAATGGAAAGGACAATGTTCATTAATGTATACTACACCAGATTAAATTCAATAAAATTATTTAAAAGGATAAATTTTTTAAAACATGAATCCCAATGAAAATAATTCCTATATAATTAGAAAATCAACCATGAGTGGTTCTCCCAAAGATGGAGCTAAAATGAAAGTACTTTCATGGTTAATAAGAAACTATAAAATATATTTATATCACTATGTAGAAGAGGATATCCTATTAATTCATAAGAATAATGTGTTTATTCTTTATTTGAAGGAAATTATAGGTTAATGAATTTTTCTAGGGGAGAAATGAGGAGATGATGATGCTATAAAATCTGGGAAGTAGATTTGATGTCAAAATCATTTAAATAATCTCAAAAATTGGCTATGTGATGATTATTTGATTTAGAGATAAAAATTGATTAATAGAAGATGGTGTATATCTCTATAAGGGGATAAGTTTTTGAATCTTAATAAATATTATATTTCAATAAAATTTGGAAATATAGAAAACAAACTGTAATATATAATGAAAAGTTTTTTTATTAAAATTCACACATTCATTTGTTAAAATAAAAATATATTTTTTATGGGGGGAAATATTATTTGATCAATTTCATGATTATGTGAAATTAAAGGGTAAACTAATACTAAACCCCCTGGTTCTTACAAGTTTTTAATCAATGTGTTAATAGGTTTGTATTAATTATAGAAAAAAAATTAAAAAGAATAGATTAAATACTTTCATAATCATAAAAAATTATGTGAATATAACATTATAGAATATTCATTGATGGTATCATAATATATTTGTTTATTGAAATCATTTTTGTCTAAATTAGTCTCACGTTATTTCAAAACAATACATAACACATGTTGGAATAATGTCAAATACTATATGTCATATTTCCTAAAGTGAATTAGTTTCACCCTCCCTATATAGTTTATATATTCATTCAAATATGTGGGAGAGAAATGTAAATAGAAGAATAATATATGGAAATTCATTTTATACAATATTGATAAACAAATATAAGGGGGAAATTTGAGGATAAAAAGAATATTAAATTATATTTATTTTCATTAAAAATGATGGAAATAAGAATTATTTAAAGGTTTATAGACAATTGTTTCTTTAAAAGAGTGTAAATTAATCAATGTTATTAATTTGATGGTGTATGATTCTAGGGATGGTGTTAAAGTTTTTTGAGTTGTGATCTACTAATGAGATTAGAAAAAACAAGTTATATTTTGAATGTGAGACACTTATATTATCAATATATTATAAGGATGTTATTATCGACAAATTATCATTATATATATGAAAAATAATTTTAAATTGACAAAAATCTCTGAGTATAATTCATGTTAGTTGACACTATGTATAGTAGGAAAAAATGAATATAGATTTATTAAATCTGATATAATTATAATTCAATTCAAAATGAAATCTTTAAAGAAGTACTTTAATTAATGTCAACAATAATTTTTCAAAGGGAATACTCATTTATAAAATATAGTATAATATAACGTGCATACTTCTTTTGGGAGTACATAGGTATTTTGAAATGCTATAGTGAAATTTTATAATTGTAGGTAATTTTATTTAGTTATATTTATAAGATCATAATATTAGAATAATTCCATGGAATTTTAAGATTGTTGAAAATTTTATCTCTATGAAGAAGAAGACTAAAACAGAAGGTAAACAAAGTATTTCAATCATATTGATGAAAATCTATCCTTATGAAAATCATTAATTGAGAATATTTTTTGTTTTTAAATGCAAAATAATAATTTTTAGGGAAAAAAAGGAAGCTTATATGGGTGTTTTGTAGTGAAAAAATTTCTATATTTATTATTTATTTTAATTTTATGTAATTCAAATACAATTTCAAATTTATTCACTAAGACATGATTCAATTAAAAATATATATATTAATATGTAAAAATAAAATTGGAATGAGGCAATCTAATTTTGAAAATTTTATTTAGGAATTACTATGAATACATTAAACTATTTTATGTTTCTAAATTATGAAAATGGTAAAAAATCAGATATATATTTCTAATCCATAATTTATGAACCATTTATTTTACCATGAAATGAGAACATTTTGATTTATAAGATTAATTTTATAAATATGTTAAATTAATTATAATATTACAATAGATATTTATATGAAATTTTGATTTGAGGATCGAGGAACTTAAAATGGTTTACCATGTGTAAATATAACTCTTGATAAAAATAAATGAATTTGAAAAGGAATACCATGCTTAAATGATACAATTATGAAGAGGTCGTAACATATTTAAAATGAATGATGTGCACTATAATACATGGATGGATGGTATAGCCCAATGGGAATCATTTTTTATTTTAATTTCTGTATAATCTAATTTTCAACTAGGCTGGAAGGGAATCCACAGATAATATGAATTTTCAGGGGAACACATATTGTAAAATATTTCTTAGGTTCTTATGGGACCTATCCAATTACAATATATTAAAACATTACTATAAATGAACTACCCCTACCACGTTCCTTTTTAGCATTGGGTAAGCTCCCTCACTGGGTGTTTCTACTATATTTTAGCGCCTTTGTGTTATTGCACTGTAACGCCCCGAGATTTTATGAGAAATATTTTTTTTAATTTATTTGATGTCTTTTGTTGTACACTTCACCATGATTAGCTTTCGCTATACGCAAACTATATTTTCTTGTAGTATACGCAACACAATAGTGATGTTGGAAATGTTTTATTGATTGAAATATCAAATAAACGGTTTGAAAAATATTAAAATAAATATTATATGAACTAATTAATGTTCTATAAGAATTTTATAGACATATATGACATGTTATGAATCTATTATATCTTTTATTTCTAACATATATTCTATGTATATTTTATTTAAATTCAAATAAATGAATAGTGTCAAAATTGACACTATTGTTATTTTATAAAAATAACATATTATAAAATTGTTTAAAATCACAAAAATATTTAAAAATAATAAATTGAAATTTTATGGTCTAAAATGTCATAAAGTATCCAATTATAGAAAATTCACAACACATAAGTAATTATTTATAACAATTAAAAATTTAGAATATTATTACCACAAATAAAATTAAATAGATTAAATAAGGATAAAACAAGTTGATAATGTTTAAAATAAATTCCCAACATGTATAAATTATATTGGTTGATGAGATAACAACCCTATCTCATCTACTATTAGAATTTGATTAATTTTGGATGTATTAATGTGGGGTTATAATTTATTATAAATTAATATTTCTTAGATTTCCAAAGGTGCCACTCACTTCCCTTGAAAAGGGCACATCCTCCCTCTCCTATTCACAACATTTTGATCCTTCAATATCGGCCAACCCCTGACAATTACTCTTCTAAACATATATAGTTATATCATATAGGTTCTGGTATTCTCAAAATACCAACTCTAGTGCGCTAATAGGAGGTTTAAAAGAGGCACATCGAGGAAGAGGTAATCTCTTCTACCGATTCTTTCAAGTTTATTTCTTCTTCTACTTCCTATTCTTTAGTTGTTTCATTATAAAGTAATAATATAAGTATTAATTATATAATGATATGTAATTATAAATATAAAACTACCATATTTTATCTTCTATCCATCCTACGGAAAACGAAATCACCGCACGTGCGTACGTACGGAATACTGTCTCCATGTTGTGGTGTAATCTGTTTTTCCACCACTACCTTACTTGGATGGGTATAATGGTGTAAATAATAACTATGTATGGTTATTATAACATGATAATAATTCTGAGATATTATATCATCTTCTCTAATTCCATTCAATAATTATGGGAATGATATCATCGCTCGTGCGTACGTACGGATTACCGTCTCCATGATGCGATAAGATTCATTCTACAATTTGACCATTCAAGAATTATTATAAAGTATATATAATAAATGATCATAAAATATATGACATATTAATGATACTGGATTTATTTATATGTTATTTACTTACTTCCATTCAATTTAATAAGCAAACGAAAACAGTGTTCATGAGTACGTACGACCTACTGTCTCCATGAACGGTGTATTTATTTCCATTTATCGATATATTATATATATGTATATTATGAATATATATTATATATAAATAATGTTTTAAATTATGGATTTAAGTAATCATAATCTATGTAATCATATTAATAATTACAACTCAAAACATGGATGATAAATGAAACGATTTTACCCAAAACGCTTCTTTAACATGGAATTGACAAATTAACGGGTAATATAAAGTCATAAGTGAATCATATATGATATCATAAATATTATTATAGCTCTGTTACAAGTTAATAGTATGTTTAAACCCTATATACTGGAGTCTTAGACACATATATAAGAAATTGTACAAAAGGTAAAGGATAATTTTTCAATCTCATTTTTATCCGGGATTGCTTATATGTGAGTATTTACTGGTGTTATATTTTTCCTAAATGTCCATAAAATTCCTTTCATAAAGTGTTTAATATTCTTCCATGTATGTTTAAAGACATTTTTACCCCTATTTGACTTTTAATTTTTGTTATGTAAGGAATCTTTCTTTTGTTTACCATATGTGGTACTTTTTTACTTTTTTGTTAAAAGTATGAGGAGAATGTTTTTTTAACTTATACGGAATGAAAGTGATATTAAATTTTCATAAATCCTTATTTCCATTATGCTTCCTATCCAAGATTTCATGATAATTTTCAACAAAATTAATTTCTTTTAAAATTTCACAGCATGGTGAGAAAATAAAATGATTTTGATGAAGAAATGATATTTTCCTCAGGAATTCATTTCAAGTGTTTTATCAAAACTATTTTCCATATTTGATGAAATTATATTTATGTTTCAAGTATAATGTCTCTATTATTTACATGAATTTATTTTTCTTATGATGGAATGATATCCATTTGTTTTATGTGGATTATGTTATGATGGGGTGATGATTATGAAACCCATTTTATTCTTTGGGTTATGATGAGTGATTTATGTTGTGGCACACATAAGAATGATTTCAATATGAGATGGGTGGGACCTATATCTCCCTCTAATTCATTGGGTAACAGTTTATATCTCATGAGATAGACATGTCTAGAATGGAAAGTAAATCTGGTTCAGTAATACAGGGATGGAACGGCAAGTAAACTCAATTCAATAATAGACTTTGTCTAATATGATGGCCTTGGTAGCAATGCCTTGGCTACTATGGAAATCATATCATGTGCTCAATGGTTTTCCACAATTACATGTTTTATTACCTTGCTATTTTATCATGATTAATGTTCCTTTAAGATCTATGACTTATGTACTACCAAGATTTATTTCACGACTCAATATTTCAATGTTCAATATTTATGTTCATGTTTTTAAGTTCAAATGAATATGTTTTGTTTTATTTTCTCCATGATTACCCTTAATAATAATTTGAGCTCACCCTTTTTATGTTTTCTTTTCCCCGGGATATAAAGTAAGGTTTTAGTTAGAAAAAAAGGGGAAGATCATTATGGGAGATGTTGAAGATCCTTTACCATAATTCGTTGCTTATGTTTCAAGTTTCCAAATACACTAAACTAATATGGTCTTTGGGCATATTTTTGTGTCATGTATTAATAATTTCGCAAAAGTAATTTAATGTATATGTACATCATGCTTTGGGTCTCTACATTTGGTATTAGAGTGAAGGTTTAGTCAACCTTTGGAAACTAGGATGTGAATAATTTAGTGAGATCTCTAGAGATATTTCTAAGGCATGTACAGGGATGTCCCTAAGTTTAAGTATAAGAATAGGTTATAGTCCTAGAATTACGGTAATGATAGTATAATTAATCCTAATATGTTAGATATTGAAGGTACCCCCCCCCCTTTATTATGTTGTTTTCCTAGAATGTTTTTTGGCTCTCAAACTATTTTTTTTGGGTTTTAGACGATGGCTGGAACCCGAAGGAACCGTGTTGATCAATGTAATGGAAAATTAAATTATTTTCCTCCGGAACAAACCAATTTTATGGGAGATGGAGTGAAAAATATTATTTCTATACTTACCCAAGATATGAATTATTCTAGAAATCTGAATGAACAGAAAAGGGAACAATATTCTATTGAGTACTTTATAAGGCAACGTCCACCTTCTTTCAGTGGTTCTTCTGATCCACTTGTTGTTGAAAAATAGACCAGTTCCATTGAAAAGATATTTTCCATACTTTGATGTTCAGAACATGAAAAATTCATTCTAGTTGTTTTCCATTAAGAAGGTGAAGTAGACCATTGGTGGACTCTAATTAAGAATACAAGGCCCTAAGAAGAAATTGAATCAATGGAATGGGACGAGTTCAAGAACTTGTTTTTTCAATAAGTGATTTCCTCGTATTCTTCGAACAAAGATATAAAAGGAGTTCCATGAGCATAAGAAAGAGGATGATGAATCTGTTGGTATATATGAGGTGAATTTTACATGGCTTGAAAGGTATGCATCTGGATTTATTGTCCAACCTGAAAGCATAGTTGATCGATTCTTTAGTGGCCTAAAACCAAGTCTTCGAATGGCTTTAGCTATAAGAGACTTCAGTATCTATGAAGAGATTGTGAATTATGATATCAAGGTAGAACTGGAAGATGCTGTTACATATCCATATCATGGTTTTGTCAAGAAATGAAAGATGGAGTTCAAGGAAAAATATCAAAACAATGGTGAAAAGAAGACGAATGTTTCTTTATGTTAAAAGTGTGGATATTTCCTTAAAGGGACTAGAAAATGTTTTAAGTGCGGAAAATAATGTCATCGAGCAGCTGAGTGTTGAAGTAATGTAAAAAAGGGTAGCTAATGATGTGAATAAAGAAAATACTGTAGAGAGTGCACCACCAACACTTTAATGATACAAGTCAAGGAAATGGGGAATTATGCTAATCAATGCCCTAATCCAACGGTTAATGATGATCAACATCAACAACCACTTAAGTAAAAGGTAAAAGGGAAGTCACATGCGATAATTATTGGAAATGTTGAATATGGTAATGATGTGGTGGAATGATAATGTGTTTATGTAATGGATTTCCAAAATAATTTTGTAGTATCATGGATTATTGGAATATTTATGTATTGGTTTATTGTGGTTTTCAATAATTTTATAGTACCGGTAACCATGAGAAGTGATTGAAATATTTTTGGAAAGTAGATGAAATGCGCATAATGAAGGGATAAGGAGAAAATAATATGTATGATAGTATTCATGAGCTCATGACTGATATAAGGAAAAAGTGATATCGTTGTTTGAGTATATAGAATTTTTGGGATATTGGTATGTGTAAAGAGTTACCTTTTGATTGCATTCATGTTTTCAATAAGGTTCTATGGTAATTTATGAGAATACATGATTAAGGTATTCACGTGTTTGGAGTGAGATCAACAAGTTATATTTTATGATATGTGGGGGATAAATTATGGTATTCACATGATGGTTTTGTGACTTTTCAAGTAATCATTTTCTATATACTATGAGATTGGACAAAAGTATTTTGGATAAGTCTAAAGATTGGAATGGATTATGCTGGACATTAGATAGTATTGTTTATGTCTAGAAAATTTTTCAATATTATTTTTGTATTGTTTTAATAGTGTAGTTTTAGAAAAAGGACAACCTGCAGGATGGGCGACAACTCGTCGCGTCGGACAAATTTGTGGGAATTAAACCCACAACCGAAGTGTGATAGGCCTTTATCACCTATAATTGGCCTACAAGAAGAACCCGGTTAGTATAAATTAATTTTATTTTATTAATTGGTATGATAGATGAAGTATAAGTTCATTTTAGGAACCATATATGATTAATCTCACCATAGATGGACTAATGTATATTTAATGACTTGTGCTAACATTTTTTTGATAGAGACAGATGGAATAAACTATCACTCTATGGCATGAGCTTCTAATACTTCAAGAATGAAAAATTCAACTTCATTTCATTAAATAAGTGATGAAGTGGAAATTGTTCATGGAATGACCAATGATGATATTACACTAAAATCAAGTAAGTATTTCTACTTATGTAAAAACTCATCAACTTTAGGGAAATATTCTTGAAAACAAAAAAATTTGTCCTAGTACTCCCATATCTGATGAATCATATGGTACCATAGATCATCACAAATTTATGGCTTTTTCATATCCATGTCCTATACCACTCTTCACAAGAAGTTGATGGTTAGATTTCTCTTCCATATCCGTATTTTCACCCATATTCTCCTATGTGGGAACCCAAGTGATGAGTTACTTTGGGTATCAGTTTTCTTTCTAACGTTCATTTTTAAAATGAATTTTTAGTTTTCCTTTTTACTATGTGGGTTTCTATGAAAGAAACTTTCAAGTAGTAAACCATTTATAACCCCGACGAATTTCTAGGACGAAATTAATTTTAAGGGGGGTAGAATGTAATGCCCTGAGATTTTATGAGAAATATTATTTTTAATTTATATAATGTCTTGTGTTGTACACTTCACCAAGATTATCTCGCGCTATATGCAACACCATATTTTCATGTAGTATACACAACACTATTCTTAGATTGTGTTCCACACAATTTCAAGTTCTTTCGAATAAAATACTTTTTACAGAACACCAAGTATATATTTTGATCAATGTATAAATGAACTATTTTCTTATTATGTTCTACTCAACACCAAAGGGAGTTTTCACTACACACATCCCTAACTTGGCTTGCATTACACGCAATCGAGACCTTCCTCGATAGCGTGTGTAGTACGCAATACCGGGATTCACTAAACAACGATATATTGTTATAATATTATTATGAACTAGAATTTATGAATAGTATTAACTAAATTTTGAATTTTATAACATTATTATTCATCTTACACATTTCCTAGAACATGGTATGAGAACAAAATAAATATTTGGGGTAAAATAATTATTTTTCAAAAAAATGCAGTTTTGCCGCCTTTTAATGGTGCACCCACATTAAATATAGTTTTTTACATGTTTATAAGTTCAATTTGACCAAATAAAATTCTATTTTGGAATCAGGATATAGAAATTTACTTTGGAAAAAATTTTCATATTATTCTGATAACTTTCATATTTTAATGAATAGTAAAAACATGCTATTTTTTAATTAAAAAGATCTTTTTTATCGTAATAATTTATATGGTTATATTATAAGATTTAATGGTTTTAAAGTATAAATAGAATATATTTTCACCAGTTAATATAATTTATTTCATTATAATTGATTTTACATTGAATTCGTAGGTAAAATCATTTCAATCTTTTGCAATGTTTTAACTTTTAAAACTTGTTTTCTTAACAACGGGATTAATTTTAAAATAATTTCTGCAACTTCTATTATTTGTATTTGGAAAAATGGATTCCATATTTGGAAATAGTAAGTTCAAATTATGTAAATAGGGTACTTTTTATTTTTGGGCACTATGAATAGTAACTATAGTAAATTTTATTTACCATCATTAAAGGGAAATCATGTATTTAAGGGTAAAAATAAGATTGTAAAATTACCCCAACACTTTCCGAAATTCTATTGGATGAATAAACGTCGACCAATATCACCTAAGGGCCTGAATAGATTCATTTCATGGACCATTGACCATGGAATTGATGTAATTATTATTAAAATTAAAAAAAGTGACAACATGTCACTCTCTTATATCTTATAAGTTTAATAATTTTAATTTAGTGATAAAATTTATAAAACTTCAAACATGAATAGTATAAAGAAATATAATAAAATTATCTAAATCATGTAATTTTATTTATAATTTTTAGGGATTAAATAATTATCATTAATGATGACACAATAGTGATGTTTAAATTATTTTATTGATTGAAATATCAAATAAACGGTTTTAAAAATATTAAAATAAATATTATATGAACTAATTAATGTTATCCAAGAATTTTATAGATAAATATGACATGTTATGAATATATTAAATCTTTTATTTTGAACATATCTTCCGTGTATATTTTATTTAAATTCAAATAAATGAATAGTGTCAAAAATGACACTATTGTTATTTTATAAAAATAACATATTATAAAACTGTTTTAAAATCCCAAAAATATTTAAAAATTATTAATTGAAATTTATATGGTCTAAAATATCATAAAGTATCCAATTATAGACAATTCACAACACATAAGCAATTATTTATAACAATTTAAAATTTAGAATATTATTACCACAAATAAAATTAAATATATTAAATAAGGATAAATCAAGTTGATAATGTTTAAAATAAATTCCCTATAAGTATAAATTTTATTGGTTGATGAGATTACAACCCTATATAATATAATATTAGAATTTGATTGATTTTAGAATTTTTTATGTGGGGTTTGAATTTATTACAAATTAATATTTTTTAGATTTCCAAAGGTGCCCCTCTCCTCACTGATAAAAGGGCACCTCCTCCCTCTGCTCTTCACAACATTTTGAGCCTTTAAGATCGGAAAACCCCTACCAATTACTCTTCTAAAAATCTCTAGTTATATCATAGAATTTGTGGTCTTCTCAAAAGACCAAATCTAGTGCCCTAAGAGGAGGTTTAAAAGAGGCACGTCGAGGAAGAGGTAATCTCTTCTACCGATTCTTTCAAATTTCTTTCTTCTTATAATTCCTCTTATTTAGTTTTTTCTTTATAAATTAATTACATAACTATTAATTATATATTTATATGTTATTATATATATGAAACAACCCTATTTCACCTTCTATTTATCCTACATAAAATGAAATCATTGCGCATGCGTACGTACAGAATACTGTCTCCACGCCGTTGTGTAATTTATTTTTCCACCACTACCTTACTTGGATGAGTATAATGGTGTAAAGAATAACTATATATGTTTATTATAACATGATACTAATTCTGAGATATTATATCATCCACTCTAATTCCATTCAATAATTATGGGAATGATATCATCGCTCGTGTGTACGTACGGATTACCATCTCCACGACGCGATGAGATTCATTCTACAAGTTAACCATTTTAGAATGATTATAAAGTATATATAATAAATTATCATGAAATATATGACATATTAATGATACTGGATTTATTTATATGTTATTTACTTACTTCCATTTAATTTAATAAGGAAATGAAAATAGCATTCATGCGTACGTACGGCCTACCATCTCCATTAACGGTGTATTTCTTTCCATTTATCGATCTATTATATATATGTATATTATGAATATATATTATATATAAATCATGTTTTACATTCTAGAAGTATGTAATCATAATCTAAGTAATCATATTAATAATTACATGTCAAAAAAATGACGATAAATTAATTGATATTACCCAAAACGCTGCTTTAACATGGAATTGACTAATGAACGGGTAATATAAAGTCATAAGTGAATCATATATGATATCATAAATATTATTATGGTTCTGTTACAAGTTAATAATATGTTTAAACAGCTATACAGGAGTCTCGGACACATACATAATAAATTGGACCTAAGGTAAGGGTTAATTTTGCAATCTCATTTTTATCCAAGACTGCTTATACGTAAGTATTTAATGGGGTTATATTTTTCATCCATGTCCATAAAATGTTTTTCATAAAGTGTTTAATATTATTCCAGGTATGTTTAAAGACATGTTTACCCCTCTTTGACTTTTACTTTGGGTTATGGAAGGAATCTTTCATTTGTTTACCATACATGGTACTTTTTTACTTTTCTGTTAAAAGTACAAGGAGAATGTTTTTTTATATTATATGGAATGAACGGGTTTTTACATTTTCATAATGCCTTATTTACATGTTTCTTCATATCCAAGATTTCATGATCATTTTCAAAAAAATTATTTTCTTTTAAAATTGCACCGCATGTTGAAAAAAATTATTTTTAAGAAGAGAGGATATTTTCCTCAAGAATTCATTTAAAGTGTTTCATCAAAAGTATTTTCCATCTAAGATGACATTATGTTTATGTTTAAAGTATAATTTCTCTATTATTTACATTGTTTTATTTTTGTTATGATGATATGATATCCACTTGTTTTATATGGATTATGTTATGATGGGATGATGTTTATAAAACCCATGTTATTCTTCGGGTTATGATGAATGATTTATGTTGTGGCACACGTAAGAATGATTTCAATATTATATGGGTGGGACCTATATCTCCCTCCAATGCATTGGGTAAAGATTTATATCTCATGAGATACACATGGATGGAACGGAAAGTAAATTTGGTTCAGTAATACAGGGCTGGAATGGCAAGTAAACCCGGTTCAGTAATGGACTTTGTCCACTATGATGGTCTTGGCAGTAATGTCTTGGCTACTATGGAAATCATACCATGTGCTTAATAGTTTTCCAAAATTACATGTTTTATTACCATGATATTTTATCATGATTTATGTTCTTTTAAGATCTATGACTTATGTACTACGAAAATATATTTCACGACTCAAGATTTCGATGTTTAAAATTTAAGTTCAGGTTTTTAAGTTCAGATGAATATGTTTTGTTTTATTTTCTCCATGCTTACCCTTACTGATCATTTGATATCACCCTTTTTATGTTTTCTTTTCCCGAGGATATAAATGAAGGTTTTAGGTAGAAAAAATGGAAAGAACTTTATGGGAGATTTTAAAGATCTTTCACCATGATTCGAAGTTTATGTTCCATGTTTCCAATGAAACCAAACTAATAGTCTTTGGGAGTCTTTTTATGTGATGTATTAAGATTTCTGCAAAAGTAATGTAATTTCTATGTACGTTAAGATTTGGTTCCCTACATGCACATTCCAACAACATGTCTTTAATATACATTCATTAGTACTAGGTCCTGTTAGCTACAACAGGTGAAAATTTCATCTCTGATACATCTTCCTGGGGTTTTTCCAGAAAGGTAATAATTTATTTTTGATTTCATTCGATTTGAATAAAATGTGTGTTTTTGATGTAAAATGAGAATCCATGTGATTCATTTTTTGAAAGAAAAATTCAGAAGAAGGATTTATTATGATGATGATCATTATTTTAATATAAATTTCACTATACATTGTTTATTAAAGTATGATTCTATATATTATTTTTAAATAATTAATGAATAGGGGTTCAATAATGTGATGATGGTTTTCACACTATAAGGATATGTATAATTATATACATCTATATATTGATAAATGACAAGATGATCCTAGTTATTATTTTTTAATATAGTCAAAACATTAGACGAAGCCCATGTTAAGGTACATGATGAAGATATTTTAGTGGTATTTTTTAATGTTTCATCTTTGTAATGTTAAATATAGAAATAATGATGAAATTAGATGTGTGATCTTGTCATGCCATGATATGAGTTTCAATGAGCCTACCATTGAAGCATCTAACAAATCCTCAAGTTAATAGATTTATTCATGATTTGATAGTTTCCATGCATGTTTTTATGGATACATTGAGTTTATCATTGAGTCAATTATTAATAAGGGTCTAAAGGATAGTTCCCAAGATAATTAAAGGGGATTTCTTCAATTAAAATACTATATATCATGGTAGTTAACATAATCTATTATTCTAGAATATGTTATGGGTAATTATATTCGATATAATGGACTAAGAATGCAATGGAGTTGGAGTGTTAAATAATAGGGAGATAATACTCATGGGTTTATATGAATATATCTGAATAGATGAAGAAATTGTGATATGACACAATTTTTATGTTCCATATTATATGAGTTCAAGAAGAAACATTATATAGCTGATACTATATCTCATTACTAATCATCTATATAGGGGAGTGGGAACAGACCCTGCTATCAAATCGATGATTCTATGTGTTGAGTGTAGAGAGATTCTCATTATTTTAAAGATCATAAATGATAATTAAAATTAAAGATAAATGTAGAGAAACTGAAATGATTCTATTTGTCTTTATTCAGGATGATTAAGATGTCTGAGGATCCCATCCCATGCAATCTCTATATTTTGTTTTATATAGATAAGAAATTACTGACACATGGATTGATATAAGCTAATTATGGGAATAAAATTCTTTATGTTATGAAAAAACTATACTTCTTTATTGATCAAACATAAAATAGGACAATTATGAAATATATATTTGTATTGAAAGGCCCAGTTCATGTTAGATTATTATATCCACATTAATAAAATTTGTTCCATGTTGATGGGTGTAAGGGTATCCCCTTTCCCATGGGAAATAATTTTTTTTCATCTTCAAAAGCTGGTTTAAGGGTTCCCGGTACCCATACAAATAGTCCCCAAAAATCCAGATTTCAAAATTCAAATTTAAACAAAACCATTGTCCATCAAACTCCATGTGCCACACCCCGAGCCTTGATCCAATCATCACACATCACCATCACTACATCGTCATCACCACAGGTCAAACGCCATCATTGCATCACAATCAATGTTCATCACGCACAACCATCACTGTAGGTCACCGGTGAGACCATCAGAAGCGTCGTTGTCGGAACCTCCTCTGTAGATCACCACCATTCATCATCACCACCAAAAATCCAACAGGGCTGGCTAGAACCAACCACCAACATCACCTCACCAAGCTCAAACACCGTTACAGATATTTACATCACCAAAACAATGAATGAAATCAGAAAAGTCTCTGCGGTTCCACACCCGACTCGGAACCACCAAGAAAACAATCTAGCAGAAAAAAGACCACAAATATATCATCATCACCACATCACAACAAAATATTAAACCACATATCATCTGGAAGAAATGAATCCGCCTGAAGAGAACCTAGTCTGTCTCCAGACACACCGACACGACAAGCAACTCCAAAATAGAACCTCATACCTGAATAAAATCACCTCCTCAGAGAACAAAACCTTCAAGAGCCAAGCAGGCCCCATCGCCACCTGAACGGAATCATCACCCTATGGCCAGTTTATGCAACCATTTTCTAACATATTTCATCGATTTGAATAAATTCATTAATAACCTAAAGATTTATCATGATCATGAAAAACTATATAAGGGAATACCCATCATTGGTGTTATGTCATTATTTATTTCTGAGAAATGACTTATAACATTAACCTCAATTGTATACACATTATAATACATTAAAACTATCCAAAAACATTAATCAAAGAATACTCATCCTATGTCATAATATAAATGATCTTATTTCTATAATTAAAATTTTTTGTTGAATACCATTCTTATAAAATCTATTACAAATGAATCAGTTATTATATTTTATAATTTTTTATATAATTAACATATATAATTATCAGTTTATTTAATATAATTTAAAATTCAATTTTATATCCACTGTTTATAAAGTATTAACTAATCTATTTGCATTCACTCATTAAATATTTTCATTATATCGTGATGTTATAATAGGAAATTGATTTAATCATTAAGAATTATCTATGTACTCAAAATGTTTTCCAGCTATCACATTTCAATGAATAGATAATTAGTTTGATTTATTTTATTTTATTCTGTAATTATTCATTCATAATATTCATTACAAATCGTAATGTAATTTATTTTTCATTAAATATTTAGTAAATAATTCAAATTTCATCATTAATAAGTTAATTCATTCATTCTAGGATGTTTAAATATATATATATATATGCATAATGAAATCATTAATATATTAATGATTTCCATTTAATTTATATAATTAATACTGAATTCCCCAATGAATGTTTTTTAAAACAAAACACAATTATTCTTCCTTTTGGTTGATGGCATCTTCACCATCACATTATTTAGGATCTTAATTTTTAAACCAAAACAATCAATATAAAATCATAATTTCAAAAATCAAAACCAATATTAGTCTATAATATTATTATTATTTAGTAATAATTATTTACATAAATATCAATTCAATAATTTCATATTTTTTTATTATACCATCCCATCTTGTCAATATAAATATTATTATAAATTAAATCAAATGACTTGGTATAATCATTCATCTCATAATGGAAAATGTGTTAATGCAATTTTTTAATAATTTAATAATAAATAAATTTATATGTTCACCATACATAATTTATTAATAACTCTATTTCCTTATAAAATAATATTTTCAATATAATCATCATTTTCAAAACTATAATATGATTCAAAAACCCCTATCATTACGATCTACTCAAAACATATTATGTAAATTGAACATTCGTTTCTCCAAAATAAACACCACCAAAAAAGGTTTTTCATAATCATATATTAATATACCCATACATGTATGATAAAATTAATGATAATAAAAAATGGAAATATTGTTATTAATTTTATATATTTTATCCTAATTTTATATCATATATTTACCAATAAAATATGTTCTAATATATAAATGTGTCAATATATTAATTCATTTTTAAATCATTTTTACAAAGAAAGTTTTTCCATTTTGTACAAATCATTTAAGGGAAACCATATAAGATACTCTTGAATGGGATTTTACTCATCTGATATATCCATTTTATAAAATAAATATTTAAAATAAACATAAGAAATATGTTATCCAATAAATTTTTGAGAAACTACGGTTAGGATATACATGGGTAGATCATCACATTCGTCTTCTTCAAAAAATTCCTTATTCTAAAATTTATTGTCATATATGTCATTAATGAAAATTTACTCAAAAAATCTATCAATTTTTACAATAATATCCTAGGATAATAAAAATACCAAATATTTTTGGATCTGTTTAGTTATATGTAATAAATGATATACTATGTGATCAATAATACCACTCGGTATGACATTTAAAAAAATTATAAAAAAGAGAAAATAAAAATATCTATCTAGAATATCAATAAAATTTAAAATCCTAACATCTTATTCACTCTATTGTATGATTCATATTAACTTATAGAATTGAAATATATAATGTATTTTTATTTAACTTTATGGAATCCCTTCAAATCATAATGGGATGTTTAGATTGTGTAACTTCTACATAAGAATAAACAAAATATACAACATCAACTAAAGTTATTAAAAATTCAATTTATTTATCACTAAATATCCATGTTCATACATGAATTTCATTCCATAATGAATATTATAAAGGGAGAATGATGGAATTGATTAAAATACCCTTTTAAGTGATAATAATGAATCATCAAATTAATTAATCATGCTTTTTTCAAATATTTTGTACTCATATGCGCTTCCTCTCATTTACATTTACAAAATCTATGTTTAAATGGTTTTAAAATCCCTAGACTCTAATCCCAATCATATAATTATTAATAAATATAGAGGTTTCATGATTAATGTGATATTTAAAATTATTTATTTTTAAAAACTATCATTATCTTAATGAAAATTCATATCGATGCCTGATAAAATTAAAAACATTATCCAACGTTTAACAATTAATTTTGGAATAATTTCCATAAATTGGTTCACTACATGAAAACCAAATCTAGTGTATTTAATGAGTTTTCTTTATGGTAATATCTAATAATTTAACTAAAATATCTTAAGGTGCTCAATTTAGATAAAAAATAACATTATTCATATTAAAAAAACAAATAAATATAATGACTACATAATGAGAATAAAGTTCCATGAATTGGTCAATCAATTCCTTGTTGAATATCAATAAATTTACAAACTTCATAAATCAAATATTGTCATCATCAAAAATAAAAATACTAGAGTTGAACTAATTTTATCATCCATAAAAATTTTATTAAGAAAAGAAAGAAACATCCAACAAATTTTATGTATGCATAGTGTATCTATTAACCATGCCCAAAATAGGATATCCAAAACACAACTCCCACTATTTATGTGACACCAATAAATAATATATAAAAGAAAATATGAAAATTTATTACCATTAAAATTCAATACATCTTGGTAATCATCATAAAAAAGTGTCAATAATTCTCCACACATTCTACCGTACCTCTTAAAAATTTATTATTCAACCCTAATAAGATGGTCAAGATCCCCAAAAAAGAATAATGGCTCATGGATTCCATGAAAATATTTCAGGATTTAGAGAATTGTTAAATCCTATAGGAATATCCCAAATTTGTAATTTATTAGAAAATCAGATAAAATAACTTAAAATATAGTTTCTAGAAAGTCTGAGGGTCGAACCCACATGGGTGGAGAGTATGTTATAAATTAATTAAAAACATGAATTAATATTATTTTATTTTTTTGAATGAAAAGAAACAAATAGAAGGATTTAACAGATAAAATTTTTGGTAGCAACAGACATTGGGTTTTGAATCTGGATGGCAGACATGCTAGGTTCAGTGAATTTTAGGTTAGTGTTCTAGGAATTTAATTTAGAGTGAGAATATTCATTTTTGGTGTCAGAATTGGGTTAGTAGGGATCCTTGGTCATGGTACCCTACCCTAATAATTTGATTGCACCTTTTAAAGGGTCATTTACATTGTGAAAACTAAATACTAGTTAACAAAAAACCTTGATTAAACATAATCATCCTAGATTTCCTAATGGTTATATTAAAATTAAGACAATTAATTGATGAAATTAAATAAACATCCCCAAATCATAAGCAATGGACATTCAATTTAAAAAAATAAGGATATTAGAATTGATAAAATGTGTTTTAGAAATAAAAAACATGAATGATAAAGATAAAATAATCCCTAGCATCACATCCCCTTACAATCACATAATTCGGCACTAATGAGACTACTCTCTAATGTTATGCATGATGAGAAAGAGTGGAATTGGTACCCAAATAAAGACGACAGAGAATATTGGTAGTCATGCTGAGCTCTATATAATCAATCCGTCGTCTCTTGGTTTCCCCTTGGTGTATCACTTTCTCCTTCTAGTCCAGATTACTTTAGAAGGGTGGTCGAGGCTCGTACTTATAGAAATTTTCAATCAAATCCATTATAACATCACATTTAACATTCAGCATTTCTACATCAACACAACATGAAATGAGGTTTCATGTCATGTATTCTCTCATGTTTTCCATCACATCTTATGAATATCTGTAAATATGATGTGAATATAGTTTCTTGACTTTGACTCCATTCAAGATGTGAAATACCGAATAATGACACGTAACACGCATTCACATTGTGCAACATTGTCATGACTTGTCCTGTATAGGATTTTCGTTTTTGACATCTCATGATGTGTAATTACATTACATAAGGTGTAACACGTTTTGTCTAGCTATCCCCATTTATTCTTCCTCACTCATGGCATGAACTGTATTTTTTCGTATATTTTCTCCTTTTTTTCACTCCATTTTCCAATATCTATTGTTTCTTACCATAAAACATGAAAGAATTCAATTGTTTTAAAATCATAATGTTTATTAATTTAAATACAAAAAACCAATACATTAAACACATTTTAAATATTTGTATGAAATAAACTTATCAAATACCTCTAAACTTGAATTCAGCCTTGTCCCCAACGATGGAATCTCCACATACTAAAAAAGAAATTCACAATACCATATTTAAATTAAATTTAATAAATATAATTGATCTAATGGTAAATAAATATTTCCAAGATTCACATATAGAATACTCTTCAATGCTTCACTTTTTGATGAAATAATCTAATGAAGCATTTTATTTTTCTCCTTTTAAATAGCCATGAATTTTCAGTCATCCATTTTTATTTTCCAATTCATTATCAACAGGCATGCCACTTTCAGTTTCATCACATGAATTTTTCTACGCATCATGAAGGTAAAAATTTAAATAGCATGATGCACATACCTCAAGAACATGTAACTTGCCATACGAACATAAGAAATCTTACATCTCCACCTTATATGGATACACTCACAATTAATCATGTGTGCTTTACCATTTAGGATCAAATGAATCTCAGGCTTTAGGATAGCTAAGTAGATAATGTAAAAATTAAATCTGAGAAAGGAGTTTTAACTCTAAAGAATAATGCATGATAATTAAAAGATAATCTCAATTATATTTTCTCCCCAAAAATCTCAGAGTGGGTTCATGATACTGTAAGAAAAATGCATGAATAGACATATCTTGCTCTTTTTTTCTTCTATATATATATATAAATTTTTTATTTTTTTGAAATTTTTCCTTAAGATAAATCTCATATCCATCACCTAACTACATACAATCCAAAAATCACTGGTCTGGAAAATTGTGATCTTTGATCCTCCCAAAACACAACCCAATTTTTTCATTTTTTTGGAAAGAGATCTGAATAATAAAATTTAATTAATATTTCATCCCTCTCCCCATAGAAATACCCCCATAAAAATATCCTCATTGAAGCATATACTGGTACACTTAATAATGTTCCTCCACCAAACATATTATTTTATATCTCATGCATAACATTTAGAGGAAGGTAGGAATGGAGAAAATAGTCTTGTAACATAGATTAATTCCTAATAAGGTTATTCATCTCATCTACAGGATTAAAAATGACTAAATTATAGTGGTTATTAGGATAATGGATAATAAAAAAGAATCCCCCAATCACATTAAAAGTGATTTTGTACAGTCATAAAATTGATATGATATAGTGCATGTTCTATAAGAAAACAAGTCTCAATAAATATACTATATAAAGAATGAAAAAATATTGTCTTAGTGGATGTCTTAGGAATGAGATGAGTGGTTGGGTCGACAAATCCTAAAAATTCATATTAATAATTAAATCAAATTATGAAAATATCATAAATTCAAACTAGGCTAAATATCAAAAAAAATCATTTATAATTTTTATCATGCTTCTATAATCACGATTTTTCCAATACTAATACACATGCTTGTCTCTATTAATTTTTTTTCAATTTTTCTTATTAAAATTTACTCACAAAGAAATTTAAATACATGGCACAAGAATTTTCGTAGGAATTTTATGTCTGGTAGTATAGTTAGGTAAATAAAGACTAATGTGTGGGGAATGAAACTGAAAATAAAATCTCTAATCAATTAAATTTGGAGAATATCATTGAAAATTAATAAAGTAAAACTCTTACTCTTGTATGCAATTTAATGCTTTAGACATGGGATGTATAGGTTTTTTCTGACCCTTTTCTTGACCTATAAATTCCCTACACAACATGAAATAAATATGTAGCTTTTTCTTCGGTTTCTTCCATCTTTTTGGCTCATAATTTTATGGTCATACATGAATAAAAATACACAAGTGAAAGAACGTGGCATAAAAATAAAAATTAAAAATATTTGGGGATTAGTGCCTTATTTCCTAAAAATAAAAATTATGTAATCAAAAATTACAAAAACTTGGGATGCCTCCCAAAAGTGATTTTTTTACCATTATTGGCTCGAGGTTACCTTAGTCAGCTCCTTGTGGTTGAAAGTATGAAAGAGTTTTCTTGATTAGGATCTATATAATGTCAAATCCTTGATTCTTCTATGTAAATAGGAACTCTTCATTTATCTGAAACTAATATCACTCTCTCATTATTGAAATCATTTACTATCTCTATTCGCCCAATCCATTAGTTCTTGGCCCTTTGTGAAAAATCAAATGATAGCTCACTAACTACCATAATGTTTTCTCCTACATTTAATTCATATTGAATGGATGTTCCTCTATTATATTCATCTTTTTGACAACATTATTAAATTTATTTTTTTTTCATACATTATTATATACTTTCCAAAATAGATACTTCATATCTACTTGCTTTCACAAAACTGTCTTCTTCCTTTTGCGAATTATATCTTGAGAAATCATTGAATTATTCGTCTCACTTTTTCATCACTCTGTGAAAACTAAACATCACTTATAAACCTACCACTCTTAAAATAATCCATCCATTTTTTATATTAATCGGTGCCCTTATAGTATCTAAGTACAGTCTTCCAATGGTTATTGGTAGCTTCTATTCATCCAAGTCTATCACAAAAAAATACAACTGAAAATAGAGATCATCTTCTTTAATGATGAAATATTTATGTCATCCTCAAGAACATCTCATTTTTGTATTACCTAGTTTAAGAATAACTTGAGTTTGTTGCATCTCCTTCAATCCCCAGGTCTTGAATGTTTTGTATGAAATTATGTTTAAACTAGAACATAAATCACATAATTATATACAAAACTCATTAGTACCAATAGTAATTAGAATGGAAAAATGAATTGGATATATTAGGTTCTTTGGACGGATTATTGAAACTACTTCTGAAATTTATCCTTCTAGTGGAATGGTAGCTAATTCTTCATGCTTCTTTTTTTTCTTTACTAACTCCTTCATATACATTCTGTAAAATTTCATATTTTATATTTCCTCAAAAAAATTAATTATGATATATTTCTTATTAAACATCACTATAAAAAAAAATTTCTATTAATCAATATTCACCTATTTCACTTGATATAGAAATGTTATAATTGGTTGGTAAGGTGGTGGTGATTCTTATTAATTATACTCCTCGGTTTGTCTATTCATTTATTGACTTTCATCAACTATTAGTGCTCCACTATTTCTAGAAAATTTTATGTCGCTCTCCCATTCCATAATTATTCTTCATAGAAAAATGGAATTCACATCTTCACGATGATGTTGCTCTAAGAATCCTAGAAGATACCCTCTTTTTCATTATCTCATTTTATCATAATTCTGAATGATATGACATTCCATGTTCCTAATTTCACCTTCATGATTATGTGATTCATTACTCAATTCTCTAATTGCATTTATTTAATCGATTTAGTATGTTGTTAGCTCTTTGAGTGAAACTCCAATTATGGTTATGAATGTTGTAAGGGTCTCTTCTAGTGAATGAACTTGACTGGTCATTAAGGGCCCTTGTTGTTGAGGTTTAAAAACTTGTTACCACGGATGAAATCCTTAGACTTGATTTTGAATATTCTATTGTGGTGGTTGTTGTAGCCTCTATCCCTGCACATAATTTTGACAATTATAATTGAGATAATTTACATCTTTACAATACAGACCTTGATGGTTTTTTTGGCCATGATTGAATCAAGCTTCTTGGACATGATGTTCATTTGGGTGGTAACCTAGTTGTTGCCCACCATGTATTCTCCTTGTGTTCTCCCTTCTTCAGGTTTCCATTGAAAACTATTACTGGACCACTTATCCAAAATCTCTTAGCTATCTTTTAGTGACTTTACCATTTGGTAACATCATACAATAGAATATTATATTCAAAATTATCGCTATGATAATCCTTTATAAAACATTTTAATTAATAACCACATAGTGATTCCATGATGAAGACATAGTCTAAATAATCCTTTAAACTATTCCAAAGAACTATATAATGACTCTTCATTTAATTGCTTCAAATTTAAAATAGTTACCCACCAATCCATAAACATTGAGGGCAGGATAAACCTTGTTAAAAACATCCTTAAAATATCCTACCAGATAGTGATTGAATATGGAGGCACACATTCAATCCACTCCGGTGGTTTTTTTCCTTTATTGAGAATATGAATATTTATAGTCTCACTGCATCATTTTTTATGTTCTCATATTGGAACGTAACAAATATCTCCAATAAACTCCTAATGTGTGAGCTCGGGTCTTCATTGGGTAGCCTGACCGATTGTAGTGAATGTTTGATCATTTGAATCACCACTAACATTATCATGAATTTTTGATAAATGATGGGGAGGTATCAAAATGGGTAGATTAACTCCCATGTTTGAGGGTCTTCTATAATTTATTAGTGCTTACCCAATGGATTTCTTCGTAGGACCTGTAGTCCTTCTGGTTGGCCCAATTCATGATTGACTACTTCAACCTGATCCCTTCCTGCCACGGTGTTTTGTTCATTGTTGGATTCCTCGTTTTATTTTATTTCATTTCATAATGTCCTCTCAAGCTCTGGGTTATACACGAGATCTTCAATTTTATCTATCTAACAAGTGGAGTAGTCATGAAATGGATTTATACCTGAAAATAAAACACGAAAAGACCAAGTATAAAATAAAAATTTAAAATAAAAATAGTTATTTGGATTCCTAATTAACATTATCATTATGGCATCAAACCCCATCAATGACACCAAAAACATGACAGATCACGGGAAATCGTTAAATCCTACATGGTTAATCAAATTTGGTAATTTTTTGAAAACTCAGATAACCTAACTAAAAATATAGTATCTAGTATGTCTGAGTGTCAAGCCTACAGAGATGGCGCAGATGTTATAAATTAATTAACAAACTATAATTGAAATTATTTTATTTATTTTAAAGAAAAGAAACAAATTATAGGATTTATTGGAGAAACAAAATTATAGCATCAAAGTTTGAAATTTGAATTCGGATGGGAGACATGATAGGTTTAGTGATTTTTAGGTTCATGTGCTTCAAATTTAATTGAAAGTGAGTTTATTCAGTTTTGGTATCATAATTGGTTCACTTGGGATCCTTGGTCTGGGTACCCTACCCTAATAAGGTTATTTCACCATTGAAATGGTCATCTATATAATGAAAAAACAATACTAGTTGACCCAAAATCTTGTTTAAAAATAATCGTACTATATTTCATAATTGTAATACCAAAATTAAGATGATTAATTAATGAAATTAAATAAACATCCTCAAATCACATGAAATGGTCATGTGATTGAAAAAAGAAGGAGATCATAATTTATGGAACGTGTTGTAGCAATCTGTAACATGAATAATAAATATGTAAAAATCCATAGAATTACGTACCTCTACAATCACATCACCCAACACTGACATGACTACTTTATCATGCTATTAATGATGAGAACAATGAACATTGGTACACGAAGAAGGAATGTGGTGATGATCAAAGGTGATGTCAGGCTTCGGACCATCACTCTGTCATCTAGTGGTTTCCCCTTGGTGTCGTACATTCTTTTTATAGTCCAGAGTACTTTGTATGGGTAATAAAGGCTGTTATTTATAAGATTTTCCCATAAAATCCTTTATATCATCGCATTTATTTTTTAGCATGTTGTCATCGTCATGATATGAAATGAGGTCTCACATTATGTAATTCCTTTATTTTTTCTCCATGTCTTCTGAATCTATGAAATTATAAGGGGAATCACATTTTATGACTTTGACTCCATTCATGACATGAAATCCCAACCCACGATGTGTAACTTTCCTTCATGGTGTTTACCATATTCATGACTTGTCCTATGCAGGAATCTCCTTTTTGAGAAGTCACAACATGTATATATATTACATTATGTGTATCTTTTTTGTATATTTTTCTAGTATCATTAATCCTCACCCATAGTGCAAACTTTCTTTTTGAAATTATTTTCTACTCTTTTAATTCCTTTTTCAAATATCTATCATTTCCTACCATAAAACATAAAAAAGTAAAATGTTACATAATGGGAAAGATTATTCATTTAAATAAAAAAACCAATACAATAAACACTGCTAAAATATATTTATAAAATAGACATATCAAAATAAATATAATTGAAACCTATCTCCTTTTGAACAAGACCCCAAGTATATCTATAGAACATAAAGGCTATCATGCTTAATTAGGACAAGATCTACAAAATCATATAATTTCAGTCACAGATAACTCAATGTTCTACTAATAATATAACAAGTTAATACATTCTATATTGGTCATGTCAACCCCTATTTCAAATTACCTATGATATCATCAACAAGTGATAAAAATATCAGTATAACTTTTAAATAACTCTCTAAAAACTAACCCTATATAAAAAACCAAAAAAAGGTTTTGTAATGGAGAATCCATGGGTCTCCAATGGCCTACAAAATAATAAAATAATTATTTTATACACATTCCTATCAAACCATTAATCAATGTGAAAAAACTAGAGAAAAAATCATTTTCATAGGGTGATGATTGACAAAAACGTCCCAGACAATAAATTAATTTTTTTTTCATTTCCACTTGTTGTCATGAATATAATCTTGCACTACATGTTCTGTCACCCATGAAAACTTCAATCCCATAAAATTGATGAAAAAAATCAAGAGACATCACAAAAATATGAAGATAATTTCCATCGTACACTGATCAATCATATCAATAGAAATAACGTACAATAATAAAGAATTATACATTTTTGAAACATATATAAATCAATTATAACAGGTATAGAAACATATTTTTCTTCTCATGAACATATTACCACATGTAATGAAGAATGTACACACTATATAATTTCCATATAAGAAAAAATACAAAGCATCCTTTCCTATAATTGTCATCAAAATTACCTTTGTTGACTCAAATATTATAACCACATAATTTATTTCATATTACTATAGATTTTATTCAATATTTTACTTAGTAAGTAATATTTTTCTCAATACCAAAACAAAAGGTCAAATAAAAGTTCTAGTATAATCTTTTAAAAGAGAAGTCTCACTCTGAATAAGAAAACAAAACATAGACATCAATATTTTCCCTATACTTTCAGGGATCTACATTTTGTGTTCCTAATATAAAAAAATACCCAATATAAAGAGGTATCCTAAACATGAATTAGAATACTCAAAAAACATTACCATGTAGAGTCTCCATGACAGTAAATAAAGAATATATTTAGTATTTACAGAACCCCACATCCATTTAGCGGATCTAAATTTATGGAAAATTCATATTTCTAACTAGTGGAGATGTATGATATTCCACATGCATTTTCATTTCAATTATAAGGAATTTAGAACCTAAAAAAAATTGGACATTGAATGATGCTCAGAAAGTCTCATGTGAGTATTGGAGAGCCACTGGAACATTATGTAAATTTCATGAGTTCCTTAATGGGTTTTTTCCACATTTCATGGTTTAGAGTTCACTATTTAAGGGAATCCATCCAACAAATTAAAAATGACTGTTATTAGTTAATTTTCTATGGATAACATCTCAAATAAAGGGTTACATCTAAATTAAGAGAAAATAATTTTATGTCACATTGGAAATTGTGCAAGAATCTCCAATGGGATACATATCCACCCATGTGATTTTTCATGGCTTTGTAAAAATTGAGACAAAACTGTATGAGATAGAGGGATTGAGATAGTTCCATTGAATTAGATAGAACAAGGATTGGTCAATTGTGCAACCAAACTATGTGGCCTATTTAAATGTGGAAATTGGATAAATTACCCCTTGGGGTTATAACATTTCACTCCTCAACTTTATTAAATTGAAATTTATGGACTATGTGTTTCTCTTTTCTTCCCACCTCCTATAAACACGTGTTTTTTGGTATTTTTGTCATGGTTATTTAGTGTTTTGAGGTAATATTTTATCATAAAATACATCATTTCTACTCATACCCTATAAAAATTTAGTTTTATCTATTTATATATTTCAGTCCTAATTATACTATAATAGGGTGCAACAAGCCTTGTATCTGGGGATTCCACATGGCTTGCGTAGAGGTGGCCCAGATGGAAAATCTTCATGTCATTTCCTAATGTTTTAAGTAATATATAATGAACAGTAATTTTTGAATGGTTTTTCACATGAAATTAAAATATTTTTTTGTTTCCATGGTATTGACTCTTATGGATTCTGACACCATGTTTTCAATGGTACACTATAGGTCCTTTGAGAGTGTTTAGTCATAGTTCTTATGTATTGAGAGATTTTGATAGGTTATATGTACACTTTTCACTTTAGGTATTAGTTTAAAATTAAATATAATTCATTATTATTAATTATTGAGAATTCATTGAAGGACATTGGTTCCTAATGGGTGACACAGTCCTCATCTTGCCTTGAAATTTTTATTTTTCCTGGGAATTAAATACTTGAAGTGTCGAATAAGGTAGGTTGTCTCTTTGATATTTATTTAGTCTAACATTCATTCCATTTCATACATAGTGTTTTAAATCCACCTCCATAGATATTCAATCCAATCAATTTTAAATTATTAGGTTGAGAATCTTGTATTTAAATGCCCCATTTTACATGACATAGTCATTTGTAAATGCTAATTTCTTGTGGATTTCTTCATGGGGAGATAACCTATAAATTTATAGATGATCATAAATGGCTTGGTTTCATTTTAATTGGTTTATAATGAAATAGGGTTTGAATCAATGGTTGTGTAATTAAATTTAACAACTAATAATTTCTATGAATAGTTTTGATTACATTGAGTCAACTAGAAGATCTAAGAATGAAAGGTAAGTAATGCATAAATATGGAACAACTTTTCTTAGAATCATTAATCTAGTAATTATTGTTAATAATATGTAAAGTACATAGTAATTTAAAATTTTCAATTTTTATATACAAAAAGAATATATTAAAACTATATGTAAATGGGAGATGTCACATTGGGTGTTAATTACTCAAGGAAATAAATGTGTTAATTCATGTTTTATGAAATGGAATGGTTTTTCTAAATATAATTTTATTAATTGGTATTAGGGTTGAAAATGTAAAATAAAGGATATTGATCTTGGTGCCTTGATAAAAGTGAACAACTGAAAAATGATATTCAGTTATAAGTGATTCATATTAATTAGAACAATGATTTAAATTATTTCATGAGGAATTGGAAATATAATTGTTATGAATATTGAAAATGATTAATGTCTGTATGAATGTGATAATTCGTTATAATATATATTACTTCATAATTCCTGGATGTTCACTAGATTACATAAAACTCTTAATGGTTGGAATGATTATATGGGAACCCATATTCCATTAAATTTCTAATGACATTAGATTTATAGGAGGGGTTTCTCAACCATATATGATACTTCATAGTTATGAATGATGTGATTTGCACATAAATTCCACTATAATTCCAGGATGTGTTTTCAGATTCCACATGATGAAAAATGATTAGGGAATGCCAAGATGAGCATTTGGATCCCTCATGATACAAGATGATTAAGAAATTATTGGACTAAATCATGGAATCTCTAGGGAAACTAGGATGTGTCTTGGGATTCCATGCAGTGATTGATGATAGATAATGTCAAAATGATTGCTCTAATTCTATATAATATTATATGTGCTTGAGAATTCCATGATGACCTTATAGATTCCTTTTGTTAACATAAGGTTACATGGTCAACGTGACATTTTCGAAGGCATCCTAAAAATGTATAAAAAAGATAATGTCAATTGGATTCATAGACCTAAAGATCATTAACTGTATAGGCATCCTTATGTGTTACCATGAACCCAGGGAACTAGTTGTTTTATTCTGGTTTTGTTTTATATTGTTAGAAACAATTTATATTATCTAAAATATTTTCTAATATCACTCCAACATACACTAATTATCATTCTATTTATCCAGTTATGTCATTTTTGGTGGCCTACTTAATCATGATGAGATCCCACTCAGGTTTTCATTGAATAAGGGTACCCTTTAAGACACTGTTCTTTTTCATATCATTCTAGTTTGATTCTAGAAAAAACAATGAATATTATTATTTGGATACCTGAATTGGTGATGGATTATGGGACCATGATGAACTTTGTAATAGATGGATGTTCTCATTTTCCACAATTATTTAATTCTTTTAGAAATTCTTCTGTATGATCCACCCATTGGGGATCATTTTTGGAAAGTATAACAGATTCACATAGTGTTATATCTAATATTTTATTTATTTTATTATTACTTTTCCATTTACAATTATTATTTGTGTGTGTACCGATTTTATATATTTAAATTGTGCCTATTACTCTGATAATGAGGGAATTGTCTCCCCATAGTAACCTCTCAGGTCTTCACCACTAATTGGAAGCATATTTCCTGTGTAGAGGCATGTCAGAGGTCATGTGGAATACCGATCATGTGAAATTAAATATAGGGTGCCAGATTGGGGTGCTAAAATGTTATATTAGAGTATATTTTTCTTTTTTCTTCTGAGTAAGCCATGGATGATAGAATATTTTTATGATTTTAGAGTTTCATAATATCCATGTTCTTGGTTTCTGAATCCCCACATATAGGGTAAATCCACATTTACATTGATGGGGATTGATATCCTTTATTTGTGCATTTGTAGTTGAATTATATTCATTATTACTTGGGGAAATGGGTGTGATGTTATTGATTTATAGGGTTTTTACTCTATACTAGTATGTAAAGATGGTGTTTTTTACATACATCATGTTGGTAAGATTGTATTTTGGTGACATGTGTTTGTTGTATGTGATTGATAGTTACCTGGTATTTACATGTCCTGGTTTTTTCTATTTTCATTGTCTCGTATATAAAGGTAATTTAAATCTACATATTCGTGCTAATAATGTAAAGGTCTTGGTTATTTAATATTTCAAAAACCATTTTTATGGTTTACATATGAATTTATGGTGGAATATTTCTTAACCAACTCCATAGGATACTTTTTGTATAAATGAATGTATAAATGAATCATGAAAGTGATGGTTATGGGTAAATAAATATCTAGTAAGAATACTATATGGTATTATTCCCATATATCATGTCACTAGAATTCTATTCAACCAAACATGAGATGTGATACCAAATAATGGAGGAATAGTTAATATATAATTTTGATGATAAATGGAGGGGATTAAATTGTGAGACTTATTGGTAATAAATTATTTTAAAATTTGGATCCCTGGATTAAAATTTTATAGATTTTAGAAAAAGAAAAATAATAAATTATGAGACCATCATGGATCTATAAGATAATTATCCCCTTTTTTTATTCATGGACCCTTCATAAGAGAAATTAGGCTAGGGAAAGAGACCTTGTGGTGAGATCCTTGGATATGTGTTGTGAGATATTAATGGCATGGTTGCACTTGATTTTGGGGTTCTTCCTTGTGTTCATTAAATTAGTTTGTTACCTCAGGGTTGTGTGATGTCATCCTTAATCTGTTTTTCCTATAACCATTTTTGTTTGATGACCATCAATAGATTCATAGGACACTTGGGTTTTTGAAATGGCTCATATTGTCGATGTTAGTGGTTGTATATATATTTTATTGTGAGACGTAGAGTAAGTGGTCGACCTTGTCATATTTGAGGCAGTGTGTTCTAAAATAATGGTAGGAGTTCCCCTAGTGTGAAGTGTATTGTGTGATTCCATATATTAGGGGACTTTAGAAGATCCCAAGTGTAATTTAGAGTGTGGTTTATAATAGTGTTAAGATGACATTTTGGTTATTGCAGTTGATTGTATCATGGGTTAGCTTGTTTTTGTGGGTGTATAAATATGCGGAGAGTTGTTAGATTATTCATCACGTGGATGCAATGCATTGTAAATTCTATCAATATTTTGATAAAGTTATATTTATTCATTATATCTAGTATAGTAGAAGCACCTTGAGAGTTTTTTTGGTTATTTTTTTGAGGCCTATTAAGAAGGGGTGGGATTATACGGATTTCTGGACAAGTTGTCTGGGGTTTTTTCTATATGTTAACCAGGGTTGACCCAGGTTGGATAGGGACTTAGATGGTATAGTGTGGTTAAACTCTTTAAATCATATAATGATAACCGTGATAATGGGATTTCATGTGATGGGAAATGACTGCAGTGGAATTTCATGCTATTGGATGAAAGCATTGATAATTCCTTAAGTGGGATGTGACTAATGTGATAGGGGAAATGGGAAAATACTTGACTTAGTGTTTGATAAAATAACTAATAATTCATAACTCATTAGATCATGAGTTAATTTCAGTGAATAGTCATAGGGGAATGTGAAACCAAAATTTTATTTAGGATGATGTGGCATGAAAGTGTTGGGGATGTGTGGAGTAATTTTGTTTATTTGGTAAAATGGATCAAATTTAAGAACTCATTGATTTTTTTAAGTGTTGGGTTATGTGAACTAACTATGTCCATGTCCGGTGTGGCCTTTTCTTTGTAAAATATTTCATTGAGTTTTATTAGGATACATTTTTGTTCTTATAGGGGATCAAGCAATGATGTTGTGATTGTCCCACCAAGAACGTTTCTCGAAACTAAATGATCGAAATTTATATGGTTATATCCTGTCTTAGTTAATGATTCCAACATGAAGAGAGATGATTAAGATTTGATGAATTGTTTTCAGATAGGGAGGTCTAAGACCAATTAATAAGAGTCTATATGTCCCTTTATTGAGAGGTGATATCATTGTGGGATCAATGGGTAGTGGCATAGGAAATAATATTTGACTTAGAAGGGGATTCACATGGATGTGGATGGGGTAAATGAATCTCATGATGGGTGGATCAAATTTTTTTATCAATAACATTGGGGGATATGATTCATGATCATTATAACTGGAGTTGAATGGTGTGGTGCGTATCATCTACTATTAGATGGAGAGGTCCATATGATGAAGTGTATATATTTGAAAGAAAAGAGTGTCACTCTCAGAAGTAGATAATTATTTGTAATTGATGATCTATTTTTTTTCTTAGGTATAATTCAGATGTACACATTAATTTTTAATGTTCTATTATGAGTGTAGCATCAGTTCTAGCAATTTATAGTTACTATATTGAACCAGTGGCAATGACTCTCTTATAGAGGGAGTGATGTATCATTTTTGGGAATACGACCCTTGGGTGGGAAGGGTCACAAGAATGTGTATTTAACAATGGAATGGTCATGATGTATGTGGGATGAATTTTCATCCAATATTATGCATACATATATCCCTCTAGGAATTCCAATATGAATTAGATGTGGTGGTGGATTGAGGTTGATTGATGGATTCATGACTAAGGAAAAATTAAGTGATTTGATAGTGCTGTGGTTTTAGGTGTGATGGTGTGTGAACCATTCCATGATGATTCTTTGGAATGTTTATGATCCAACAGAATAACCTCATGGTCAGTTAGGTGTGGGATATGAGCATCATGTTCAAGTGATGGTAGGATTCTCTAGGTCTAAAGGCATCATAACTGAATCGTTTGGTAATGTTTCGGTAGTGGAAATTAATCATTATTGAAAGTATTATACCAATTATGGAATATCATGAATTCATATATATAATTCTATGTGTTTTATTTCAAAATAAATCTATAATTTCATTTTTTGGATGATGGGTTCACTTCACGAATCAAATTGGCCATCATGGAACAGTTGTAATGTTCTTGTATTATGAATTTATGAGGGATATGTGTCCACCCTAGTTTGAAATTATATGTGGAGGGAAGGTGGAAAAAATTAATCGTTTTTCTCAAAGTTGTTTTGTTTTGGTCAGTTGGGAATAAAAAAATTCATATTTTTGGAATGAAAGTGTTGAGTTTCGATTTGAAATTATGTTGATGGAGGCACTAATGCATCAGAATTGGAGGTTGTAAGATAAAGCTAATCATGGGGACCACCATATACCTTTATTGAGTTTTTATGAAAACATTATATAATTTTTGGGAATATGGGATCATGTAAGATACATCTTGTTGTTTTGGTTATGAAAAGAGGTGTTGTATAGTTTTTTTGGAAATCAAAGCACCTTGAGATTCAAATTGTCTATTAGACATGTTTTGGTCATTTAGAAATTGAAAGAGGTGATATTTCAATTTTGGTGATCAATTTTTTTCATGTTATGTGGATAGATTACCCTAATGCTTTATCAGAGATTATAAGTGGTTTTTTGGAGATATTTTATAACCCTTCATCTTTTTGGGTGTCTAGAATTGGACAAAAATATGATTTTCCAACTATGGAGGGTCAGATATTCAGTTTGAATTCTAATTCTATTTTTTAGGGTTTGAGGAACTAAAACTAGTCAGTTTAGACATGAAAAGTAACATAGAAGGTATCCTAGAATCTTATGTGAACCTCTAGATATTTTTGTATATGTATAACAATTTTGGATGAATTTTCCCATGGATCACAGTTATTGGTGCACTACATAAGGGAAACAACATGGAACCCCCAGGATTTTTGAAATTTTAAATTATTTTTAATATGGTTCATTGCTTTAATGAATGGCTAGATAATGGTTAATGTAAACATTTCTGAGATTATAGGGGAAACAAAGTGAGAATTTAAGAGGATATAGTGATCAACCTGCACTACTATCCTCGGGTTTGGAATTCTGTGTGACCAAAATGTAAAAAGGATAGAGGATGAGACAAAATATCATCATTATTGTATTGTGGTATGAACATACGTGAGGCATTTTAAATTTTTGAAATGAATAAAATAACCCCAATTGTTTTACCCCTTCCCATCACCCACAACCCCCTTTGGATTCATGAAGACCAGTATGTATCTCTTTTCCTTCCTCCTTCTCCCCCAACCACTTGAGTTTCAGTGTTTTTCAAATTATTTTTTGGTAGTTTTATGTAAAACATCAAGTTCGATAGCATCCTTTCCTCTCCTCATTCATCTTCTCTAAAAAAAATTTCATTGATTGAAAATTTCAATTTTGATAATATAGAAGGGTAGTTGAATAATCCAAGTATTGTGGGGATTTAGCTTGGATTTCATATTGGATGTCAAAAGGGGGCATATGAATATTTCTTCCTAGTGTTTCGATGAAGGTATGTGACTTCAATATTTTTGGTCGTGTTTACCTAAAATTAAAATTATTATGTGTTTTCTTGGTGTGACCTTTTATTATTGTAGCTAGATTACAGTCTGGGGTATGCCACGAGCACTTTGGGATCTTTTTATCATGGTTAAAATTCTATGAGAGCTTCAGATATGTTCTTCATTTCCTTTTAAAATTAAATTTTCGTAATCAATTTATTTTAATTTTTTTCAATTTATTAATGAGATTTTTTGGTGTGAAGTACATGATCAAGGGTTGAAAAAATCACTAGTGGACCTAGAAATTTTGATATCCCTTGGAATCAAAGCATGAATGTGATGAATTCGGTAGGTGGTTCATTATATTTAGTCTATAATATATCTTTTATTTAGTTTATGAAAGGTTTTTTAAATCACGATTCAAAATATATTTATCCTTTTTAAATTAAAATATTAGGTTGTTTTGTACATATCTATATTACCTATTTCATATATCTTACAACTTATGAAATAGAAATATATATTGGTGTATATAGTAGGAAGATAACCAAAAAGTCTTGATGATCATAAATTTCTAAGTTGGTATCTAAATTGTTTGAGAGGAAAGGTAATTTAAATTGAATGTTTTCAAATCGAATTCCAAAAAATTTGATATTTTTGAATGGTATTAACTGCTATCAACATAATGGAATGGTATACCATTCTAGGTTAGAAATGTGTAAATATTTAATGCCTTAGTGTAAAGATGTTAATTCATTAAATATTGTTGATAATGGTTAATTTCCTAGTAAAATTATATGGTTTAATTTTGATATAGAATGTGAGTTTATAAATCAGTTTGTTAATTTTATTTTTCCTATTTTGTGGTAATGTGTAAATGAAATTATATTTGGAATTAATTTTTTATGAAATGAAATGGGTTTAAATAATGAAAATTTCATCATTAACATTATATGAATCCTCATGTGTCATCATGAACCTGTGAAACTGGTGGTTATTCTATATTTTATATTCATATTATATATAATTTTGAAAATATAAATTTTTTGTTATAACACTTATACATGCATTAATTCTTAGACTGGTTATTTAGGTACATCATTAGTGGCCGCCTACAGAGTTTTACTCACACTTTACTTGGAAAACCAAAGTACTTTGGTTCCCAAGAAATCCCCATTCTTGTTTGTAGGTTACTATTTTTGGGATATACCCAACATTTAATAATTCTATTTGGATTCTTAGATCAGTGATGAATTGTGGGACCAGGCATGACTTGGGGCTAGATGGAAGTGGTTATTAGCCTCTATTTTTTATTTTATTACTATATATGAATGATCCACCCAATGGGAATCTAACATGGCTTTATTAAACATCCATTTATTATTTTATATGATGTTGTATTTATTTTATCACCACATTCCCTATTATATTGATTAATTTTTAATTTTATATGATTAATTTTTTTAAAATTATGTATCACACTATGTTTTTTGTGGAATTATCTCCCCATGGTAACCTCATAGGCCCTTATTGCATGTTAGCATCATCTGTCATATGAGGAGGGTCACCTGAGGTCACATGGCTTAACAATCTGGATAATGATCATAGAGTGATCAAGAATTATGTGTTATTGTATTTAATTACATTAAGAAAATTACATGTGTATACAAACTATAGGAATATTTATATTGTGTAGAAATAATCTAAAGGATTTACATTACAATTAAAGAGCTATAAACTCCAACAAGATTATACAATGTTCAATGATCTCACATTCCAAAAATCCCACTATTAGAACTATAATCAATTCCAAAAATTCACCTATTAATTAAAATCATGTAGAATTATATAGGGTCCCATACATCCTATATCCATGTGTTTACCATTTTATATAACATATAGTATAAATGAATGAAATTTAGAAGACATTGATTGTGTCATCTTTTATAATTGAAAAAAAAATTTCAAGTGTCTTATAAGTTAATTTCATCAATTATTTATTTATATTTGAGCTTAATTTTTTTAATTTTGAGTAATGGGGATTTCAGGATGGTTTTCGAGGTTTTTAGAGTCCTTTAACCAGGTCCATATCTTGAGCATAGTTATGGGAAACTCTAAGGTTCTACTTAGGATGTCATGTGGCTTGTTGGAGAAAGAAATTTGGTGGATCACAGTTGGAATATGGTTATTTTAATCCATGAAAAATTCCATAGAAACATTGAAACTCATTATATATGTAAAATAATGGTTGGAACAAGGTTTGGTAAAATATTTGAACAAACATTGTAATTTCCATAAAGCGGCATTGAACCTTGCATTATTGGTCCAATGTTTTTCAAACAATGGGACCAAACAATGTCCATGGGAATTAAATTTCCAAAAAACATAATTAATGTAAATAAAACATATGAATTGACCCAAAAATAATCCATTGATACGAATCATTTATTTATAATTTCATATCCATTTCCATTGGATGAAATCCAACAGTGATTATTTCACTACTACTAGATTTTTAATAAAGACACTATGTTGGTGGCCTTTCATTAATTAAATTGATAACATAATATATTATAGGATCTCGAGGGTAAACATTGTGTATCTAATCCAATAGAAAAAGGATAATCTTGAATCTCGTTTTAGAACCATTTATGTGAATGAATTTGGATCAGTTCCAAGGGTCCTGGGTATGTTAGCTCAGTCTAGTTTTTTCATAGGCAAGAATCATTTATATTCTCTCCATGGGTCTTGAATATCATCAGCAATGAGCTTATGTTAGGATTTTTTTATTACCTTTTAGGTCCCTTATACATCCTTGTAACCTTAATACAATACTTATGTTTTCATATCTTGATATATCATGCCAAATTATGATCTCATGCATGTGTGTAGACAGTGAGACACATATATGATATGTTATTCCACAAGTATGCTTATGTAGCATTTTATACCACATTTTTTATGATCATATGTAATTTATATTTATACTTATTCTCATGATGACATGTTATGTGTTTACTAAATGAACTAAGAATCATTTGGACCGCTATTGTATGGTTATTCATTAGATGGTGAGTGTGGATGACGTTTGATGACTATTATAATTCACCTGAACATATGGTAGGGAAAGAAGACCCTACCGACAACCCCAAGGCAACAACAATGGTGTGTGTTGTTCATGTTCCCTGACACTAGGCATTAATGAGATATAATAGACTTTTTTCCTGACATGTGGAAGAGACCGAGTGTGTTTCCCATGTTCCCTTACTTGGTTCTCCATCCTTGGAATAACTTTGAAGTTCTTATTAGTCATGGGGATATATATGATCTTGAAATATATTCACAAAATCATTTAAGCATGGAGATGATGCAAGTACATTCAGGGATTGAGGTAACCTAGTTATCACCCAAATGGTGAGAATATGATTTTTATTTATTAAATTAACTTTAAAATTTATCATGGTATAACAATTTTATTCTTGGTGAATCATGTTAGGGATGCATTGGTGGTTTCTTTATATACTTTATTACTCACACCCAACACAATTATATTGATTCATATATAGAAATAATGATTAGTGATATGAGAATGGGAAAGAGAATTGATGTAGGTTATAGAGTGGCTTGTGTTGGGGAATGAGTGTGGTACCGAGACAAGCTCTCGAAATTTGCTGCAACACTTCTATTTAATAATTTTAAGGTAATATTTTTGGACGTGTAACATTAGTGGTCAATTTTTATTACACATGTGTCACTTTACATGACTTTTATTAATAATTTATTTATATAATCAACTTTTTTATATTTATAAGCCATTCTTATATTTTTTATTAGCATTGATTGTAATTATTATATAGGTTATAATATCTACATATTACTTTAGACCCTCACTATTAGTTAACAGCATCTTGTGTTTGTAGAGGTACACATGATGTCATGTATAATCTCTACTCCATTTTTATTAGGGAAATATAGGTTATGTAATTACAAAATGGTATCAAATTCAAGAGGCTTCCTCTATATTTATTTTGAGGATATGGTATATATGAGATGGGTTGTGTGGTTATCAGTTATCGGAGACTCCATGTGCATGGTCGGATCATGTTTAACAGATCTGTATGTTTTCGATGATTAGTTTTTTGTCCTAGTTTTATGAGAATTGGGTTCAATCTTACATTATGACTTGTCACATTGGATCGGAATAAATATATATATATATATATATATATATATTCATGTGGTTTTTTGTATTATATTTCTTAAATAAAATACCTTGATTTTTTCAATTATTTCTTTTTAAATATATATGTTTTCTAATTTTATGATATATCAGCATTGGCATTAGATTAATTGAACGTGACTAGGATAATTGTCTATATATATGTATATGAAATTGAATAACAGTTAGGTATAGAATACTATACTTCAGTCATATATAGAAGTACTTTGGTTCTCTTTTATGTTGCATTTTTTTTAATAAATCTCCATATATAATCAGTTTTTTAAAAATTAATATGCTAAATCTATCAACTTATGAAATATTTATTTCGGATTCTAAATATTCATGTGAAATTTTGGAAAAATTACAACTCAAGGATTCCTAAATGGACAACTTAGAGAAGCATGATAGAATTCTGTAGTTAGGGTGGATGCACCAGTTCCACCATAAGGTATATATGAGGATACATTTACATGCTCTAGTTGTTCGGTATTCTAGATGGGTGTTTGATAATCATGATCTGTGTCATAAGGATCGTATAGCGGTCCTCAATAGTATGTTCAAAATTCATTGACAATGTTGACTTAAAAAATCATGCACCTTAGGGTCAATATTGTGGAGATGAGACAAATAGAGTGTATGTGATGGTCTATGTTTAGGAAGACCGTAGAGAGGGTCTATTGATGATTTTAGTTATATTCATAATATCCACATATATTTGTACCATTCTTTTAATTTCTGGTGTTTCCAATTCATTTATAACATCTCAATTTATTATTTTTTCTCAACTTATCGATTTGGATTTATTATGAGTTATTTCATATAAATCACCATATGGGAAGAGTGAGGATCATTTTTGAAGATATATAGAGTGTATTATTATTTTCATTGTCTATGGAAATATTTTGGATTTCATGATCCATGAAATGACTAGATTTGATGTGATCATTAGTATAGACTAGATGAACAACTTTCATTATCACATTCATTGTTATCAAACATTGGTATCATTTATTTCACTAGTGAAATAGATGTTCTTGATTACTTTATGTGGGATGTTTAATCTAATAGAGTGGGGAAATATTTTTTCAATATTGGAACTATAAAATAATTACTAGTAGTCTTATCTCTCACTATGAAATGAATGTTGGGTATCTTCATTACGTCTCATTTAAAAACTACTTTAGGATGTTTTTCTAGTTTAATTGTCAATTATTCTTTCTTATAAATAAGAATATTTTTAGATTGATCTCATATAGAGAAAAAATCCATATTCATGTACTCATTATCTTATGGGGTCAAATGAGTTCGTAGATCATATTATTGTATGTGTTTAAATGAAGATGAATGGTTTCATAATATTGAAAAAAAACTCTATATATTGATCCACTATTGTTCACTAAGAAGAGGGGTAGTAGTTTATTCCTCTATGTGAAAAACAAGAAGTTGAATTTCGTGTTGGTGAAATACATGTATCATTTATCTAGGATATATGATATCATTGATCAGTTATGGGAAGGCTAGTTATTCTCTATGATTTATCTTTTTTATGGTATCATAAATTATGAGTCAAAGATTGGGATATTCCTATGATGATGTTTAGGATAATATGTGTCTTGTATGATTACCTTTCCATGCATTCTTGTTTGAAAAATTTTCCAATTGATTTTACGGATCACATAATGTCAATATTTCATCTATATCATGACTCTTTCTTCAAGGCCATTATTGAAGATTCCTTAATATACTCAAAATCATATGTGTTAAATGTTAGATATATTGAAAAAGTGTTGAGTACACTCTAGGAACATCAAAATTATTATAGGGTTTCAAAGTGCATCTATTTGATATGAATGATATGATTTCATTGACATCATATCTTTATGTTGGGATTTCTAGGGGACCTAATGAATTTTTAAGTTGTAATGTATTATACATTACATCATTAATATCTTAAGATCTATAGTCTTATCATGTTTTTAGGATACTATTAATGGTTCATTCAATACATCTTCAAAATAGTATCATCAATGATGGGGAATACCAATGGATTAGTGATGATTAAATTCACTAATTAGTGTGAGGAATCTATCTAGGAGTAGTATATGAGATTGATGATAACTACACTTTTGATTCATCCAAATCCTATGTTATGGTGCACAATATAATGCGATGTGTCGGGGTTTGTTTTGGGAGTTTTTTTGACATATAGTGATCATTTATTTTATTATGGGTTAGGTTATCTACAACTATATTAGATAAATTACCCGATGCATGACCTGGAAAAAGGAATATATAGTTCATACCATAACGTGGATGTGATATTATCTATTTTGTTAGAGGGTAATTGTTTAAATGTACCATAAGAGACATTAATATATATTTTCTCTATAAAATATAATTTTTTGTAGAGTTGGGTAGAAGAGAATATATGGAAATAAAAATTCATGATGAAATTTTCACTAGGAAAATGTAATTTCGTTGTAGATGGGCTTACTAAGAAACCCCTAGAGATGGAGGCACTTGGTGAGCCTCCATAGTAGAAGTAATGGAATCAGATGAATTTTATGGATGAATGGATTGTAAATGAATATTATGATAATGGACTCATGATATGTAAACCCTTATTAATCACATGTTATTTATTAGATTTGGTGAAGACAGAACAAGAGTTTGATATGGAGTTTGTGGTGATACGAGAAATATTTGTTGGTATGGATCTAGTACAATGATAGTCAATAGTTGGTGATGACAGGAACACTATGAATGAAATATTTATAGTAAAATTTTTAATTATATAGGAACTTATGAGAGTATATAATTATTAATAGTCGGTAGTGAATCTAGGGTCGATATAGATGTACAGTAACATCTAATATCAGTTCTTGTGGCCTAGTATGAAGAGGTACATAATTTGTTTTTCACAATTCCATTCCTAGAATGGGTTAATGTCGAGAATCATCATCCAAGTAGTTTAAATCATTGACTTATGATTTCAATGTAGATATGTGATGATTTGGTGATAGACTACATGACAGGGATACCATAGATCATGAGGAGTTATGATTTTGTTTTGGTGATAGTTGATTGGATGAAAAACATTCCCAATTTATACCAAACTATGAGACCCATTTCATAGATTTTCATGTGAAGTTATATGTATGGGATATTTTACACCTGATTGGAGACCCTTCAAGAATTTTATATGATATATATGTGTTTCTCATTTAATGGTTTTGGCTAGGCTATCTGAAGGCTTTAGATACTCAGTTAAAATTGATTACTTTATATCATTCATAGACTAATGCATAATCATAGTGGATGATCTAGATATTAGACAATATGTTTTTAGAAATTATTATATATATATGTTGATCAATGGTTAATGACCATTACTTCGATGTCCTCAAATAAAAAAAATCTTCCATGATTCAATTTCGATGAATACTTTTGTGGCTCTCTATGCTCAGTTGTATAATTTGACACTATATTGGAATGGAGTAGTAGAGGTAGCTTTTATATGGATGAGCATGAGGCAGGAGACCTTTTAGATTGTACAACTAATCATTTTGTGGTTTACCACCACATATTGAAGAAATTGATCATTTGTTGAAATCAAGTAGATACACATGGAGTTCATTATTGATGACATATTTTTCAAGTGGGTAACTACTCATATAGGTAATTGATGGTTGTGGAATCAAGTTAGGCTAGTGTCTGGATGTCTTGGAACATTTTAAATTATTGATCCTATCATATCATTGGGATACCATTTGAACATTGTTTTCAAATTATAATTGTATTAATGTTGTGTTCCATGTGTATCATCTTCAGATGTATATTCCAAAACCAATACATCTGATTGAATATGAGGATATTGAGATGGATCCAGAAATTTCAATCATGTAATACCCTATGTGAATCATCGAACTGATTAAGAAGATATTCTAGGGGAATATATTGGAAATTCTTTATATAATTCGTTATAATGGAAAAATATAATTAGAATATTTTTACCATGAATCTGATGTTTGGGATCTGTTCATTGTGTTTTCTTAGAAAGATTCCTAGAATCCCTTCTCAAGGATTAAAATTATTTAATGAGGTAGAATGTAATGGTCTCAAATTTTTTAGGTTTATAATGATTTAATTTTTTCTATTATTTAATGGGGTTTGATCAATGAATTATTTTTGTTGAGTTATAGGGTTTTATGGTTAGTTATTGAGAGGTTTATAGGATATTATGTGGGTTCACTATTTGACCATGGATATAGGAAATCATGCAGATATCACAAAATAAAAATATTTATTCTTTTAACATGGACATTGGGTGGAACAAGGTTGGACATGGTAATAAATAACAATGTGAATTTACATATAAAAAATTTATCACATTATAGTATAAAAAGAATTAGGGGATATGTTTTCAAAAATAATTCTGACTAAAGAATGTAGTATCATAGAAGAGGAAATGAACCTCATAAAATTGGCATGAAATTTTTCTATCAACATGACAATACCATGTATGTATGAAATAAGAAACCGAAAATCCTCGCTAATTTCAATAACTCGTCTAAATTGTCCTATTATTTTTATCCTAAGATTAATCATATATCTATCATGTCAGGGCTAGATCTATGCATTCTAATTAAATATAATCTTGAATTCATGGATCATTGAATGATTGGTGAGGGATATAGTATATTAGTTTCCCTCAATTGATAAATCCTAGATCTAGTGATGTTGGGGAATCCCAAATTTTATTTTTGAGTTTATCTAATACCTTATACTAAGAAACTTACTGAATATAATTTTGTGACACTGGATGTGAATGAATTTGGATATGTTATTGAGGTCCTTGGTATGTCTTCATGATCTATTTAGTTCAAGAGCATTACATGGGTAGTGTCACAAAATGTATTTTGGAGATTTCAATCAACAATCGTACAATAGCTCAGAGTTGCTTATTTTTCTTATGGATAACTATGAACACAAATTATTTTTAATAAATCCATATGAAATATTCCCAAGAAAGTTATGATCAAGATAAAGGTTTCTTGGTTGACACATGTGTTATCAAAAAATGATTATTAATTATTTCATGCACATTTAAATCTATCATGAAATACGACTACTATTTTGTTGAACTCACATTAAGAAAAAAATATGTGGTGTCCTATTGGGGTTTATTAATATACCCTTAATAGTCATTCTTAATGTATGTACATAATTCATGATCAGGGATCTAAGAAAGTGAATGTTCTTCATAGAGGGTTTTTAGGAACTTTGATTTGGGTAATGAATGTGGAACCAGGATAGACTCTCGATATTTTCCAAAACACTAGTATTTATTTATTTATCCAGTTATACTTCTTGACCTTACAGATTGGGGGTCCATTTTGAATAAACTTGAGTGACATGATTTGATAACTATTATGGTATATATTTATATTATCTTATATTGAGTTTTTGATTTTTTTTATTCCTATATTTTTTTTATTTAGTGATAGATTTGGTTAATCAGGTTATATTCTCTTTTTTTTACTTTGGAGTCTTGCCACTTGTTAGCAACCGCTTGTATATGAGGAGGAATTCATTATATCTGATAGTGTCTCTAATCAGTAGTTATTTATCAAAATCATAGTTGTAGTGTTACAAATTTTCTTTCATAAGAAATTAATACCATGAAAAGCTATTAATACTCTATGATGTATTTTCTTTCTATGATCTAACAAACTTAGTACTTATGGTTACTAAAATATAAATAAATATCATACCATATAATCAATTTTTTCTATAGTATATAATTATGATAAGGTTGTTAGAGTATTTATAACATTAATTAGTTATTATAATTTGGACCTATAATGGGTACTTAGAAATTTGATAATGATATTATTTAAGAAATATCACATGGTCTATATAAACCAATCTAATAGAAAACAAATGATGTTTTATTAAAAGGTCTTGAATTCTGAAAAGGAATTCTGACATATTCTAAAATCCCTACTTGATGATCAAATAAATGATAGCTTATAAGGATAAAACCTCTAAGAGGAAGTACACATAAATTATCAACCATTAAATATTCAAATATGTGAACATCTGTATTGTCTCATGGGTATGAGATTATTTTTAATTTTTATTTGAATAATGTAATTTGATCATGGATAGAAACTAGGATTAATTATTCTCACAAATATGTAGTATAATTTTTGTGTGTCATAACTGATATTTAATTAGATTAATAACTAAATAAAGTTTTTTCCCATCAATATTAATTGAATAATATCTTTATTAGAAAATTATTATGATGGAATAGTTTGAAAAAATTATTTCCCATGATAGTATATAGTTGATTTTATTTTATAATATCAATTTATGTTAAATCAAATTTATAGGGTAAAGCCACAAATAATCATCTTAAGTGATGATATATAGAATCAAGTTGATTATATTAAAGAGTATAATTTATAGGATGGTTTTTATAGTTTCCACAATGAGTTATTTATCTAGGGGTAACATAACATGTTGGTAGTTATTAAACATGTATGTGAGTTATGTTCACCAAAATCCATTGAAAAGGGGTTTAATTTTCCATAAAAAAATAATATAATGATCCATTCCTTTATGAATAGATAAATATGATTTCTTTGACATGGATTTCTCATTTATCCATTTCTATACTGTTTTAGGTTTACTGTTTAAATGGTTTAAGTACTAATTTACATAAAAATGTTGAAACGTTCAAATTAGGTAAATTTTTTCATATAATACTTGTGTTTATATTAACATCCATGTTTCATTCAAGTCATTTAACCTTTATTAATGATATTTCACAATAGTATAAATCAAAACATTTATAAAATTTCCTCTGATCCATTGATCTTTTTAAAAATATTTGAAATTTTGGATGAGAAAAAAATCCAAGTTTGGGAAATAAAAATAGTGAGATCCCATTAGACTGTTGAACAATGTGAAAACCCTTGTATTAATTTTTGTTTTTCAAAATAAATAATGATCATAATAATAAAACATTTACACTTGTGAAAATAGTTTTTGTTAAAATAAAACATTTGATGCTAGATAGAAATCATAGGAAAAACCATCAAGTCATCATGTAACATATTGTAACATGGGAATACATTTATTTGAAAAACAATACATTCACCATTAAATGTTCATAGCATTTACTTCGCAAATTAAATTAAAATATTTCAATTAAAACCATTTTATTTGAATAAAATATGTATCTTAGAGAATTTAATTCATATCCATTGATCTATAATGTTTAATCTTTATTTATATAACTATAGAATTATTAGAGCCACCCATCATTATCATCTATATGAAGCTCATATTTCATAATCTATAATGCCGAAGTAACATTTATTCAACAAAATATAAACATACATTCACATTTTCATCATAAAACCCTTTAAAAATTATTTTAACCCATTTTAAAAAAACTCCCCATTTTTACAAAATCATATATAGAAATATATTTTTCCATTGAAAACACTTAAAAATGAAAAATTCCTAGAAGATTACGAATGAAATCTACATTGAGAATCCGTTTTAAAAAATATAGGAATATTTATAATTAAAATTGACTATGACACATGGAATATTTTTTATCATAATAGATGAAAAATATTATTTTTTTTATCTAAAAAATTATAAAATAGCCCATACAAATGAAATTAAATAGATTACTTCTTAAAACATTGTATAGAATATAAAAATAGCTAAAAATGAAAATTTATGAAACATTTCAAATCACCTCCAAAAGGATGAAAAGGATTTGAAAGGACATCATTAAAAAATATTTTAATAAAATTCCATTTCCTCAAGTTCTAATTAGTATTACTCATTTTTATACCCTCAATAGTAAAAAAATTACATTATATTTATAATTTCATAATAAAACTTTTAATTTTATTTCCACTATAATTATTTCATTTATTTATTTTTCATAATTTTTTATTTATTAAAAATATAGTCTAGTACACATTGATCATTTGGAGGATATCTGTTATATAACCTCAACATAAAAATGGGGTGTTAATCATGGTCAAATGGGTAATGGAAAATTAATAGAAGAATAATATAAATTTTATAATTAACACATTTATATATTTTATATACTTTTAAAAAACCATTTAAGGATGTTATAAACAGTGAAATGTGTTAGTTCATGGGGAAGGAAGTCCATACGTACACATGAAGGGTGTTTCCATTTTTCTATAATGTAGATAATAAATCTTGTATTTCATATTTTATATTCCTAAAAATAAAAATTATGTAATACACTTCATATTTAATAATTATTTCAATCCTTAAAACTATCCTTTTGTGGTTTAAAGGAAAAACTAATCATATCACTTCGTAGTGTTGGCAGTCAACAGGTAAGCATTAGTGACTTTGTCATTCTTCAACTGATGGAAAGTTAATATTTTAAGTAAAATATAATTTTACCAAATAATAATTATGTTATAAATATCATGTAAATCTATTTATTCAATTATTTTATACATCTATATGATCTAGGGGTGAATGAAACACGTCGCTTAGTGGAGGTGGTTTTCAAGATGTACACATGAGCGATGTTTTCATTTCCAATCGGATTGAAACATGATATTAATTGGGTTATACCATAATAATAATAATAATAATTAAGTTTATTTTGGATACAAATGTTATTATTTGAATTTATTTAATGTAGATAATATGGTGGATGAGATTGAAATAAACATGACATGATCTTTTAAAAATTATACCAATTCTTCAAAAAACCTCCCTTGGTAGACACTATTACCAATTCTAGCATGGTATTTTTGTGATACCATTACCACTATTATATGGTAGATTAGTTTTTATTGTATTTGGATAGTTCTTAGTCTATATATATTTCTAAAATCATTTGAATATGTGGGGATAAAATATTCCCTTTTATAGATGACGGGATTGGCACACTTTTATATATATAAATCATTTAAATTCCTAATTTTTATTTCTCTACAAATTGTGGCATAAAATAAACTATTTTAGAATAAATGATAAAATAACTTCAAAATACACTTAAACAATCATAAGTAGACATTGTATAATAATATTTGATGTCATGTGTCTTAGTATAACCTAGTTATTAACCCTATTATCCTTTACTCTAGTGACACTTTTTTAGCATTGTAACTATTCATTATAACCAAAATAGAAACTGAACACACTAAAAAATATAAAACTCATAGGTAAAAACATTATATTAATTATTCTTGATTCAATTTACAAAAATGGGGGAAATTAATTTTAATGTAAAAACAAATTCCATAATGAAAAATGTCTTTAGAAAAATGATTTTTTTGAAATAAAATGATTTAATGCCCTAATAAATTGTAATTATGATTTATATTGTTTTAATTGTGAAATTAGTAGTAAAATATAAATAATTTTACTTTAAAATATATATAAAATATAATTAAATTTATTATATTCATGAATGAAAATTACTATTTAATTAAAAAAATTATTTTTACAATTCAACCAAATACATTTATTTCATGAAAAAAAAATTTCCCTCTAATAAAATATTTATATCATGAATCCAAAAATGAATTATCACTTTTTCAAATTAAAATTATAAAATAAATAAATTTAAATTAAAAAAACCTTGTATTATAAGGAAGAATAATTTAATTCAAACTTCTCAATTTTAATAATTTTTTATAAAAATCTATAATAATGATGAATACGAAATATATATATATATAAATCTTAATATTGATTCATTTATAGGATTACATATATTGTAAAATAAAAACCCCATGTAATAAATCACATCATCAAATTTTTTCATTACATAAATCAGTGAGACTATTTCTCCCATATAGCTATATTTTAATTCCCTTGATTCTAAAACATTAATGAAATTAATCCATATTACATTAAATATGTGAAACACCTTATTTCCACATAATTACTCTTTATGATCCAAAATATTAATTATATTTTATTCATATGATATATTCTCATAAATCTATACCACTTCACGACTAAACCCATGAGATGTATTTGGTAAGTAATTCCATGGAAAAGAAACATGGTACACATTGTATAATTGAGACAAACTAATAGGTAAGGAAACTTAATATGAAATTAATATCACTTCTTATATAATATAATATGGACCAATTTAATATGGAATTATATTTTACTTTCCTTATAAGATACATAATACATTTTATGGAGATACATTTATAAAAATATGAAATCCTACCCCAAATGAGATATTTTCCTCCAGTTATTGGGATCCATTTTTTTATAGTACTGAGCTACCAATATATTCATATGAATAACATTTACCATCTCAACCATATCTTTAACCAATTTTAGTCCCAACTGAATCATTTTGATAACATCATCCTGATATGAAATTGTTCGACACAACATTGAAAATAATGAATCAAAAGTTTTCATCTGTATACTAGAATAAAACTATCATTATATGAAAATTCCTACAATGAATCATTCTGATCAAGGTATCCCTTATTATTCAATGAAAAAGGCCAAATAATATCTTCCAAATCTTATATTGTTCACAAATACTATTGATCAGTTTCGGTGTGAAAATCTGTACTGGAATTTTTTTTATACCCAATGACTTATGTAGTCATCTCCATAAATGTGTGGTAAATCTAGGATAATGGTCACATAAAATAGTGAATGTAACGCCATGTAACCTATATATTTCATTAACAAAATTTCTAGAGAGTAGATCAACAGAAATTGGGTATTAAATAAGATAAATATATACATAATTTGTAAAAAATCACTAAAAATCATATAATTTTATTAACTATTGATTTCATTGGTAATTCCTAAATTAAATATATCTATATGTTCTCCCATTTATATTTATCCATTATAAAATTCTAAACAACAACTTCAATTGTTGTCACATAGACTTAACCTTCTTATATGTAAATCATTACATAGTATAACAATCAATATTTTAATTTACTCCACATCACTAATAATATTCTTGAATGTCTTTATACATCTTAGTACTACCAGGATGAAGGAAAAACATATGGCTATGAGTTTCATATAATAATTCCATTTTAAATTGGGAATCCAATTGAACATATTACATCATTCCAAACCTGATAACAACTTATTTTTCAATATAAATGTCCAGAAAATTAACATCTATAACAAATCCAACCATTTCATGCAATCCATGATCATTTATCTAAGCCTTCGTAGTTCTTTTCCATGTATGTATGTGATGATTCCTGAGATAAAATTCAAGGATTTCCTGCATGTCCAATTTATATTCTAATAATCATTTACCATTAACCAAAGAATAATTTTCAAAATGTTACATGGTTAATGATACATTATCTTTTTGACTCAAATAATTTATTACATTGGTTCCATTTCATGTAAGATAGTTAATTGTGAAACAAATGTCCATAATTATTTTTTTAAAAATATCAACATTGTGCTGAACTCTTTTTGAGTGATTGTGTAAATTAAATAGTTATATTCAGTATATACATCACATTTTACCCATTTAAATTATACCACCAAATATTTAAATAAAAACCCCCCTAAAAGTTAAGATCATTTCTAGGGTAATTATTCTCAGTTAATCATAATTTATTAGAATCTTATGAAATTACACAATCATCATTCATCAAGACACAACCAAGTAACTATAAAGAAGAATCATTGTAAATAAAAAATTAACCATTCCTTATTGTAAGGGATAAAATTTTCACATCAATCAATCTACATTTTAATTCCAAGACACATTCATCTCATTACTCTCTCTAGAGAGATATTACTAATTTTTGTGTTATCCTATTGGGTGAGATAACCCAGAAATGTTTTAAAAAGACCGTATATAGTAACTTTACAATCCATGAAAACATAAAATATTATTGATAGTTTAGGCCCTTTACACTCATCTACCACTCTAGTTTTAGTAAGGTTAATATTTATTCCTTATTTTGAAAAAATTATCCCACAGAATTAAATCTATTATAACACAAATGAAAATTTACTGAATTTTTAATAAAAATATTTTATTTTAACATCTATATAATTTTCCTTATATTATTCTCATGTTTAATATGAAATTTAAAATAATTAAGAATCTCATAAATTAAAGAAATAATATAAAAATATAAAAAACAAAATCTATTCATATGATCTATAAATAAATTAGGTGGCTTCATCATTATGAAAAGAGTAATCATAAATCCTTGACTCTGATACCTAGTATGAATTTTTTTGATCAAAATGTCTTCTGTATTTAACCGATGTTTGTGATACTCGAACCTATGATCATTTTTCAAAAAGTATTGTACACCCTATATTAAATATAAAAATTAATTGATTTGAGGAAAAGGATAATTTTTCCTTGTAGTGATGTTATTGAGTTCCCTATAATCTGTAGAATTTCTCAAGGAACCATCCATCATTTCAACAATGAAAATATGATCTCACTATATTTATGTTCTATGGTGGTTGAAAACCTTATTAATAAACTATTTTTGTCTTTTTTTTACTTCAAAATATTCTAATGGATCTCTTTGAATATGGGGTTTTGGAATTGGCTTCGAACCATGAGCAATTTAAATAGTAAATTCAACCACCTCCTCTAGAATAACAACTATAAAATAATTAGGAAATTCATCAAGATATCAATTTACTATAGAGAAATTTTTAATTGGACCAGTTTATCTCATATCTACAATAGAAAAAATAACATTCACTTCTACATTTTATCAATTTATCATATTCTTGATATGTTTTCCAATGAATGAATTCATTCTTATAAAAAAACTAAAAATTATTCTAAAAAATATCATCATTAACTCAGAATTATATCTTACCATGATAAACTAAAATACCACATATACATTAAATAAAATATATCTCCATGATGTGAAATAAATAATGTTTTTTATGAATAAAAAATACTTAGATAGCATGATAACTTTTATAAATTCATTTTTTCTATTATATTACCCCAAATAATTTTTACCAAATTTTTTTAACATTATTATTTGTGATGTTATTTCCATTTTAATTATATATTTTCCAAATTTATAATAATTCATAGATTTCAAGTCTCACAAAATATTTTTAAGTTAGGAATAAACATCTAATATACGAGAAACCACTTTTTACGGTCATATGCCTACTTATTTAGAGTAAAAATACATCAATGCAACATTTTATTTCTGATCATTATTATCTAGACCCTGAGTAACTGTCTTTTGATAATATTCATCCTAATGAACCAAATCATTACAATTAAAACATCTAAGTACTTACAAACTATCTATTTTTCAATTACATTTCTATGTAAAACTCAATTCATTTAAATCATGAGTTAAATGATTTAGTATAAGAAAATAGTAACACTTTTTTAATGCAATCATATATATATTAAATTCACCTTTACCATAATTATAACATGAGGGAGGGGGTATACCTCAAGATTTCATGGATGGTTTCCTCTATAATTATTTTCCACCATGAAAACTCCAACCATAATTATCACTATGTTCATAAGTGCTAAAAAACATTATCTCAACATTATCAACACAATGAAAAATATCCACCTTAAATTTAAATTCATCTGAGTGGAGTAATATTCATAAAATTTCAATCACAACATTATAAAATATATTAATATTATTGTAATGGTCTATAATGTAATTTATTGAATACCTAGCTAGTATGGTAAAATTTAGTTCATATACATCCGCTGATTTATCATCATTTCTCTTCAAAGTCATAAATTTCCATTCTGATACATTTTTAAGTACTTTGGAAAAATAAATATCAAGAAAATGATCATTAAATACCACCAACGCTCTGAAATAAATCTCATTATTTTACTTATTATTCAAATTTAGAGAACGCCATTAGATAGATTCACCATAAAAATAATATATTGAAAGAGTTTCATTATGAAGTTATCTACACACAGATAAATCCAATATATTCTCCCCTATATTTATCCATATATTAGATTTCACCTATTTTTTAGATCCACTGAATTACCTAGGGTGTTGTTTGATGAAATTTTCTACTATAGAGATATTCTTATGGGGAGTATTTGGTCACTCCCTTTCTTAAGATCTACTTTTAATAGGATTTAAAGTCTTATTTAACACTATTATAATCCTCACTATTCAAAAAATTCCAGGTTTTTGATTTTTAGGGTCATTTCCCTATTAAGGCCTTCCAACTATAGTTGACATCTTCCCTTAGTATAAACCCATTTTAATCAAATATGGATTAGATAAATTATCCTGGAAATCATCAAAATATATGTTCTAGAAATATATACAGAAATATAATTCTTTTAAGAGTTCATTTAAACATTATAATAACCATTTAAGGTATATAAATCATTACTATGATACAATATTTAATGAACTATTACTTTAACAACCCATAAATATGAGTATGACAGAAACGATGTCATATTTTTAAATTCCAGTGATCTTTTATGTTTATAATATTTCAAATTCAATAAATATTTTACATAAAAATTTGGACAATACCACACAATGTACAATTTATCCACAAAGAGTAGGATTAGTAATTACACCCTTATTTCATTCAATTCTATTTATCATTTTTCAGATGAGTCTCTATAGAAAAAATATAGACCATGATAAAATATCCAATCGTCATTAGATCTTATGAAAGACAATTGAAAATGTGGGATGAGAAAACAACCTCAGTGAGCAATATGAAAATAAAAGAATCCCATCAGACAAGGAAAACAAAAAAAATATCATGTGATAATCTTGAGGAATATGGGGACTCATGAAAACCTTCTATTAAAAAATGAACATGGGACCATTAAATTTTCCTAAACATCCTTACATCCTGAAATATAATATTTCCATTAAAACTCTTTCCATAAATAAATTAGTTTTCATGGAGCATCATGTTCATAACTCATGTTCACTCTTGTTTAACTCATGATAGAATATCTATATCCATGTTAATTCAATAGTAGTAACCACCGTGTTAATCTCCCTCAATTTTTATATTGACTAATTCATCATTACCCAATGTATTTTAAATCTATATTAGGCTCACCCATTTTCATGATCTATATTGAGCTCATTCCTTGTCATCTATACTATTCGTATACCGTATTATGAAACAAAATTTTATGCCTTCAATTTTTATCATGAAACTGATTCAAATATCATTTGAACTGATAGGAAAAACAATTTCTATTTTTACATACTCATATTAAATTAATTTTTTTTGAAAATGATTAAACTTGAAAAAAAAAACACAACGAAATGGAAATATATTCTTCTAGGAAGAATTATTATTATATATAGAGGAACCTTGATCATGAATAAAGTCTATAATCATAGGAATAGGTGGATTAGCTATATAATATCAAAATCACATTATTTTCTCAAATTTGTGAAAACTAAAAAATAACCATTATGGTATAAATTAATAAGTGTACATTATTAAACGCAAGTAAAGAATGTAATAAATTGTTTAAATGGACTTTATAAAGATTTTAATCTTATATAATATCATTATTTAATGATTAAATAGAACCATGACATAGAAAAAAATAATATTAAAGGAATTTTAAAAAAATTATTTTAAATGGAAGTCCCTTACCTCAAGTTCCATCTCATTTCATTCGTATTTTTACCCTAATTGGTAATAAAATTAAATTATATTTATGATTTCTTAAAAAAAATCAGATTCATTCCATTATTATTATTTCCATTATTTCATTTATTATAATGTTTGATTAGGAAAATGAAATGGTTATGTTCAAAATTCATGTTCAAAGGACATTCGATTTAAAACCTCAAAATAACAGATGTTCATTTGTCTTGGGGAAAGGGGACAGGTTTCTATTAACACTAGAATCAATAACTTGTTATAATTATCATTTTTAAACATTAGATACACATTTTAATCCAACCATGTATGGTGGACAAAAAAACTAACCTTGAGATTTCATAGAGATAATAGTTTGTACATAAACATGGAATGATATATAAATTTTTCCACTTTGTTGAAAAAATTTGTTATATAATATTTTACAGTCCTATAATCATCATTATGTTACAGATATCATATTTATTCACTATATCTATCATTATGACCACCCATGTAAGGTATAAATGAAAAAAATCACTTTAATTCATGGATGTGGTAGGCAGCACATAAAAACGAGTGATGATATTATTTATAAAATGATGGAAAGTGTAAGACCACATTATTTAATATGAATTTTATTTGAAATAAACTTGATTTCTTCATTACCCTTATTTATTCATATCTGAGAGTCTAAATAAATCATGATATAAAAAATCATCATAACCTAGATATTTAATTTGTGAAATTTAATAGGATTGACCACATTATGAATAATATGTATAAAAATATTAAATAATAAAAATTTATTTATTAATTTATAATAAATATGTACTCAATTTTATGTACTTTCATGTTATGTTTCCAAAATTTTATTTTGATAAGTTTTTTTTCATTTTAAAAAAATATTAATTTATATACTATTTTGAAACTTAATATGAATAATTTAATATCATTTTTCAAATCCAAATTTCAAAATTATCCTAAGGTGAAATTTGGTAAATTTTATAAAATATTATTTTTTATGTAAATATTGAGAATAAGGATTTTATAGAACTATAAATTATTTTCTAGTAAAAAGTACCATTATATTTTGAATTTTATTTTAAATTAAATAAATTTTAATTTAATTCCAAATAATTTACTTGATTTTATAAGAATATTCATTATACTTGAATTAGATATAAGTTCATTTATGTGTTTAAAAAAATATTCTATAATTTATTTTAATGCCAGGTTTTTTATCGAGGTAAATAAAATAAATCATTATTTATTAATTTTTTTAAATAAATTTATATAACATTTATTTAATAACTATTTTACCACTCATTTTCATGTAGAAATGGAATTTATATAAATTCAGTATTATGATTAGAAAAATATTTTTCTTGAACAGGTTTTTATTACATTTTTCACACGTATTTAAAATTATATTCTACCACCAAAAATATTGAATATTGTTAAATATATTACATATTTTGAATAAAAATATTTATTAATATGTAATAGTTCCTAGTAATGTTTTTTCATAATAAAACGAAAACCAATAAAAAAATATCATGATAATGGTCAAGACGAGTTTACTAAGAGAGTTAAATTATATGATAATGAAAATATTTGGACATTAATTTAAATACTTCCTATTTTAGGGTCATATTTTTACCCTATATCATCTTTTATTTGAATATGATTAATTTTTAATTATTTTTATTAAGTATGAAATTGTTCTATTTAAAACATTTTAAATATTGAAAATTTGTCTTACCCATCCCTTATATATGGATAAGACATCTCATGTATTATTCACACATCAAGATCCTTGTAAGAACCTGGATCTTCTTTTCAGGTATGTTTTTACTTTCTGGTTGTTTTTAAGAAAAAGAGGAGTTTCTGGAAATTTTTGGAGTACACATCGTGTACTCGGTTGCCACATGTGACCATGTACTAGTTGTGTAACAGCCGAGTACATGGCCATGTGGGGGTGACCTAGAGGCCGCCTAATATGGGGCCCAGTAAAGGCATGTACACACCTTGTACATTCTTTTTTTCATTAAATGGATCGGGTTCAGGTCTAATCGGCAGAACCATCTTCTTCTCTACCCATCTCTTCCAGGAGTGACCATACGACACACATCTTCATCGAGCCCCTAAATCTATGTCCCTTCATCGAATCGAACTCCGCCAGCTATGTTGTAATTTCATCTGTGGGTTCTCTATTCTTCTTGAACATCATATCTTGATTTCTCCTCTTTGACAAGTTATCCTTAATTGAAATTTTTTAACATTTTTGTAGATCTATGGTGTTCTAAGGTGATTCAGGGCCCGAGGTTCATGTATATCGATCTCACAATGGTGAGGTAGGTTTTTTGAGCCTTTTTATAGATAGTGTTATAGTTATATGTGAAAAGGTTCCCAATTCTTTTGTAAATGGTATTGTGTTTTTATGGTTTTTAGCCCATTTTTTTCCGATTATGCCTTGTTAGTTGGCTAGAGGTTATTCATTTGTGAATGGGGTTAAACTTGCTATGCTATGGAGGTTTTTCCCATGTTGGCTTGTTTTGACCATTTGGTCTAGCTTTCCTGTTAGGATTCCTTGATTTCCATAACTAGTATTGTAGGACTGAGTGATTTTACCTTATATGCTATGATCTGTTGTAGATAGTTTAGCCATGTAGTTCATGGGGTTTACTTTCACTACTTTATATCATTTGTGTACGATTTTCTTACATGGGCCTACGAGTACCTGGTTTAGTAAGACCATATGGGAAATTGACATTGAGGGCTTTCCTAGAGTGTCTGTTATAGTTATCACACTATGAGACCATAGGGAGGATTGACGTTTAGTGTCCCTCAGTGTGTCTATAGATATGTTATGAGAGCACATGTGTAATTGAATTTGGGTACTCCCTGTTGTGTTTGTAGTTTAGATTTAAAAGACTATAGGGGAATTAAAGGTGAGTTCTTCCTTATAGATTCTTTGAATATACGAGACTATAGAGGGAATTGACAGTGAGTGCTACCTCAGAGAGTATTCACTATATCCTTGTTGTAAATTGAACTAGAGGGGTTAGGATGTGAGAACTACCTAGAGGGTTACTTTAGATTTTTGGCTGAACCAAAGGGGAAGGTTTTGATAACATTCCTAGAGGGTTGCTTTTATTTTATTTTGGTTGGTTAAATTGTTATATGTAAATTTAATGCATTGAAATCATAGGATTGTTTACTTTTGAGTACTTCATTGTTTCCTATTTCTTTTTCTTATTTACTACCCCATATATTTACTGACTATCAGGCACAGATCTTTGGGTGGATGCCTACTGTGATTAGTCTCACACCCTATTTGGGTCATGTTTTTTGACCCAAATAGATCATATTGTTGCAGGTATAGATACGGCCAAGCACCCTTCTACATCAGGTACATGATTTCTAAGGAGCTAGAGAGCATGGGACCAAGCTATGGCTTGTGATGCTATTAGAGTTTATATATTTATTTGTACATTTTCTTAGTACTGTATTCCAAAATTGTGACTTGTTTGGTTTTTTTCCTAAACATATGTATCTTGCATCATTATATACATGTGCTCCAGTTTATTTATTCCATTCTTCTGTTGTTCATTGTTGTATGGTATTATTAATGATTCCACTATTACTATTTGTTTTACTTATGTTGTGTTACTCTGCCAAGGAGAGCGTAGTTTCCCCACTATCAAACCCAAGGCCCTCGCTGCTAGTCGGTAGACTCTGGTATTCAGGGAAATGTGCTTGAGGTCATGTTACTAATCGGGTACGGGGCACCTCTTGGTATCCCAATAATCAGGACATTACAATGTGGTATCAAATGGATTATTTTATTCATGACTTACTTTTTTGATCCTCTAGTCAGGGATAGGGTAGAATGGGTTCTTTTTAACAAGTCGTGCACGGGAGTAACTAACCCATGTACAAGGAAAATCCAATCTACCTTGTTTATTGAAATTTTTTTGGTTTTTCAATTTTACAGATGATTTTATTTCACCATTGGGTGATTCATATTTTTTTTTATGTTATCATTGGTATTATTGAGTTTCTATTTCTATTGAAACCCAATGAGATAATGGTATTCCATCTCATGCATCATATAGGCACTTGTTAGAAATCACATGTCATGCATTCTTTCCATGCCATTTAGGGAACATTAGTTGTTGCATGTTGTTGTGATAGTTGTTTTGTTATATATGCATGTTGTTGTGATAGATGACTTGATAGAATACATTCTATTTGATAGGGTATTGGATTACCAATGGTTTTTTTGAATGAACGCCAAACATTGGTTCTTGAGGTGTTATGGGCCCTCATGGACCAGAATTTGGTGGATCATTGCATAGTTATCCCTGTATATGACATGTATAAGATGCCAAGAATTGATTCGTGGGGAGTATGGTCCCTCATGGTTTGGAATTTATCACTTTAATGTTCGTTTCTGTGTTTTATGGGATTCTGGAGTAATTTATGTGGCTTACTGTCTATAAAAATCTAAAATACACGGCGTGTAATGATGAATACACATTGTCTATCCTTCTATTCAGGAAGGAACTACTTTTATTAAGTACACATTGTGTCGTCTCTAAACATGTCACAGACTATCTGGGCAGAGACACAAGGTTGGGAAATCTTGGTGCGATACGTTGTGTACCAGACGTACACGCCGTGTGTTTAGACCATGTTTCCTCCCTTGTGATTGACGACACAGATGGATGAAACTTAAGTTATACACATCGTGTCAAGATTCAACACGTCGTGTAGTGTGACCTAAGTATCCAGTCTTGTAACAAACAACATGTGTCAGTGAAATCCTTCTCGTACAGGCTGTGTTTGGAACATACACGCCGTGTAGAGTCAGCCGTGTAACCAGCCGTGCAACTAATGATACAGGTCAGTGAAGTTGTTTTAGTACATTTTGTGTACGGAACTAACATTTCATGTAGTCTTGTTCAAGGAGAACCATGTGGCTTAGCAGTGTAAGGGAACTCGGACAGGGGAAGAGGATTCAAGTACACACTATGTGGTTGGAAAACACGCCGTGTGTTTGGGGTGTTACATGACCTGGGTTGGAAGGAGTACACTCCCATGTGTAGGCTTAAGGGAACACACTGTGTAAAAATTATACACGTCGTGTATCCATGTTTTGAAAAACATGAATTCTTTCTTTCTCTTGTTCCCTTATTACACTTATATTTTTCAGTCCTTGATATTCTTGATCTAAGGTGTGAGCTTGACCTTGCAGTGTCATGCCACTGAGATGTCTTCCAGTTTTACACCAGTTGCAGGGCAGTGATCAGACACCAAACATGGATGATCAGGTACTACCAACAGATCCTCTTGTACTGCTAGTCTTGGAACCAGATGTCATTCCAGACACAGGTGCTAACACACATTTCTGAGAGGGATTTATGAGGTTCATGAAGAACTTCCAGGGAGAAATGCATCCTACCCTGTCGATGGTAGAACTGACATGGGTTTTCCAGCAACATCATCCTCCCACTTTCTCAGGGGATGGAGTACCCCAGGCTGGAGAGTCATGGATAGAAGCCATGCTGATGATCTTAGAGCATCTGGAGATGGCTCCGGAGATGAGGGTCAAGCTCGCTACGTATATGCTTCGAGATTCTATCAAGATATGGTGGGATGTGATCTCAAAGACAGGATTCCATCATGATATGTATTGGGATGGGTTTTATCATACCTTCTACAATTACCTATACACAGAGACCTTGAGGGACAATTAATCTAGAGAGTTCATTATTTTGGGGTAGGGTACACTTTCATTCATGAAGTATTATTCTCACTTCATAGAGTTGTTGTGCTTTACACCATTTTTAGGGGTAGATGAGTTGTTCCTAGAAAAGAAGTTTGAGGATGGTCTCAAGCCGGACATTCAGGCTCAGGTGACTGTCTTCAGGATGACTTCGATATCTTTTAATGTCAATCAAGAACTGATCAAAGAGCGTAATCTAAGGGATTCTAGATCTATGATCCAGGGCGGTTCCACATCCAGAATTAGTGAATCTTCGACTAATAGCATGAAGCACTGTATGGAGTCTACATGTAGAGATCTGAGTATGTGGGATGCACATTAGGTATCCATGTGGTATGCTACCAGTGTAGAAAGGTTGGTCATACAAGGTACCATTGCTCAAGAGACCCAGTGGAGTGTCGATCTTGTGGAATGATGGGCCATCTTCAGTGCTTCTGTCAGATCTTCTCATTAGAATCTGGAGATAGGGGTTCTTCTATGACTCCTCGTTTGGGAGAATAACCACTAGTTTCTCACCAGTGTGGTATCTAGAGTTACATTGGTGGTTCAGTCCAAGGTGTAGGTCACGGTCGTGGTAGTCATTCACCATGCTTTCAGCGACAACAGGGTAGATAAGCTCAGAGTGGTCAGGCAGGGTCACAAGGATGTGGTACTGGCCATAATTTTTCAGTGGAGTAGATCCAGCAAGAGCGGGATCTCAGAACATCTACGGTTCAAGGTATAATCCTAGTAGCCTTAGTTTTATCTTCTTCTCATTTCGATACAGGGGTTTCCCATAGCATTATATCTATTGCTGTTGTGGAGATACATGGGATCTGTAACTTTTCTTCTGTTGATCTCTTGACGCTAGACACTCTGTTGGGGACAAAAACATCTTGTGTATGTCAGTGCAAGGAGTTCCCCCTTGAGATAGGTGGATTTCACTTTATATGGGACCTCTATGGCCTAGAGATGACATGCTATGATTTTAATTCTCAGAATGGACTAGTTAGTTCCCTTCTAGGCTATTTTTGACTGCTATCATTGTATGGTGAGTTTCACATCACCAGAGGGTGGATCGTTTCTTCACAAGGGTGAATGGGATGTCCAAAAGAGCAGAGAGGGACCCGAGCATCATGGGTTGGGAGGAGTTATAGCCCAGATTGCTAGTCTATATCTAGATGACCAGGGGACTTCACATATTAACTTCCTTCCAATGGTGGATCATTTTAGGGGTGTCTTTCTAGAAGGCATTTCATGTTTTCCTCTAGAGCGAGAGGTGGACTTTTCCATTGAGCTTGTTGCAGGAGCGGAATCGGTGTCCATTCCTTTTTATAGGATGGATACACCTGAGTTACAGGACCTCAAGAAGTAGTTGGAGGAGTTGAAAGAAAAGGGTTTCATCCGACCCAATACTTCTCCTTGGGGTTTGCATATCCTAGTTATGAAAAATTCAGATGCTACCCTTAGATGTTGTGTCGATTATCGGATGTTAAACCAGTTTAAAGTCAAAAAATTGATATCCCTTGTCGAGGATTGATGAACTATTTGATCATCTTAGAGGATCTCGAGTGTTCTCGAAGATTGAATTAAGATTTGGTTACCATTAGTTGCGTATTAGACCATATGATATACCTCTTACTGCCTTTCAGAGTAGGTATGGTCTATAAGAGTATGTGCTTATGCCGTTCAGTATCTCGAAAGCGCCTACAGTCTTCATAGCACTGATGAACCAAGTGTCACATCCATACTTGAATTCATTCATGTTAGTCTTGGTGGATGATATCTTTTTGTACTCTCACACTCGACACAACCTTGAAACACATATTGAGATCATTTTGAGTACAGTGAGAGAGCATCGGTTATATGCTAAGCTCTCAAAAATAAACTTTTGGATGGACTAGATTCACTTCTTGGGCCATGTTATCTAAGAGATAGAAATATCAAAAGAACCAGAGAATATGAGAGTAGTAGTTTCCTGGGAGCATACAAAGAATGTATTTGAGGTAAGAAGTTTTCTAGGGAAAGATAGATACTACAAACGTTTCATATAGGACGTTTCACACCTTTCAGCGCCACTGATAGGCCTAAATAAGAAGTGTGCAAGGTGCTTGTGGTCAGATTCTTGTGAGTTAGACATCATGGACCTGAAAAGGAGGTTGAATTCAGCACCAATACTAGTTTTTTCATAGACGGGAAAGAGCTATACTATTTACTATGATTCTTAAAGTATCAGGGTGGTTGTTGTGATTATGAAGGGGGAAGGAGTCGTTTCGTACGGGTCTCGGTAGTTGAGGTAGAATGAGAGGAATTACATTACACACAATCTCGGGTTCGAATTAGTAACTCATGCCATACACTGTTGGAGACATTATCTTCTGGAAGTTCATTTCGTGGTTTTCACCAACCACAAAAGTCTAAAGTAAGTCTTCACCCAGCGTGGCCTGAATTTGAGACAGTGAAGGTGGGTTGAGTACCTTAAATCCTTTGACTTTGATTTTGCTTATATGCCTAGGAAATGCAACGCAGTGGCTGATGTGTTGAGCAAGAGGACTTAGATACAGATAGTTCAGGAGGCCAGAAGTGAGTGGAAGCTTATGGATTTGTTCTCTGAGATGCATTTGGAGGTGCACGACAGACCAAGGAAGATATTTTTTCTTCTGTAGCTGTTAACTCTACTCTTCTTGATCGATTGATAATAAGGTAGATATTAGATTATTAAGTCCTGGTCCTATGGAAAAGCGTGTTAGGAGAGGACCCTATTCATGGATAGACCATAGGCGAGGATGGGATCTTGTGTTTTCATGGGTGTGTACGGGTTTCAACAGACATACACGAGGAGCTGATGTGGTACTTTCATTCATCAGTTTTGATAGTTCATCCTGGTGTCACCAAGATGTATCGTGATCTACACTGTCAGTATTTGTGGATAGGTGTGAAGAGAGATGTTTGTTATTTTCGTCATGAGGTGTTACACCTATCAAAAAATGAAAGAAGTGTATCAATGACCAATAAGGATTTTGCATCAGTTACCCATTCTCAAGTGGAAGAGGAATGATGTTGCGATGGATTGCATGATAGGACAGCCGAGATCAACTCGAGGAAATGATGTAGTTTGGGTTGTCATTGACAGATTGAAGAAGGTTTATCACTTCTTGTTGATCAAGGAGTCCTTCCATGTTCATGATCTAGGAAGATTATACATCTGAGAGATTGTACTTTTACATGGGGTTCCACACTCCATTGTTTCAGACAAGGACACATGATTGACTTCTCAGGTCTGGAAGGGGATACATAAGGCTTTGGGCACACATGTACTTTTGAGTACAACTTACCACACCCAGATAGATGGCCAGTCCGAGCATACGATTCAGGTCCTTGAGGACATACTTCATGCATGCAATCTGGATTTTGGAGGTTCGTGGGAGAAGCACATAACTCTTATGGAGTTTTCCTACAATAATAGATTTCAAGAAATTGTTCAGATGGTACCTTATGTGGATTTGTACGGTATGCCATGCCGAACCACCTTATGTTGGCTGGAGGTATGAGAGGTAGCTATGCTAGGACATCGTCTTGTCCAGGAGACCACAGAGCAGATAGAGTTGATTCATAAGAGGATGGCTACTACACAGTCTCGACAGAAGTATTATTCTGATCGATGGAGATGACTTCTGGAGTTCGAGATCAGAGATCAGGTTTTCTAACATGTCACATCGAGGATGCGACATAGGAGGATTAGGAGACAGGGTAATCTTTTGCCGAGGTACGTCAAGCCATTTCAGGTTTTGGAGAGGGTTGGGCCGGTTTCATATCAGTTACATTTACCTCATAGGTATAGGTCTATTCATGATGTATTCCACGTTTCTCAGCTATGATGTTACTTCTCAGACCCATCTCATGTTTTCCAACCCGAGGAGGTTGAGTTAGAGGTGGATGCCTCATTAGAGGAGCATCATATCCATATTTTTGATCGAAGTGTAGAGGTTCTTCATGGTCGATATGTTCCTCTGGTACGAGTGCTATGGTAGCACAGACGAGTACAGTACAAGACCTGGGAGAGGGAGGCTGATGTACAATCACAGTGGACAGAGCTTTTTGAGTATTCTTCTTCTATGCCTCCTTGCTAGGGAAATTCGGGGACTAATTTCTTTGAGGGGGGAGTTTGTAAGAACCCAGATCTTCTTTTCAGGTATGTTTTTCCTTTTTGGTTGTTTTTTAGAAAAAGATGGGTTTATGGATATTTCTGGAGTACATGTCATGCACTTATAAGTACACGCTGTGTACATAGTTGTCGAGGTTGACCGTGTACTAATTGTGTAACATCCGAGTACATGGTTGTGTGGGGTGACCTGGAGGACGCCTAAATCGGGCCCAGCAAAGGCAAGTACACATCATGTACATCTTATGTATAGGTCGTGTACTTTCTTTTTTTTCATTAGAAGGGTCGGGGTTGCGTCTAATCTTCATAACTTTCTTCTTCTTCGCTCATCTCATCCAGGAGTGACCGTACGATGCACATCTTATCAGATCCCCTGAATCGTCGTTCGTTCTCCAAATCGAACTCTTTCAGTTGCGTTGGAATCGCATCGATTAGTTATCTCTTCTTCTTGAACTTCATCTCTGGATTTCTCATCTTTCATGAGTTATACTTGGTTGAACATTTTTAACGTTTTTGTAAATATATGGTGTTCTAAGAATATTCAAGGCATGAGGATCATGTATATCGTTGTCACAATGCTGAGGTAGGTGGTTTGTGCCTTTCTGTAGATATTCTTTGAGTTATGTGTGAAAAAGTTCCCAATACCTTTGTACGAGGTATTGCGTGTTTATGGTTTTTAGCCCTGTTATTTCCTGATATGCCTTTCTTGTTTGGATAGAGGTTAATTTTTTGTGAATAGGGTTAACCTTCCCATACTATAGATGTTTTTACCATGTTTTCTTGTTTTGACTGTTTGGACTAGCTTGTCTATTAGGCTGCCTTGAATTCCATTCTTAGTATTATAGGATGGAGTGACTTTATCTGATATGTTGTGATCTGTTGTAGACTATTTAGACAAGTAGTTCTTGAGGATTACTTTGTCTGCTTTAAATATTTTGTGTAGGATTGCTTTACCCGGGATTGCGAGAACCTTGAGTAGTGAGACCATGAGGGAAATTGATGTCGAGGGCCTTCCCAGAGTGTATGTTATAGTTATCATACTATGAGAACATATGAGGGATTTGTGTTTTTTGTTCCCTCAGAGTGTCTATAGATACGTTACGAGATCACAAGAGAAATTGACGTTGAGTTCTTCAGGAGAGTTTCTATAGTTTATCGTTAAAATACTATAGGTGGAATTGAGGGTGAGTGATTCCTCAGAGATTCTTTGATTATACAAGACTATAGGGGGAATTGATGGTGAGTTCTTTCTCAGAGAGTCTACACTATATCCTTGTGGTAAATTGAACCAGAGGTTTTAGGATATGAGAACTACCTAGAGGGTTACTTGTGATTGTTAGCTGAACAAGAGGGGATAGGTTGTGATAATTTTCCTAGTGGGTTTCTTGTATTTGTTTTTGGTTTTTTAAATTGTTAAATGTAAATAGAATGCATTGAAACTATAGGATTGTTTACTTTTGAGTACTTCCTTATTTACTACCTATTTTTCTTATTTCCTTCCATATATATTCACTGACTATTAGGCACATATCTTTGTGTGGTTTCCTAATGGGATTTGTCTCACACCCTGTTTGGGTCATTCTTTTGGGCCCAAAAATATTATATTGTTGCATATATAGATAAGGAAAAGAACCCATCTACTTCAGGTACTTGATTGCTGAGAAGTTGGAGAGCATGAGACCAAGCTCTGGCTTGCGATGCAGCGATAGTTTATCTATTTTTATTTGTACTTTTTTTAGTACCGTATTCCAGTAGTGTGACCTTTTTGGATATTTTCCCAGACATATGTATCATGCATCATTATATATAGGTGCTCTATTTTATTTATTCCAATCTTTTGTTGTTCACTATTATATGGTATTATTACTGCTTCCGCTATTGCTATATGTTTTACTTCTATTGTGTTACTCTACCAATGAGGGAATAGTTTCCCCACTATCACACCCAAGGCCCTCGCTGCTAGTCGGTAACCTCTCGCATTCAAGGAAATGTTTTTAGACCATGTGACTAACCGGGTGCAGGGCGCCTCTAGGTGGCACCCAGAACTAGGACGTTTCAATCCTCTTAATTCATTCAATCCATGTTATTTTCATTAAATTACTCCTCATATCCTATTGATTATAGTTATATAATAATTTCTTCCTTCTAATGATTAAGTTTTAAGGAAAGGATATTTCTCAAAGAAGAGTGGTAACTTTTGACCGTGTACATTCAATTTTATTTCTTCTTCAACATACTAAAATCAAATGGAATGAATTTTAAGATAATTAATTCATTATATTAAATATAATAAATTTTTATTTTAATTATTGATAAAAAATTATCCACCTCCTTTAAATCAAATATTAAATGAAAATTATTACTTCTGTGTACGTATGGACTACCACCTACGCATAGAGATACGATTAATTTTTAATAACCATAATTAATGGGTGTTTATTATAATGGATTTAATCATTATATATTATACTTATGACATAATAATTCATATTTAATTATATGATACTATAAACATATTTACCTCTCTATCCATTGAAAAAGTGAAACATCTCCCATGTGTACATTTGGACTACCACACTCACAAAGTGGTGTGATTCATTTTTTATTTCCCCTTTAAAATGATGGTAATAAGAAAATATTTATTTAATATATATTTAATATATTATTTGATAATGATTCAATATTGGTTAATTATTTTATACCTCTCTTTCTCTCCTACCATTGGAAAGTAAAAAAAAATCACTTGTGAATACTTGGGGAATATAGTCTCCATGAAGTGATGAAATTCATTTTTCATAAAGTTATTATAGGAATAATTACTATATGTATATGATGAATATACATGATACTTATAACATTATTATGATTATGGATATGATTAATATAAGGTCACGACCTTAAACATTACATAATCATCAGTTTTAATAAGGAATTTGCATTCTTTCACATTGAGGATCTTTTCAGGTTTAGAGTTCTAAAGAATTAGGCCATAACTATTACATAACATCTCAAATATTACAAAGTAGACACCTCTACTCACTATCCATTTTTTCATAATATAAACATCTAAATATGAAATATCTTTCATGATAAAAATCATCATAACATTCATCTTCATTTATTCCATCCTCTTACCCATCCTTATACCCTATGGAAAACATTTCAAAAAAAAGGGATGAGCATAAAAATCTCAGTAAGGGATATAAAATAATGATTGAAACTCTTAGTCCATGAATATTAAAACCTTATGAAAAAAATTTCACAAAATCAAAAATTTCACCATTAAAACATAAACACTTTAACATACCATATGAAATCATAAGACTCTTAAATAAACTCATTTAAATCATAAATCATAAAGGTAACTAGTGGAATTCATAATATACATACATTGTAGCTTTCACAAAAACATAGGAAGTAACCTTCAAAGTTACGTTTGGAGTATCCATCATAGTATATTCCCTAAATCTCTTAGGACAAACTTTATTGTTCACCTTTGTCATGTTACCAAATCAATTGGAGAGATATCATAGGCTCACCCACCCTTGTTTTATCATGAAACCACCCATATATTTAATAAATACACAAGAATAGTAACATAATCATAACATATAAACCAAGAATAATGAAAAAATAACATTTCCACTTTTCAATCACATTGCATCGTTACAATAAGCACACTCATAAATGAAAAAACATTATTTTAAAATAAAATCGTAAACTTATAAATCAAAAATAAATAATAGTGAAATAAAATTGAGAAATTCCATTCATGATGTATATATAAATAACATTCAAAATTACTGAAATAATCAATCAAGTTTTAAAACATAATTTAAATATTTTAAAAGAATGTTTTTTAATCAAAGTGTCCTATAACACTTTGAAATTTTATAAAGGAATTTAATATAAAAAATAATAATTTCTATATAAATATGTCCATAAAATCATTTTGAAAACAAAGACTTGAAATAGAAGTATTTAGAAGAATAAATCTTTAAAAATTGGAAATGATGTTTTAGATAAAGAGTACGTTACAATTTTAATATTTTAAATTATATGCCACATGAAAGTTGAAAATTTTACAAGACATTAAATATCATGAGTATAGATATAATATGGATATGTAATGTAAAAAGGTCCTTATATAGAAATTATAAATAACTAATGGTGTATATCATCAAGAAATGTCTCAATGAAAGGAGATTGAGACGAATTCCACTACAAAGATAATATCATTAAATTAAGGATAAATCAATGACATAAATATGTGTGACAAATATAAATACCCCAAAAATAAGTGGATATTCTGTGTAAAATAATAAGAGGACATTCCCACATATTATTGGACGATCAAAAACAATGTCATGGATATTTAACTATCTGAAATGAGATTGAGTTAAGATTTTCCTTACAAAGATCATTTTTTAAATAAAATAGATTGATTATGTGTATTCACTATAAGTAAACATAAATCAAGTATAAAAAAATGATAATACATCAAATTTTATTTCTCACATAATCATAGAATGACATAATCAAGAAGTATAAGATTAACCCAATGAATGGAAATTGGGTTAAGAAGTTCTCTTATCTCGACTCTGACTTGTCTTGTTAATTCTTTATATTCCAGAATAATAAACAGAAGTTAATTTCTACTTTATTAAGAACATTTTTCTAGTTTATTATTCATTTTATATTTTTTATTACCATGTTATATAATTTAATTAATTATTTTATTTCATATTGGATGTTTTTTTGATGTTCGCTACATGAGTAAAAAATGAACTTGTTATAATTATAAATTTACCATGTGGTAAAAAGTACATTATCTCAAAAATATTATCCTTTATTTAAAAAACATATATATCAATAATATATGTATTTATAGTAGTCCATAAAATATGGATATAATAAATTAAATGAACCGTTCATGAAGAAGGTAGGCCTTACGTACACATGAACGCTACATTCATTTCTTTTTCATATTAAGGGAATGAAAATTAAATGATACATATGTATATTATAATTTTATTATAATATATATGTTATATATCTTACATAAATTCATTAATTCCATCATTTATATGTTCCATGTATGGAATGAATGTGTCATATCACATTGTGGGGGAGGTAGTCCACACTTCCTCAAATGAAATTATCGTATTTACACATTATGGAAAGCATAAAGGTATGTTGTATATAAAAATTAGATAAGAACAGAGAAAATAAATATATCATATATATCATATTAAAATACATTTCCATCATAATGTCCACCATGATATGTTGAGGGAAAAAATTTAACAATCATCGTTTTGTGAGGAAGTAGTTCACCGTACACCGAAAAAATATGTTCTATATCCCTTAGATGAAGGTGTGTGTAAGTGTAGGTTTAACACTTATCAAAAATCAAATCCTATTATATTTATAATAATGGTGTTTTTATAAAATAATGGAATAAATATAGTTTAGGTGGTTGGAGAAATGAAATAATTGAAAGGACTTTGAGAGAAGACATTACCTATAACATCGGGTAACTCTTTTTGATTTGAGCCAAAAGGATTTATTGAACGACCCTATGCCCAAGGTAAGAATTCTAGGAGGTATAGATGTATTAAGGGAGCTTATTTGAGAATATTTTTTATGATTTAAGGGTCTTGAGAGGTGTGAGTAAGTGGGTAGAGGTGTAGGACTTTTAAAAGTGGGAGGAGGGGCACTTTAGGAAAGTCCTAAAATATTATTTTATTATAAATTGATTTTCGAAATATAATAGTTCCAAAGTAGTAAATTTTAAGTCCAAGATGATTATGGGTCTAAATACTCTCAAACAATTGGTTTTATACATGCTTATTTCACAAAATTAACCTTATAATTTTGGTTTAACCCTTAGTTAAAAACACTATCTCTTACAATGTCTTATTTTATTTTCATAATATATGGTTACTATAGTTATTATAATATCCAAATAGAACCAAAATTGGATTATTAATGAATTTTTTAACATTATTTAAGTCATTTTACGAAATATTATTTCTTTATGACTACTATATCTTTTAATAAAATAGTATTTGTTTGAAAAACTCATTTATGGCAATTTTGAAACTATTTAGTAATTTATTATTGTGAATGTCATAGAAACATGATTACTTTAAAAAAAAGGAATAAACACATCTAAAAAATGTAAATTTAATACATAAAGTACTTTAATGGCATCAAAATGTTCAATTTCAATTTATTTTAATATATATAATATCATTTATTTGAATATATCATTAATAAGGTAACCACTACATCGTCATTGTGCCATAAATACATTTAATTATTTGTGGTCTAAAAATTATAATCAAAATAGAATGATGTATAAAATATTTTTTAGATTTATAATGACTATATATAGTTAAATAGATCAGATATATAACCCCAAAAAATTGTTTTAGTAAAAAGATACTTGTTTATGTTATATTTCAATTTTCTATAAATTAAATGTTATAAAAGGTAATTATCAAACACAAGTTGCTCCATGGGGTCCTAAATTAATACCAAGTATTATAATGGTAGAAAATATATAATCCTGTAGAATTATACCTCATATTATGGTATATTTATATTTTTATAATTTTATTTTTTACCCTTATTTACCTGATTTACCTTTTAACCATGGTAAATAAATATAATTACTCATGTTTCTATTCATAATGCCCAAAAATAAAAGGAATATATTTAAATAATTTGTAACTTCTGATTCCAAATATAGAATCCATTTTAAAAAATTTGAAACAAAAATGTTTCACTTTTTAATTTAAAATTAATTCCCATAGTCAAAACAATAAAATACATTTTTTAAAAGTAATAACCATCAAAAGATTGACATGAATTTATATGTAATTTCAATGTGAAATTGATTCTAATGAACAAAATTGGATTAAAGGATAAAAACATACCCCAATTAAACCTTAAAACTAATTAAAATTACAACATAACTATATAAAAAAATAAAAATAAAAGGTAGTTTTGAATTAAAATCTAGTATTTTTCACTATTCATGAAAAAATTAATTTCATCAAAAAAATACCAAAATTCAACCAAATTAAATTTTCATTTCCACTTATAAATAAGAAATTTATTTTTTAAAATTAAATATATAAAACTGAAAAAAACTTGATTTAGAAAGGGTTCTTCATCAAATGGTTGTAAAACTGTATTTTTTTCAAAAAATACTTCTATTATCCGAAAAAATAGATTTATTCTTATATAATATCTAGAAAAAATATAAGTTGAATTTTATACATTACATTGAATATATAAAGAATAAAAATCCATTAATAGTGACATTATTTTATAAACAAAATTATTATATTTTAGATAGGTTTTCATTAAAAGACATCCTTTATTTTAAATCGGTGTTTATTTCCATTTCTAATAAATTTCTTAACATATGAATCATTATTTATACTTGTTTAAAACATATTTTAATTATTTAGTTGATACTATTCAATCCTTCCATTCGAATAGCTAGGTTAAATGGTAACATTTAAATAATAATATTTAGTTTCTCGTTTTAGCTTGATGTAGTATATCATGTACGCTATTGAACGAAGTGTTTATTTATTAAAACTTGGGATGTTACATCATCCACCCATTTAATAAATTGCATCCTTTCAATTTGAATGTGGGTTTGGTAACTAGGTATGACTTTTCAAAATACCATTATTGCAAACCCACATCAAAAAACTTATCAATAAAACTATCACTTTAAAATAATGAAAGATAAGTAAAATGGTCACCTCAGATAACACAAACTAGGATTCCATGTGGGAAAAAATGATATGGAAGAAAAAATAACCATCTTGTTCTGCTGGAGAGTGATAGAAAACATGATCAGGAGAAAGTTAACAATAAAAAAACCACAAGCTTGTGATGGGTTAAACAGTCATTGATTTCCTAGTAGGAAAAGTAAACAAACAATTTTCTTGTTTTAAGGTCCTTTTCATAATGTTGAGGAATTTATTTACTACTTAGAAGAAGAATGTAAGGGAATATACTTACTTGAAATGTATATTTTTATCTATTAATATAATTCCTCCACAAACTCATCTTTTTCCCAAATTGATGATTATTTATGATGACTTGGTCACTCTTCAAGAATTAGAATCAACTTCTATATTATCACCTAATCACCAAAATATGAACCATATATTTTCCACTTTTTTAGAAATTAACCAAAACTAACATGGTTATTACAAGATCAGATTATTCCCCAGGAAGAATAATCCTATATAAAAGTAAAGTCTACTCTTAATCTTCAAAATTCAACAAACAATACCCCATGTTCATTAAAGGCCATTTAATAAAAAATTGTCCATAAAATTATTCAGAATAATCCAAACTAAGATTGAAACCCAAAATTCAAAATAATTTGATTTATTAGTCTTCCACAATAAATCATATCATTTATCTTCAAATAACATATACTACTATACTTAAAAGTAATTAACCTAATCACACATTCTCCATGATAAGTTAATCATTTCCATAATAACCCAAGTCTCTATATGTCCACAATAAAAATGTAGATTATTCCAAAATAATATAAAATTATCACCCCTCAAATGAAATACCATAGTATTCTATTTTCTTTATGGATATAGTGATCCCAAAAGCGTGAATGTCTTCCAATATAATATTTATCACTTAATCACCAAATCTTTTTCTTATACAAAGGATATCCATTTTATAAAACATAAGTTCCCAAAATCATCTTATTTTAAATCAATATAATCATTTAACAAAAAATAATAATTTATACTAACTTGGGACTTCATAGAGGCCAGTGGTAGGCGATAAATTCCAATCGCACTTCAATTATGGGTTTGATTCCCATAGCTTTTTCTAGCGCAATGGATTGTCACGTAGTCTGCGTGTTGTCCTCTTCCAAATACTATATAATTTTATATCATTTCAAAAAATGAGATAAAATAATAAAAAATAACCATAACATATTTTAACCTCAAAGGTTATCTCATACCTCACATTTTACATCCCATAAACTAATATCCCATAATTTCCTCAAAGGTGATTGTCTCCAAAAATACCATTAGTCACCATAATATTTCAGATCATAAAGCCTCAAAAGCAGTTTCTAAGACATTGAACTTATAATATAACTTAAAATTATAAACCCATAATGATATCCATAGACCTTAAGAAAATATCATAATCTATAAAGTTTTCTAAATCATCATTTGATACCAAATTTAAGGCCCTGACCTTAAACATTACTAATAATGATTTTTTAAAATGAAATTACATTCTTTCACATAGAGGGTCACTTCATATTTAGTGTTATAGAGAATTAGGCAATAACCATTTCATAATATCTCAAATATTACAAAGTATAAACTTCTACTCACTATCCATTTTTTCATAATCTAAACATTTTAACATGAATTCTCTTTCTTCATAAAAATAATCATAACATTCATATTCATTTCATCCTTCCTGTTAACCATACTTATACCATATATAAAGAATTTCAAAAACATGATATGGGCATAGATATCATATAAAGGGATATAAAATAATGACTAAAACCATTAGTCCCTGAATATTTAAAACTAATGAAAACATTTTCTCAAAATCATACTTTTCAACCTTAAAACATAAACCCCTTAAAATACCATAAGAAATCATAAGATTATTAAATAAACTAATAAAAATCAGAAATCTAAAGTTAAAATGTGTCATTCAAAACGTTCATAAATTTTATATTTCACTGCTACATAGGAGAAACCTTCAAGGTTACATTTGGAAAATCCATCACAGTATACTCCCTCGATATCTTAGAAGGAACATTAACATTTACCTCCGTCCTGTTATCAAATGTTTTGGAGATTTATCATGGGCTCACCCAACCTTGGTTTATCATGGAACTACCCAGATAATCAAACAATACCCATGAACTATAACATAATTATAACACATAAACCATGAATAAAGAGAAGGAAACATTTCCACTTTGAAATCACATATCATCTTTACAAACTACACACTCATAAATGAAAATAGATTATTTTAAAATAAAATGGTAAATTTTTAAAGAAAACATCAACACATAATAGAAAACTAAAAGTTATAAATTAAATTGATGAATTATATATAAAAAACATTCAATGTTAATGAAATAATTAATCCCATTTTAAAACAAAATTAAAACATTTTAAAAGAATATTTTTGAATCAAAGTGTACCATACCACATTGAAACATTTTAAATGAATTTATAGTTAAAAACATTCATGTACATATAAATAAGTCCTTAATTAATTTTTAAAACATGGACATTAAAGAGCATGATTTAGAAGATTAAATATTTTTAAAACCATGTTTTAGATAAATAGTTCGTTACAATTTTAGAAATTTAAATTATTCACCACACAAAGGTAGAAAATTTTACAAGACGTTAAATATATTGAGTACAGATATAATATAGATACGTAATTTTAAAGGGTCTTTATGCACACATTATAAATAAATAAAGGTGCATATCATCAAGAAATGTCTCAATGAAAGGAGATTGAGATTAAGTCCCTTACAAAGATAGTTTCATTAAATCAAGGATAAATCTATGAAATAAATATGTTTGACAAATATAAATACTCCTAATATATGTGTATATTAAATTTCAAACAATAATAGGTTATTCACACATATTCTTGGGTGAACAAAACCAAGGACAAGGATATATTACTCAATGAAATGAGATTGGGTTATGATTTCCCTTACAAAGATCATTTTTAAATAAAATAGATCGATTATGTGTATTCACTATATGTAAACACAAATAAAATATGAATACATGATATTACATAAAATTTTATCTCTCACATAATAATATCATGAAATAAACAATAATTACAAGATTAACCCAAAGAATGGAAATTGGGTTAAGATTTCCCTTACCTCGAGTTTGACTTTTCTCGTTCATTCATTATATTCTAGAATAATAAATTGAATTCAATTTCTACATGATTCAGAACATTTTTCGAGTTTATTATTCATTTTAAATTTCTTATTACCATGTTATAGCAATTATTTAATTATTTTAGTTCATATCAGATATTTTGTCGATGTTTGGTACATGAGTAAAAAATGAACTTTTTAGAATTAAAAATTGTCCATGTGATCAAAAGTACATTATATAAATAATATTAATAATTATTTTAAGACAATATATATCTAGTATATATTTATTTACAATAATCTATAACATTTTGAGATAATAAATTAAATGCACCGTTCATGGAGACGATAGGCCTTACGTATGCAAGAACGCTACTTTGATTTCTTTTTCATATTAAAGGAATGAAAAATAAATGATACTTAGGTATATTATAATTCTAATATAATATATTTGTTACATATTTTACATAATTTAATTAATTCCATCCTTTATATGTTCCATTTATGGTATGAACGCGTTATATCACATTGAGGGGGGCGGTAGTCCACACTTCCCCAAATGAAATTATCGCTCTTACACATTATGGAAAGCATAAAGTTAAGTTGTAAATATAAATAAAGGAATCATAGAGAAAATATGAATCTAATATATATCATATATAAATACAGTTCCAACATAATGGAAACCATGATAGGTGGTAGGAGAAAATTGAACAATCATCTTTTCATGAGGTTGTAGTTCACCGTACCCAGAAACAGTATGTTCTATATCCATTAGATGGAGTTGTGTGTATGTTTAGGCCTAAAAATTATCATAAAAACATAATAGTATTTTTAGGATACTGGTGTTTTTATAAAATAATGGAATAAAGAGAGGTTAGGGGGTTTTATAAATAAAATAATTGAAAGGATTTTGAGAGAAGACGCTACCTCTAGAATTAGATCACTCCTTTTGATTTGAGATAAAAGGCTTTCTTGAATTGCCTTATACCCATGATAAGGATTATAAGAGGATGGGGGATGATAGGATATTATTTGATCATATTTTGGATGATCTAAGGGGCTAGAGAGGTGTGAGTAAGTGGGTAGATGTGGTGGCCTTTTATAAGAGGAAGGAGGATAACTTTAAGAAAGTATTGAAATAATATTTTATTATAAATTTATTTTCGAATTATAATAGTTAAAAAGTGGTATATTTAAAGGATATGATGAGTATTATTCTAAATTCACTCAAACAATAGGTTTTATACAACTTTAGGTCACAAAACTAACCTTATCTTTTAGCTTCATCCCTTTGTTAAAAACATTAACTCTTTCCATGTCTTCTTGTATTTTCATAATATATGGTTTCTATAATTACAATAAAATGCCAATAAAACCAAATGTGTATAATTAATAAAAATTTACATTATATAAGTCATTTTTCTAAATAATAGAGTTTTATAACTATTATATCATTTAATATTATAGTATTTCTTTTAAGAACTCATTTATTCAAATTGTGACACTATTTAGTAATTTATTTTTGTTAAAGTCTTTACAACTTGATTCCATCAATACAAAGGCATTAAATCATCCCTCGTATCTAAAATTAATCCATAATATTCGATTATGGCATCAAAAAGTCTAAATTTCATTTATTTTAAAATTATAATATCATTTATTTGAATCTTTCTTTAAGAATGTAATCATTCTATCATCATTGTGTCATAAATACATTTAATTATTTCTGGTCTAAAAATTATAAATAAAAGACCATAATGTAGGAAATAGTTTTTTATATTTCTAATTACTATATATAGTTAAAGATAACTGTTATATAACCCCACGTAAATATTTTTTTAAATAAAAGATACATGTTTATGTTATTTTTCCCTTTTCATTAAATTAAATATTATAAAAGGTCATTATGACACCCATGTGGCTCCATGAGATCCTACATTTGACCTACAGACGCTCATTATGGAAAATATCTCACAAAATAGGATTAATATACATGTTATGGTAGTTTTATATTATTAAAATATTATTTTTACACTTATTAAACTAATTTACCCATTAACCATGGTAAATAAAAATAATTACTGAATTTCCTATTCCTAATGTCCAAAAATAAAAGGTACATATTTAAATAATTTGTACTTTATGATTCAAAAAACTAAATCTATGTTTAAAAATTCAAAACTTATAAGTTGTACTAATTAATTTAAAATTAATTCCCATGGTCAAAATGATAAAACAGAATTTTAAAAATTAATAACTATCAAATGATTAACGTGCATTTATATATAATTTAAATGTGAAATTACATTAAATGAAAATAATTGTATTAAATTATAAAAATATAATAAAATTAAAAATTAAAATAAATTTAAAGGACACCATATCTACAAAAAAATTTAGATGAAAATGTCGTTTTAAATTAAATTCCAGTTTTTTTACTATTCGTTAAAAATAATTTTATTAAAAAATAGAAAATTTCAACCAAAATATATTTTGATTTCCCAATTATAAAGAATAAGTTTATTTTTACAAATAAAATATATAAAACTAACAAAAACATGATTTAAAAAGGTTTCACCATCAAAGGGCAGTAAAATTATTTTTTTTTTAAATGCATATGCTATCCGAAAAAATTATATTTTTTGATGTATCATATATAAAAAACATATAAGATGAAGTTTATACATTACAATTAATATATAACATATAAAAATCCATAATGGGTGATATGAATTTATAAACAAAATTATTCACTTTTACGTCAGTTTTCATTAAAACATGTCCTTTATATTCAATTGGTGTTTATTTCAATTTATAATAAATTTAGTAACCAATGAATAATTATTTACAAATTTGTAAACCATATTTTAATAATTCAGTGGATATTATTCATTTCAACCATTCCAACAACTAGGGTATTATGGTAACATATAAATAATAATATTTAGTTTCTTTTTTATGCTCGATGTAGCGTATCATGAACACTATTGAAAATAATGTTTCTTTCTTAATACTCATGATATCACATCCTTCCCATTTTAATAAATTTCATTCTTGAAATTTGAATTTGGGGTTGGTAACTATGGTATGATTTTTCAAAATACCATTATTTCCAACCCACATCGAGAAATAGGTTATTAAAACTATCACATTAAAATAAGGAAAGAGATGTACAAAGGTCACCCGAGATAACACATACTAGGATTCCATGTATTAAAATAATAATATGGTACGAAAACAAACCATATTTTTCTAATAGAGAGTGATATAAAACAAGATCATAAGAAAGTTAACAACCATAAAACCACACTATTTTGATGGGCTAATCAATATTTGATTTCCCTCTAGGAAAAGTAAAAAAGAAAACATTTTTATTTTAAGGATATTTTTATAAAGTTGAGGAATTTATTTACAACATAGAATAAGTGAATAAGGAAATATACTTACTTGACATGTATATTTTTTTCTATTAATCGAATTCCACTAAAAACTCATCTTTTTCCCAAATCGATGAGTATTTAAGTTGACTTGGCCACTCTTGAAGAACTAAAATCAACTTCGAGAGAATCGCATAATCCACAAAAGAGGAACCATATATTTTCCCTATCTTTAGACATTAACTAAAACCAATATGGTTAGTACAATATTATATAATACCTTACAAAGAATAATCAATTATAAAAATAAATACAACTCTTAATATCTAAAATTCAACAAATATTGCCCAAAGTTCTGAAAAGACCATTCAATAAATAATTGTCCATAAAATTCTCCAAATTAATCCAAACTAATATTGAAACCTAAAATTAAAAATAATTTCATCACATCGACTTCCATGATAAATCGTAAGATTTATCTCCAAATAAAATTGACTACTATTATAGAGACCCAAAGATTGACGTACAAGGACAGTACATTACTTTTGCGGAATACTTAATACATAACAAAAACCAACACTCAAGGATTGTAATAGTTTAGTATCTTTGGAAACTTGGAACATAATCTTCTAATCATGGTGAAAGATATTCAACATCTCCCATAAATATCTTCCCTTTTTATTTTCTTACCTAAAAACCTTTCTTTATATCCTGGGGAAATAAAACATATAAAGGGTGAGCTCAAATTCTCAGTAAGGGTAAGCATGGATAAAATAAAACAAACCATATACATTTGAACTTAAAAACATGAACATAATTTTTAAACATATGATCTTGAGCAATGACATAAAACATGGCAATACGTAAGGCATAGATCATAAAGAAACTTTAGTCTGGATAAAATAGCATGGGAATAAAACATGTGATTTTGGAAACCATTAAGCACATGATATGATTTCCATAGTATCCAAGGCATTGCTGCCAAGACCATCTTAGTGGACAAAGTCCCTTTCTGAATCGAGTTCACTCCACGTTCCAGTCCTGTATTACTGAACCGGATTAACTTACCATTTCATCCATGTATATCTCATGAGATATAAATCGTTACCCAATGCATTGGAGGGAGATATAGGTCCCACCCATCTCATAATGAAATCATTCTTACTTGTTCCACAAAATAAACATAAAACATTCATTATAACCCAATGAATAAAATGGGTTTCATAAACATCATCTCATCATCACATGATCCATATAAAAAATAGATATTTCATCATTAGAAAAGTGAAACCATGTAAATAATAGAGACATTATACTTGAAACATACAAATATAAAATAATGTCATCTTAGATGGAAAATGTTTTTGATAAAACACTTGAAATAAATTCTTGAGGAAAATATCCTTTCTCCTTAAAAATAATTTTCTTTTCACAAAATGCCACACAATTTTAAAAGAAAAGGATTTTATTTAAAATAACCATGAAAACATGTAGAGGAAGCTTCTTGAAAATTAGGCGATATGAAACCGTAAAAATCCGTTCACTCCATATAAGTTAAAAATAACATTCTCCTCATACTTTTGTCGTAAAAGTCAAAAAGTACCTTATATGGTAACTAAAGGAAATATTCCATTCATACAATGCGGTAAAAAGTCAATAAAGGGTAAAAATGACTTTAAACATTCATGGAATAATATAAACATTTTATGAAAACATTTTTTAGAAAACATGGTCATGGATGATAAACGTAACCCCAGTAAATACTTACATATAAGCAATCTCAGATAAAAAATGAGATTGAAAATTTTATCCCTTACCTTAGGTCTAATATGCTTCGTACGTATCCAAAACTCCTATATAATGATGTAAATAATATCATTTACTTATTACTGAATCATATTCATTGTTATGACATCATATATGGTTCACTTATGACTTTATATTACCCGTTATTTTGTAAATTCCATGTTAAATAGAGTTTTGGGTAAAATCGTTTCATTTGTCATCCGTGTTTTGACTTGTAATTATTAAAATGATTACTTAGATCATGATTACTTAATTACAGAATATAAAACATGATTTATATATAATATATGTTCAGAATATACATATATATAAGAGATCCATAAATGGAAAGACATACACCGTTCATGGAGACGGTAGGCCATACGTACGCATGAACGATGTTTTCGTTTCCTTATTGAATTGAATGGAATTAAGTATATGACATACATATATATATACATAAATACAGTAAAATTATTATGTCATATATTTTATGATTACTTATTATTTATACTTTATAATCATTCTTGAATTGTTAACGTGGAAAATGAATCTCATCGTGTCATGGAGACGGTAGTCCGTACATACGTACGAGCGATGATATCATTCCCATGATCATGGAATTGTATTGAAGTGTATGTATACTATTTAAGAATCATTATCACTTTACAAGAATCATATATAGTTAATTATTTACACCATTATTCCCATCCAAGTAAGGTGGTGGTGGAAAATAGATTACACCACGGCGTGGAGACGGTATTCCGTACGTACGCACGCGTGGTGATTTTATTTTCCGTAGGATGGATAGAAGGTGAAATAGTGTTTTTTAATATTTATAATAACATATAATTATATGATTGATACAGATTTTATTACTTAATAATTAAACAACTAAGGAAGAAGATGTTGAAGAAGAAAGAAATTTGAAAGGATTGGTAATGGATATTACCTCTTCTTTGACGCGCCTCTTCTTAACCTCTTCTTAGGGCACTAGGGTTGGTCTTTGAAGAAGACAAGGACCTCAAGGATGATTCTAGGGAAGTGGAGAATAGAAATTGTCAGGGTTTTTCTGATCTTGAAGGCTCAAAGGTTTGTAAACATGAGAGGGAGGAGGTGCCCTTTTATAAGGGAGGAGAGGGTCACCTTTGGAAAAACTCAAAATATTATTTTATTATAAAGTCATATTCGGTTTTTAATAGCTCCAAATTAATTTATTTCGAAGATAAGGTGGGTAGGGGTCTAAATACTTTCATCCAATAGAATTTGGACAAGTTTAGGTTACTATTTTAACCTTATCATTTATATTTAACTCTAAGTTAAATAATTTAACTTTTACCGTGTCTTCATGTTTTCTTACATATAGGGTTAATAAACTTACTATAACAATCCAATAGAACCCCAAGTGGTTCATTATTAATATATATATCCTTATCTAAGTCATTTGGCCGAACCTTATATTTTTAGGAATAAAATTACAGTTAATAATATAATATTTATTTTAAAAACTATTTTATGTCAATTTTGACACTATTTGGTAATTGATTTTTGTGAAAATCATAACAACCCGATTAGTTAGAAAATATTTAATTAAATCAATATTAACATGTCATATTAACCTAGAAAATTAGTGTAATTTATCAAACCTCTCAAATTAAATTTATTTGGGTATTTATAATATCAATTATGTTAATATTTCCTTTAAAAGGTAATTACTGCATCATCATTGTGTCATATATGAATTAAATTATTTAAAGTCCAAAAATGGTAAATAAAATACCATTATGTAGGAAATATTTTTATCTTTCTAATAAATATTTATAGTCTAATTTATCTTATTTATATCCCTATATTGAAAATGTTTTAGTTATTAAACTTTGATTTTAACAATTTTAACTCTTTTTTAAATAAAATAATATTAAGTGTCCTAATCTTATCCAAGTGGACCTAAATGGTCATATTTTATTCCTAAGGTTGTTTTTGGTATAATTAAACTTATCCAATATAATTATCACATGTGTTAGGGTAATAATAATATGATTTTTACCCTTAATTACCCTATTTACTTTTTACCGTGGTAAATTAAAGTAAAAATTTACTATTCACCAAAAATTATTATTATCTCATTGAACCACATTTTACTTACTAACATCAATAGTGTCTCTCGTATTTTTTAAATTCCATTAACAGAAGCTGTAAAATTAAGTTTTATTTAAATTTGCAAATTCTCCTAGGAGGTGGGTAAAGGACGATGAAAAGTTCAATAAAATTTTTATATATCTAAATTTATTATAAAATGAATCCAATGAATTACATTGAAATTATATTGTTATTATGTATCAATTTTTACCTAAAATAAAGTTAAATAAAATAAATAATTATTTAAATAAAAAATCAGTTTTTAAATAATAACCTAGTGTTTTCACTATTCATCAAAAATTGAAAGTTTTCAGAAAAATACCAAAATTTTACCCTAAGCTAATTTCGATATTCCGAATCTGAAAATGAGGTCCATTTTGAAAGATAAAATTTCAAAAAGTGGGTATTACTATTCATAACAGCTAGTTCATAATAATATTATAATAATATCTCGTTTAGTGAAACATGGTATTGCGTACTACACACGCTATTGAAGAAGGTCTTGATTGCGTGTAATGTAAGCCAAGTTAGGGCTGCCTGTAGTGAAATATCTGTTTGGTGTTGCGTATAACATAATCAAAACTTATTTCATTTATACATTAAACAAAATCAATACTTAATGTTGCGTAGAATAATTTCCACAAAACGAACTTGAGAAAGTGTGTAACACTAGCCAAGAATAGTGTTGTGTATACTGCAAGCTAATACGGTGTTGCGTATAGTACAATCTAATCTTGGTGTAGCGTACAACAAAATACATCAAAGTAATTAAAAATAATATTTCTCATAAAATCTCGGGTTGTTACATTCTACCCCCTTAAAATGAATTTCGCCCTCGAAATTCGTTGGGGTTATAAATGGTTTACTACTTGAAAGTTTCTTTCATAGAAACCCACATCCTAAAAAGGAATACTAAAACTTCATTTTAAAAAATAAAGTTAGAAATGTAACGGTTACCCAGATTAACTCATCACTAGGTTTCCACATAGGATAACATAGGTGAAAATGTGGATATGGAAAAGAAATCTAACCATCATGTTCTGATGGAGGGTGGTAGAGAACATGGCTATGAAAAATCCAACAATCACAAAGCCATAGATTTGTGATGATCTAATGTACCATTTGATTCATCAGATATAAGATTACTTGGACAACACTTTTTGTCTTTCAAGATAATTTCCCTAATGTTGAAGAATTTTTGAATTAAAATAAATTCTTACTTGATTTTGGTACAATCTCATTGTTGCTCATGTCCTGAACAATTTCCACTTCATCTCTTAAATAAATGAAGTTGAATTTGTTTTCCATGAAGTGTTGGCAGATTATGCAATAGAATGATAGGTCATTCCATCTGTCTCAAACATAAGGTTAGCAAAAGACATATACATAAGTCCATCTATGGTGATATTATTCGTATATGGTTCCGAAAATGGACTTATACTTCATAAAATAAAACTAGTTTCTACTAACCAGGGACTTCCTGTAGGCCAGTGGTAGGCGATAAATGTAGATACCCTAAGCTTTACGTACATGGACATTACATTACTTTTTCGGAATACTTAGTACATAACAAAAACACACACACAAGGACCATAATAGTTTAGTGTCTTTGAAAACTCGGACTATAATCTTCTAATCATGGTGAAAGATCTTCAACATCTCCCATAAAGATCATCCCTTTTTTTCTTACCTAAAACTTTTCTTTATATCCTGGGGAAAAGAAAACATAAAAGGGTGAGCTCAAATGCTCAGTAAGGGTAAACAAAAGAAATATCAATCACGTCATATTCATATGAACATAACATTTTTGAAATTTTAACCTGCAAAAGAAATCATAATATCATAACATGGGATAAATCATAATAGTGAAATTTAATCCCAATAATCATAACTTAAAACATGAAACATTGTGGAATACACACATAATCATAGAGAATCATTTCTTACTAGTCAAGACTCATTGGCAAGACTATCTTAGTGGACAAATTCCATTTCTGAACCGAGTTCACTCCTCGTTTCAGTCCTGTTTCACTGAACCGGTTTAACCTGCCATTCCAGCCATGTCTAGCTCATGAGATATAAAATATTTACCCAATGCATTGGAGGGATATATAGGTCCCACCCATCTCATAATGATACCATTCTTATGTGTTCCACAAAATCATAAACCATACATCATAGCATAACCCATGTAATAAAAATGGGATTCTTAAACATCGTGACATCATAAAACAATTAATATAAGATAAAGGAATTCATAAATATAATTCCATCACAACATAATTAAATCAATGTAATAATAGGGATAGAAACAGAACCCTTTATTATCTTAGATGGAAAATAATTTTGATAAAACACTTGAACTCCATTCTTGAGGAAAATATCCTTTCTACTTCAAAATAACTTTTCATTTCTTAAACTTCTCATACAATTATAAACTAAAATAATTTGATTAAAAATAAACTTGAAAACTTGTAAAGGAAGATTCTTGGAAATTATGTTTTAAAAATCCATTCATTCCATATAATTTAAAAAAACATTATTCTCGTACTTTTGTCAGAAAAGTCAAAAAGTACCTCATATGAAAAACGACAAAAGATTCCTTTCATATCTTTTACTAAAAACTCACCTAAGGGTAAAATTGGATTTAAAAATTTTTATGTGGATTGAAATAATATTAAATATTTAGTAATCATGGATGTGGATGATAAAATACACCCCAGTAAATTTCAAAGTATAAACAATCTCGGATAAAAATGAGATTGTGATATTTCCCTTACCTTAGGTCCGATTTCATTCGTAAGTGTCTGAACCTCCTGTATAATGATTTAAATAATGTTATTGACTTATTCCAAAATCATAATTATTTTTATGATATCATATATGGTCATATTCTTAGCTTCTTATTAGTAATATTTCATTACTACTTGTTATTCGGGTGTTTATTAGTTTTTGTTCTTATGCGCGTTTTGTCGAATAAATTCTTATTTTTCTTTTTAGGTTATAGATACCTCATTTCCATAATGGTATTAGTGTAATATATATCATATTCATTCACTAAATTAATTTATATAATCATTATGCAATGAAGATCATGTATAACGAGTCGCATCACATCGTGGAGACGGTATTCCGTACGTACGCACGAGCGATGATATCGTTCCCATGATCGTGGAATTGTATTGGAGTGTATGTATCCTATTTCATAATCAATATCACTTTACAATAATCATATATAGTTATTATTTACACCATTATACCCATCCAAGTAAGGTGGTGGTGGAAAATAGATTACACCACGACGTGGAGACGGTATTCCGTACGTACGCACGCGTGGTGATTTCATTTTCCGTAGAATGGATATATGGTGAAATAGGGTTGTTTCATAAATATAATAATATATCAGTATATTATTGATACTGATGTTATTACTTCATAATGAAACAACTGAAGAAGAATAAGTGGAAGAAGAAATAAAGATGAACGAATCGGTAACGGGCATTACCTCTTCTTTGAAGCGCCTCTTTGAGACCTCCTCTTAGGGCACTAAAATTGGTCTTTGAAGAAGGCCAGGACCTCTAGGATGTTTATTAGTGAAGTGGAGAGGAGATATTGTCAGGGGTTGGCCGAGCTTGAAGGCTCAAAGTGGTGTGAGGAAGAGAGGGAGTAGGTGCCCTTTTATAAGGGAGGAGAGGGGCACCTTTGGAATAACTAAAAAAATTATTTTAATATAAAGTAAAATTCGGTTTTTAATAGCTCCAAATTGATATATTTAGAAGATAAGGTGGGTATGGGTCAGAATACTCTCATCCAATAGAATTTTGACAAGTTTAGTTTACTATTTTAGCCTTATCATTTAGATTTAACTTTAAGTTAGATAATTTTACTTTTACCGTGTCTTTTTGTGTTCTTACACTATAAGGTTAATAAACTTACTATAAGAAGCCAAACGAACCCCAAGTTGTTTATTATTAATATATATATCCTTATCTAAGTCATTTGTCCGAACCTTAGATTTTTAAGAATAAAATAACAATTAATAATATAATATTTGTTTTAAAAACTATTTTATGTCAATTTTGACACTATTTAGTAATTGATTTTTGCGAAAAACATAACAGAATGATTAGTTCTAAAAAAGTTAATTAAATAAATACAAACATGTCATATTAACATATTAAATTAGTTTAATTCATAAAAAGTCTCAAATTACATTTATTTGGGTATTTATAATATCAATTATGTCAATATTTCATTAATAAGATAATTACTGCATCATCTTTGTGTCATAAATAAATTGAATTATTTAATCTCTAAAGATTATAAATAAAATAAAATTATGTTGGAAATATGTTTAGATTTCTAATGAATATTTATAGTCGAATTTATCTTATGTATAACCCTATATTAAAAATGGTTTAGTTATTAAACTTTGATTTTAACTATTTTAACCCTTCTTTAAATAAATTGATAATAAATGTCCTAATCTAATCCAAGTGGGCCTAAATGGTCATATTTTATTCCTATGGTTGTTTTTGGTCGAATTACCCTTATCCAATAGAATTAGGACATGTGTTAGGGTAATAATAATATCATTTTTACCCTTAACTACCCTATTTACTTTTAACCGTGGTAAAAAAAAGTAAAAAGTTACTATTCACCAAAAATTATTTTCGTCTCATTGAACCGCATTTTAGTCCTTGATATTAACCGTGTCTCTCATATTTTCGAAATTCCACTCACAGAAGCGGTAAAATTATGTTTTATGAAAAAATTCAATTTTTTAAATACCACTTAGTGGTTTCACTATTCATCAAAAAATGAAAGTTTCCAGAAAAATACCAAAAATTAGGCCTAAGCTATATTTGATATTATGAATTCAAAAATGATTTTTATTTTACCAAACTCGAAATATATCAGTTACATTAACTAATTTAAAAATTAATTCCCGTCGTCAAGACAAATAGCGTGTTTTTAAGAGGTAATAACTATCAAAATATTGACACTTGTTTATGTTTGGTTTAAATGTGAAATTACATCCAATGAAAAACTTTGTATTAAATTGTAAAAATATATTATAAATATACTTTAAAACCACTCAAATTAATAATCCGTCACTATTAATTATTTTGATTAAAAAATTTGTTTTTAATTAAAATTTAATAATTTTCACTATTCATCAGAATATGAAAGTTATCCGAAAAGTACCACAATTTCACCTTAAGCTAATTTTGACATTCCGAGTCCAAAAATGAAGTCCATTTTGAAAAATAAAATTTACAAAATTTCAAAAAGTGGTTATTACTATTCATAACGGCTAATTTTAAAAATATTTTAATAGCGTATCGTTATTTAGTGAAACTCGGTATTGCATATGATGCAAGCTATCGAGGAAGGTCGCGGTTGCATGTAAAGCAAGCCAAGCTAGTGTTCTGTGTAGTGAAAGATTCTGTTGATGATTTATATAACATAAAAACAAAATATTTCTCATAAAAGTCTCGGGTGTTACATTCTACCCCCCTTAAAATGAATTTCGCCCTCGAAATTCGTCACTTTGTAACAAAAAGATGAGGTTACATCTCCCTCATCATATCCTCAAGCTCCCATGTAGCTTCTTATAATTGGTGGTTCCTCCATTAAACTTTCACCAAGCGATTGGTCTTGTTCCGTAGGACTTTTTCACTACAATCTAGAATCTCTATCGGCTCTTCTTCATAAGAAAGATCTTGCTCCAGCGGTACAACTTCTGAGCTGAGTACATGTGAAGGATAATGTATGTACTTTCTTAGGAGAGGTACATGGAACACATCGTGAACTTGAGAGAGACTCGGTGGAAGCGCCAATCAGTAAGCTACCCTTCCAACACGATCCAGTATTTCGAAAGGACTGATATATCTAGGGCTCAACTTCCCCTTCTTTCCAAATCTCATGACCCTCTTCCAGGGAGATATTCGTAAGAACACTTTATCACCCACTTCAAACTCTAGGTCTTTTCTTCGGTTGTCGGCATAACTTTTCTGTCGACTCTGAGCTGCTCTTATGTGTTGTTGAATAGATCGGACCTTTTCTGCCATCTCATCAACAAGATCAAGTCCTAATAGCTTTCTTTCCCCAACTTCATCCCAGCAAGTTGGAGTCCTGCATTTCTTTCCATAGAGAGCTTCATAAGGAGCCATCTGAATACTGGAGTGAAAGCTATTATTATAAGAAAATTCCACCAAAGGTAGGTGTTGATTCCAACCACCTTTGAAATCCATAGAGCAAGCTCTCAACATATCTTCTAGAGTTTGAATTGTTCTCTCAGACTGACCATCTGTCTGAGGATGATAAGCAGTGCTGAATCTCAACTCTGTATCCAGAGTATGCTAAAGACTTCGCCAGAACTTCGAGGTAAATCTTGTATCCTGATCAGATATACTAGAAAGTGGTACTCCATTCAATCTTACCACTTTCTTTACATATATCCTGGCAAGCTGATCCAGAGAGAAATTATCTCTAATAGAAATGAAGTGTGCAGACTTTGTAAGATGATCAACTATGACCCAGATAGCATTATTTCCTTTGGATGTTTTAGGAAGTCCTGTGAAAAATTCCATAGTGATGTTTTCTCATTTCCATTAGGGTATGGGTAGTGGTTGTAACATCCCCTTAGACTTCTGTCTCTCAGCTTTAACTTGCTGGAAAACCAAGCATCGAGAGACATATCCAGCAACATCTCTTTTCATGCCATCCCACCAGAAGTACTCTTTAAGGTCCCTATGCATCTTCGTGCTTCTAGGATGAATAGAGAATGAAGAACTATGAGCCTCATCCAGCAGCTCCTTCTTTAATTCTGGGATGGGAGGAACACAAACCCGATTCTTGAACTTTATTATCCCATCACAATCAAGGTTGAATTCAGGAATATTTCTCATCTTCTTTTGTAACTCTACATCTTCTTTCTGTGCCTCTTTAATCTTCACATGTATAGATGGTTGAACATTCATTTGAGAAAGATATGATTTTCCCCCTTCCATTAAAATTCCAAGATCCATCCTTTGTAAATCTATAAATATTGGATCTTTTTTTATCCTCATCATGGATAAGCTAGCATGGTCTTGTCGACTTAATGCATCTGCCACCTTGTTTACTTTCCCAGGGTGGTAATGAATTGAGCAGTCGTAATCCTTAATCAGTTCCAACCATCTTTTTTGGCGCATGTTCAGCTCCTTTTGTGTGAAAATATACTTTAAACTTTTATGATCAGTAAAAATATCACACCTTTCTCCATAAAGATAATGCCTCCAAATCTTTAATGCAAAGATTACCGCAGCTAACTCCAAATCATGTGTTGGGTAATTTTTCTCATGGATTTTCTATTGTCATGAGGCATAAGCTATCACCATATCATTTTGCATAATAAAACACCCCATCCCCTTCTTGGATGCATCACTATAGATCACAAACCTTTCTCCACTACAAGGCAGTGTGAGCACAGGTGCACTGGATAACCTTCTTTTCAACTCCTTGAAATTCTCTTCACATTCCTCCATCCAAACAAACTTAACTCCTTTTCGAGTCAACCTGGTGAGTGGATTAGATAATCGTGAAAAATATTTCACAAAACGTCGATAATATCCAGCCAAACCAAGAAAACTTCGGATCTCAGTTACTGTTGTTGGTCTCGACCATCTTTCGATAACCTTTGTTTTTTATGGATCCACAAATATCCCCTCTTTTGAGATTATGTGACCCAAAAATGCAACTTTTTGAAGCCAAAATTCACACTTGGTAAATTTGGCATAAATCTTCTCCTTTCTCAGAGTCTTTAATATAATTCTCAAGTGATCTTCATGTTCTTCCTTGCTCTTTGAATAGACAAGAATATCATCTATAAAGACTACCACAAATTGATCAAGATAGTCTCTAAAGACTCTATTCATCAGATCCATGAAGATAGCAGGGGAATTAGTAAGACCAAATTGCATCACTATAAACTCATAGTGTCCATACCTTGTACGGAAAGTCGTCTTTGGTATATCCTCCTTTTGAACCTTAATTGATTATACCCTGAACGAAGATCAATCTTGGAAAAGTATTGAGCTCCGCGTAGTTGGTCAAATAAGTCATCAATGCGTGGGAGAGGATATTTTTTCTTGATAGTGATCTTGTTAAGTTCTCGATAATCAATGCAGAGTCTCATTGATCCATCTTTCTTCTTAACAAATAGAATAGGTGCTCCCCAAGGTGACGCACTAGGGGGTATGAGTCCCTTATCAAGATTCTCTTGGAGTTGCTTCTTCAATTCCTACAACTGAATTGGGGCCATTCTATAAGGTGTCTTTGAAATAGGAAAAGCACCTGGTACGAGTTCTATTGAAAACTCAACTTCACGATTTGGTGGAAGACCCGAAAATTCCTCCGGAAAGACATCATAAAACTCCCGTACAATGGGCATATTCTTAATTGTGAGTTTCTCAGCAACCATTTGAGATAAATAACCTTCATTCAGTGGAATCAAGACCCATAAGATGGAAGAAATTTACACTAAAAGGTTATGTTCATCCTTGAATCGATAGACGATCATAGATTGACCTGGAATATGAAATGTGACTTACCTTCTTTGTAAATTGATATGAGCTCCATATAAAGAAAGTCAATCCATGCCAAGAATCACATCAAATTCCACTATAGGAAGGATCACAAGATTTGCAGGAAGCACTTTACCACAAACATTATTCGGGGAAGAATTATAAACTTTTGATGCGATTGTTGTGCCCTTTGTGTTGTCACAGCTAACTCAACATCTAATTGTTGAGGTAATACGGTGATACCCTTAGAAAAATCTTCAGAAATAAAAGAGTGGGTGGATCCAGAATCAAATAAAACATTTGCTACTTTAGAGTGGATGGTAAGTGTACCTTTCACCACATCGTTATCGTACTCCACATCGCTGATAGAAATTGCATGTGACTTTCCTTTGTCTTTAGCCTTAATATTTTGTTGATGTCAATCACCATCAACAACCCTTGGATTAGGGCATTTATTGGCATAATTACCCATCTCCTTGCAGTTGAAACATTGAAGTGTAGTAGGTTCATTCTGTGTATCCCTTCCTTTGTTTGCATCATTAGACATCCTCTTCCCATCATTGCGGCATTCAAATGCCCGATGAACTTCCTTTCCACATTTGAAACATTTAATTGTCCCTTTAAGACAACTCCCTCAATGTTTCTTTCCACACTTTGAGCATAAGGGAAAGCTCATCTTCTTTTCAGTGTGCTCTTTAGATTTTCCTTTGAATTCCATTTTCCTCTTCTTATCAAACCCATATGACTGATGGGTTACTTCAATCTCCATCTCAACTTTGAGAGCACATCGAATGATTTCCTCATAGCTATTGAAGTCCCTTATGGATAAGGCCCTTCGAAGACATGGTTTTAAGCCACTAAAGAATCGATCGATCTTACTCTCAGGTTGGATAATAATACCGGAAGCGTACCTTGCAAGTCTTGTAAAATTTGCTTCATAGGTACCAACAGATTCATCATCATTTTGCTTCAGTTCAAGAAACTCTTTCTCCATCTTTGTTCGGAGAATATGAGGGAAGTACTTATTGAAAAATATGTTCTTGAACTCCTCCCATTCCATGGACTCAATTTCATCCCTTTTCCTCGTATTCTTAATAAGATTCCTCCATTGATCAGCATCTCCTTCCAAACGATACACTGCTAGGATGACTTTATCATGTTTAGAACATTGAAGAACTGAAAATATCTTTTCAGTAGTACTAATCCATTGTTCAGAAACTAATGGATCAGTAGACCCACTGAAAGAAGGTGGACGCTACCTCATGAAGGATTCAATAGAATGTTGCTCCTTCCTTTGCTCATTTGGAAGTCCTGCATGATTCATAGCTTGAGAAAGTTGTGTGAGAATGGATACAAGATTTTTTATTCCATCTCCCATAATGTTTTGTTGCTCAGGGGGACAATCATTGCATTTCTCGTCGCATTCCGCATTAACACGGTTCCTTCGGGTTCTAGCCATTGACTAAAACCAAGAAGAATAGTGTGAGCAACACTAATTATAATAGGAAAACCACATAATCAAGAATAAAATTTCACACTTAAGGTCTTATCCTAGGTTATTCATGGACATTTCTAAAACACTAAGATTGTGTTCTATGCTTAAAATTATCCTTAGGGTTCTTACTAAGGCTTTCACATCCTAGTTTCCAAAGGTTGACTATACCTTTCCTATGATACCAACTATAATGACCCATACTTTACATACATTGTTATTACTTCAAAATTGAAGCATACTTATTACAACATATAACAAAACCATGAAAGGACCGTATAGGTATAGTGTCTTTAGAAACTGGGAAACATAAACAACTGGTTCATAAAGCGTCTACACTGTCTCCCATTTATTTCATCATATTTATAGTCCCTTTTGGCATATCTTACTTAATAACCTTCTTCCTGACCTGGGGAAAGAAAACATACAAAAGGGTGAGCTCAAATGCTCAGTAAGGGTAAAAAAAATAAATATCAATCACATCATATTCATATGAACATAACATTTTGGAAATCTTAACCTGCAAAAGAGATCATAATATCATAACATGGGATAAATCATAGTAGTGAAATGTAATCCCAATAATCATAACTTAAAACATGAAACATTGTGGCATACACACATAATCATAGAGAATCATTTTTTATTAGTCAAGACTCATTTCCAAGACTATCTTAGTGGACAAAGTCCATTTCTGAACTGAGTTCACTCCTCGTTTCAGTCCTATTTCGCTGAACTGGTTTAACCTGCCGTTCTAGCCATGTCTATTTCATGAGATATAAAATCTTTACCCAATGTATTGGAGGGAGATATAGGTCCCACCCATCTCATAATGATACCATTCTTATGTGTGCCACAAAATCATAAACCATACATCATAGAATAACCCATGTAATAAAAATGGGATTCTTAAACATCGTGACATCATAAAACAATTCATTTAAGAAAAAGAAATTCATAAATATAATTCCATCACAGCATAATCAAATCAATGTAATAATAGGGATAGAAACAGAACCCTTTATTATCTTAGATGGAAAATAATTTTGATAAAACACTTGAACTCCATTCTTGAGGAAAATATCCTTTCTACTTCAAAAACACTTTTCATTTCTTAACATGTCATACAATTCTAAACTAAAAGAAGTTGATTAAAAATAAACTTGAAAACTTGTAAAGGAAGATTCTTGGAAATAATGTTTTAAAAATCCATTCATGTCGTATAATTTAAAAAAATACATTCTTCTTATACTTTTGTTGGAAAAGTCAAAAAGTACCTCATACGAAAAACGACAAAAGATTCATTTCATATCTTTTACTAAAAACTCACCGAAGGGTAAAATTGGATTTAAATAATTTTAAGTGGATGGAAATAATATTAAATATTGAGGAAACATTGATGTGGATGATAAAATACACCCTAGTAAATTTCAAAGTATAAATAATCTCGGATAAAAATGAGATTGTGATATTTCCCTTACCTTAGGTCTGATTTGCTTCGTAAGTGTCTGAACCTCTTGTATAATAATTTAAATAATGTTATTGACTTATTCCAGAATCATACTCATTTTTATGATATCATATATTGTCGTATTCTTAGCTTCTTATTATTAATATTTCATTACTACTTGTTATTCGGGTGTTTATTAGTTTTTGTTCTTATCCGCGTTTTGTCGAATAAATTCTTATTTTTCTTTTTAGGTTATAGATACCTCATTTCCAGAATAATATTAGTGTAATATATATCATATTCATTCACTAAATTCATTTATATAATCATTATTCAATGAAGATCATGTATAACGAGTCACATCATATCTTGGAGACGGTATTCCGTACATATGCACGAGTGATGATATTGTTCCCATGATCGTGGAATTGTATTGGAGTGTATGTATACTATTTCAGAATCAATATCACAGTACAATAATCATATATAGTTATTATTTACAGCATTATACCCATCCAAGTAAGGTGGTGGTGGAAAATAGATTACACCACGGCGTGGAGACGGTATTTCGTACGTACGCACGCGTGGTGATTTCGTTTTCCGTAGGATGGATAGATGGTGAAATAGGGTTGTTTCATACTTATAATAACATATCAGTATATGATTGATACTAATTTTATTACTTCATAATGAAACAACTAAATAAGAAGAAGTGGAAGAATAAATAAAGATGAACGAATCGGTAACGGGCATTACCTCTTCTTTGAAGCGCCTCTTTGAGACCTCCTCTTAGGGTACTAAAATTGGTCTTTGAAGAAGACCAGGACCTCTATGATGTTTATAGGGAAGTGGAGAGGATATATTTCCAGGGTTTTTCCGAGCTTTATGGCTCAAAGTGGTGTGCGAAAGAGAGGGAGGAGGTGCCCTTTTATAAGGGAGGAGAGGGGCACCTTTGGAATAACAAAAAATATTATTTTATTATAAAGTCAAATTCGGTTTTTAATAGCTCCAAATTGATATATTTCGAAGATAAGGTGGGTATGAGTCTAAATACTCTCATCCAATAGAATTTGGACAAGTTTAGTTTATATTTTGACCTTATCATTTAGATTTAACTTTAAGTTAGATAATTTTACTTTTACCGTGTCTTTTTGTGTTCTTACACTATAAGGTTAATAAACATACTATAAGAAGAAAAAAGAACCCCAAGTTGTTTATTATTAATATATATATCCTTATCTAAGACATTTGGCTGAACCATAGATTTTTAGGAATAAAATAACAATTAATTATATAATATTTGTTTTAAAAACTATTTTATGTCAATTTTGACACTATTTAGTAATTGATTTTTGTGAAAAAAGATAACAGAATTATTAGTTCGAAAAACGTTAATTAAATCAATACTAACATGTCATATTAACCTAGAAAATTAGTGGAATTCATAAAAAGTCTCAAATTACATTTATTTGTGTATTTATAACATCAATTATGTGAATATTTCATTAATAAGATAATTATTGCATCATATTTGTGTCATAAATAAATTAAACTATTTAATCTCTAAAAATTATAAATAAAATACCATTAAGTAGGAAATCTTTTTAGATTTATAATGAATATTTATAGTCGAATTTATCTTATGTATAACCCTATATTTAAAATGGTTTAGTTATTAAACTTTGATTTTTACTATTTTAACCCTTCATTAAATAAATTGATAATAAATGTCCTAATCTAATCCAAGTGGGCCTAAATGGTCATATTTTATTCCTAAGGTTGTTTTTTGTCGAATTACACTTATCCAATAGAATTAAGACATGTGTTAGAGTAATAATAATATCATTTTTACCTTTAACTACCCTATTTACTTTTAACCGTGGTAAAAAAAAGTAAAAAGTTACTATTCACCAAAAATTATTTTCATCTCATTGAACTGAATTTTAGTCCTTGATATTAACCGTGTCTCTCTGATTTTTGAAATTCCACTCACAGAAGCGGTAAAATTAAGTTTTATGAAAAAAATCAATTTTTTAACTACCACTTAGTGGTTTCACTATTCATCAAAAAATGAAAGTTTCCAGAAAAATACCAAAAATTAGGCCTAAGATATATTTGATATTATGAATTCAAAAATGATGTTTATTTTACCAAATTAAAAATATACCAGTTATATTAACTAATTTAAAAATTAATTCTCGTCGTCAAGACAAATAGCGTGTTTTTAAGAGATAATAACTATCAAAAGATTGACACTTGTTTATGTCTGGTTTAAATGTGAAATTACATCCAATGAACAACATTGTATTAAATTGTAAAAATATATTCTAAATATACTCTAAAACCACTCAAATTAATAATTTATCACTATTAATTATTTCGATTAAAAAATTTGTTTTTAATTAAAATTTAATAATTTTCACTATTCATCAGAATATGAAAGTTATCCGAAAAGTACCAAAATTTCACCCTGAGCTAATTTCGACATTCCGAGTCCAAAAATGAAGTCCATTTTGAAAAATAAAATTTAAAAAATTTCAAAAAGTGGTTATTACTATTCATAAGGGCTAGTTTTAATAATATTTTAACAGCATATCGTTGTTTAGTGAAACTCGGTATTGCGTACGACGCAAGCTATCGAGGAAGGCCGCGGTTGCATGTAAAGCAAGCCAAGCTAGTGTTGTGTGTAGTGAAAGATTCCTTTGATGATTTATATAACATAAAAACAAAATATTTCTCATAAAAGTCTTGAGTGTTACAATAAAGTCATGTCGCACATCGGTTGTGGGTTCGATTCCCATAGCCTTGTCCGACGCGATGGGTTGCCGCCCATCCTATGAGTTGTCCTTTTTATAAAACTACACTATTATAACATTACTGCAATAATAAAAAAAATTCTAGCCTTAAACAATACTATCTTATTTCTAACTTAATTCATTCCAATCTTTAGGCTTATCCAAAATACATCTATCCAATCTCATAGTATACAGAAAATGAATACTGGAAAGGTCACATAATAAGAACGTGAATAACATTATTTATCTTACGATATATCTTGTTGGTCACATTCCAAACATGTGAATTCCTTAATCATGTATTCTCTTGAAAAATTAATATCCATTTAACATTAGTGAAAACATGAATGCTGTCAAAAGTTAACTCCTTCTACATCCCAAAATTCCAAAATTTCTATATACTCAAACCATGATATCACTTTGTCCTTATTTTAGTCATGAGCTCATGAATACTATCAAACATATTATTTTCTTATTATCCCTTAATTATGTGCATATCAACTGCTTTCCAAAAATAATTCAATCACTTTTCATGGTTACTGGTACCATACAATTATTAAAAACCAGTACATAGATATTCCAAAATCCCAAAGTACTATAAATGAGATTCTATGATACTATTTTGAAATCCCGTTACATAAACACTTAATCATTCCACAACATCATTTTCATATTCAACATCGCAAATACTGATCGCATGTGACATCCCTTTGTCCTTTTCCTTAAGAGGTTTCTCACGTCAATCATCATTAATCCTTGGATTAGGGAATTGATTAGCATAATGCCCCATTTCCTTGCAATTGAAGCATTGAAGTGTTGGTGGAGTGTTCTCTGAAGTCTTTTCTCTATTCACGTCATTTGAAAAAAAATTATCATTACTTCGGCACTCAGCTGCTCTATGACCTTCTTTTCCACACTTGAAACATTTTCTAGTACCTTTTAGACAATCTCCACCATGCTTCTTTCACACTTTGAGCATAAAGTAACATTCATCTTCTATTCACCATTGTTCTGAGATTTTTCCTTGAACTCCATCTTTTGTTTCTTGTCAAAAACATGATATGGGTGCATAACACCAACTTCTAGTTCTACCTTGATAGCACAACGCACAATTTCTTCATAGCTACTGAAGTCTCTTATCAATAATTCCCTTCTGAGACTTGGTTTTAAACCACTGAAGAATCGATCAACTTTTCTTTCAGGTTGAATGATAAATCCATATGCATACCTTGCAAGCCTTGTAAAATTCTCTTTGTATATACCAACAGATTCATCATCCTTTTTCTTAAGTTCAAGAAACTCCATCTCCATATTTTTCGAAGAATATGGGGGAAGTACTTATTGAAAAATAAGTTCTTGAACTCATCCCATTCCATGGACTCAATTTCATCTCTTTGCCTCATATTCTTGATAATATTCCACCATTGATCAGCATCACCTTCCAAACAATATAATAATAAGATGACTTTATCATGCTCAGAATATTTGTAGAACTGAAAATATCTTTTCAGTGGTACTGATCCATTGTTCATCCACTAATGGATCAGAATACCCGCTAAATGAAGGTGGACGTTGCCTCATGAGGGATTCAACAGAATTTTTCTCCTTTCTCTGCTCATTTTGACGTCCATAATGATTCATAGCTATTTTAAGTATAGAAATAATATTGTGCACTCCATCTCCCATAACATTGGTTTGTTCATGAGGACAATCATTGCATCGTCCATTACATTGATCAACACGGTTCCTTCGGGTTCCAGCCATCGTCTAAAACCCAAAAAGAATAGTGTTAGAGGAAAAAATCATAATCAAGGGGGAGTACCTTCAATATCTAACATCTTAGGTTTAATTATAATATCATTACCGTAATTCTAGGACTATAAACTATACATATACTTATCCTTAGGGAAATCCCTAGACATACATTAGAAATATCTCTAGGGATCTCACTAAATTTTTCGCATCCTAGTTTCCAAAGGTTAACTAAACCTTTCCTCTGATACCAACTGTAGAGACCCAAAGCATAACGTACATGGAAATTACATTAATTTTTCAGAATACTTAACATATAACAAAAAACAACACTCAAGGACCATAATATTTTAGTGTCTTTGGAAACTCGGAACATAATCATCGAATCATGGTGAAAGATCTTCAACATCTCCCATAAAGATATTCCCCTTTTTGTTTTCTTATCTAAAAACCTTTCTTTATATCCTGGGGAAAGAAAACATATAAGGGGTGAGCTCAAATGCTCAGTAAGGGTAAGCATGGATAAAATAAAATAAACCATATACATTTGAACATAAAAACATGAACACAATGTCTAAACATCAAGATCTTGAGCAATGGCATAAAACATGGCAATACGTAAGGCATAGATCATAAAGAAACATTAGTCCTGATAAACTAGCATGGGAATAAAACATGTGATTATGGGAACCATTAAGCACATGATATTATTTCCATTGCTACCAAGACTATCTTAGTGGAAAAAGTCCCTTTCTGAATCAAGTTCACTCCTCGTTCCAGTCCTTTATTACTGAACCGGATTAACATACCGTTCTAGCCATGTCTATCTCATGAGATATAAATCTTTACCCAATGAATTGAAGGGAGATATATGTCCCACCCATCTCCTAATTAAATTATTCTTACTTGTGCCACAAAATAATCTTAAAACATTCATCATAACCCAAAGAATAAAATGGGTTTCATAAACATCATCCCATCATCACATAATCTATATAAAACAAATGGATATTACATCATCAGAAAAGTGAAACTATGTAAATCATAGATCCATTATACTTGAAACATACACATATGAAATAATTCCATATTATATGGAAAATGGTTTTGATAAAACACTTGAAATAAATTCTTGAGGAAAATATCCTTTCTCCTTAAAAATAATTTTCTTTTCACAAAATTCCACACAATTTTAAAAGAAAAGGATTTTATTGAAAATAACCATGAAAACTTGTAGAGAAATCTTCTTGAAAATTTGGCGATATGAAATCGTAAAAATCTGTTCACACCGTATAAGTTAAAAATGACATTCTCCTCGTACTTTTGTTGGAGAAGTCAAAAAGTACCTTATATGGTAACTAAAGGAAAGATTACATTCATGCAATGTGGTAAAAAGTCAATAAAGGGTAAAAATGGCTTTAAACATTCATGGAAGAATAGTAAACATTTTATTAAATCATTTTTTAGAAAACATGGTCATGGATGATAAACTTAACCCCAATAAATACTTACGTATAACCAATCTCGGATAAAAAATGAGATTGAAAATTGTATCCCTTAACTTAGGTTCGATATGTTTCATACGTATCTGAACCTCCTGTATAATGATTTAAAAAATGTCTTTGACTTATTAAAGAATCATATTCATTGTTCTGATATCATATATGGTTCACTTATGAATTTATATTACCCGTTCTTTTGTAAATTCCATGTTAAATAGCGTTTTGGGTAAAATCGTTTCATTTGTCGTCCGTGTTTTGACTTGTAATTATTCATATGATTACTTAGATCATGATTACATAATTCCAGAATATAAAACATGATTTATATATAATATATATTTAGAATATACATATATATAATAGATCGATAAATGGAAATACATACACCGTTCACGGAGACGGCAGGTCGTACGTACGCATGAATGTTGTTTTCGTTTCCTTATTTAATTGAATGGAATTAAGTAGATGAAATACATATATATATAAATAAATACAGTAGAATTATTATGTCATATATTTCATGTTTACTTATTATTTATACTTTATAATCATTCTTGAATTTTTAACATGGAAAATGAATCTCATCGCGTCGTGGAGACGGTAGTCCGTACGTACGCACGAGCGATGATATCGTTCCCATGATCATGGAATTGTATTGAAGTGTATGTATACTATTTTAGAATCATTATTAATTTAAAATAATCATATATAGTAATTTATTTACACCATTATACCCATCCAAGTAAGGTGGCGGTGGAAAACAGATTACACCACGGCGTGGAGATGGTATTCCATACATATGCACGCGCGGTGATTTCATTTTCCGTAGGATGGATAGAAGGTGAAATAGTATTGTTTAATATTTATAATAACATATCAATATATGAGTGAAACTGATGATATTACTTTATAATGAAACAACTAAGGAAGAATATGTTTAAGAAGAAAGAAATTGGAAAGGATTGGTAATGGATATTACCTCTTCTTTGACGTGCCTCTTCTTAACCTCCTCTTAGGGCACTAGCGTTGGTCTTTGAAAAAGACCAGGACCTCTAGTATGTTTATATTGAAGTGGATAAGATAAATTGGCAGGGTTTGTACGAGATTGAAGGCTCAATTTTGTGTAACGATGAGAGGGGGGAGGTGCCCTTTTATAAGGGAGGAGAGGGGCACCTTTGGAAAAACTCAAAATATTATTTTATTATAAGGTCATATTCGGTTTTTAATAGCTCCAAATTGATTAATTTAGAATATAAGGTGGGTATGGGTTGAAATAATCTCATCCAATGGAATTTGGACAAGGTTAGGTTACTATTTTAACCTTATCATTTAGATTTAACTCTGAGTTAAATAATTTAACTTTTACCGTGTCTTCTTGTTTTCTTACACTATATGGTTAATAAACTTACTATAACAAGCCAAAAGAACCCCAAGTGGTTCATTATTAATATATATATATTTATATAAGTCATTTTCCTGAACCTTAGATTTTTAATAATAAAATAACAATAAATAATATAATATTTGTTTTCAAAACTATTTTATGTAAATTTTGACACTATTTGGTAATTGATTTTTGTAAAAATCATATCAACCTGATTAGTTCGAAAAAAATAACTAAATAAATACTAACATGTCATATTAACCTAGAAAATTAGTTTATTTTATAAAAATTCTCAAATTACATTTATTTGGGTATTTATAATATCAATTATGTTAATATTTCCATAAAAAGGTAATTACTGCGTCATCATTGTGTCATATATAAATTAAATTATTTAAAGTCCAAAAAATATAAATAAAATACCATTATGTAGGAAATATTTTTAGATTTCTGATGAATATTTATAGTCGAATTTATCTTATTTATAACCCTATATTAAAAAAATTAGTTATTAAACTTTGATTTTAACAATTTTAACTCTTTTTTAAATAAAATAATAATAAGTGTCCTAATCTTATACAAGTGGACCTAAATGGTCATATTTTATTCCTAAGGTTGTTTTTGGTCGAATTAAACTTATCCAATAGAATTAGGACATGTGTTAGGGTAATAATAATATCATTTTTACCCTTAATTACCCTATTTACTTTTTACCATGGTAAATAAAAGTAAAAAGTTATTATTCACCAAAAATTATTTTTATCTCATTGAACCACATTTAACTTAAAAACATCAACCTTGTCTCTCGGATTTTTGAAATTCCATTCACAGAAGCGGTAAAATTATGTTTTACGTAAATTTGAAAATTCTCCTAGGAGGTGGGTAAAAGACGGTGAAAAGTTCAATAAAATTTTTATATATCTAAAATTATTATAAAATGACTCCAATGAATTACATTGAACTTATATTGGTATTATGTATCAATTTTTACCTAAAATAAAGTTAAATAAAATAAAAAAAATATTTAAATAAAAAGTCGGTTTTTAAATAGTAACCCATTGTTTTCACTATTCATCAAAAATTGAAAGTTTTCAGAAAAATACCAAAAATTCACAATAAGCTAATTTCGATATTACGAATCCAAAAATGAAGTCCATTTTGAAAGTTAAAACTTAAAAAAGTGGGTATTTCTATTCATAACGGCTAGTTCATAATAATATTATAATGATATCTCATTTAGTGAAACTTTGTATTGTGAACTACACACGCTATCGAAGAAGGTCTTGATTGCGTGTAATGTAAGCCAAGCCAGGGCTGCGTGTAGTGAAATCTCTATTTGGTGTTGCGTATAACATAATCAAAACTTATTTCATTTATACATTAAACAAAATCTATACTTAATTTTGCATAGAATAATTTCCACAAAATGAACTTGAAATAGTGTGTAACATTAGCCAAGAATAGTGTTGCGTATACTGCAAGCTAATACGGTGTTGTGTATAGTACAAACTAATCTTGGTGTAGTGTGCAACACAAGACATCAAAGTAATTAAAAATAATATTTCTCATAAAATCTCGGGTTGTTACAACTATTAAAGTCTCATACACAAAAGTAATAAACCTAATCACATATTCTCCATGATAGGTTAATCATTTCCATAAATAACCCAAATCTCCATATGTCCACAATAAAAAACTAGATTCTTCCAAAGTAAAATTAATCCATTACCCCTAAAATAAAATTCCATAGTACTCTATTTTTCTTAGTCATATAGTGTTCCCAAAAGAGCGAACGTCTTTCAAAATAACATTTATCACTTAATCACCAAATCATTTTCCAATGCTAAGGTTTTCCATTTGATAAATAATAAGTTCCCAAAATAATTTTATTCTTAATACATAAAATCATTTAACTAAAAATAATAAGTCCTACTAACCAGGGACTTCGCATAGTCCAGTGTTAGGTGATAAATCCCATTCGTCGTTTGGTTGTGGGTTAGATTCCCATAGCTTTTTCTGACACGATGGGTTGTCACACGGTCTGTATGTTGTCCTTTTTCAAAAACTATATAATTTTATATCATTCCCAAAAATGAGATAAAATCCTCAAAAATAACCATAATATATTTTAACCTCAATGTATATCTCATACCTCACATTTTTCATCCCATAAACTAATAAACCATAATTTCATCAAAGGTGAATGTCTACAAAAATACCACTAGTAACCTAAATATTTCAAACCATAATTCCTAAATAGGGGTTTCTAAGACATTGAACATATGATATACCTTAAAATTATAAACCCATGATGATATCCCTAACCCTTAGAAAACATCATAATCTACAAAGTTGTATAAACCATCCTTTGATACCAGCTATAAAGCCTCATCCTTAAAAATTACATAATCTTGAGTTTTAATAAATAATTTAAATTCTTTCACATTGAGGATATTTTCAGGTTTAGAGTTCTAGAGAATTAGGCCATAACTATTAAATAAAATCTCAAATATTACAAAGTAGACACTTCTACTAACCATCCATTTTTCTCATATCCTAAACATTTTATCCTGAATTCTCTTTCTTCATAAAAATGTTCATAACATTCATATTCATTTCTTCCTTCCTCTTACCCATACTTATACCATATAAAATCAATTCAAAAACATGATATGAGAATTAAAATTGTAGTAAAGGATATAAAATAATGAATGAAACTGTTAGTTCATGAATATTTACAAGTCATGAAAACCTTTTCACAAAATCATACTTTTCACCCTTAAAACATAAACTCTTTAACAAACCTTATGAAATCACAAGATTCTTAAGAAAACACATAGAAATAAAAAATCCTAAAGTTAACTTCTGGAATTTAAAATGTACTTACATTGTATAATTCACAGCTTCATGGGGAGTAACCTTCAAGATTACGTTTGGAATACCCATCATAGTATCTTCCCTAAATCTCTTATAAGAAACATTATCGTTTACCTCTATCATGTTACCCAATGAATTGGATAGCAATCATGAGCCCACCTACTATGGTTGATCACATAACTACCCATATACTCAAACAATACCCAATAACTATAACATAATCATAACACAAAAACCATGCAAACACGAAAAATAACATTTCCACTATGAAATCAAATTTCATTTTTACAAGTCATACACTCATAAATGAAAACATGTTATTTTAAAATAAAATGTTAAACTTGTAAAGTAATAATAAAAAAATAATAGGTATATAAAAGTGATAAATTCCATTCATGATGTATATATTAAAAAAAATCAATGGTATTGAAATAATCAATCCCCTTTTAAAACACAAATAAAATATTTTAAAAAATGTTTTTTGAATCAAAGTGTTGCATACCACTTTGAAATTTTTTAAAGTAATTTACTATTAAATGAATTCATGTCCATATAAAAAATTCCTTAAAGTTATTTTGAAAATATGGACATGGAGGATAGGATTTAGAAGAAAAAATCAGTAAAACAATTTAAATGATGTTTTAGATAAAGGGTGCTTTACAGTTTTGAAAATTTAAATTATACACCACATGAAAGTAGAACAATTTACAAGACATTAAAAATCATTATTATAGATATAATATAGACAAGTAATGTAAATGGGTCTATATATAAACTTTATAATGAAATAAAGGTGCTTATCAATAAGAAACGTCTGAATGAAAGGAGGTAGATATGAAGTCCATTAAAGAGATAGTATCATTAGATTAAAGATAAATTAATGACATAAATATGTTTTAAAAACATAAATACAAAAAATATAATTGGATATTCAATGTAAAACAATCAAAGGTCATTCAAAGATATTACTGGATGAAAAAAACCAATAACATGGATATTTAACTCAATGAAATGAGATTGTGTTAAGATTTCCCTTACAAAGATCATTTTGTAAATAAAATAGATTGATTATGTGTATTCTCTAAAATTAAAAATAAATCAAGTATAAATACATAATATGACATAAAAATTTATTTCTCACATAATAATATCATGACATAATTCTTAAGTCGAAGATTAACCCAATGGATGGAAATCGGGTTAAGAAGTTCGCCTACGTGGTGTTCGACTTGTCTGATTCATTCTTTATATTCCTTAATAATAAACATAAGTTAACTTATACATTCATCATAACCTTTTTAAATTTTATTATAAATATAATATTTTTTATTACAATGTTATAAAAGTTAGTTAATTATCTATGTTCATATTTGATGTTTTTTCAATGTTTGGTACATGAGCCAAAAAATATACTTGTTATAATAACAAATTTTCCATGTGGTCAAAAGTCCATTATCTAAAGAATATAATTTCTGATTTAAATATATTATATTTATATTATATATTTATTTATAATATTCCATAATATTTGTAGATAATATATTAAATGCACCATTCGTGGAGACGGTAGGCCTTACGTACGCATGAATGATACTTTGTTTTTTTGTCATATTAAAGGAATTAAAAATAAATGATAGATAGGTATAATATAATTATATTATAATATATATGTTATATTTGTTTCATATGTTCATTGAACTCATCCTTTATATGTTCCATGCATGGAATTAAGGAGTCATATCACTTTGAGGGGGCGGTAGTCTACACTTCCGGAAATGAAATTATCATATTCACACATTATGGAAAGAAAAAAGTTATGTTGTAAATAAAAATTATAGAAGCATATATACAATAAAAATATAATATATATAATATATAAATATATTTCCATCACAATTTTACACCATGATAGGCAGTCGGAGAAAAGTGAACAATCGTCATTTTGTGAGGCAGTAGTTCACCGTACACAAAAATAATATGTTCTATATCCATTAGATGGAGGTGTGTATAAGTGTAGGTTTAACCATTATCATAAAATAATCTAAGTATATTTATTATACTGGTTTTTTATAAAATAATGTAATAAATATAGGTTAGTAATTTGGAGAAATAAAATAAATGAAAGGATCTTGAGAGAAGAAGCTACCACTAAAATCAGGTAACTCCTTTTGATTTGACCCAAAATGATTTCTTAAATTGCCTTCTACTAAATGTAAGAATTATAATAGGGAAAAGAGGGATGTTGGGAGATTATTTGAGCATAATTTTGATGAGTCAAGGGGCTTTATAGGTGTGATTAATTTGGTATAGGTGGTGGCCTTTTATAAGAGGGGGGGAACTTTAAGAATGTCATGAAATATTATTTTATTATAAATTGATTTCCAATTTATAATATTTAGAAAGTGGTAAATGAAGAGGAAAAGATTATAATATGTATAAATACTTTAAACAAATAGTTTTTATACATCTTTAGGTCACAAAATTAACCTTATCTTTTAACTTTAACCCTTAGTTAAAAACATTAACTCTTACCATGTCTTCTTGTATTTTCATAATATATGGGTACTATAGTTGTTATAAAATTCCAATCGAACCAAAAGTGGAAAATTACAATAAATTTTTTTATTATATAAGTCATTTTCCAAATAATATATTTTTAGGACTAGTATATCCTTTAATAAAATAGTATTTATTTTAAAAACTCAGTTATTTAAATTTTGACACTATTTAGTAATTGATTTTTTTAAAGTCATAACAACATGATTAATTCAAACCAAATGCATTAAATATTCTATCATATTTTAATTTCATCTAAAAAATTTGTTTATGGCATAAAAATATGAATATTATATTTATTTTAATATTTATAATATCATTTATTTGAATCTTTCATTAACTAAAAAATCAATGCATCATCATTGTTTCATAAATACGATTATTTATTTTTTTGTATAAAAATTAAAAATAAAACACCATCATGTAAGAAATTTTTTAATATTTCAATGGAATATTTATCATCAATGATATTAGTTATATTACTCCACCTTAAAAAAAATTTAGTAAAAATATACATGTTTATGTTATATTTCTTTTTTCATTAAACTAAATATTATAAAATGTTTATATCACACCCAAGTGGCTCCATGGGGTCCTAAATTAGATATATGGATGATAATGATCGTAAATATCTCATAAAATAGGATTAAGACACATTTTATGGTGGTTTTATATTATTATAATATTATTTTTTACCCTTATTTACCTGATTTACCCTTTTAACCATGGTAAATATAAATAATTACTAAAGTTACTATTCATAATGTCAAAAAATAAAATGTACCTATTTACATAATTTTGACCTTTGGATTCCAAATATGAAATCAATTTTTACATATTCAAAACATATAATTTTAGAAGTTAATATAAAATTAATTCTCATTGTCAAAATGATGAAACATGCTTTTAAAAAGTAATAACCATGAAAATATTGATGTGCGTTTATATCTAATTTCAAGGTGAAATTTGTTTCAATGACCAACAATGGATTAAATGATAAAAAAATAATACAATTAAACTTTAAAATAAATACAATGATAAAATAATTATATATAAAATAGATGAAAATGTAGTTTTGAATTAAAATCCAGTATTTTTCACTATTCATTAACAATGAATTTTATCAGAAACATACCAAATATCAACAAAATTAAATTTTGGTTTCCCATTTATAAAAATTATGTTTTTTTGGAAAAAATTAATATATTAAAATGGAAAAAACTTAATTTAAAAAGGGTTCTCCATTAAAAGGTGGTAAGATTGTTTTTTTTTTGAAAAGTACTTCTATTATTCGAAAAAATTGGATTTGTTTTTATATCATATCTAGAAAACATATAAGATGAATTTTAAACATTACATTGAAAATATAACATATAAAAATCCATATATAGTGATATAATTTTATAACCACAATTATTCTCTTTTAAATAGGTTTTAATTAAAACCCATCCTTTATATTCAATTGGTGTTTATTTCCATCTCAATTAAATTTGGTAACTAGTGAATCATTATTTAAACATGTGTAAATCATATTTTCATAATTCATTTGATGCTATTCATTCCCACCATTCCAATGACTACGTTATAACAGTAACATTGAAATAAAAATATTTATTTTATTGATCAAGATCGATGTAGTTTATTATGTACGCTATTAAACATTGTGTTTCTTTATTCAAACTCTGGATGTAACAATTAAACTATGACTAGGGTGACTAAAACATATCCATAGAATCGAAAAAAATTAAAATGAAAAAATTGTCACATATAAAATTGATTTTATCAAATATTTATAAATAAATGGGTGATAATTTGTTATAATTAAATCATATATGGTGTTATATGTTTTAATGTGGTTATGTAATATATTTATAAAAATAAATATTTAATATATATGATGTTTTAAAGAATAAAATATAAGAAAATACATGATGTGGGGGATTTATGTTTCAATATCAATATAATTTGTATTATTATTCTTGAATTTTCATTAAGGGAAAGTAAGTAATCAATAGTTGATAATCCCCATTAATATTTATTATCATCTAGTTAAATATGTAATTTTGATGTTTTAGGACCATTTTATTTTCATTGTAACTCCAAATGGTATAGAAAATTATTTTATGGAATCGTTTCCATACCTCTCCTCTTTTTTTAAAATCGGTTTTCTTCCATTTCAATATATTCATAAAAAATCAGTTTTTTTAAATATTTTCAATGATCATTTAAAATTAATTTTTACCCATTTTTGAATTTTGAAAAATGGTTTACAAATAATTTTTATTTCATCTTATAAAAATGTCACTTTTTACCAAAGTCATCAAAAAAACCATTTTATGGAATTTCCTACTATCACTAGAAGTTAATGCTTTGATGCTTTCAATACAGGTTTCTAGGATTCCTATCATATAAATTATTCTCCTTAATTTTGGGAAATTTTAAATTTTTAATACGTTATTTGAAAATAAAAAAGGGTAATTTTTTCAAGAAAAAATCAATTGACCTTTTGAAGGAAAATTTATTCTATGGTATCTCCCATTGATGTTATTTTTACTAGGGATATGATGTAATGATTCCATCCATGATCTTTCACAGTATGGTTTATGATTATGATGATGAGATTCATATTAATATTGTTTCATTTCCACAATATAAATCATATTGAAATGATGAATTATTTTATCAACTTGTGGATAAATTTTATATTAATTTTTTCTGATTGGTGGTTATGTTATATCCCTAGAGTGAATTTGGTAAATATGAATACCTCATGTGATAATTGTTTTATGAATTAACATGATTGAATGTTTAAAACATGAATTATGGACCTGGTTTCATGTCCATAACATTATGAATTAAATATTTTCAAGTCTAAAAGTGTATACATGTACCTAGTTTCATATCCTTGTGTTTCTTTAGGGACTTGATTTCTTATCCTTAACATAATAATTAAAAATGATAGTATTTACACATGCTAAATATATTATAAGAATATTATTTTTCCAAATACCTATATTTATAATATTCACTCATGGGTTATGGTTTTTTAATAATTATGTTTAACTAGATGGGTTTTTAATTTTAAGTTATGGCCAAGTTGATTCCACACTATTATTAATTTTGGATTCTTTATTGAAAAAACATATTAAAATACTCATGATTAAGGATATTTAATTCATTTCAAATGATTTAATTATTTAATAGATATGTTTTTGTAATAGTTTTCTCTTGTATGATCTTTGATATATATTTAATCTGTTTACCATTACTGAGAATCAGATCTACCCCTTTCCTATGTTTTCCTTCCCTATGACTACATGGAAGGTTCTAATAATGATATGTGTATAAGGTTAAAAATATAAATAACATTATGGGATATATTTAATATCCTTTAATAAATAATATTTTTTAGTTTCTAGTATCTAGAGGCACTAAATTATTATGGTTCTAGGGAATGTATAATTGTATTATGTTTTAAATATTCATTGAAAATGTTGAAATATTAGTAAATGTAATGCTAAGGATGAGACAATTGATATCATAGTAGGGTTTATCTTTTTTTGAGACTAATAATATATAAAATTATTAAAAATGTATTTATAAAATATAATATTGAATAAAATACTATTGTTTTGGTAAGGAATTATTATGTCGTTTTCCATGAAACAGAACCTTGTTTATAAAAAAAAAGTAGATTTTATTTTTGGAACAGATGTTCCCTGGAGTAATAACCCTAAAAATATGGTCGAGTATATCTCATCAATCATTCTTGGGAATGGTGAATTATACATTACTTAACACCTGGTTTGACACTCCTTGTGGATATTCCTAGGTAAAATTACATTTTATTTACAATACAATATAGAGGATTTGAATAGATTATTACAAGACATGACCTTTGTTAGACCTATGGTGTCAATGTTTGGAAATAATTATCCATTATTGGGATATAGTATACATGATTTTTTAAGATTATATTTTTTATCAATATGGTTATTATTTCTCACCATATTCTTTCTGGTTTTGGTCATTTGTTAGAACAAGTTTGAATTATATTAATTATAAATATGGTAGTTAATTTAAACACATTCCTCATAAGAAACCAAATGAAATTTGACTTTCAATATAGAATCGTTTTATTATGACTGACCTATTACCATGATATATAATTAACACCCTAATCATGGGTGAGTTTCTTATGAAATATAATAAGAGAAATATTTTCTTCCGTGAGAGTTCAGTGGATGAATAATAGGGTAGAAAGAAGATTCAAATTACTTTATGTAAAAATGAGGCTGGAATAACACATAGAATTGTATCAAAGGAGTGGGATGATGATTAATGTTGGGAAAATAACATAATATTTTGTATAATATCTAAGAGAATAAAAAGAGTTTCATAGAGGAAATTAATGTTCCTCTTGTTGTAAAATTTATTGTGCAATTTGTTGTGTGTGGGTAAAATTAACATTATTCTAATAAATTCACATATCCAAGGGATAAATCCTAGAAAAAGGATTTATATATACTATATCAATCATTATAGTTGATCATTATGGTTGATGCATAGTTATTCTCTACTCGAGAGTTAGTGATTTCATGATGAAATTTTTATAAATGTTTCCTATGACAATATTATAATACATTAATGTGATTTTTAGAATATATAATTTCTAAGAAAACCCATATATTTAATACACTACATTTCTTGATTTATTACAGAATCATAACCTTTATATGACCACATAAGATCAAAAATCCTATATTATTTTGGTAATCCATTACATAGAATAAAAACATTCAATAGAAATACAAATACAAAAAAAAGACTCCATAACATTCCCTTAAGTTCTCTTTATATTTTAAAACAATATGGGATAACCTGAGGATGTACATAAGATAAAAGTGAGTGATAAATCCAAATATATGAATAATGAAATCATTAAAAGATAATATTAATACATATGATTAAATAGGAATATAATGGTTACATAATAGGGGTCACATTCATAAACATAAACATTGAAACATTATATAATATGATAATACAATGGAAACATGGGTATTTTGAAACAATATAAAACCTAAAATCCTAATCACATTTCATAAGATAAAAATATTTCCATGTGCATTCGAAGGTTATGTAAATCCAAGTCCAATAGTCACAATAATATCATGTATGTGAAAAACTGTTCCATAAAGACCATACGACATTAGGATGTATTTGATCACATTGAATCCCAAGATTAATTAGTATGGTTTAAATATATAGATGTACCCAACTATTTAAGGGTTGTTACATTTAGCTGAAAAACATATACTATAACTAGTTTTGGGTATTTACTAGGTAAATGTTATTCATGGAAAATCATAGGATAATTTTAATGGCATAATGGGGATATATAAAGATTAATATAAGTGTTTAATGATAGTTAAATGGGTCTCTAATAAAATAGAAATAAAATTATGGTATGTGTAATTTGTGTGAACATTTCCATAAAATGAACAATTGAAAATCAAAAGGGATAGTAAAAATAAGAGTTTTTAATAACATGTAGAAGATGAGGATTTCATCCCTTGAGAGGGAAATTCAAAAATCATTAGAGAGTTTCTTAAAAAATATGGGAAAAATTGAAAGTATATATAGAGTAATGGGAATATTATTTCAATGATAAAATGGTTTCTGGTGATGAATAATGGTATGTTGGGCGGGGTTTATATAAAAATCTTAGTGATTTCATTAGAAATTTCTCAACATAGGTTTTGGGATCTATATGACAACTTAATAAAATCCATAGTCCATACAATTGTTTTTATCATTTATTTTCAAAAGTTGAGTGAGTTTACTAAATTTATAATTCTAATAAATAATCTTGTTAAAATAATACCCTTTTTGATGTGTATTTGAGTCATGAATAAAAATAATTGATCTTAAAACCATAAAATATTATATTGGATTTGGAGTGTCCATCAAGGTTTCATGAAATCAATAAATTAAAACAAAAATACATTATTTTAATGGAAAAATATTTATGGTCATGGATACTATTTATAGTATATATTACAACAATTTTTGGATTTAATTTTTTTAATAATACATAATGCATATTTTTATAATATTTAATTTTTAAACAAAAAATAAACTATATCATAAAATTAAGAAAAATTAAATGTTTTCTAATTTTTACATGCTTAAATGAAAAAAATATAATTTATCAGAAAATTATCTATATATGAAAACATATATTTTTAAATCAAAATCCCCTTTTATTTGAAAATACGGGTTTTTATGAAGACAAATGTTATATAGACCTTATTAAAATTACATTGACTTCATCAACTTATTGTAACATCAAATGTATTTATAGAATAATAAATTATAATATATATTAATATTTTTTAGTTTAATATTAACTTTAGTTTAAAGGGGGTACTATTTAAGGTAGCGTACCTGAAACGTACCAATGGGTTTCTATGAAATCTTATGTTCGACCCAACCATGAGTTATACCGAAAAATAATACAACAATAATTTTATTATTTTAAATAGCACTTAACACCTAACTGTTGTATTGGCGGGAATGAAAAAAAAATTAACTATATTATGATTCTACATATTTTTTAAATGTTTTAACATTTATTCAATGAATTTTAGGGTCTTAAAATGAGATTGAATACAATTTTAAGAATAAAATAATCTAATACTTTTAAAAGGTCATTTTACCACCTTTTGATGAAGAACCCTTTTTAAAAATAGTATTTTTAACTTATATATATATATATATTAAAATAAATTTCTTATTTAGAAGTGGGAAATGAAAATTTAATTCATTTAAAGTTTTGGTATTTTTTAATAAAATCCATATTTTAATGAATATTGAAAAATACTCATTTATAATTCAAAACTTCCTTTTCATATTATATACATATATATATATATATATTCATTTTAATTGGATTTAAAATTTTATTGGATTTTCTTTTATCATTTTATACAATTATGGTAATTGGAAGTAATTTCACATTTAAATTGGACATAAACACATGTCAATATTTAGATGGTTTTTACTTCATAAAAACCCACTTTATGGTTTTGACAATATGAATTAATTTAAAATTTTATACTAAAACATTTGTATTTTGAAATTTTAAAAATGGATTCCATATTTGGAATCATAATTTCGAAATTGTGTGAATATATACCTTTTATTTTTGTACTTTTTGAATTATAACTTCAGTAATTATTTTTATTTACCATGGTTAAAGGGTAAATCAAGTAAATAAGTGAAAGAAAATAATATTATAATAATATAAAACTGCCATAACATGTTTCATAATCCTATTGGATGAGAGAAAGATGACCATGTGCATCATTGGGTCTATTTTAGGACACCATGAAGCCACTTGGGAGTGATAATACCCTTTTATAATTTTTATTTTAAAAAGGGAAATGAATCATAAAAATGTATCTTCTAACTAATTTTTTTAATTTGGCTTCTATAAAATATATATTAGACTATAAATAGTAATTATAAATATAAACTGATTTCCTACATCATGGTATTTAATTTTTAATTTTTAGACATTAAATACATAATTTTATTTATGACACAGTGATGATACTATTATTGCATTATTAATGAAATATTCAAATAAATGATATTTTAAATTTTAAAATAAATGTTATTTGAACAATTTTATACTATAAAAGAATTTTTTGGATGATTATGACATGTTATAGTTGAGTTAATTCCTTTGTTTCGATGGAATTAAGTTTTTATGGCTTTATCAAAAATCAATTACTAAATAGTGTCAAAATTGACATAAATGAGTTTTTAAAACAAATACTATTTTATTAAATGAAATAATAGTCTTAAATATATAACATTCAGAAAAAAAAATTATACAATGTTAAAAATTTCATTAATTATACACCTGTTGTTTTATGGGAATTTTATAGTAAATATAGTAACCATATATTATAAAAATACAAGAAGGCATGGAAATAGTTAATTTTTTTAACTAATGGTTAAAGGTAAAAGATAAAGTTAATTTTGGGACCTCAACTTGTCTAAAATCTATTTTTGAAATGATTTTGACCGGCCCTCTTCTTATCCTAAATCTTTATCACTCCATAACTATTATAATTACAAAACAAATTTATAATAAAATAATATTTCAAGACTTTACTAAAGTGCCCCTCTTCTCTCTTATAAAAGGCCACCACCTCTACCCACTTACTCACACATCTCAATCCACTTGAATCATAAACATTATGCTAAATTAATCTCCCTAAATCATTTCCTTACTCTTAGAAGACTTACCTTTTTATGAAGGTAATTTAATAAATCCTTTTGGCTCAAATCAAAAGGAGTTACCTGATTTAGAGGTAGTGTCTTTTCTCAAGCTCATTTCCTTTATTTTACTTCTACACACCCTATGATCTTATTATTGTATGATTAAATAACACAAAAATTATCCTAAACATTCTAGTATATTTTTATGAAAGTATTCGATCTACACTTACACACACCTTCATCTAATGGATACGAACATACTATTTCTCTGTATGGTGAACTACTGCCGCAAGAAATGACGATTATTCAATTTTCTATTACCACTGCTCATCATGACCATTATGATGGAACTATATTTATATTTGATATATATCATAATTATACTACCTCTATGATTCTTTAATTTTTGTTTACATCATATCTTTATGCTTTCCATAATCTGTAAATATGATAATTTCATTTGGGGATGTGTGGACTACCGCACCCTCAAAGTGATATGACTCGTTCATGAAATAAATGGAACATATAAAGGATGGAGTTAATGAATTTATGTAACATATATAACAAATATGTTATACATTAATTATAAAATTCCTATGTATCTTTTATTTTTTATTCCTTTAATATGTCAAAGAAATGAATGTAGCGTTCATGTGTACGTACAACCTACCGTCTTCATTAATAGTGCATTTAATTTCATAAAAAATGTTATGGACTGTTATAAATAAATATATAATGGATATATGTGATATTTAAATCATTAATAATATTCTGGAGATAATGGATTTATGACCAGATGGATAATTTTCATCAAAGCAGGTTCATTTCTAACTCAAATACCAAACATCAACAAAACAAATGATATGAACTAAAATAAATAACTAATTAATATAACATGGAAATAAGTGATATAAAATTAATAATATACATTATAAAAGTTATGAATATATTATTAATTAACCAAAGTTTATTATTTGGGAAATTAAATAATGAATGTGTCATGTCGGACTCAAGGTAAGGGACCTCGTCTCAATCTCTTTTCATTGAGGTATATCTTGATGTTATATAACTTTATTATCCTAAAAGGTGTATATAAAACTCTTGTGACACATCATATCATAAATTAATATATCCTCATTATATTTTAGGTTTTTTAATTATATTCATTAATGATTCTTATTCAATTGTTTCTCATGTGGTAAGGGACTTTTTAACTAAAAACCTCATTTTAATATTTTGATGATATCTTCTTCTAAAATCATTCTATTTTATGTCCACGTTTTCAAAATGGTCTTATAGATTTATTTGTATGAACATAAAGGTTTTCAAATTTTAGTTGTGAAATTTATTTTAAAATATTCAAAGTGGTATGGGACACTTTGATTCAAAAATAACTTTTATAAATTCTTTAAATTATTTTTGGAAAATGGGTTGGCTGTCTTATGAATAAAAATGAAATTTAATGAGTTACATGTTGAAAATTTCAAGATTTTATGTATTGGTACTTGGATATTTAATGGGTGATCACAATATAGCTTATATGAAGGGTTGATCCCCATTATATCTCACGGGTGATCCGGATATAGCTTATACGAAGGGTCGAGCCCCATTATAGACCATGAAGGGTGAGTGAGCCTGATATAGCTTATTCAAAGGGTGAGCCCAATTATATCTCTCCAATGCATTGGGAATTCTAGATATGGATGTTGACTGTATCGTTATTCCATTTTCAAGAGTTATTTTAATATTTATATGGTAATGATGTCCCAAGGAACCTATGTGATTTTTCAATGCGTTCTATGGAGTTTCTATGAAAATATTTTTAATGGGTTTTTATGTTTTCACTGGACTAAAAATTTACATTCATTATATCCCTTACTGAGATTTTTGTTCTCATCCCATGTTTTTAAATGTTTTTCAAAGATATTAATGTTTCTAAGGACAAAGAACATGTTATGATGAATTTTTTGAATAAGTTTCTTGAAAATAAATCATTTTTTACATTAAAAGGGTTTTTGTTGTGAAAAAATTGATACTAAGTATTAGTGTCCACTGTAAATGTATGAGTTTACTATGTAAGTTCTTTTCCTAATTATAAAAAAAATATAAAAATAATAGATCCTAGAATTTGAATTCTATTTCAAGAACCCTAGAATAAAATATGTTTGAGGTTGGGTCCTTATAGTAGGTATCAGGGGTTGATTTACACAATGTTGGAGATTATGATATTTTCTTAAGGGTTATGGATATCATCATGGGTTTATAATTTTAAGGTATAGTATACATTCAATGACTTAGAAACCCCTTTTGAGTCTTATGTTATGAAATTTCAAGGTGATTAATAGTATTTTTTGAGATATTCGTGTTTGAGTAAATTACAGGTTATTAGTTTTTGTGATGAAAAATGTGAGGTATGAAATAACCTTTGAGGTTTAAACATGCTATGGTTATTTTTTAGGATTTTATCTCAATTTTTCAATGTTATTAAATTATATTGTTTTTGAAAAAGGACAACACACAGACTGTGTGACGAATCGTCACATCAAAAAATGTTGTGGGAATCGAACCAAAAACAGATGTGCGACTGGGATTTATCACCTACCACTTGCATACATGATGTCCCTGGTTATTATGACATATTATTTTTAGTTATTTGATTTTATGGATCAATAATAAGTTGATTTTTGTAACTTTAATTTTATAAAATGGATATCCTTAGTATAGGAAAATGATTCGGTGATTATGTGATAATTGTTATTTTGGAATAAATTCTCTCTTTTGGGGACACTATATTACTAAAGAAAATATAATTCTATGGGATTTCATTTGAGGAGTAATTGTTGAATTTAATTTCAGAAGAAACCATGTTTTTATTGTGGACATATGGTGATTTGGGTTATTTATATAAATGATTAACCTATCATGAAGATTATGTGATTAAATTAATTACATAAAGTATGAAAGTTTTAGAGTAGTTGATATTATTTAGAAATAAGTGTTAAGATTTATAATGGAAGACTGTGTTATCAAATCCTTCTGAATTTTTAATTTCTATATTAGTATAGATTATTTTGAATAATTTAATGGAAAATATATTATTGATTGGTTTTTGTTGAACTTTGAGTAATATTTTTTTAATTTTAGAGATTAAAAGTATCCCTTCTCTTTATAAAGGATTATTATTATTTGGGGATTATCTGATATTGTACTAACCATTTTGGTTTTGGATAATGCCTAAAGATAGGGGAAATATATATTTTATCTTTTGTGGATTATGTGATTGTCTAGAAGTTGGTTCTAGTGCTTCAGGTGTGACCAAGTCATATTGAATACTCATTGATTGGGGTAAAGATAAGTTTGTGGTAGATATTTATTAATGTTTGAAACTATACTTCACATGTAAGTATATTTCCTTATGTTCTTATTCAAAACCATAAATAAATTCCTCAACATTATGAAAAGTATATTAAGAAAAAAAATATTCCGTTTAATTTTCATACTGGGAAATCAAAGAACATTTAATCCATCATAGTTTTATTGTTTTATGGTTATTATCTTTCTCCTGATCATGTTTTCTATCACTCCCCATCAAAATAGGATGGTTATTTTTTCTTCCATATCCATGTTTTCTTACATGTAATACTAGTATGTGTTATCTTGGTTGTCCTTTTTACTTATCTTTCTTTCTTTTAAAGTGATATTTTTATTAACTCTTTTCCAATGTGGGATTTTCAATGATGTTTCCAAGAACAATTTTAAAATTGTGAGGAAACAATTTCCAAAATGGGGGAATAATGTAATATCATAGGTATTTATAAAACAATACATTTTAATATATATTAATATTTTTTAATTTTATATTAATTTTAGTTTAATGGGGACACTATTGACGACAGCATACTCGACACATAAAAAATAGGATTCTCCAAAATCTTACGTTGTACACAACACTGAGTTATATTGAAAAATAATACAACAATAATATTACTATTTTAAAAGGTAGTTAACGTCTAGCCGTTGTATTGGAGGGATTGAACATAATTAAACATATTATGCTTTTATGTATTTTTAATTTTTTTTACATTTATCCAATTAATTTTAGAGTCTTAATATAATAATGAATCCAATTTTATGTATAAAATACTCTTATATTTTTTAAAGGGTGTTTTACAAACTTTTGATAGAAAACCATTTTTAAAAATATTTTTTTTCACCTTTATATGTTTTATATGATAACATAAACTTTTTCTTTAGAATTGGGATATCAAAACTCACTTTGGTTTTAATTTTGGTATTTTTCTGATAAAATCCATATTTTAATAAATAGTTAAAAACAATTCGTTTTAATTCAAAACTACATTTTCATATAATTTATTTATATAGTTAGATTTCCATTTAATTGGTTTTAAATTGTAATTGTATTATATTTTTATTATTTAATCCAATTATGTTCGTTGGAATTAATTTCACATTTAAATTTGACATAAATACATGTCAATCTTTTGATAGTTTTTACTTCTTCAAAAACCCACTTTATGGTTTTGACAGGGGGAATTAATTTTAAATTAATTTCTAGAACTTTTGTGTTTTAAAAATGGAAAAATAGATTCCATGTTTGGAATCATAAGGTCCAAATTTTTAAAATAGGGACATTTTATTTTTAGAAATTATGAATAGTAACTTCAATAATTATTTTTATTTACCATGGTTAAAGGGTCAATCAGGTAAATAAGGGTAGGTGAATTATATTATAATAATATAAAACTACCCTAACACAAGTCCTAATACTATTGGATGAGATATTTCTGATCATGGGCATCCTTGGGTAGATTTTAGGACCCCATGGAGCCACATGGGTGTGATAATGACCTTTTATAATTATTATTTTAAAAAGAGAAAGATAACATAAACTTGTACCTCCTAACTAAAATAATTATAATTTCACTTATATAAATGATCTCTTTGACTATAAATATTTATTACAAATATAAAAATACTTTATATATCTTTGAATTTTATATATAATTTTTAGACTTTAAATATATAAATTTATTTATTACACAATGATGATGCAATGATTACCTTATTAAAGAAATATTCAAATAAATGATATTATAAATATTGAAATAATTGTAATTGGAACATTTTGATTCCATCCAGGAATGTTTTGGATGATTATGACATTTTATTTTTTATTTAAAGACTTTTTTTAAGGAATCATGTTTTTATGAATTTATCAAAAATCCATTACTATATAGTGTCAAAATTGACATAAATGAGTTTTTAAAACAAATATTGTTTCATTAAATGGAATAATATTCCTAAAAATATAATATTCTGAATAATGATATATATAATTTTAATAATATCATTAATTATCCCCTTGGGGTTCTTTTTTAATTTTATATTAAATATAGTAACCATATATTATCAAATACCAGATATGGTAAGAGTTATTATTTTAAACTAAGGGTTAAATCTAAAGGATAAGGTTATTTTTTTGAACTAAAATTGTATAAAAAGTTATTTTTGAGAGTATTTCAACCCAAAATTTTCATATACTATAAATTTATTAGTTTATAACTATTATAATTCGAAAATAAATTTATAATAAAATCATATTTCAAGACATTCCTAAAGTTCCCCACAATCCTCTAATAAAAGGCCACCAATTATACCCACTTACGCACACCTATCAAGCCCCTTGGATCATCCAAATTATTCACAAATAAGTTCCCGACATCCCTAAATTCCACTTATAAGCCTTACCTAGGGTAGAATTCAATTCAAAGAATCCATATGGCTTAAATCAAATGGAGTTACCTGATTTAGAGGTAGTGTCTTCTCTCAAGCTCCTTTCTATTATTTTACTTCTACACTCCATATGATCATCTTATTATATGATTACATAAAAACACAAGTATCCTTTATATTATTTGATTTTTATGAGAATTATTAGATCTACACTTACACACACCTCCATCTAATAGATATGAACATATTGTTTATGTGTATGGAGAACTACTGCAACATGAAACGATAATTGTTCAATTTTATCCTACAACCTCTCATGATGGACATTATGATGGCACTATATTTATATATGATATATATTATAATTATATTTTATATATTATTCAATAATTTTTATTTACAACATACTTTTATGTTTTCCATAATCTGTAAATATGATAATTTCATTTGAGGAAGTGTAGACTACCACCCTATCAAAGTGATATGACTCATTCATGACATACATGGAATATATAAAGGATAATTTTAATGAACATATGTAACATATATAAAATATATATTATATAGGAATTATAATATTCCTATGTATCTTTTATTTTTTTTATTCTTCTAATATGACAAAGAACTGGAAGTATCTTTAACGCGTACGTACGACCTACCATCTCCATGAACGGTGCATTAAATTTTATATCTCCAAATGTTATAGACTATTCTAAATAAATATATACTGGATATATATGATATTTAAATCATTAATAATATTATGGAGATAATGTAGTTATGTCAACATGGATAATTTGCATAAAAACATGGTCATTTTTTACTCAAATACTAAAACATCGACAAAACATATGATATGAACACAAATAATTAACTAATTTATATAAAATTGTAATAAGTGATATAAAAAGAATAATAACTTTAAAAAAAATTTAAGCAAGTATAATTTAACCTATGTTTATTATTTAAGAAAATAAAGCTCAAATGAGAAAAGTTTATCTTAGGGTAAGGGACTTCGTCTCAATCTCCTTTCATTGAGGCTTATCTCTATGTTATGTACCTTTATTATCCTATAAGGTGTATATAAAACCCTTTTTACATGTCATATCATCAATTAAAATAATCTGATGATATTTTATATTTTTTTAATGATATTATTTAACGATTATTTTTCATGTTTTTCTCAAGTGGTAAGGGAATTTTACACTAAAAACCTCATTTTAATGTTTTGATGATTTATTCTTAGAAAATAAATCTATTTTATTTATATGTTTTCAAAATGGTTTTATGGATTTATTTGTATGGAAATAAATGTTTTAAAATTTTAATTATCAAATTTCTTTTAATAGTTTCAACGTTGTATGGAATAATTTTAATTAAAAAACTCTTTTATAAATGCATTAAATTTGTTTTTGAAAATGGATTGGTGGTCTTATGAGTGAAAATGAAATTTCATGAGTGACATATTAAATATTTCTAGATTTTATTCATTGGTAATTTTAAATTTAACAGGTGATCCCAATATAGATTATGTGAAGAATTGATCTCTATTATAGCTTACGGGTGAGCCTGATATAGCTTATACGAATGGTTGAGCGCCATTATAACTCATGAAGGATGAGTGAGCCCGATATAGCATATACGAAGGGTGATCCCCATTATAGATCTCAAATTCATTGGGTATTCTGGATATAGAATTCAACCATATGGTTATTCCATTTGTAAAAGTGAATGTACGAGTGATATGGTAATGATGTCCCAAGGAACCTATGAGAGTTTTCAATTATTTCTGATGTGTTTTTAGGAAAAAATTAATGTTTTTTAATGTTTTTATTGGAGAAAAAATTTACATTCTTTATGTCCCATACTGAAATTTTTGTGCTCATCCCATGTTTTTAAATGTTTTTCACAGGACATAATATTGGCTTGGAAAAATATCATTCTATGATGAAAGTATTGAAGAAGTGTCTTGAAAATAAACCATGTTTTATTTTAAAAGGCTTTCCTTTTGTGAAAAAATGGATTCTGATTATAAGTGTCCACTTTCAACGTATGAGTTTACTATGTATAAGTTTGTTATAATTCTCGAAAACTCTAAACATAAAATATCCTCGAATATGAATTATAGTTCATAAACACTAGAATACGATATGTTTAAGTCTGAGTCCTTATACTTATATTATAATTTTACATAAATAAATATTATTTAATAATATAATTATTTTAAAATATTTTTTTATTCAAAACATTAATTAATTCCACAAAAACGTTGTCTTCAGAAAAATATATATTCCCAAGAAATATAATTTTCATTTTGATATCTTTATTTAATGAAAACATTTTTGGATGTTTTAGTTCATTGAATTCATAATTTTAATTAATTAATTTTTTCAAATGCTTTAAGTATTTATATGTTTTATCTTGTATGGTAGGATATATTGAATATTTCAAAAGGAACAAAAATAGGCAATATTATTCATCAAAATTACACTTCATTCCTCGAGTGATGTTTTTGAACTAGAGAAGGAAATTTTCATGTTTGGTATTTCATTACAATACATGAGTTCATCTAGAAGAAATTAGTAGACAGGAAATGTCCTAAAATTTTACACACTATAAAATTAAATTACAAGTCATGTACACAATACAAATTATGAGAAGTTTGGGACATGAAAAAATACAATGAATTTTATGTTGATGTGGATTACACATTAGGTCATTACACACGTCATGAACCTATTGTGAATGAGAACAATGAAAGCACCATAATCTTAGGGTTTGAAACATAGGGATATTTATTTATCCATTGGTCAAAATTTTGATGATATAGGATGGAGGGATGACGCAAGATGACTGAGATGTGGCTCCGAAACCCTTCTACGAACTTTTTGTCAGTTTTTTATCATTGTTTTCTATACCCTCATGTGGATAGAATTAGGGGTGATGTAATGCCCCGACCTTAGTTACCCAGAGCTGGTGCATTATTTTAATACATTGGCATGATCACAAGGGATCAAATCCTGAAAGACTGATCAATTTTGTAGCCCTATAAGTACTAGATACTTCAATAATTTTTTCATTACATTATAAAATTAAAAAAAACACTGTCTCAATTGGAAACATTCATATCCCTTAGAATATCCCTGTAGTTTAGTAATAATATACTTCTTCGCATCCTGGGAAAAATAAAACATAGAAAAGGTGAGATCAAAGGCAGAGTAAGGATAACAATATAGCAGAAACTTTAATAAACAAGAATAAACATTTAAGGAAATGTATAAGACTAAAAAATAAGCCTTTTAAACATAAACATTAGCATAATATGGAAAAAATAAATCAGATAATTCCATTTACTTATTCACAAGAATATTCTACTAGTTGAATAATCACATGCAACATCAATAGACAATTTCATAATGATAAAATGCATAATTCCGGACATCATAACCACATAGTCAAGACCTTTTTCTAAAAATAAAAATAATATTTTGTCAAGGCCTTGTTCCAAGACACTAATTTGTCTTATGAGACCTACCGATTCATCAAGGATCTATAACGGGCTCCACCCATCACTTACTAAGTCCAATGCATTCCTTGTATGAAAATATTGAAATGTAACATAAACGTCCATATTAAAACTAGAATACTAAATTTCATTACATTAACCATAAACCATGTATGGTATAAAAATGGCACATCCACAATAAAACATAGAATAACTCATTCAATACAATATGGAAGATTACATTATAATAAATAAACCTCAATCAAGACTAATATTCAGTAAAGGATGATGACATAGTTGAAAATGTTCAGTAAAACATTCTGTGGGAAATATACCTTTTTTTATATCATATAAAAGTAAAAAATTTATAAAGGATGTAATTAAAAATAGATTTTTGAATCAAAGTGTCTATAACACTTTGAATCTATTGAATGGAATTAACATTTTAAAATAATCACATCAAGGTAAATAAATCCTTAAAACCATTTTGAAAACATAGACATTTTTGAGAAATATTTAGAATAATAAATATTTAAAACATTTAGAATTATGTTTTAGTTAAAGTGTATCTTAAAAGAATCATTTTGATATGTCTTTTATGATACATGGACATGGATAATAAATATGTCCCAGAAAATACTTACACATAAACAATCTCAGATAATAATGAGATTGAGGAATTAACCCTTACCTTGTAACTTTCCTTTGTCCATGGTTGGTTAACCTCCTGTATAATGGTTAAATAATTTTTATTAAATTATATAAGAACTATATAAAATAATATGATATCATATATGATTCTCTAATATTTCTTTTGTAATGATATTCCAGTAGTATCATCATTTTGGGTGTTAACTGATTCATTTTCCTTTATATGCTATGTTACATAAGTCATGTTTGTTATGGATAGTATGTATCTTATTCATATCCAGAATGATAAAAATTCTTTAAACATTATTTCTAATCATCAAATGAAAATTATTCTTGAATGGTTGCGATGGGGAATGACATCTCATCACGTCATGGAGACGGTAAGTCGCACGTACATATGAGGAACAATATCATTATTTTGATGGTGAAATCATATATAATTTGATGGTATATCATATATACAGAATCATAAACATGTTATATTTATTTTTTACATCAGTTATACCCATTATTATACCCATCCAAATAATGAAGTGTTTGAATAACAAAATACACCACGACGTGGAGACGGTAAGCTGTATGTAGGCATGTATGGTGACATTGTCATTTATAGGATAGATAGAATAATGAATATGGTTGTACAATATTTATAATAACATCACAGTATGTAGAAGGTACTAGATTTATTATTTTGGTATGGAAACAACAAACAAATGGGAAGTGGAAGGAGAAAAGAACTTGAAAGATGATGGTGAAATTATTACCTTTTCTTCAGGTGTTTCCTTTTGCGTTGATAAAAAAGGGATCCTTAGGTTGGCTATTTGATCCATGAAAGGACTCTGGGATGAATTGAGGGAAGTTGTGAGGATATTTGGGTAGGGTTTGGCTGAGACAAATGGCTTTGGAAGTTCGAAATTAAAATAAGGGGAATTTCTCTTTTGTAAGAGAGGTGAGGGGCACCTTAGGAAAAGATTGAAATATTATTTTATAATGAAATAATTTTTGGTTTATAATGGCTCCAAATTGATTTATTTAGAATCTAAGGTCGGGATGGGTCGAAATAATCTCAACCAATAGTTTTTAGTCATGTTTAGGTCACCATATTAACCTTATATTTTAGATTTAACTATTAGTTAAATAGTTTAACTTTTACCGTGTCTTCTTGTATTCTTACACAATATGGTTAATATACTAACTCTAAACTTACAAGAAAAGATCAAGTGGTTTAATAATGAAATATATAATATTATTTAATCCCTTTGGGCAAACCATAGGTTTTTAGTAATATTATATCAAACAATAATATATTATTTATTTTAAAAACTCATTTATGTCAGTTTTGACAATATTTAGTATTTGATTTTTGTGAAAATCAAAACTGCATGATTACTTAAATTTTTTTTAATTAATCCATACATATCATAGTAACTTATAAAATTATTTTACTTCATAAATATCTCAAATTACATTTATTTGGATATTGATGATATCAATTATTTTAATCTTTCCTTAATAAGATAATTATTGCATTATAATTGTGTCATAAATAAATTTACTTATTTAATTGGTAAAATTATAAATAAAATACCATCATGTAGGAAATATTTTTACCTAACTAATTAATATTTATAGTCGAATTTACCTTATATATAACCCTATATTAAAAAAATTTAGTTATGAAAACGTGAATTTAACACTTTTAACTCTTCTTTAAATTAAATAATAATAAATGTCCTAATCTAATCCAAGTGGACCTAAAGGATCATATTTTATTCTTAAGGTTGTTTTTCATCGAAAAACACTTATCTAATATAATTATGACATGAGTTAGGTTAATAATAATATCATTTTTACCCTTAATTACCCTATTTAATTTTAACCGTGGTAAATAAAAGTCAAAAGTTACTATTCACCAAAAATTATTTTCATCTTATGGAACCACATTTTACATACTAATATCAACCACATCTCTCGGATTTTTTAAATTCAATTCATAGAAGTGGTAAAATTATATTTTATACAAATTTTCAAATGTGCCTAGAAGGTGGGTAAAAGAAGTTAAAAAGTTCAATAAAATTTTATACATCTAATTTTACTATAAAAATGACTCCAATGAATTATATTGAAATAATATAGGTATTATGTATCTATTTTGACTTAAAATAAATAAAATAAAAAATTATATAAACAAAATTCGGTTTTAAACAACAACGCAGTGTTTTTCACTATTCATCAAAGATTAAAAGTTTTCATAAAAATATCAAAACTTCAGTCTAAGATAATTTTGATATTCCTAATTCAAAAATGATTTCTATTTTATCAAATTCAAATCATATAAGTTGAATTAATTAATTAAAAATGAATTCCTGTTATCAAAACCAAAAGAAAGGTTTTTAAAAAGTAAAAACTATCAAAATATTGAAAAGTGTTTATGTCAAATTTAAATGTGAAATAACTTATAATAACCTAAATTGTATTAAATAATAATAATATTATATAATTATAATTTAAATCAAAATAAAAGAACAATATAATTATATAATTAAATTAGATGAAAAGGCAGATTTGAATTAAAATGTGGTATTTTTCACTATTCATTTAAAAAATGATCTTTATCTAAAAGATACCAAAAAGTTACCCAATGTAAATTTTGATGTCCCAATTCTAAATAAGAATTTTATTTTTTCGAATAGAACATATAAAAGAGAAAAAACCCAGATTTAAAAAGGTTCTTCCATTAAAAGGTGGTGAAATTATATATTTTTTAAAAACACTTATTTTATTTGAAAAAATGAATTTGTTCTTATATTATGTCTAAAAACACATAATATGGATGTTAAAATTATATGGAGTATATATAATTCAAAATGCAGTTAATACTATTCATTACAGCTTTTTGAACGGCTAGTTTGGTAAGTTGTGGTGCGCTTGAACTTGGTGTTACGTGTTGCGCAAGTTATTGAGTTACATTGAAGAGATAACATACTATGAAATTTTGGGGTATTACATTATACCCTCCTTTAATAAATTACTTACTTAAAATTTGAAATTTTCCTTCAAAAATAAAAGGTTAAAAATAGAAAAATACCTTTGTGGAAAACCCACACCGGAAATTGGGTAAATAAAATTTAGTCTTAATAAGAGGGAAAGTGAAAATGAAAAAGTCACCAAAAATTTATGATCAAAATTAGGACAATATTGATGGAAATTATAGAAACATAATTGGAGGAAAAACATAAATATTTATAGGGAGTGATTGATGTCATCAATCAAAAACAAGTGTAAAATTTAGGGCCTTAAAGCCATCAATCTATGATGTTTTAAATTATCATCCATTCAAAAAAACATAAGGTATTAGGATAACACATTTTGGGTTTTAATATCCCATTCCAAAATTTTAAGAATTAGTTTTTTCATAGAATAACAGGAAAAAAATATACTTAGTAGATTTTCATCCTTCAACTAATTCCTACCAAAAACTCATCTTTCACTCCAAAAGATAATAGAATTAAAAAAATATTCTATTTATCCTAATCTTATAGGGTTCTAAAAATAATAAACATATAATTTATTTGTCAGACAATTTAAAAAAACTAGATTATACAAACCAGGACATCACGTAGGTTAGTGGTTGGAGATTCACCCTTTTCGCCCTTCGGTTGCGGGTTCAAATCTCGCGGCCTTGTCGGACATGACTAGTTGTCGCCTGACCTATGGGTTGTGCTTTTTATAACAATCCAAAAATAATATTATGAAATTTTTTAACCTTAAAAATAGTATCCAATGTCATAATTATTCAATTCCATCCTTTAGACTATATTCAAAATACTTCTATCCAAACTCACAGTCCAAAATTTATAAGGATGGTAAACACAGTGAAGATCTTTTTTTTAAGTAATAAAATTTGAATACCTTCATCATGTATTCTTTTAAAACATGGTAAAAACATGATTTACCATAAAACCTTATTTATTATGTTCATGATCCATTATTCCTTATATAATACTAGATATATTCCTTATATCCAAATTTTTTTAATATTCCAACAATGATGAAATAAACAAACCATTAATCAATTCCAAGGTAGCCACGAATATCTAATATAATTTATCCAATCAACCATCGCTTTTGCCAAAATCACTACCTCAATATCAGGACCATATTAAGCTTTATCTTTCCTTCAACCATGTCTTTTCCAAAATGTTTAACTTTCTATTAAGTCACATTTCATAATACCATATAATCTCAAATCCTCAATAAAATAGTACTTCAGTACAATCCTTATTTATTTCCATAATTCATATAACTAGTATATCATCTATAAAACACTAAAATGACCTAATTATTTAATAACAACATATGAACACTAGTCATTCATCTTCATCTGTGGTAGTCTCAGAACATGATTAATATCCAATAGCATCATTTGGGAATACTCTGATAATTGGGACATTGATTCATGTAATGTCCCAACTGCTTACAGACGAATCATTGTACATTTGAAACCTTTTTCGTACCCTTTCAATCAATAACATGGTGTCCTCTTTCTCCATACTCATAACAAACTCTCATTCCTATCAATCACTTCACAGGGTGATTCATTCCATAGTAATAACATATAGGAAAATATTTCTTTCCCCTCTTCCCTTTATCCAACTTTCTCATTACCATCTTATTCTTCTCCGGCTTCCCTTCAAGGCCATATGACTAAGATAATTGTTTAATTATATTTTTAACACATGATGATATTTCTTTATATGATGATAATATGTGGGAGATTATTTCTCTTCTAAATGTTGGCTTAATACCATTAAATATATGGTCCTTCTTACTCTATAGATCATGTATATTACTGGAGTTCTCATTCCTTCTACTGTGCGCCATTTCTAAACAATGGCATAGACTAGGTTAGTTTATGATTTTGAATTCATAATTCCAAACTTGTAAAATACCTAACCTAAATTGAAAATACTATGAAGATAATCTATAATCATAAAAAATGTTTTCTTTGAGGATGTTTTACTCCTAAATCCATCATAATGGCTCGTATGAAAATGGGAATTATCCTAAGCATATCCCCCAGGAGTGTCGTAAACATGAGTGCAGTGAGACCCATTTTTGTGCACCAATTCCCATTCGAGTCTAGCTTAAAGCGGTGTTTTCAAGTTTTACCCATAGGTACATCTGTTCCAGAGCCTCCTCTACCTGCTCATATCTAGACAAGGATGTATTTCTTGGAAAATTCACAAAATCTTTACAATACCAAAATTCTAGGAAGTTCTTATATATTAATCCTCAAAGTCTATCATAGGGTAGTGTTCTATAATTAGAGTTTTTCTAAATCTAGTTTCAATGGTTTGTACTAAACTTTCTCTAGTACCATCTATAATGCCCTGACCCTAGTGACCCAAAGATGGTGCATTATTTTAATACATTGGCATGATCACAAGGGATCAAATCCTGAAATACCGATCATTTTAGTAGACTTGGAAGTACTAGATAAATTTATATGTTTTACATTCCATTATAAAATGAAAAACAACAATAACATTTTCTCAATTGGCCACATTCATATCCCTTAGACTATCCCTGCAGGTCAGTCATAATATACTTCTTCGCATCCTAGAAAAAATAAAACATATAAAGGGGTGAGCTCAAATGCTCAGTAAGGAGAACAATAAGGTGGAAACATTCATAAAAAAGCATAAACATTTATGGAAATGTGTAAGACTAAAACATAAGCCTTTTAAAATTAAACTTCTACATAATATAGAAACAATAAATCAGATAATTCTATTTACTTATTCATATGGATATTTTACTAGTCGAATAATCACATGAAACATCTATATCCAATTTCATAATGATTGAATCCATAATTCCGGACATCATAACCACATTGTCAAGGCCTTATACCAAGACTACAAATAATATTTTGTCAAGGCCTTGTTCCAAGACACTAGTTTGTCTCATTAAACCTACCAATGCATCGAGGAGCTATAGTGGGCACCACCCGTCACTTACTAAGTCCAATTCATTCCTCATATGAAAATGATAAAACATAACATTAACATTAGTATTAATACTAGCATACAAAATGTCAATACATTAACCATAAACCATGAATTGTTTGAAAATATAAATCCATAGTCTAATATAGAATAATTCATTCAATACAATATAGAAGATTGTATTATAATAAATAAACCTCAATCAAGAATAATATCTAGTAAAGGATGCTGACATAGTTAAAAATGATCAGTAAAACTCTTTGAGAGAAATATCCCTTTTTGTGAAATCATTTAAAATTAACACAATTATAAATGAATTAATTTAAAATATATTTTTGAATCAAAGTGTCCCATAAAACTTTTATACTTTGGAAAGGAATTAAAAATTTAAAACAATCATGTCCATGTAAATAAATCCTTAAAACCATTTTGAAAACAAGGCCATTAAGTTAAAAAATTAGAAAAATAAATATTTAAAACATTTATAACGATGTTTTAGTTATATATTATCTTAAAATAATCATTTTGAAATGTCTTTTTATAAAACATGGACATGGATAATAAATATGTCCCAGAAAATAATTACACATAAACAATCTCGGATAATAATGAGATTGAGGAATTAACCATTACCTTGTAATTTACCTTGGTAGAGGGTAGGTTAACCTCCTATATAATGGTGAAATAATTTTTATTAAATTATACAAGGACCATATCCATTAATATGATATCATATATGATATTCTAATCCTTATTTGTTAATGATATTTCAGTAGTATCATCGTTTCAGATGTTAACTGATTTGTTTTACTTTATATGAATTGTTACGTAAGTCATGTTTGTTATGGATAAGATGTATCCTATTCATATCCAGAATGATATCAAGTCTTTAAACATTATTTATAATCATAGAATGAAAATTATTCATAAATGGTTGTGATGTGGAATGACGTCTCATCGCGTCGTGGAGACGGAATGTCGTACGTACGCATGAGCGACAATATCATTATTTTTATGGTGAAATCATATATAATTGGGTGTTATATCATATATACAGAATAATAAACATGTTATATTTATTATTTAAATCAGTTATACTCATTATTATACCCATCCAAATAATTAAGTGTTTGAATAACAAAATACACCACGATGTGGAGACGATAAGTCGTACGTACACACGTATTGTGACATTGTCTTTTATAGGATGTATAGAATAACGAATATGGTTTTACAATATTTATAATAACATCACAGTATGTATAAGGTACTGGATTTATTATTTTGGTATGGTAACAACAAAGAAAGAGGTGTTGGAAGAAGAAAAGAATTTGAAAGAGGGTGGTTAAATTATTACCTCTTCTTCGGGTGTTTCCTTTTGATTTGATCAAAAGGGATCCATAGGTTGGATTTCTGATCAATGTAAGGTCTTTAGGATTAAGTGAGGGATGTTTTTATGATATTTGGGTAGGGGTTGGCCGAGCTAAATGGCTTTGTAGGTTTGAAATTACGAGAAGAGGAAGTGTCATTTTATAAGAGAGGTGAGGGGAACCTTAGGAAAAGATTAAAATATTATATTATAATAAAATAATTTTCGATTTATAATGGATACAAATCTATTTATTTTTAAGATAAGGTGGGGATGGGTCGAACCCCTCTCAATAATTATGTTTTAGTCAAGTTTAGGTCACTATATTAAACTTATCTTTTAGATTTAACTATTAGTTAAATATTTTATCTTTTACTGTGTCTTCTTGTATTCTTACACTATATGGTTAATAAACTTACTGTAAACATAAAAGATAACCTAAAGTGGTTCTTTAATGATATATATAATATTATTTTAACCCTATGTCTGAAACTTATATTTTTAGGAATATTATATCAACCAATAATATATTATTATTTTTTAAAACTCATTTATGTCAATTTTGATAATATTTAGTATTTGGTTTTTGTGAAAATAATAACAGCATTATTACATCAAAAAAAATTACTCAATCAACCCTAAAATGTTATATTAACCTATAAAATTAGTGTAATTAATCAAAAGTATGAAATTACATTTACTTGGATATTTATAATATCAATTATTTTAATCATTCATTAATAAGGTAATTTTTGTATCATCACTGTGTCATAAATAAAATTTAATTATTCAATGTATAAAAATTATAAATAAAATAATTTTATGTAGTAAATAATTTTATCTTTCTAATGAATATTTATAGTCTAATTTATCTTATTTATAACCCTATATTAAAAATGTTTTAGTTATGAAAACATGAATTTAACACTTTTAACTCTTCTTTAAATTAAATAATAATAATTTTCCTAATCTAAACCATGTTGAAATAAAGGATAATATTTTATTCTTAAGGTTGTTTTTAGTCCAAAACAACTTCTCCAATAGGATTAGGACATTTGTTAGGGTAATAATAATATCATTTTAACCTTTAATTTCTCTATTTACTTTTAACCGTGGTAAATAAAAGTAAAAAGTTATTATTCAAAAAAAAAAATATTTTCATCATATTTAACCACATTTTACTTACTGATATCAATCATTTCTCTCATATTTTAGAAATTCAATTCACATAAGCTATAAAATTACAGTTTAAGCAAATTTGTAAATGTGCCTAGAAGGTGGGTAAAAGATGTTAAAAAGTTCAATAAAATTTTATACATCTAATTTTATTATAAAAATTACTCTAATGAATTACATTGAACTAATATCGGAATTATATATCTATTTTGAAATATAATAAAAAAATTAAATAATTATTTAAATAAAATTCAGTTTTAAACAATAACGTAGTGTTTTTCACAATTCCTTAAAAATTGAATGATTTCAGAAAAATAACAAAAACTCACCCTAAGCTAATTTTGATATTCTGAATTCAAATATTAAGTTTATATTATCAAATTAAAATAATATAAGACTCATTAATTAATTTAAATTTAAATCTCGTTATCAAAACCAAAAAGCAAGTTTTTAAAAAGTAGAAACTATCAAAAGATTGACAAGTGTTTATGTCAAAAATAAATGTGAAATTACTTATAATGACCTAAATTTTATTAAATAATAATAATATAATCTAATTATACTTTAAAACAAATTAAAAGAACAATATAACTATATAATTAAATTAGATGAAAAGGCAGGTTTGTATTAAAATGTGGTATTTTTCACTGTTCATTAAAAAATGAACTTTATCAGAATGATACCAAAAAGCTACCCAAAGTAAATTTTTATGTCCCAATTATAAATAAGAATTTTATTTTTTCAAATAGAACATATAAAATAGGAAAAAACTAGATTTATAAAGGGTTCTCCATTAAAAGGTAGTAAAATTAATTTTTTTTGAAAAACACTTCTTTTATCTGAAAAATTGTATTTGTTCTTATATTATGTCTAAAAACAAAAAATAGGGATTTTAAAATTATATGGTGTATAGAAAACTCAAAATATAGTTAATAATATTCATAACCTCTTTTTTAATGGCTAGTTTAGTAAGTTTTGGTGTGCTCAAACTCAGTGATGCATGTTGTGCAAGTTATTGAATTGCTTTGAAGAGATAGCGTACTATGAAATCATGGGGTGTTACAGGTGATTTATTGTTATCCGGGTGTGCGTGATAAAATGGGATGTATTGTATAAGGTATTTTATTTGTTATTGTAATCTATGTTTGGATTTTATATTTTTTTCATTACTACCTATTTCCTGATACGTTTTCAAGACCATTGTGAGCACAATTATGAAGTGGGTTTAATTTAATTATTTCTTTTATAGTGTCCATTATTTATGTTTACTGAATGTTGTTTTTTATATGATATATAGGGTTGAAACTTCAATAATGACCATTGGGTTTGTTTTTAAACAATGATTAAATAAGGTTACAGGTTACACATTCTTTTTCATCCAATGTACATAACCATGAGAAAAGGAGAAATTATGATTGAGAGGGTTTACCATAATCATGGGACTATATATTATATGATTTCAACCACAATATAATTATTAAATAATTATTTCATACCTTATTATACATTGAATATAGATTCATTGATGACTGAAACCATTTTTATATTTTCTTCTCCCACTTTATCAACCTATCACTAGCTCTGTATCTTAGATTTAACTTCTTCAAATCAAAATTATATTAGGTCTTTATTATGTAATTTTTATATTCCCAATTCTTACTCGGTGGGTTCGACCTCAGACAAGAAATTCCTATAGAACCTTATAGTTTAGTGGTTTGTTTGGTTCATGCTATAAACTTATAAATTTGATAAACCTATGGGAATTAATGACACCCACTAGGCTATAATGTTTCTTTTGTCAAAATAGTATTTTTATAAAACTCATTATTTAACCATTTATTAATTAATAATAAAAATGATAAATATAATCATTTATTATAAAAATTTACAACATAAAAAAATATATTGTTATTATCAAGAAACATAACCCCTTATTACACCACCACATTCCCTTATGGAAATGTGTGTGATGGTGACACATTTTTAGGGGATTTCAGTGGACATTTTTTTGTCTGTGATCTCGGTAACCTTGAAATTATTCTGTATATAAGGTTTCTCATGCTTTATTTTTCTAATATTTTCATGGCCCTTATCATGGTAAAATACCATTGATTCTATCTCCTAAATAACCCCCCATAAATGGTCTTCATATGGTATGATCCTATTGGTATAGGCCATCACTTCTTCCATACGTGTCAATTGGGCTTTATCATAACCCTTAATATATACCAGTCATACAATTAATTTTTCAAAGACTATATTATTAAATGTTGTGATTATTCATGGTATTTTAAATCCAAAATACTATAAGTATTCAAAATATCCAATTTAGTGAATTTTTTTTCATTAACTACATTGATTGATAAGGAATTAAATCATTGGAAAATGGAAATTATTTGGTAAAACATTGGTCCATTACATTATTCCACCATCATAAATTTCTTCCTCGAAAATTATTGTATACATTAAATCCGATGAGGGTGATTCTCTTTCATTACCTCTTCTAGTTCCCATTTTTCTTCCATTAACATGTGGTTCTGCTATAACACTTTTACTAGGTGAGTTATCTTATTTCATACAACATTGTCTCTATGATCTATGATCTTCACTAACTACTCCTCAAATGAATTATCATTCTCTATATGTTCTACATATTAATTCATTACCTCTGAGTGGTCTGGTATGTAATTACCCCAAAAGAATATATAGAACATATCATTTACTTGAAATAGGTTATGTAGGTGTTCTATTTGATCATCCATGATTCAGATGTGATCAGGTAACCAATGGGATCATTTTATCTTGGAATAAATGTTCCCTTCTCCCCAAACATTATGACTTTAATACATGGGGATAAATGATAGAACATTATATATCTGACCTCAAACACTATATCACAGAGATGATTGTCTACATATATTTTCCTTCAACCTTTAGTTGATTTAAAATTTCATTGAGTGTTTTAAATGATCTCTAAAATATCTTGGATAATATCAGCTCTCATGAGCTTTCACTCTCAAACATCATCCCCTAATGATGGAGTCCAACTCCTCATCCGAGACAGACCTACATAATTTTCCACTTTAATGCTATAATAGAAGATTCTATTATATAATAAATCTACTAGGTTATGGTTTTTATCCCAGTAACCTCACAAACCCATTGAACAAGATCTATTTATATCTACTATATTTTTTATGGTTCATTCAGACAATCCATCCATTTGAGGGGACAAGTAGTACTAAAACTCAGTTTTATATCCAAGTCTTAGTAAAGGATTTTCCAAAACCTCTATGTAATCCATGGATATCAATTAGATAATATTGATTGTAGTACTCCTTTTAGTCCTTCCACTTCATATATGTCATGCAGAGTTGTACATAAGTGAAATATCTCATAATAGAAATGAAATATGCTAACTTTGTAAGGTGATCAACTACAACCCAGATTGAGTTGATTTTTTTATGTGTCCTAGGGAGTCCTATGAATAAATATATGGTTTTCCCCATTTAATAACTAGTATACAAAATGATTTCACCATAAACTACTACATATATCATTCTTCCTTGGCTTTTGGGAATACCAAGCATCATGATATAAATTCTACAATCACTCTCTATATGTTATCCCACCAGAATTGTTTCCTCAAATATCTATATATCGTAGTGAATCTAAGATTAATAGGTAAGTAATATATATATTCTTAATCTAGAATTTCAATATTATGATATTGTTTTAATGGTACACATGTTCTAGATCCAAACACTATAACTCCATCTATAGAAAATTTATACTCTATTATAATAAATACCCCATTCTATAACACCACATCATCCTTTTTATTCTCCTTAACCCTCTCGAGAATATATAGTGGGGAAGTTATTTGAGTAAGGTAAGATAATGTACTTTTTTATTCCCATGTATATCCTTTTCATGTCCAAGTAGATTGAATCCCATAAAATCTACACCATGATAGGGTTTTGAGATCCATTATACCCAGAGCATCTTATACATTATTCACATTCCATTCATATTCCATGATTTTCTTTACCCACCTCTATTAGTTCATATTTAGTTTCATTTTTGTGCATACATACGTCAGTATTTTATGTTATGTATATATGTATCACTTCTCCCCATAGATATAACATAGCCCAATAATTAATTTGAAGATCCCTTTTGAAAATTATAGATCATATATTGAATAGTTGTTATCATGGATCATTGATTTTTCAAAGGAATGTGATAAAACGTTTTCATATTTCAGTATTACTTAAACAAATCCCTTTTTGAATGAATCAATTTAGTTCACAAACCATTCCCCAGTGATGGTAATTTGAGAACATATTGAGTGATTAACCTTTTCTTCAAAAATTTAATTCTCCCATCACTTCATCTAAAAACTGTAACCCCATTCACATTTTATTTGGTTAGTCAGATTGAAAATCATGTGATTTTTCTCAAAAAATGATGATATTTCACAATGAATATATGGAAACTATAAATTTATGTCATAGATGATGGTCTATTCCATCATTTAATTTTTTTTAGGATCCATCAATATCAAAATTCTAGTCAAAAAATTCCCCAATAATATTACTTTATCCATTAAAAAATAACATTTAATATACATAACAATTAATTTTTCCTTTAATAATGTATTTAGAATATAATTAAATTTATCCTTATATTCCTCTTTGATTTTTCAGTAGATAAGAATACCATATTAGTATAATACCATAAATTTTTTTAGGTAATCTCTCAAGACTCTATTAATAATATAAAAGATTTTTTTTGGAGAATTATTTCATCCAAAATGAATCACCATAAAGTCATAGTACATGTACCATATATTAAAATCAGTCATGGGGAAATCCTATTTCCTTTCCACTACATGATAATATCTTTACCAGAGATCAACATTATAGTGTTATTATGGGCCACATAACTTATTAAATAATTCATAAATATATGCAATATGAACTTTTTTGTTATCATAATATTGTTGAGATCATGATAATTAAGGCATAGGTGAACTGATCAATCATTATTATTGACAAAGTGAAATGTGTGCCCTATAGTGAAGCACTTGGGCATATAATCCCTATTTTGGGATTATCATATAGTGTCTTCTTTTAATACTCAATGTTAAACATGGAATTATATATGTACTATATGTTATTTAAAATGGTATAGGTTTTTTATTGATTGATAACTCAACCTCATGGATTACTATAAAACTAGGAAATTCAGTATAAAACACATCTCTCTATTAATATACAATGGTACTTTCATCAAGGATGATCATTTTGACAAACTCAATAATTATTGATAGATTTTATTTAACTTAATTCAATAATATCCATACTTGATTTGATGATACCAATAATGATTCATCATACTCCATGCACTAGTATTGAATTAGAGAGGGATTTTCAATATAGAGGGTGATTTCCTTCTCTCATCATTTATATTTACTATGTACATAGAAACCCAGTCCATAACTAGAATAGAATAAATTTCTCCAAAAGGGAGTATCTCATGTTTTAATGGAAATTTCATCCCAAAAATATGGGCATTGGATGAGTTATATACTAGGGAATTAATAATATACCCATTTTTCATTTTCACTGATAAATAAACTTCTATGTTTTGGGGTTATGATTTACTAGTTCTATAAAACTTTTAGGACATTAAAGATTACATAGAACTAGAATTAAATGGTATATTCATTATCCTAGAATGAAAAAATAGAGTATTATAAGAACCTCATTTTTAGGATCCACCCCAAAATTTGTTACATCATAAGGCTTGAAGTTTTTCTCATATTTTTCCAACAAAAACTTTTGTCTTAGTGAATTCGTTTGAATAATTTCCTTATCTGTTTAAATTGAAACATTATACAATAGGCCGAGGGTTTAAATCATAATTCCTCTCTTCCCTCATAATGGTGGGTTTTCCTGACGACATTATCTAGCTTCGTTCCCTTCCATCCAAAAGTTAAAAAACATATCATACATTTTCATGAAATTACATAGATTCTTCTTCCAACATTTTTTTCAAGTGTGATTATAGACTTTCATTCCACCATGTGTTTTCTCCACTTTTCCATCATTATTAATATCCATTTAACACTTCTTATCTTTTTACCCATGAAGCTCATGAGATTCACAAATCTCTATTTTGAATTATGTGGAAAATCATAGAATTTCATCATCACTTTCAAAGTCAACAATCATTAATCCGTTTTTTAGACCATGATTTATACCACAAATGAAGAGGTCAAAATTAATTTTTGGGGAAATGAAAAATACATAGGCATATCATGAATATATCAAGATGATCTCTTTGTATACCCTAATGGATTTTTCATCCATTTTATTAAGACTTTGGAACTCCATATCTATTTTTAGTCAAAGAGTACATGGAAAGTATTTATGTAAAAACATTTTACAAAATTCATTCCTCTCCATAATTTTGATATCTTAATCAGGGTTCATTTCTTTTATCAATTCCCATCATTGATTATCTTCACCTTCCATACAATAAAAATCCAAATTTTCTTTCTCTTAGCTAATTAATTAAAGGATAAATAATATCATCTAAATGGAGTTGATTCATTTTCATTTTATTAAGTGTTCAGATGATCCCATGAATTTTTCTGGCCATTGTTTCATAACGTTCCAAATTGCAACGTGATATTTATTAGGGGATATTTTCTTTCCCACTCACTCGTGTTTTTATTCCGAACTTGAGTTAATAGATTTAGTATCTTCATGATGTTCCTAATTCATTTTCCCATCTGGTTGGGTGTCTCGTTTATGAAGTTATAAGGATTATAACCTCATTGGGTGTTGACTCAGTTTCACTTATTCCCATACATTGACTAAAATGAAGTGAAAGTTATGGATAGTGATTTTAAAAAAAGTCAACAAATTATAGATAAACTATGAAAATGAAGGGGATAACTCATAAATATGGTATATCCCTTAACCTTTTATTTTTTATTTCAATCGATGTTATCCACTATCTATGTCAAAATATAAAATATTTTGGTTTTTCACATTAAAATGGATGAAAATGAGCTTATAAATTTCATAAATATTATAGAACAGGTGTGTCAAACTAAGTGTGTAGCAAGGCCTATTTCTTATGCACAAGGAGATCATTGAGTGAATCCCAATTCACCCTTTTTGGACTTATTACCCCTATTTAAATCATTTATGGTTCCATATCCACTTATAGTATCCATACACATATGAATTTTTTTACTAATCACAAAGTATATACATTATAGAAAATATTTATTTTTTCCAATGTTTATTCTTACATAGAAGTATTTCATGAGAGGTTACTAATCCTAATACAAAAATAACATAGACCTTGTTATGATGATAACTATGAAAACCAATATCTTTAATTCATCTAATTTCAGGATTAATTACCAAAGTATTCACTTAATACCACCCCATAAGATCATGATTCCTAATTTATTATGGTATTTATTCATATAGAAAAAAATAAATAGATATATATTGACATAAAATAAAAATATATAACATTCACTTCAGTTATCATGATCTTCTAAAACTGCACCGGATAACCTAGGGACATACATATGAAAGGGTGGTCTAAAAATCCCTGAAAGGGGAAAATAGAAGTGTAACTTGATGAAATTAGTACATTTGATTAAATAGTAATATCAATGTAACCTAATAAGGGTAATTATTATAAACATGATCTTTGACACATGATATAAGAATATGACATAAATTCAATATTAGAATTTGGAAGAAACATAAAATAATACATCAAAATATTATGTTAAGAATAAAATCAATAATAAATAGAATAGTGTACTAAGGGTAATCTCTTATGAACTATAAATGGTATCTAAATAGACAGAAACAATACCTAATTCATTGGATTGAAATATAATTATGGGTCAACCTATCAAATTCATATCTAGTACAAGCATTATTTTTCCAGAGAGGTCATACAATATAAGGGTGTATTTCAAAACTTTTAGTCATACAATTATTGATTGATTGTTATATACATTAAATTCCCAAATTAGTGGATTATAGGTATATCTAGTTGAATATTATTTAGAGGAAATGGTTTTGGTTATTCTCCAAAAAAAATATCTTGGAAAATAGTAGGATAATATCAGCAGAATAGCAGAGGTAAATAATCATTTATAAAAGGGTTTAATGAAATTTAATGGGGACTCTAATCACTTTTAATTCAAAATGATATTAAGTGTTACCAAATGAAACATTTCAAATAAAAATAAATTATCTAAATCATGTGTATAAATAAATAAAATAACGATAGGTTCCATTAACTTGAGAGGATGGTTGTAAAAGCATTGGGGGAGTTTTATAAGGGCATTGGGATAGATTTGAAGGGATATAGTGATAATATGATAGAGTAATATCTTGCCCAAATGTCTTTTAGGGGAGAAGAATGGGAATGTAGATGGGTTTTATAGAAAAATAGAGTATGTTTAATTATTAATTTATAAACATATACTATGGAAACTATATTTTAAATTATTCCAAATGATAAACCATCACCATGTTTTTTCCCTTTTTTATACCAAATTTGAGTGAGTTTCCATAATTTATAAGGCTACAAATCAAACTAATTTAAATAATACCCATAGGGATGTGTGAGTGTCTCATGATTATAATTAATTTATTTTAAAACCCAAAAATATAATATATATTTTGGAGGATTCATTATGGTATTCTAAAAATAATTATAAAACCTCAAAAAACATTATTTTACCAAATCAATTATCAAAATATTCGTATTTTTATTTTTTAAAAAAATTACCATTCATTGAAAATAGTTTATTTTAGGACGATAATAGTTTTTTGTCTCTTATAAAAATTAAAATTTACATGATCAATTTCTATTGTCATTTATATATAAATAAATTTTACTTAATAAATTTTTTTCTTATAATAAAATTTTTTCCATAAATTCAATAATTCATCAAAACGAGTTTAATGAGTGAAACTATATATTTCACAAAAATTATGATTTCTTTTAATCAGAAAAAAATCTATTTTTTATCAATAACATTATTCAATTATTTAAATGTGATAATATAAAGAATTAATATAATATTTATTTCATTAAAAAAAGTAATGTAAAAAACAAATATTTTCATCACCTATAAACATAACTCCATATTACACTAGTGTACGCACTAATGGTTTGGTGAGTGATGGTGTCATGTTCATGTGATGATTTATTGAACATGGTTTGGGCCATGATCTTGATAAAATTGATCTCCTCTTGTAAATGGTTTCTCTAGTTATTTTTTTGATGAATATAGGCTTGGCCTTGGTTAATGTCAGATCCTAATGATTCTATCTCACTCCAAATATCTGAAAACTGAGATTCATAGGGTATTATCATATTGATTCAATGCATTTCTTCTTCTGTATATATCAATTGTCTATTATCATAATTCTTAATATATAGTAATATTAACAATCATTGTGAAATGAAGATATTATAAATGGGGATGATGGATAATGGTATTATAAATCTAAAGGAAGATAACTGTCAAAAATATATAATCTAGGACATGGGTTCTCTATAACAACATTAATTGAAATGGTATTTATTCTTTTTAAAAGTGGAATTTCATTAGTAAAACTATAGGTTGTATGGATCTCTCTTCATTAATAATATATTAATTTCAATAGTATGTAAAGCATATATGATGTTCCAAATTAACCTATTATCATCTTATCGTGTGAGGATGAATATTAATATACAGTGGGAGTTAATTCCACTATATTGGTTTTACTTCTTATTTATGAATAAGATTTAACTCAAATTGTTATATAGAAACACAACATTTATGATATAACTATTGTTTCGGATAATGAATTCGTATTTTCCAAATATGTTCCTTGTATTTCCCCAATTAATGAAATCAAATTTTCAATAGAAATCCATCATTGTGCTACAACTATTTCAAGGACTCCATTGAGAATGGAAAAGATTGAGTTATATGAATTAAAGATGAAATATCAAGAGAATCCTGAAAAATTATTTTTCTGAAATAGTGCACCAACATGGGTTGAACCAATTATATTTTAAAAAATATCAATTCAATTCATAATTTTATTGATTCCCAAAAACATTATAAGGTCTGTATTAAGAATTAGAATCATATTCCATGTATTTTTTTAATTGTGATTAGAAAAATACTTTACGTAGAGTTACCATAACTCTGTATATCATCAATTAATGTTAATTAAATAGAATATACCAAAGATATATTCATGTACATGGTATATTTATAATTAATATTAATTAATTAAATTTGGTCTTCCCAATTATCTTACTATGTTGATGGATTTATTCAATAATGTCTATAATTATTACATTGATTAATTTGTGGTAGTTATTATAGAAGATATTCAAATATAATTTAAGTGAAATGATGAAAATGATGAACATTTCATGATTGTTCTGAAGACACTGAGGAAGGAGAATCTATGTTAAAAATTTACAAATAATTAATTCAGGATGAATAATGTCTCATTTTTGTGTCATATACTTTCTAGTGATTCTATATCATTAGATCCTTCAAAGATGGATGCTATTGACCAATAGACTATAACAACCATGATAGTAAATATCCACAGTTTGTTTGGTTGGATGGATACTATCAATGCTTTGAGAGGTATTTATCATGGATAACTATTCCTCTAACCAAGATGACATGGAAGGGTTTGAAGTTATTTTAGATGATTGAATGTGAGGAAAATCTCAATTAGATAAAAATGGTTGGTAAGAACACATATAATTACATTATAATAAAATGGATACTCGTTTTTATTCTTTATTAATGCATTGAAGAAGTAATTTTATTTGTTTTATTTTTAATCGTGTGGTGAGGAATTATGCATCATTCTAATTGATCATTCATTGGAAAATTTAAATAACTCATGATTTAATGTTAGTTGCGATAATTTTTTAATTAAATGTATAGAGACATTATAATTATAGAGAAATATGGGACATATATAAATATATCATAATATATTAAAATATATATGAACTAAAAAAGAGTTAAATATGTGAAACATAAGATTTTGGGAGTTCATTGATGATTATTACTACTTAATTCATTTCCAAAAATGAAAGATGAAGAATGTGGATGATGTTCTAATTCTAAAGGATCATGTGATCTTAATAATATTGGGGATTAAAAAATCTAAATTTTCTTTATTTTAAAATTATTTACCTTGAAATACTATAGGATGAGGAGATATCATATCTTTCTCAAATAATTGTTCAACCATCTATCCATGTAATGTATAAAGAGGCATCAAAGGATGAGGTACAGTTACAGAGGAATGTGAAAAATGTGGTTAGGATTAACATTGATTTTTAGGGAATGATATGGTTTAGTAATGGAGTTGGTATCCCATCATTACCAGATTTAAATTTGGATTTAATAGATAAAGCTCATAGTTTTAATTATCTATTCATTATTAAACTACAAAGATGAATAAAGGCTTGAAAGAATAGTTTTGGTTGTAAAACATGAATTTAAATATTCTAGAGTATGTATAATGATGCATGGTATTTAAAAAAAATTATGGATTATTGATAAAAGTATGAGAGGATACTAAAACCATTACCCATAACAAAATGGAAATCACAAAATATAACAAACCAAAAATTATAAAAATATTATTACATGATTTTTAATATAAGTATAAAATATATAAAAACTGATGATCAATTGGTCCTAATGTCCCTGTAATACTAGTAACATAATACAATATAAGAAATATGAAACATAATATATCTATTTTATTCCCCGTTCTGAGATCCTAAAATCCCTTCGAGGTTCACAAATTACAAAGGATAACAATGGAATTCATAAACAAAATGCAATGACTATAATGCCCTGTAAAGGAATAAATATGGAATTGAGAATATGAATTGTGTAATAAAGCATAACACGTTAACATAAATGGAATTTATTTTGAATAATAATATGGAGTAATTATATAAATATATTTTAATCATAATATCATAGAAATTTAAAGAACTGGATCAATATAAAACATGACATAAACATGAGTCAAGGGTAACTCACAAGACAATATCACATGGCTGAAAAAGTCTCATAATGGATTAGGATTAAATAATTATCGCATACATGTCATCTCAGAAGACTAAAAAATTACACAATGGATTGGATAACAATAATGGATCACACATCATAACATGTGAATGCTTATGTGTGCGACAAAAATGGAATCATTCATAAGGGATAAACAAAAAGAATATCAATAATTGAACATATCGATTGTATTACCCTGTCAATGGAATTTATAAGGATTAGAATATATGTAGGAGACATATATATTGAATTCTAAATCATTAAATAATGAAAAAGTGAGAGAAATGGTGAGTTAATGATAGAAAATTTCATAACCCAATAAAAAGCGAGATTCGTAGGGATTAATTACATTATGTATTAATATGTTCTAAAAATACACTTAATTTCCGATATAATCAAATTATATTAATTAATTAATTAATTATATTCATATTATATAGATGTGTCATTTTTTTTAATTTTAAAATTTTCATTTATGTCCATTTTGATGTGTTATAATGGTTAATTTCATTGTTCTAGGAGCATTCATTTCATGGTTTAATTGAATGTTCACTTGTATATAATTATGAATATTCTTGAGTAATATAATTAAAGAAATAGAAGTTAAATTAAATGGAATTAATTCACTTCCATGAGTTCAAATGGTCCCATATAAACTTTATATTATCAAATGTGGATTATAAATTTAACAAAATATAAATGATAAACATTTAGTTTATTTGGTAGTTTTCCAACCATCTCAAAATAGTTTCATTTTCATTAATTTTGTGGCCATTGAATCTTTACATAATGTAAATACACATATAATATACATAAATAGTTTTAAAAAAAATATGTGTGAAATTAAACTCTCCATGAAGGTAATAGTGGATAATGAAAAACCATTATCCATGAAGTCAGTTAATCATCGCATTAAGGACATTAGATTCATTATTATTTGATTAATAGTTTATGATAAGAGGTTTTGAAAGAATATATTATGTTATAAATAAAATTATTTAGTATATATATGATACTATAATTATAATAATTTTATGGTTGAAGGAGGTGAGGGGAAGGTAGAAGAAGAGAAGAAATTAAAAGGGGCAGTTCGAGAATATTACCTCTTGAAATATCCACCTTGAAGGAACCCATAAATAACATGGAATGGTTTATTTGTTAAAACCATTAGAAATTGGACTTGGCACATATTTTTGGTATGGTAAATTAGAATAATCATGGAAAACTACAAGTATCACAACCCATCCCCCAAGGCTCATGTCGTGACTACCCAAAGCCTACCTTCCAAAGGTCATGGGTTGGCGAATAGCACCCAAAAGGTGTATCCTTGTAATGGGAAGGGATTTCCATTAAACCTATACAAACACACAATCGAAGAACGCAACGAGAAGAAACCATGAAGTAAACTACTATAGTAAAAAAGTTGTACTGAAAGTAAAGGGGTCAGAATACAAGCCTAACTAAAAAGTAGAAGTACAACTAGAAAAAGAGAAAACAACTCCTCGATCGTCCATTGAGGATCCTACCTAAAGGGTAGGTACATACCATCTCTATAGCACCCCACGTCAGCCCATCTCATCCACGTACCGCATGGTCTAGGCTCCGTCAAGCCTCAACCCAGCTGCTCATCGTCTGCACAAGACACAACAAGGTGCAGGCAGAGCTCGTGCATGGGTGAGTAAAACAATACTCAGTAGGGACCCAAAGACCCCCAAAGATCTAACATAATTCCATAAAGGCAAACCAAAAAGCATGATATCAATCACAAATCACAAAGCAATAAACACAGCTCAAACAAGGTATTAGAGAAGTATAAGAGTACATAAGATTAGTCGTGAAGCTAGATCATATTATTCTGTCAAGAGGCACTGTTGTTGACCATACAGAGTCGGACCCACACAGGATTGATAGGTACTAACCCTCGCAATTCCCCAGAGATGATCTGACATATCTAGTGTTGATAGGTACTAACCCCTACAATAAACCACAGAGGATCTAACCCACACAGGATCAGTATGTCGTTGATTCACAATCGGCCGCTCTAAGGATGGTCCTCATCTAGTTGTGAGGTTCTGATCAACACAGGTTCGCTAGGTGTGGATCCACATAGGATCTCTTGGGGATGATCCACACAGACTCACTAGGTGCTGACCTATACAGGATCGCTCGATACTTACCTTCGTATGATCTGTCTCCAACCTCTGCCTCACTGCCTGCCACTAGATCTCATAGCATGCTTGATTCTAGGAGAACTGGTCCTCAATCCATCGGTTGTATTTAAACCATCATGAAGTCCCACAAAGAGTAACCTTATAATCTGTCATGTCAAAAGGGTTCCAATTTTATAGACAGAACATCAACCAGAAGCCCAGTCTGTAAGTTATTAGCATTTTAGTGTCGAGGGACCAGTTGTATTCGGAGTCAATCCAACATGGTCTTTCTCCAACTTTCTAAAAAACTCTCATGGCGTATCTCAAAAGAACTGCCTCATCTTAAGGGTTCCAACACAACAAACTATGCGTTATATGGAGGCCTATTCTTTTATTTGCATCCTGGTTGTGCCCAAATTTACCCAAGTTGTATGGTGTAAGAGGTCATTGTAGTACGGCTTGGGTTATCGATCCTTAGAGACCTAGGAAGAAACCTAAGAAATATGCATTCTAAGAAGGTGATTTGATGGTGTTGATTTGGCTATGAAGTGTCCAACACTGGTTTGAATTGATTGGATTATTTGATATTTTAAAGACTTAAGTGAATTCAATTTAAAAGCATGAGTTGATCCTTGGTTATCGCATGAGGCGTATTGGATGAATTTCTTTTTAAATTATTACAATGTCTTAAATTTGAGTGTTTCCTTTAATGAAATACAACCACCCCAAATCACTCACCAATTTTGAGTTTTCACGATTCTAAGGCAAATCACCTATACACTTGGATGATCATATTGATGAACACTCCAAGGTAGAGGATCATTTTAGCACTCGGGATGTGTATCCTTAAAATTGGTGAGTTTAAAGGATAACGTAAATCTTTGAATTAAAATCTCAAAAATAGAATTGATTAAGAATTGTTAAATTAAGAAATAACATCCAATTCACCCCTTTCTACTCCCTTGGATAAACCCATTAAAGTATTATCCCTCCATTGATTCTATTCTATCCATGAAAGCGGGTAGTAGACTTATGATGCTAGAATTGGAGAAGAATAAAAAACAATCACTCCACCGTTGTGTGAAGAGTTTCACAAAAGATAATGTGAATAACCTCACTCTTTAAGGCAACGGTATCAACATGATATGGAAAAAGAAATAAGAAATTAAGAAGAAGAAGATTATAATGATATTTTATTAATTAAATGAAGGTAAATTAAAGAACTTACTTGGGATAAATTGAAAAGTGATTACAAAATTAAAGCATACAATTAAAAGAAAATAAAAACTTTCATTCCAAAAAAAATATCTGATCCCCATTCCCTTCAGCATAAGATCCTTATATAGGCATATTTGAAGATATATATACACCCCCAACAATAAATTACATCTCCATTAATTTAGAGATTCAAAAGGAGGGTGAGAAAAATAAGGTATTTTGACATTTCGAAGTTGAACCGGAAATTTCGTCCAGATTCGTCCACCATATTGATGTGAGAATTTGGAATTGAAGGAAGCATAATCCTGAGACATCGTAAAATTAATATATTCTCTCCCTTCTGTCCTCTATGCACTGTAAAAATTTCAGGAAATTTGGATAATCTGTTTAGAAGTTATGGTCGCAATGGTGGGAATACATTAGGTGCATTAATGTCAGGCCCACCATTTAAATCTCAACTTCAAATCCTTTTATCATCATGAAAAATTCAGAATTAGCTCCGGCCACAGTTTAATAAAATGATCCTCATATTTTTATCTTTCTACTGTATAAATTTGAGCATCATTGGGAATGGTTTGTGGGCCCCACATTTGTTGGATGGGCCTTATGCCCATTAGGCTTTCTCCAGCAAATTTCTGCATTCATGCGCAAAAATATCCATCTTACCTTAGGTTTAATCAATTGTACCTAAAAGATAAAATGTTTCAAACAAAGTGATCAATCATATCCCAAAATATCAAATTCATAAAATGAATATAATTTTGTCCACAAATAGATGAATGATTGGGCCCAAATTTACATTTTAAACATGAATTGCATTTAAGATTAGAAATGAAGTTCTATTTATGTAATGAACTAAAAACAATGTTTATAGAATTTGGAACAATGAATATAAATATATTAACAATGAAAACTATCCACTTTCAGTGACTAATCACACCCCCCAAATTGAGTTTTTCTAGTCCCGAGCAAAATATATTGCAAATATGAAATTCAAATCCCCTTTTCCAAAAACATTTTAATACACATTTCTCACCCAAATATCTCATACCAAAAAAATTATGAAACCCATCAAAATCATTTAAAACAAGCTATTTCCATAATCATATCCCAAGCCCAAGCCCATTCCATTGTTCAAATTCATCGCCACATTTCATCAAATTCCAATTAAGCATGATAAAGTGTTGTGCATCCCAAAAGATATGGTGCCCATTTTATTGTTCAAGGGGAAAAAATGGAAGCACTAGGTGGGAATCACATTAAACATTAAGATGAGTATCCTTTTTTATTTTATTTTGAATTTTTTTTTTAACCACAATAGATATGAAATGACTAAATCTGGGCAAGACAATCATGGAGTCACGATCCCCAAGTGCCGAACACCACACATATTTTCAACTACATGCTCTACAATAGAGATATAAATCCTAACTCTGGGAAAGAAAACTATGGAGTCATGATCCCCAAGTGTCGAAGGCCGTGAATTGGGAAAAAACATTGCTTTATGTGGTCATAATTTCTTTTATTTTTTTGGATACTCAAATTAAACTAAAAGTGACCCCAGAACCCTATGTTATAATGAAAGGGACCCAAGAACTCAAATTTACACACATGATCCAGTAGACATGAATTGTGGCATTTTTATTAAGAGGATGAAAATGTAAACTTTGAAAAATCACATCGGACAACCGTACTTTCCAAAAGCTATGCTCATGAACTTAAACTTGCATTAAAATCAGAATCAAGGCATGCAAAATTATTTCATATCCAATTTTAGAGTTTGAAATGTGTGTTATCATGTTCAAGGATAATGGAATTTTTCTTTACATGCATGTTCTTATTAAAAAACATTTTTTATTTAATCTTCCCCCAACATAAAATAACATTGTCCCTGGTGTTTAAAGAAAAGAAAAGTTAGAAGGGGGTAAGAGATGATTTCAAAAAGGAAATTGAAAATGATAAACATGGAACAAATTCATCTAGTTTTGATGATGAAAGCTTGTGCCACAGTCTCCCTTAAAACCTAGGTTTGAGTCTCAATGGCTTGGATGGTTGTGATGGGATTTTTCCCATGACCTATGACCTATCCTTTTATTTTTTTTAACCTATAAAAACATAAAAATAAAACAAAACAAAATAAACTGATGATAAATTGTCTTCTTTTTAAATTTTTGGGTAAGGTATTACTAAGGGATCACACCACATGACATGGATGAATATGGCGCTCCTCTTTCATACCCATCCTTACTCATAAAATAAGAATAGGTCAACAGTATATGGTAATTTATTATATGAAAAATAAAATGATTCAAAATGATTGGAAACTTAAAAACCATGGGTTGCCTCCCATGCAGCGCTTTTTTTTAACGTCGTTAGCTCGACTTGAACCCCCCAACTTATCCAATTCCAACATTAAAAATTTTAATGACCTCATATTTCTCCACTTCAACATGATTGAGAATGCGTATCCCTTGTGGTTGGTAAGAAGATTTTGAATTTGATTCATGAAAAATCCTATTTTCTAAAAAGAATGTAAATATGCAAGGAGTATCAGAAATGGTTGATTTTTTTCATCTGTAGTCTTTCTGAATAAATAAAAGATCAACCCCCCTTTTGGGTTTCATGAGATGAATTAATTAAAACCTGAAGCTCTTGTTTATCAAAAATGATGGGATACTCGAGTGGGGAAGGAAGGACAATTGTTTTGAGTTCAGGAAGATTGAAATTTTCTAAAGAAGATTGCCAATTTGAATGAAAATCAGTTTCTTATCCAAAAACATTAGAATGAATTGGTTCCTTATAAAAATATGTTTCATCCACAAAAGTGTGCATTTGAATTATAGGAGTAGGTATGGGCTCAATGTTTGGGATTTCTCCCAATTATTCAGTAATCGGTGGTCCAAAAAATTCACTAATGGATCCATATTTAGGAAACTCAATCCATGATGTCAGTTTATTATCTTTTGATTTCAAAAAATCAATTTCCTCCTGATTTAAACACTCTTCAAATTAAATTTCAACATTACTTGACCAATTAACTTCATTATCTAAATCTTATTTCCCATACTCTAAAGTGGGTTCTTCACATGTTTTAAAGTTTTTTAGTTCTAACCTCAAAGATGAAACCTCAGAATTCATTATCTCCATTTGATTACACAATTTTTCAAGAATTTTTTTAGGATTAGGGTTGATAGATGTTCTTATATCATGTAATTCCTAATTATTCATCTTTTCAATCATTCTTGATAGGTATGGAAATTTATCTTTTAAACATTCATCATTACAAATATCTTTCATGTTATCGGGTGTGGGGTATTCATTCATATATTGATCAAAGTAATTAAAAACGTTGGTGATTCCCAATGTGGATTATCAAATTGATTCAATATAGAGTTTGTGAAGGGATATTGTTGATTATAATCCATTGGATTCATTTGGAAATTTGTAATCGTAATTTTCAGGAGTCAAGAAAAAAAATAGAAAGGGGAAAAGAGAAGAGAAATGGGGATGAGAAAAGATAAATGAGGGCGAATAGAAAGATGTTCTAAGGTGAATTACTTGGTTCCTGGAAACGGTGCCAAAATTTGGTTGCGCCCAAATTTACCCAAGTTGTATGGTGTAAGGGGTCATTGTAGTACGGCTTGGGTTATCAATCCTCATGTACTTAAGAACAAACATGCATTCTAAGAAGGTGATTTGATGGTGTTGATTTGGCTATGAAGTGTCCAACTTTGGTTGGAATTGATTGGATTATTTGATATTTTAAAGACTTAAGTGAATTCAATTTAAAATCATGAGTTGATCCTTGGTTATCACATGAGGTGTATTGGATGAATTTCTTTTTAAATTGTTTCAATCTCTTAAATTTGAGTGTTTACTTTAACAAAATACAACCATCCCAAATCACTCACCAATTTTGAGTTTTCACTATCTTAAGGAAAATTTCCTATACACTTGGAGGATCATATTGATGAGAACTCTAAGTTAGAGGATCGTTTTAGCACTCGGGATGTGTATCCTTAAAATTAGTGAGTTTAAAGGATAACTTAAATCATTGAATTAAAATCTCAAAAATAGAATTAATTAACAATTATTAAATTAGAAAATAACATCCAATTCACCCCTTGTTACTCCCTTAGATCAACCCATTAAATAATTATCCCACCATTGATTCTATTCTATCAATGAAATCTGGTAGTAGACTTATTATTGTAGAATTGGAGAAGAATAAAAAAACAATCACTCCATCGTTGTGTGAAGAGTTTCACAAAATATAATGCAAATAACCTCACTCTCTAAGGCAACGGTATCAACATGATATGGAAAAAGAAATAAGAAATTAGGAATAAGATGATGATGATGATATTTTATTAATTAAATTAAGGTGAATGAAAGAACATACTTGGGAGAAATTGACAAGCGATTACAAAATGAAACCATACAATTCAAAGAAAATAAAAACTTACATTCCAAAAAAAATATTCAATCCCCATTACCTTCAGGATAATCTCTTTATATAGGCATATTTGGAGACTTAAATACACCCCCCAACAATAAATTACATATCCATTAATTTAGACAGTCAAAAGGAGGGTGAGAAAATTAAGGGATTTTGACGTTTCGAAGTTGACCCGGAAATTTCGTCCAGATTCGTCCACCATATTGGCATGTGAATTTGGAATTGAAGGAGGCAGAATCCTGAGGGGTAGTAGAAGAAAAATATTCTCTTACTTATGTGCTCTATGTGATTTAAAAAATTCAGGAAATTTGGAGCATCCGTTTAGATGTTATGGTCGAAATGATGGGACGACTTTATGTGCATTAATGTCGAGCCCACCATTAAAATCTCAACTTCAGATCCCTCTATTATCATGAAAAATTCAGAATTAGCTCTGGACACAGTTGAATAAAATGATCCTTATATTTTCCTATTTATACTGTAAAAATTTTAGCTTCATTGGTCATGGTTTATGGGCCCCGCATTTGTTGGATGGGCCTTATGTCCATTAGGCTTTCTCCAGCAAATTTCTGCATTCAGGTGCAAAAATCTCCATCTTCCCTTGGGATTAATCCATCGGACCTAAGAGATAAAATGTTCCAAAACATGTGATAAATAATATTACAAAATATCAAATTCATAAAATTAATATAATGTTGTCCACAAACAGATGAATGATTGGGCCCAAATTTTCATTTTAAACATGAATTGCATTTAAGATGAGAAATAAAGTTCTATTTATGTAATGCACTAAAAACAATGTTTATAGACTTCGGAACAATGAATATAAAGATATTAAAAATAAATATTATCCACTTTAAGTGACTAATCACACCCCCCAACATGAGTTTTTCTAGTCCCGAGAAAAATATATTACAAATATGAAATTCGAATCCCCTTTTTCAAAAACATTTTAATACACATTGCTCACCCAAATATCTCATACCAAAAAAATTATGAAACCCTTAAAAATCATTTAAAACAAGTTATGTCCATAAGCATATCCCAAGCCCAAGCTCATTCCTTTGTTCAAATTCATTGTCAAATTTCATCCAATTCCAATTAAGCATGATAAAGTGTTGTGCATCACAAAAGATATGGGGGCCATTTTATTGTTCAAGGGGAAAAAATGGAAGCGCTAGGTGGGAATCACATTAAACCTTAAGATGAGTATCTATTTTTTTTAACCACAATAGATATGAAAAGACTAACTCTGGGAAAGGCAACTATGGAGTTACGATCCCCAAGTGTCAAAGGCCCCACATAATGTCAATTCCATGATCTAAAATAGAGATATAAATCCTAACTCTGGGAATGAAAACTATGGAGTCAGGATCCCCAAGTGTCGAACGCCATGCATTTGGACAAAACATTTCTCTATGTGGTAATTATTTTTTTCATTTTTTTGGATACTCAAATTAAACTAAAAGTGACTCCAGAACCCTATACTATAATGAAAGGGACCCAAGAACTCAAATTTACACCCACGATCCAGTAGACGTGCATTTTGGAATTTTTATTAAGATGATGAAAATGTAAACTTTGAAAAATCACATCGGACAACCGTACTTTCCAAAAACTATGCTCATGAACTTAAAATTGCATTAAAAACAAAATCAATGCATGCAAAATTATTTGATATCGAATTTCAGAGTTTGCAATGTGTGGTATCATGTTCAAGGTTAATGTAATTTTTCTTTACATGCATGTTCTTATTAAAAAAAATCATTTTTTATTTCATATCCCCCCAACATAGAATAACACTTTCCCTAGTGTTTAAAGAAAAGAAAAGTTAGAAGGGGGTAGGAGAGGATTTCAAAAAGGAAATTGAAAATGATAAACATGGAACAAATTCACCTGGTTTTGATGATAAAAGCTTGTCCCACAGTCTCCCTTCAATCCTGGGTTTGAGTCTCAATGGCTTGGATGGTTTTTATGGGCTTTTCCCCATGACCTATGACCTATCCATTTATTTTTTTTACCCTATAAAAACATAAAAATAAAACAAAACAAAATAAAATGATGATACATTGTCTTATTTTTAAATTTTTGGGTAAGGTATTACTCAGAGATCACACCACGTGACACGGATGAATATGGAGCTCCTCTTTCATACCCATCCTTACTCATAAAAGAAGAATAGGTCAACAGTCTATGGTAATTCATTATATGAAAAATAAAATGATTCAAAATGATTGGAAACTTGAAAACCATGGGTTTCCTCCCATTCAGAGCTTTTGTTTAATGTCTTTTGCTCGACTTAAACCCCTCAAATTATCCAATTTCAACTTTAAAAATATTAATGACCTCGTCTTTCTTCACTTCAACATTATTGAGAATGCGTATCCCTTGTGGTTGGTAAGAAGATTTTGAATTTGATTCATGAAAAATCCTATTTTATAAAATGAATGTGAAAATTCAAGGAGTATCAGAAATTATTGATTTATTTTCATTTGTAGTCTTTACGAATAAATCAAAGATCAACCCCCCTTTTCGGGTTTCATGAGATGAATGAATGAAAACCTGAAGCTCTTTTTTATCACAAATGATGGGATACTCGAGTGGGGAAGGAAGGAAATTTTTTTTGAGTTTAGGAAGATTAAAATTTCTTAAATAAGATTAGCAATTTGACTGAAAATCAGTTTCTTCTCCAAAAACATTAGAATGAATTGGTTCCTTATAAAAATATGTTTCATCCCCAAAAGTGTGCATCTGAATTATAGGAGTAGGTATGGGATCAATGTTTGGGATTTCTCCCAATTGTTCAGTAATCGGTGGTCCTAAAAATTCACTAATGGAGCCATGTTTAGGAATCTCAATCCACGATGTCAAGTTATTATCTTTTGAATTCAAAAAATCAATTTCCTCCAGATTTAAACACCCTTCAACTCGAATTTCAACGTTACTTAACCAATTCACTTCATTATCTAACTCTGATTTCCCATACTCTAAAGTGGGTTCTTCACATGTTTTAAAGTTTTGAAGTTCTAACCTCAAAGTTGAAACCTCATAATTCATTATCTCCATTTTATTACACAATTTTTCAAGAATTTTTTCAGGATTAGGGTTGATAGATGTTTTTATATCATGGAATTCATCATTATTCATCTTATCAATCATTCTTGATAGGTATGGAAATTGATCTTTTAAACGTTCATCATTACAAATATTGTTCATGTTATCGGGTGTGGGGTATTCATTCATAGGTTGATCAAAGTAATTAAAAAAAGTTGGTGATTCCCAATGTAGATTTTCAAATTGATTCCATCTTGATTTTGTGATGGGATATTTTTGATTATACTCCATTGGGTTAATTTGGAAATTTGTAATCGTGATTTTCGGGAGTCAAGAAAAAAATAGAAAGGGGAAAAGAGAAGAGAAATGGGGATGACAAAAGATAAATAAAGGAGAATATAAAGATGTTCTAAGGTGACTTACTTGGTCCCCGGCAATGGCACCAAAATTTGGTTTCGCCAAAATTTAACCATGTTTTATGGTGTAAGCGGTCATTGTAGTACGGCTTGGGTAATCGATCCTCAGAGACCAAAGAAGAAACCTAAAAAACATGCATTCTAAGAAGGTGATTTGATGTTGTTGATTTGGCTATGAAGTGGCCAACTTTGGTTTGAATTGATTGGATTATTTGATATTTTAAAGACTTAAGTGAATTCAATTTAAAAGCATGAGTTGATCCTTGGTAACTGCACGAGGTGTATTGGATGAATTTCTTTTTAAATTATTTCAATGTCATAAATTTGAGTATTTCTTTAACGAAATACAACCATCCCAAATCACTCACCAATTTTGAGTTTTCACTATCCTAAGGAAAATCACCTATACACTTGGAAGATCATATTGATGAGAACTCCAAGGTAGAGGATTGTTTTAGCACTCGGGATGTGTATCCTTAAAATTTGTGAGTTTAAAGGATAATGTAAATCGTTGAATTAAAATCTCAAAAATAGAATTGATTAAGAATTATTAAATTAAGAAATAAAATCCAATTCCCCCATTGATACTCCCTTGGATCAACTCATTAAAGGATTATCCCTCTATTGATGTTATTCTTTCAATGAAAGCAGGTAGTAGACTTATGATGGTAGAATTTGAGAAGAATAAAAAAACAATCACTCCACCGTTGTGTGAAGAGTTTCACAAAAGATAATGTGAATAACCTCACTCCCAAAGGAAACAGTATCGAAATGATATGGAAAAAGAAATAATAAATTAATAAGAAGAATATAATTATGATATTTTATTAATTAAATGATGGTGAATGAAAGAACTTACTTGGGAGAAATTTACAAGCGATTACAAAATGAAAGCATACAATTCAAAGAAAATAAAAAGTTTCATTCCAAACCAAAATATTTGATCCTCATTCCCTTCAGAATAAGCTCTTTATATAGGCATATTTAGAGACTTAGATACACCTTCCAACAATAAATTACATCTCCATTAATTTAGAGAGTCAAAAGGAGGGTGCGAAAATTAAGGGATGTTGACGTTTCGAAGTTGACTCCGAAATTTCGTCCAGATTCGTCTACCATATTGACGTGTGAATTTGGAATTGAAGGAGGCATAATCCTGAGGGGTCATAGAAGAAAACTATTCTCGTACTTCTGTCATCTATGAGTTTTAAATATTTAAAAAAAATTGGAGCAGTCGTTTAGAAGTTATGGTCGAAATGGTGGGATGACTTTATGTGCATTAATGTCGGGCCCACCATTTAAATCTCAACATCAGATCCTTTTATCATCATGAAAACTTCAGAATTATCTCTATCCACAGTTGAATAAAATAATCCTAATATTTTTTTATTTCTCCTGTAAAAATTTTAGCTTCATTGGGAATGGGTTGTGGGCCCCACATTTGTTGGATGGGCCTTATGCCCATTAGGCTTTCTCCAGCAAATTTCTGCATTCAAGCGCAAAAATCTCCATCTTTCCTTGGGATTCATCCATCGAACCTAAAAGATAAAATGTTCCAAACAAAGTGAAAAATCATATCCGAAAATATCAAATTCATAAAATTAATATAATGTTGTCCACAAATAGATGAATGATTAGGTCCAAATTTTCATTTTAAACATGAATTTCATTTAAGATGAGAAATGAAGTTCTATTTATGTAATGCACTAAAAACAATGTTTATAGACATTAGAACAATGAATATAAAGATATTAACAATGAATATTATCCACTTTCAGTGACTAATCCCATCCCATTCCGTGAAATGGGGTTTCTCACACCTCGGTCTGGCACGGCTCAGTCGGTCCCTCTAGAATATGCCAAAGGGACCGCTTCCCTAAAGGGTTACCAATTCCACTGATGGTGTGTCAAATGGAAAACTCGTTTTTTAGTTACAAGCATTTATTTATATGGGGATCAGTTGGGTCAGGTCCTGGTCCGAATCGGTCTTACCAGCCCAACGTAATGGGTCCCGGGGTCCACCTGACCCCGCCCAGGTCCGAACCATTAAGGGTCGGCACGATTCACTGAGTCCGGCCCATCAGGGTCGGCTCGATATGGGTTTCGGGCCCGGGCTATGGGTTCATCCCACTGGGCGGGTCCGGCCTTCGTAGTCGACCCACATCGGATCATTCCACTCAAATGAGGACCGTTGTGTCCCACTAGCCCCGCACTTGCTGGGCTGTTTCGCATAGCCTTTGGGGTGTTGTGCCACAGCATTAAACGGTCTGCCATTTGGATGAACGGGGTCTGCCAACCCGGCGCAGCATTGGGCCTCGCCGCTACTCCTGCCGTGTCCTGCTATCCGCATTCACTACCACTGGAGGAACAACCCTTGTCACGTGCGGCCGTCTTAGGCCACCCACCTTCTTCCACCACAGCGGGCCATCGCGTGGTTCCTTACACCACCCACAGCAGGTTGTCGCATGTCTTCTCCAGCCACCACTGGTTACCACTAACATGGCGTACCAGTGGTTTCATCTGTGGGTCACCAGGCATGCTCCAGTGTCTTTTCATGGTTCTATCTACGCCTATGACTGTCCTGTGCTGCCTCCATCATAGCATGACCAGCTATTCCATGTTGTCGTTGATTTGGAAATTGTTCCCCGATGTTCATATCAAAAACGAAGTGGCAGAGGGTCCAAACCTTGTTTGTTTGGCCTGCGCCTCTGCGTTACATGATAACAAGTGGGAGAGAAATTAAATTAATCAAATTCAACTTCAAAATTAATCCCCATTCCTAGAAGAGACATTCGTTGACGTCGATCGACAGAACTCCTTCATCGTTGTCGTCGGTTCATGATTCGGTGTCACTCGTCACCACTCGCTGGAACCAATCTCGTCCTTCAAGTGGTTTCCATTGTGGTACTTTTCCAAATCTTCGTCGCATGGTTAATCTGTGGAAACACTCATCCCCGATCTCCATATAAATAGGAGAGGAGGAGGGTAAGTAACGTACGTGGAATTAATGGGGTTCATTTCATTAAGGAACTTTCTTAATTATCATAGTGCAGTTACAAGAATGAAGGGGAGTCAAGCCATTTAATGTCTTGACGCGTCGTTGGTCCCTCCACCGTTTCTTGTTCGTTGGAGGAAAATAATAATGAGATAAATAAAATAACATTGTTATGTTATAATTTTTTTAAAAGTCCAAAATCTAACTTTTTCTCTTGACCTACTACTGTCAAAGTGAAGCCTCCCTTAAGAAAATCATGGTGTTGCAGATTCAATGGTTCCCTCAGATTTTTAATCTGAGCACCGGTTTAATAGTTAAAAAATGCTTCCTGCGTGTATTATAAACAGACCTTAAAAATTGTTCATAATTTTATTTAGGGAACACCAGGCCTTGGAATCACACGCCGTCAATTTTCACTGACTCATAATAATTTTATATAATTAAAAACAACAACATGGAAAATTTGTGTTTTTAAATTCTCCCCGCCTTAGGGATTTTTTTTCCCATAAAGTCACAACATAGACTAAGGAAACAAATGGGGGTACTGATCATGAATCTGAGCCTCCTACTCCCATGTTCTCTCTTGGTGGTGCACATTCCACCAGCGAACCTGCACTAGTGGTATCGATCATCCACAAAGGACGCACTCCTATCGATCCTCAATCTTCACTAGAACCTCCATAAGAGTCTCCCCATCATCAACGTCTAGCTCTCCCCAGTCAAAAATGTGTGATGGATCATGCACTTACTTCCTCAGCTATGACACGTGGAAAACATCATGCACCCGATGCATCTGTGGGGGAAGATCTAGGTGATATTCCACCTTGCCAACTCTACTGAGACCTTGAAAGGGTCCGATGATCCTCAGAGATATCTTTCCGCCGCAGAAAATATCTATAAACCTCATTGACGTGAGACCCATATGAAGACATGGTCTCCCTCCTCGAACTCCAATGGGCTCTGTCTCGTGTCAGCATAAGACTTCTGTCTGACCTGTGTTGTATTCATCTTCTCCTCAATGATCTGCACCATCTCTGGGGTAGATCGTACCAACTCTGGACCCATAAGTGCGGACTCCCTTGGGTCTATCCAGCATAGAGTTGATCTTCATGGTTGACCAAACAAGGCCTCAAACGTTTCCATACTAATGGTGGAGTGATAGATGTTGTTGTATGAAAACTCCACCAAGGATAGATGATCCTCCCAACTGTGTCCAAAATCTAGGACACAAGCACGAAACATGTCCCCCATTGTCTAAATATCCCTCTTTGTCTGACCATCTATCTGAGGATGAAAGGTAGTGATCAAATGTAGCTAAGTCCCGAATGTCTCCTATAATCCCTTCCACAACCGGGATGTAAAACATGCATCACGATCAGAGATGGTTGTTGATGGAACCCCATGAAGCCGTATAATCTCTAGTACATAGAGGTGTCCCAAAACCTCTATTGATCCCTACTCTCGGATGGGTAGGAAGTGGGATGACATGGTGAGTTGGTCAACGATAACCTAGATGGAATCCTGGCCCCTGGACATACGTGGTAGCCCTGTCACAGAGTCCATGGATATACCATCCCACTTCTTCTCTGGTACCTCTAGTGGTTGCGCTAATCCTGCTGTAACCGGACGCTTGGCCTTCACTTGCTGACTGGTGAGGCATCGTGAAACAAACTCTGACACTGCCTTCTTCATCCCTGGACACCAGTGCTAACGCTAGAGGTCATGGTAAATCTTCCCCGCACCAGAATTTACCACTATAGGGGATGTAAGGAACTACGTCAACACCTCCTCTTGTAGCACCACCAAAACCATGGTGCCTCCTTTGAAAAGGATTCCATGCTCCCCACTTTCAGAAAAATCCATCAGGTTTCTTTTCTATGGATATTTGGGAACATCGAGTCGTGCACACATTGTGCCCAAGTTGTGCCTCCCACACTCGCTGAAGAAGTGGGGGAGTGATAGTCATAGACTAGAGGTAATCTACTCCATCTCTATCCACAAAGGATATTTGTAACGCTGCTAGCTTCTCTGTCACCTCACTTAGAAACTGTAGACCAGACCTCCTGTTGAGTGCATCTGCTACTATGTAACCCTTTCCAAGAGTGTATACTATCTGAAAGTCATAGGCTTGGAAGAACTCTAGCCAAAGGATTTGACTTATATTCATGTCCTTCTGCGATAAGATATACCTAAGACTCTTATGATAAGAGTAAACAGTAAATCATGCACCCATCATGTAGTGTTGCCAAATATTTATGGAGAAGAATACTGCTCCTAACACCAGGTCATGTGTAGCGTATTTCTGCTCATTTTGTCTCAGCTATCTTAAACCCTAAGCGATAACTAGTTTCTCCTGCATCAAGACACTTCCATGTCCGGTCCATGATGCTTAACACTATGTTACATACCCAAATCCCTCTTCTGGTAGCTTCAATATAGGGCCACTCATCAGTCTCTGACTCATCTCCTGAAAACACTACTGGAATCTCTCCATCCATACGAAGGGTTGTCCTATCTTCGTCAATGCTGACAAGGGTGCCACAACTCTGGAAAAGTCAGTTACTAATCTTCAGTAGTACCCAGCCAACCCCAGGAAACTTCTCACCTCAGTCACACTCTAGGGTGGATCTAAAGAAAGAATAACCTCTATATTTTCTGGATCCACTACAAATCCATCCTTCGATATAACATGTCCTAGAATGTGGACCTCCTATATCCAAAACTGGCACTTCGAGAGTTTATCATAAAACTAGTTCTCTCAGAGTGTGTCCAGTACTCTCTTCAGATGATTGGCATTATCCTCCTCTGTTGTTGAGTACACCAAGATGTTTTTGATGAATACCACCATTAAGCGATCAAGGTATGGCTGGAAGATACCATTAATGATTCCCATGAACACTGTAGGGGAATTGGTCACACCAAATGGCATAACCAAGAACTCATAGTGGCCATACCGACATTTAAAGTCCGTCTTCTGCACATCCTCATCTCGCACCCTAAGTTGGTGATATCCTGATTTGAGGTTTATCTTCAAAAACCAATGAGATCCCTTCAGTTAATCTAAAAGATCATCAATACTCAGAAGTGGATACTTGTTTTTTACGGTCACCCAGTTCAGGTTCCAATAATACACACAGAGCCTCAAAATCCCATTTTGATTCATGGCGAACAAAATTGGGGCTGACCATGGAGAAACCCTGGGCCTTATGAACCCCTTCCTCTGCCAGTCATCCAGATGTATATCGAGCTCATGATTCTCCATGGGATCCATATGATATGATAGAAGAGATATCAGTGACGTCCCAGGGTACAATTCAATGTAGAAGTCCACATCTTTTTGATGATGTATTCCAAGAACATCATTAGGGAAGACATCGGCATACTGGTCCACCACTACATGATAGTTCAGACTCTCAACATCAACTGCTCTGAGGGTAAGGCTAGTAAACTAATGTGTGATCGGTTGCACCCTCCTCTAAGTAATTCCATCCTGTGCTGCAAAGGTTCCCTTCTCACCGGTGAAAGAAAACCTGGTCCCATCCTTGTATACACACCACACTTTGCACCTAATATAGTCAATCTGAGCATGGACTATGCATAACCAGTCCATACCCAAGATGATGTCGTAAGGTCTCGACACCTCTACTAGAAGATCCCATCCAAATCTTGCACCTCCTAATGTTAGATCACACTGCCAAAACCAGTGTGTAATCTCCAAGATCTGAACGAGTGTCATTGAAATGAAAGAGTAACTCGAAACTATGTCTATAAGTACTACAACCAGGATAGAATAGACATATATTGTACCTATAATCATCTCTGGAGCACCGTGGTCGTAGGCCTCTACTGCCTATAGTTGTTCTCTCCCTTTTCCACCTACTCCCTACAATCATGGTGTACCACCTGGTAGTGGTGGTAGTAGAACCTCAAATCACCTCCTAAAACATGTTGCACGGCCTTCTCCTCTGTCACGTCTGCCACCCTACAGACCTCCTTGCATGAATATCTGCCTCTACCTTGGTAGTCCCTCGACCCTATTCTTATCATCAGTACAATGGGTCGGGCAGTCACGAGCCATGTGGCCTTTCCCACCACACGTGAAGCACACCATGCCTCCCAGCTAAACTCCTCTTCCTCGCGAGCTCCACACCTCCGAAACTGCGTCCCAGGGTCATCCACTAGAAGGTCTGGTCCGCTAGGACCTCTGTTTCATCTTCCTACTACCAGCTGCAAAGGACTCTTCTATGTGTCTCCCAATGGTGGGTCTCACTATAGATGTCTTCTTTGCAAGGAACATTTCCACCAAGAGTGATCTCTCTATCACTTCAACATGTGTTGGGATACTGAGAGGTACCATCAAAGCTTTGATCTCCCTTCAGAGTCCCTGATCGAAGGTCTAGGCCCTAAAGAAAGGGTCCCACACTATGTCGGTAGTGTAGTGTGAGATGTTGGTGAACCTCTCCGAGTACTGGGCCACAGTCAGGCTACCCTACTGTAAGTGTAGGATCTCCTGAATATGCACCGGGCATAGAGTTTCTAGAACAAACTCTTCTCTGAAGTGGCCCTCGAAATCTGACTTGGTGAGGGTCACCTTGTCGTTCATCTGGAACATCAGCCTACACCATCTCCCTACTTCTCCCTAGAAAATACCGGTATCTAGGATCACCATCTGGTTGGTTTGTGTCCTAAAAATGTGAAAAACATGGGCCACAGCCTCCATCCAGTCCTTAGCTACCTGTGGATCCATCTCACCTAGGAACCTCAGAGGTTTATACCGCTGAAACTCATGCAATGCGCTCAGTCAGCGTGCACCATCTTTCTAGTGGAGCTGATGGAAATGGATTCCCAATGGGTATTGGTTCTACTGGTACACCACCTGATAGTGCTAACACTGTTAGAGAGCCCTCCACCAAATCCTCATCACTCGGTGGGTAGTCATCGTGTACTCTCTTAGGAATCTTGGCTAGATGTCTACATGGTGGCATCCTGAAAGAAAATAGGTGCACCAAGGTCAAAAAGTTATACCTGGGGAGCTAACTCATAGAGATCAAAAATAAAACACTTCCAAAATACATACAATCAGTTCTTTTGTGCACCGAGTCAGAAATCAGAATTCAAGGTCCTAGTGTATGGATATGCTGGCCTCCGCACGAACACTATATTCCCAAAACTAAAAACCATAGGAAAAACACTAAACACAATTTCTCCATTGAAAAAAAATTAGAGTCCTAGTTCTTCGAATGAACCAAATCCTATGATACCACTTTGTCACGACCCGTCCACCAGGTCCCGTGTAGTGACTACCCCAAGCTGGCCTTCTATATGCTAGGGGTTGGAGACTAGCACCAAAAAGTAGTATCCTTGTAATGGGAAGGCATTGCCTTTAAACTTATAAAAACACACATTCCAAGAAAACAATATGAAGAAACCATGATGTAAACTACTATAGTAAAAAGTGTATTGAAAGGAAAGGGGCCAGAATACATGCCTGGTTGAAAAGTACGAGTACAATTAAAAAGAGATAAAATAGCTCCTGGATCGTCCACCTAGGATCCTACCTCAAGGGTAGGTACAAATCCTCTCCACATCACCCCACTTCAGCCCATGTCCTCCACGTACCACATGGTCCTGGAACCCTCAGGCCTCAACCCAGCTGATCGTCATCTGCAGAAGACACAACAAGGTGCGGACAAAGCCCGTGTAGGGGTGAGAATAAAACTACTCAGTAGGGTCCCTGGGACCCCCGAAGGTCTCACAGAATTCCACAAAGGCAAACCATAATGAATGATCTCAATCACATAGCACAAAGAAATAGACACATCTAAAACCAGATATTAGTGAATTAATGAGGTACATATGATTAGTCGTGAAGATATATCATTTTATTCTGTCAAGAGGCACTGCTACTGACCATACGGAGTCTGACCCATACAAGGTCGATAGGTACTACCCCCACAATGACCCACATAGGATTTGACCCACCCGGAGTCGATAGGTACAAACCCCTACAATGACCCACATAGGTTCTGACCCACACATTATCGGTATGCGCTAACCCACACAGGATCCCTAAACACTAACCCACACAAGATCTTACCCACACAGGATCGATATGTCACTGATCCATGATGGGACGCTCTTAGGCTGATCCTCATTGGGTCTCAAGGTACTGATCCACATAGTAACTCTATGTTCTGACCCACACAGGATTTTTCAGTACTGATCCACACAGGATGACTAGGTTCTGACCCACATAGGATCACTCGGTACTAACCTTCGTATGATTTTTCTCCATCCTCTGCCTCACTGCCAACCACTGGATTCCCGCTCATATCATAGTTGATTTTGGGAGAACCACTCCTCAAGCCATCATTCATATTTAAAATGACACTAAGTCTCACGAATAGTAACACGATGATCTGTCACATCATAAGGTTTCCAATAAATCCGATGATGCGTCAACCGAATGCCCAGACTGTATGTTATGGGCATTTTAGTGCCGAGGGACTTGTTGGATTTGAATTGATCCAAACTGATTGTACTCTAAAATTATCTAAAACTCATATGGTGTATTTCAAAAGGACCGCCTCATCCTAATGGTTCCAATACAATAAACAATGTGTCAATCGGACGCACGGTCTATTAGTTGTATCCCTTTTTGTGAAACGGGGGTGATTGCAGCTCAATCCGTCCATGCTTGATCAGGCCCACTAGAATATATCAAAGGGACCGCTTCCCTAAAGGGTTACCAACTCCACTAACGATGTGTCAAACGGACACATGGTTTGTAACTTACGGGCGTTTATTTATTTAGGGAGCAGTTGGGTCTGGGCCCGGTCCGACTTGGTCAGACCTTCCTATTGCAACGGGTCCCAAGGTCTACCTGACCCCACCCAGGTCCAGCACTTTAAGGGTCGGCCTTTCAAGGTTGGACCATTTCGGTTTATGGGCTCGTGTCGTAGCTGGTCCGGCCCGCTGGGTGGGGCTTAGCCAACCCTTACTGGCTCGCCGGGCCGCATGTCTGGCCCGACCCATTGGCGGGTCCGCCTCGCGCCGGCTCGGTCCGCCCCAGCTGGCCCCACACTTATAGGGTTGTATCACCCATCCAGTGGGGTGTTACCCCACCGCATTAAATGATCAGTCATTTGGCCGACCGTGGTCAGCCAACGTGGTGCGGTGCATGGCCACGCCTCTCCTCCTACCGATGCCTCTTTTGCTGGCGGTGCCTGTGGGTGTCACCCTTGTCTCCTGTTCCCGGCTTGGGCCGGCCTCCTTTGGCCACGGCGGCGTGTTGTCACACGCCGCCTTCCACCACCCACATCTAGTTGGCATAGGTCTTCTCAAACAACCGTAGGCCTCCACCAACATGGCACACTAGCAGTTTTTGCCATGGGTCATCGGGCGTGCTTCAGTGTTCATTCTTGGTGCGATCTGCTTCTACGGCTCTCTCGCGCTTCCGCCATTATAGCGTGACCCGCTATTCCATGTTGCTGTTGAGTTGGAAATTATTCCCCGAAGTTCATATCAAGAATGAAGCAGTGGAGGGTTCGGGCATTGTTTGTTTGGCTCGTTCCCTCTATGTTACATGATAAAAAGTGAGAGAGAATTTTAATTAATCAAAGTCATATTCAAAACTAAACCCCCTACCTGGAAGCGATGTTCGCTGATGTCGATCGACGGAACTCCTTCATCATTGTCATCAGTTCGTGATTCAGTGTCGCTCGACATGGATTGCTGGAACCAGTCTCATCCTCCAAGTGGTTGGCGTCGTGGTACTTTCCCATATCATCGTCACCTGGTGAAGTTGTTCCAACACATCTCCTCGAGCTCCATATAGCCAAGTGCCTTATTCAACTCTCAACTGGTGCCTGAACCTACATTATACATTTTCCATGTATACCCAATATTCATCACACATTCATTTTCATTTACCATTTATTAGAACTTTGATAAATTACATAATTCTCGTGATCTGGCCTAAGTCCGACATCCCCCATATAAGTCACTCATCACAAATGTCTCTAAATACCATTTAAATAAAAAAAGAAAAGACCGAATACAAACTTGTGCTTTGGCTCGGATATCCCATCATAAGACATTATATTTAATCCTTCATATACAAATTCTGACCTAATCCTCTAAAAATAGTGATTCTCTCATGGTTCCTTCCAATAAAAGTGATTCACCCAATTCATTAATAAGTCAGAACAATTTATCATATTCAATTCACAAATCATTATGTCACAAAATTTTTCATTAAACAATCAATTCATTTCATATACAACCAATTGTACCCATAGTCAAATGTCAATTAATGGGTGTAGGACATCATGTCTAGCACCCTCGTTAGTATTTGGAATTTCAATAATTGTCTCACAACACATGAGTATTTGGTTCATCAGTCTGTGTCCCATAAAAGAATGTTTGAATGGAAGATAGGTGTAGAACACCATGTCTAGTACCTGTGAGTATTTGGAGCATCAGTATTTGTCCCACAAACCATTCATCAATCATACATATATATTAATCATTTTTTAGAATGCAATGTCTAACAACCCAAAACCATCCATTAATGAATTCATAAATTAATAATTCCAATCCGTTAATTAAATTAACAACTAATTAACAAAATAAATCACCCATCAAATAAGTCAACAATTAATTAACCATTCAACATATCAATAGTTAATAATTAATTATTCTTAGCAATCCAACAAAATAAATAACTCAACATTTAATTGTCTAGATTCTTTAACACGTCTGAACTCGTCCACTCAAATAGTGATTCGTCTAGGACTTTCACAATTTACATGCAAATCATAAAAATCTCAAGTCAATCATCCTGAACAAGGCCCAGATATTTAGAAACCATCTCACACAACATATCATATTTTTTTAAAAATCCATCCAAAATAACTTAAGTCATGGAATGAAAACATGCATCAAAAGGTACCCTTGGCCAAAAGTCGTAACAAAAAATTGATTCACAATCTTAAATTCATGCATGAAAATTAATTAATTGAACAAATAATTAATTAAATCATATCTATTTAACAAGTTCATCAATTAATTATCCATTTACCATTTATCATGTATTACTTAATCCATCCATTAATTATTACCAATTTCCAATTTATATTCCGAATATGTCAAAATATTCAATATTCTCAATATTCAGAAAATTACGACAATTTCTCCAACACGTTACTTGGTAATTAATTCCTCAATTAATTACCCTATTAACCATCCTCCCCATTCAAATCGTTTAACTATTTAATAATATAATTTAACTAAATTAACAATACATTCTTAAATCCAACATATGATCAAGTCCTCATTTATCTCACATGGGTGACATCATTTAATAACATCAAAAGTTCCATGCATCGACATATCATATATCAGCACCAGCAAGAAGACATATGAACATCCAACCCACCACAAGCATGATAAGACATAACCGCAAACCAATAGTTCATCTTTAATCAACATTTCAAGAAAACTTAGAAGCTCTATTATCAATTAAACCCACATAATCAATTTATTTAAAGTAGCTATAATTCTTAAATAAAGTGATAGAGATTTGGGACCCTACCTCAGGGTGGCAACATTTTTATTCCACAATGCTTTAATGTAATTTTCAGTAACCAATCCACAACAGGTCCACAATCTCACATGCACACACCATTATATATATATTTATATATATATTTATATGTTTTCATTGTCTGCATTGATAAAAAATCACTATATTCAATTGGTACCCATAATCAAAGTAGTAAGGAACAACACACCTCTAACGTGGTACCAGGGACTCATAAAAATATAACAGACCTTAATTTAACCGATGAAAAACCAAAAAACGGGTTTAAAAGCATACCCGAATCAACGAATCCAGTGAAAATTAATCCCATCTACCTATCCCTTAGTGGAGGATGACAGAACAAGGACCTATAGGTCCCTAATCAACATTCACAAATCCTAAAAATTAGAAGAACGCAACAACCGGATAAAACAGAACCATAGGTTTTCGGACGAGAAAACAAGGTGAGAGAGATGAGTCAAATGGATGATTCAAATCACAATTTAGAAATAAAAAGACTCACCTTGATGAGTTGGAAAAGATTCATGAACAGTCTGAGACGAATTGTCGCACACAAAGTTGAGTTAGGGAGAGGGGGTGGTGCACTACAGGTTCTACCTGGGAGTGTCGCGTGCTACTGCGAGGGGGTCCGGACGAGGGTTTCATTCTAGGGAGAAGGGACCAACCACTACTGGAGGATGAGCCATAGGGAAGGAGCTAGAGCAGCTGGACCACAAGGGAACTGCACACCTGGTGCTTCACCTAAAGAGGAAGAAAACATGGGGGTTGTGCGCCTCACCTACAGGTCGCACCTACCCTTTTTATTTTATTTTTCGACAAAAAATAATCTAATTAATTGGATATAATAATTAAAATAATAATACTCATTTAATTATTATTATTATACACATTAAACACTTATCTAATAAGTGAAAAAACTCCACATTTAATTAAAAACACTTCTTTATTTACTATTACCTTTATAAACGTTTCATAATTAATTATGAAACTCACAATTGATCATTTAATTAAATTATTTTAACATTTATGTAACTAAATAAATAAAATAATAATAATAACATCATCATTATTATTATTCCTCCTTTCATTTATTTAAAACCCAAACCCCCAATTTATTACAGTATCATTAATATGATAAAAACTCGAACCCATAACCCCTAATTTAATTTCCATAATAATAATAATAATTACCTTTATAAAACTAAAATAATAATATTCTCATTATTATTATTTTTAAAACTTTTGATAAACCCAACACCTCTATTTAATAACAATACTTCAATAAATATGAAACCCCTCATTAAATTAAATGTACCTTTGACAAGCTCAAAAGTCATATTAAATTCTTTTAACATTTATTTAATTAAATAAACACAATAATAATAATAACATCATTATTATTATTATTCCTACATTCATTTAATTACACCAAAAACCCCCAATTTATTACAATGTCATTAATATGATATTAATGATAAAAACTCCAACCTATAGCCTCCATTTAATAATAAATGATCCTTTAATAATTCTAAAACTCTTCATTTAATTAAAACAGTTCTTCAATAAACCCAAAAGCTGCATTAATTTCTTCAATCGTCATTTAATTAATTCTTTATCATTCCATTAATAAAACAACCACAATAATAATAATAACTACATTATTATTATTATTGAACATTTATTTTAATTAATCACACTCTCTTATATAATCTTATTTAATTAAATAAAATAATTTATTAAGCAGTGTAAACTATACTGTTTGGACCACAACCATGTGCTGCCCGTTCAGATCCATTAAAGTGACCTTTTCCAGATCCGGTGCTCCCAAGACTCATCAGGACACCCGCTAAAATTATCGGATTAATATGAAAGTCCAAAAATTACACCTTTTGGTGTTCCAACACTCAGAATAAAATTTCTAATCTCGTTTTAAAAAAACTACTCATTGATAAACCGAAAAAAATTCGATAAACTTCATATTTTAACCCATTTCCAAAACATGGGAGTTTACAATCTACCAACCATAAAAACTTCTCATCCCCGAGAAGCCATCGGGAACCACTTCTAAAACAACAAAACTACCATGGTCATTTAATCTCATTAGAACTGATGTGTTGTGTTCCCAAAGCCAAAAAGACCGTCAACCCTTCACAAGCATAACAATTGAGCCTTTAAAACCAGATCCAAAGCTCAATTTATAGCATAAACATCGAAATGAAGCATATATTTGAGGCCATTATATGAACCTCATCAACGCAAACAGTTTAATCTCGATCAACCAACAGAAAAAGTTACACATACATCAGTCTAAAGATGTCGCGGACCCAAAACCCACATTGTCCCTTTATCTGACGACGTGCCTTTAAAATTATTCCAAAAGCATCCACATGTATATTTAAGTCCTTACTCGACCTCTGGTGAAATTACCATGTCAAGCCATCACACAGATATTTAAAAAAACAAATGTGCTGCAACACAAATAAAGGAGTAACCCAAAGAAACCATGCATCCCGCATACTACCTAGATAACAACTACTCATCAAGCCCAGTATCATTTAAACTATAGTGTGGTGTAAGACCAGCACTATCATAGTGTCTCCGTGATGATTTCAAGATAGGGGACATGCACATCGTATTCAGAGGAGTGTACTATGGGAAAACTAAGGTCATTAAGAAGTTCAGTTGAATTACTACCGGACGACTTTGTTCAAAAAGCTCAGCATCACATGCCAAAAAATTTACCAAAATCTATTCAACACTATCCACCTTAGGATTTTCCATGACATCGAAATAAAAGATCATCCACCCACCAGCACCTATCGGCATGCGATAATACCCGAGTACCAAGAAGTCCTCCCAAGCAGTGGGATGACCTTACTTTGACATCCTAGAACATTCTAAGGGTACTACCCACAATATGTTAACCCCTTTAGAAACATAAACATTGACCCTCTCACATGGTCATGAAAAACCAAAATCATGAGGTTCAAAATCCCCCATTTTAAAAATCTTAATTAATTCATTTCAAACTTTTTAACATTTGAAAAAAAAAATCAACAAACACGCAAGTGCTTTTTCAAAAAAAGTCACTTGGTTTTTAAAACAACGCCTCATAGAAAACACATACATACTATAACAAAAAAACCACTTCAAAAACTTCACATATAGTGTTTTTAAAAATTATAATAGGCAATTTATATTCTAAATTCATTTTTTACCAAAAAGGCGACCTCCAAGGGTCCCATTTATTCAATACGGGTTCTTCAAAAAGCAACCCCACAACTATTTATTACAATCAAAACTCACCAGTTTTACATTCATAACCATTTTCAAAAATACTATGGTTATATGGTTCAGTCATATGGATGTCCATCGACTAATCGATAAGTCTCCCATACACCTAACCACTAGCATTTTGATCCTATTTAATATATTTTTTTAACATTTTAACTTTAACATCCCATATTAATTGTTTGGAAATAGGGGATACCCCTTTTTTTGTAGTTACAAGGTGCCCATACACATTTTGACTAAAAAGAGTTTCCATTGTAATAGAAACCAAATAAATATATCTGAAGAAACCAATTATGTATCAGCAAGCTAACATGTCACTACAAGTAGATGACACATATCAACATGCTGAAATCACTAAAACATGCTATAACACAGAAGCATGGAATATATGAATTTCATATTAATACTCAAGGATGTTAATTATATCACCGAAACATTCTATCTAGAAAAGGCATGCTAAATAAGTAAAAAACATGGCATATATTCAAGGAAAAAGATCCATATTAGCAGGCATCATACTAATGAAACTACATGACATGTTATATAAATGACATGTGAATATCTAAGTGCATAATATGATTCATGTATAAGACTTTCATTCTATATCAGGCCAAGAAAATTATTTTTTCAAAATTCTCAAAATCAATTAGCAGTAGAAAATACACCAGTCACTCAAGGTGAAATCATATCAATCGTAACCTCATATAATACAAACATCAGTTCCCATCCCTGGCCACTTGGTCATTTCTCATACTGAGGGTGATTCATCCAATGAACGACTATTATCCCAAGCGCTGACACTTTCTTAGCCTATTGTCTACCAACCCAAAATAAAAATACAAAAGGAAAATAAACCCTCCGATACAACATTGTAACGTTATGACCTAGGTCACCCCTGAATCAATGGCCAGATCGGTCACCACGTGACCTCAAGCACGTATCCCCATACACCAGAGGTTGCCTACTAGTAGCAAGGGTATAAGGATACTCAGTGGAGAGACTATAACCTCTTATCAGAGTTGCACAAGGGTATATCAGAGTAAATAATAAACAATAGCAGAAGCAGTAATACATAATTGAAAAAACAGTGGAAGAAAAATAGTACTCATTTTATAAAAGTGGACATCACCAATTATACAGAAGATGAATGCATGACATGTTATGGATACTTAATTGAAATCAATAAACAATACAGAATTCTTTTCACATCATGGGCAATATAAATAAAAGACAGAAAAGCCCTATGGGATTTCAACTTGAGCATCCTGAGCTCCTGCTCAGTCCTCTGCTCCAATCTCATAAGAATTTTGATAATAACACAATCCTACAACCAAAAAAAATAATCGGGTACCCCAGTGTAATGGTGGCCCGAGTAGGGTCTGAGATATAAATCTCAGTAGGCCAGGACCACTGGTGTCTACCCCAAATCTAGTCATTCAATAATAATTTAAATAGTGTGAAATCTTGAATAATTAATGTAAGAAGTACAATGTAACTATATTTCCAAGTACCTGCTTCAACTCTCAACTGGTGTCTGAACCTACATTATAAATTTTTCATGTATACCCAAAAGTCATCACACATTCATGTTCATTTATCATTTATTCAAACCTTGATAAATTACATAATTCTTGTGATCCAGACTATGTTCGACATCCCCCGTATAAGTCACTCACCACATATGTCTCTAAAAACTATATAAGTAAAAAATTAAAAGACTGAATCCATACTTGTGCTTTGGCATGGATAACATGTCATAATACATTTTATTTAATCTTTCATATCTAGAGTCTGAGCCCATACACTAGAAATAGTGATTCTCTCATGGGTCCTTCCACTAATAGTGATTCACCCAATTCATTGATAAGTCTGAACCCTTTCTCATATTCAATTCACAAATAATTATGTCACAACAGTTTTCATTAACCCATTAATTTATTTCATATACAACCAATTGGAACCATAGTCCAATGTTAATTAATGGGTGTAGAACATCATATATATCACCCTCATGAGTGTTTGGAGCATCAGTCCTTGTCTCACAACCCATGAGTATTTGAAGCATCAGTCCATGTCCCATAAAAGAATTTTTTTCATGAAACCTGGGTGTAGAACGCCATGCCTAGTACCCTGTGAGTATTTGGAGAATCATTACCTATCTCACAACCAATTCATAAATCATACATATATATTAATCATTGATGTATAATTCTATGTATAACACCCTGAAACCATCCATTAATTAATTCATAAATTATTTAATCCAATCTGTTAATTAATTTAACAACTAATTAACAATATAACTCACCAATAAAATATGGAAAAAATTTATTAACCATTCAACATCTCAATATTTAATAGTTAATTTAAAATTAATTATTCATAGAAATCCAACAAAATAATTAACTCGAAATTTAATTATCCATATTATTTAACAAGACTGAACCTATCTACCCAAATAGTGATTCATCCAAGACTTTCACAATTTACATGCATGTCATAAACATCTCAAGTCAAACATCCTAAACAAGGCCTAGATATTTAGCAACCATATCAAACAAAATATCATATTTTTAAACAACTCCATCCTAAAAACATAAGGCATGAAAAGAAAACACGCATCAAATGGTACCCTTGGAAAATAGTTATAAAAACCAATCAATTCACAATCTTAAATTACTGCATACAAATTAATTAATTCAAAAAATAATTATTTAAATCTCACCTCTTTAACCAGTTCATCAATTAATTATCCATTTACCATTTATCATGTAATAATTAATCTATCCATTAATTATTACTATCTTCCAATTTATATTTTGAACATGTCAAAATATTTAATATTTTCAATATTCAGAAAAATGCCACAATTTTTCCAACACGTTACTTGATAATTAATACCTAAATTAATTACCATATTACCTATCGTCCCCAATTCAAATAATTTAACTATTTAATCATATCACTTTAATAAAATTAGAAAATCTTGCTTAAAACCAACACACGATCAAGTCCTCATTTATCTCACATGGGAGGAATCATTTAATAACATCAAAAGTGTCATGCATTGACATATTATATATCAGAACCAATAAGAAAACATGTGAAAATCCAAACCGTAGGAATAATGATATAAAATTAACACTAACCAGCAGTTTATCATTAATAATAATTTCAAGAAAACTTAGCAGTTCTATAATCAAAGAAACTCAAATTCTCAATTTAGTTAAATAAGCTATAATTATTAAATAAAGTGATAGAGATTTGGGAACCTACATCGGGGTGGCACCATTTTTATTCTATATTGCTTTAATGTACTTAGTGGCAACCAGTCCACAACTGGTCCAGAGTCACACACGTGCACACCTTCATATATATGTGTGTGTGTGTGTGTGTGTGTGTTGTCTTCATTGATCAACAAAAATTCAATATATTAAACAGGTATCCAGAACCAAAGTAGTAATGAACAACTCAAATCTAACTTGGTACCAGAGACTCATAGAAAAATAAAACACATTAATTTAACTGGTGAAAAACCAAACAGTGGGTTTAAGAGCCTACCAGAATCAACGAATCCAAAGAAAATCAAGCCCATATTCCTCACCCTTAGCGGTGGATGCTAGATCATGGAACTACGGGTCCCTAAACAACATTCGCATATCCTAAAAATTAGAAGAATGCAACAAACAGATAAAACTGAACCTTAGGGTTTCAGCCGAGTAAACAAGGTGAGAGAGAGGAGTCAAATGGCCGATGAAAATCATGAGTTAAACGCGGACAGACTCACCTTGACAAGGCTAACAATATTCTTCAAGAGTTTGAGAGTAATTGTCACACAAAAAGTGGATTCCAAGAGAGGGGGTGGCGCACTACTGGTTCTTCCTAGGAGTGTCGTGCACTGCTACGAGGGGGTCCGTCTGAGGGTTGCACACTAGGGATAAGGGGCCATGCATTGCTAGAGGTTCCACCATAGGGAAGGAGCTGGAGAATCTGGAGTGTGAGGCAGCAGCGTACCTGGTGTGTCGCCTAAGGAGGAATAAAATAGGGGGGTCATGCACCTCACCTTCATGTCGTGCCTCCCCTTTATATTTTGTTTAGCGTAAAAATATTTTATTATTAAAGATTTGGAAAAAGCATTCGGAGGCTAGATGATCTAGGGTTATGAATCTATTGGAATTAAAAAAAAATATATCAATTAAATAATTATTATTTTATTTATTTACGGACTAATAGTTAAATGAATACTTGTTATGAAAAAAAATATTTATATTATTTTTGAGACAATATTATGAATAATTTATTTATTTTAATAAGGATCATTTTGAAATTATTATATCATTTTTCCTCAGTATATGTTACTAATTATAGAACTTTTTTGAGTGGATACTATATAAAATTGATACATTCTATCTATAATAATCTCAATCCCTAGATAATTTCACCCTCTTTACCTACGTATCAAAATAAATGGGAGGAAATGAGAACCACATGTATTGATTAATGGTAAATTATGTTAACCCCAAGATTCATCTACTCTAGCTCTCAGAAAAACATGAATGTTCCTTATAGATTTAGGGAGCCCATGTGGATACATCTAGAGGAATTCACGATGGGATTCTAAACTGCAATAAAAAATAATGAGATAGATAACTACATCTTTATTAAAATTTATACCATAGTTTGAGGTAAATTTAAATATATAGTACACATAAATTCTATGTTAATTACCCCCTTAGAGAGATTTTGGGATGTGTTAACAAAGAACATATGATTTTAAAAATATATTTTGACAATTAAAGTAGGCCTTCACCTAATTTATTTTTTTTCCCCTCAAAAAATCAAGTGGTATCAGAGAATTAATATTATAATTTCAAATATTTTATTATTTATTTTATCATTTATTTGAGTTGGATTATAAGTTTTTATAAGAATATTTTATTTCTATATCAACTTTTCAATATAACATCTCTATCTGATAACATATTTCCATGAAAGCAAAAAAAAACACAATAATAAATATCAATTGACTTATCTTGATATGTCCTCAATTAATGTAAGAAATATTTATTCCCAACATGAGTTAAACACAAAAGTATTTTCAATCAGTTCATTTATATGTTTCAAATAATGCTATTCTAATGATATACCAACAACACCTTGGATTTATCATTGGTTGATAGGATGTTATTTTGACTAATCCCTTTTGAGACTCATTATCTAGTATGGGTATCTCTTATATATTTAAGACATATTCAGAAAATCATTCATAATGACAATACATATTACATTAGTAATGAGGGTGATCGATTATCAAAATTCATCGACGTGAACATTTTTATAAATAAAATTTTCCCTATATATATTAAAATATGTTTATACTATTTTTTAGAGCCACACATGTGGGAACCTTTGAATTTATCACCATCTAGGGAGGTGTTAGGTTTTTGGATTTGGGAATGAGCCCAAGAGAATCACTTTATTCATATCCCAATGAAGGGAATGAGAAGACATATAGTTCAAGTATTCTTAATAGGACACAACATACCTTTTAAGGATGTGTGAAAGGGACCACTGTGATTCAATTTTAGGACATCAAACCACTACTATTTGAAGTTACATTAAGATCCATCATCCCAAAACTATTTTTATATATTTAAAATCTTGTGGAAAATAATATATGGAATGTAATTCTATTTCCCGCTATTAGGACCACCTAAAAAATGGTTCATAATAATGGATAGTATGATACATAGACATCGACCACAATTTTATGTTTTTCATGTCAGTTGGTTTTTATAATAAATAGGGTATGGTTGAATATTAAACTTGTAAGAAGTACCATATGTGCATATCTTCCCACATTTAATTTTCTAACTAGATGAAGTGGGATGAATAGAGTCATTGGGGATATTTAACAATCTAGAATTCTTGGGGAATACACAAAATGGGTGGATGATATATGTACGTTTAACCCCTTTTTTGTGACTACACAACGATGCAAGGATAGACTCATGTGGAATATTTCCCAATGAGAAAGTTCATGGATTATACCAAATTATTTTCTTTTATATTCATTTCAACCTTATGTCTATTGTTAACTAGAAGTGGAAGGAAGTTTGGTGAAACCCACCTCGATTTTATGATATATTTATTTTTTTATAAATTTCATTTCATTGATATAATTCTTTTCATGCAACGCTGAGTTTAAATAAAAAATTATATAATATTATAATTTAATGTGATACTTATCAAATAGTATTTTTATTTTATCAAATGTTTTAACATACATATAATGGGTTTTTAGTATAAATTAAATAAGAATAAATCTACTAATATGCTCAAAAACTCATTTAAATAAATATGGGTTTCTTTTCATATTGACCACAATTTCTAATGAGGATTTATACCACTTTTAGAAATTTAATCATGAAAAAATTATTTCATATTTGGATTATTGAGGCTCAATTTTTTTTAAAAATGTCTCTTTTAGGATTGGTCATTATTAATAATAACCATGGTAAATATTTTTCACCAAGGTAATGGTAAAACTTGTAAAGATTTGTAAAATCTATTTTACATGGCCCCAAATTATTCAAAATACTTATCTTTATTTCATTTTATATTTCCATTTTGACTTTAATTCTATTTTATTCAATTGTTTTTAAATTTATTTCAATATTTATTAAATGATAACAATAATATGTTTTTAAGTAAAAATTAAACACAAAACATCACTCTATTAGTTTTAATATCTCTAATATTATTTCATATTGGAAAAAATTAAGATTAGTTATTAATTTTTATTCAAAATAATATGAATTTTTTCTATTTGGTAATTTTTTATCAATTTTATGTGTTGGGATAATTAAATTAAATTCCTATGAAATGTTGAAACAGTACTTGTTCATGTTATATGAAAATAAAATATATGATTTAAAAAATATTAAAGGTACGAAAATTTGAAGGAATAAATTTTTCCATGGTTTTTATAGATAAACATAACATATTAGTGTTCTTTTAAAATTTGGTATTCTAGTCCAATTTTTATTTTCATGTATTTATAGTCAAATAATGTTTGTAGCCTATAATATTATACTAATGGCATAATATGTTAAAAAATAACTCATTAATATATTTAAAATTCATGAAAACATTATTTTTTTCTGATTTAACGGTATATGGTCTTCAATATGAACTATTATCTACTTATAGGTCAATTTTACTTTTATAGTATATTTCAAATGCCTTCATGAGTAAAAAACATTGAATTTACCATAATTATCTTAAGAGTTAACAATAGGTAAAACTAAGAGATAAGGGTTACAAAATCACCAAAACATGTATACATTATAAGAACCCAGTTCTTTCCTTGTGGTACATATCCTTCCATTTTATTTTTTACATAAGGTGATGGAAGAAAAAGAAACTTACACGCTATATATTTTCAAGTACACACCGTGTAAGGAGGGTAACAAGCTGTATAATCCCAGTAATCGACCATGTAATGTTATTTCTATGACTTTTATGGGCACAGTGTGTATTTTTAAGTACATGCCATATAATTTTATAAAAAAATTTAAATCCAGCGATAGCCTCGGGTTTTGTCAGATAGATAGAGGGCTCGTCTTGTTTGATGATCAGCCATTCCAAATGATTTCCTTACCCTGTATTGTGCATCTTAACTCCATTTTGATCGTTGTCGTATGCATTGGAACCCAATCGGTAAGCTCTTGATTCATATCGAGCCATTCTGTAACACTCCGAGTTTTTATAATGGAGTTATTCTTATTATTTTTATATATAAATTAGTTTAATAAAAATAATAATAATGTCATGTTAAAAATATTTATAAGGAAAACATTTACATATTTTCAAAAATTAATATAATATAAAAAATATTTTTTGAATTATAAAATTTATAATTAGAAAATACATAAATTATGATATAAATGTTAATAAATTATTTTATTATAAAGGATTAGTTTTTGGAATATAAATTTATTTTAATTTTAAACAGTAAGTGGAAATTCTTTTAATATTATAAATTAAAATATTATTAATTTAAATTATTGATTATAATAATATTAATCAATAGAATTTATTTTATAAAAATTCAATAAAACTATTGTAAAGGATAATAAAAATGAATTGACAGATTTAGTGGAGTTGGGTAGGGTGAGCGTAGAGAACAAGACTAAGACCCCATTCTTCATATTCAGGAGTGGACGCCGACGCAGGTATGAGTGGTGTTAACAGATTAGGTTTCATCAAGCTAAGTCGAGTCATGAGCTGGATCCGAGATGGTCAGTTTCAGATGAAAGATTGAACCCCTAGATAAACCTTGAATCGAGTATGATGCCTTCGCGAGCTAAATAGAGGTCTCTATTGAACATCTGTAGCTGGATTTGTGTCGCATGTAGTTTCTGAACGAGTTTTGGGGTTGGGATTTGGATATCTGCTTTACGACATCCAGATCTTCAAGTAAGAATGTCATTATTTATTTTTTTATCCGAAATATCACTATTCATTTTGAGATGTTGATTCACCATATTTCTGAATGTTTATTCAATTTAATTTTATATTGCATCAATGGACTATTAGTGGTAATTTTATAGTGTTATGTGTTATATGTTTAATGAAGATAAAAAAAATCAATGATTCATATTAATTTTGTATCATTTAGTTGTTGTTTCTTGAAGAATTCCCCTAATCGGATCTGATCTGATCAAAATATATATTATATAAATTTTAAATCCATGTTAATGTTTAACAAACTAAATTTAATTTCTCATTTCATCTAGTAATTCTATAAACATTGAACAAATATAAAATATAGGTGAGTCCCTTTATATTTTCATTCACTGGAAACATCCTTTTTCATTTATTCTCAAACTTTGACGATGGATTTTTCTGATCGTTCATTTTCATTCAGAATAAAATCGAGATCTACTTTTGTGTCATCATCTCATACACATATGTTTATATAATTATAAATTTGATATCCAACCATTAAAAATGATTGTTATAATATATATTATATAGACTGTCCAAGATTCTATTTAAACAACATCCCTTCTACTCAATGAATACCTATAATGTGATTCTTGAAGTTTTATGGCCCTATTTGTGTAGTCCCCTACTTATGTGTTGCACTGCTTTGGTCAATGGTCCATTATAATTCTAATGGAGGTAAGGGAAACTTTTATCTTCCAAGATTTTTTATTGTATTCTTAAATTTAAAATCAACATGTTTTGAAGTTTCAAAACTTTGGTAAATTTGAGTAATGGATTTTATATTTATTTCATTAATTTATTTTTCTTCCCAAATTATAATTATGTAGGGTAATTTTTTATTTATTTTTTTAATTCATGTTATAATATATATTTTATAGTTTTGTGTAAGGTAAAATTATGTTGCAAGTGTTTGTTTTTTGGTTTCATGGATACAAAATCAAACTAGTTTTGATGTTTTGAATGTTTTGATACATTTTAGTATGTTTCTATTCTGAATATTTTAGACAATATATTTAATTATTCTTATAACTCAAACTTATTTCAGAAGGATCATGTTATTACATGTTAGTGGTATATATAGATATCTATATCAATGTTTTTGTTTTAATTTTATTCCGCCAATGGAGATTTATATATATCAACGTTTCATATAAAAATGAATTTATTCTGTTATTATGTGATATATATATATATATATATATACATTTATAATCTTCAAATATATAACCATTTTAAATTATGATCAACCAAATATTAAGAATGAAATTATAAATTAATAATATCATCAGATTATTGTGACATATGCATATCATGCACTTATCTTTATTATTTCCATACATCGATTATTTTTTGTGACATATCTAACATTAATGTATTCTTGTGTAAATATATTTACATGAAAATATGAACAAGTATATAATAAATTTTACATTTATCATAACTATATGTAAATGGATATTTATGGGATCATGAATGTAATTTTATGTATATGGGTGATAAATAACAGTCCATATAAATATGAAAATACAAGTATTAGGATATTTGGTTATGCTAAGTCTAACATGTGGTTTTCCATGATGTTTACTATATATATATATTTATATATAATTATATGTATATTATTTTTTATGTTTTTAAATAAAAAATCTAGTGAAAAATTTATATATATGTAAAGCAAGCTTAAAATGTGTTTAAAAAATCTAACACCTGAACATTGTAAATATGGTAAGTAATTGAGGAGTGAACCTAATCCCTCAACAAGTGGGTAGGCCCAATATAGCCATCAATGATTGAAGTTTCCACAATGGTTTTCTTTTCAAAAACTAGTGTATTGTTTTCAGAAATATCACTATACTATTTTTAAAGCAATTTGAGCATAAGTATTTTCAAAAAATATTGAAGTACTTTCAATACGTAAATATTTTTTATATTATTTTCATAGGTATTTCGGAATATATTTTTATGTTGTTATCAAAATAATTTATAAAATAATTTCGAAAAGTTATGTTCAAAGAATGATTTTTTAAATGATATTTCAATGATTTTTAAAACCCCTTACTAGGAAATTCGAATCTCACCCTTTTTTTAAAAATGATCTTTCACTGTTGTCATAGAATTTCAAATTCAGATGTCATCGCTTTTGGAGTTTCCACGTGTGGAAGAATAATAGGTGATTGTTTTATTTTTTTAAACTCTGATAAATTTAAGGTGTTGTCTAATACTCTAAAACCTAGAACAATAAAAGGTCATTATTTGTGTAAGATATTGTCTAATGTTCATTTTTATTAAAAAACATTTCAAGGAATTTTCAAATACTGAGTCTCGAAGAGTGGGCTCGGGGAATTATAATTGGTATCAAAGGAACGGTTTAGAAAACTTTGGAGATAAGATATCATTTTTTGAGTAAAATAACTACGTGACAATGTTTTCAATAGATAGTTAAGTCCCCTTTAAGATTCTTTAATTTTGAGGATGGAAATTTATAATTTTCTAAAGTCTGATAAATGAATTGCAAGGAAATAATTCATTTATGGGGTGGGGGGATAATGTAACACCCTGAGTTTTAATAAAAGAGTTATTCTTATTATTTTTATACAAACATTAGTTCAATAATAAATAAAAATAATAAAGTCATGTTAAAAATATTTATAATGAAAATATTTACATATTTTTAAACATTAATATAATATATAAACTATTTTGTCTGAATTATAAAATTTATATTGAGATAATAAATAAATTGTGATATAAATATTAATAAATTATTATATTATATAGGATTATTTTTTGGTATATAAATTTATTTTATTTTTCAACAATAAATGAAGTTATTTTAATGTAGTAAATTAAAATATTATTAATTTGAATTTTTTATTTTAAACATATTAATAAATGGATTTTATTTTATAATAATCAAATAAAACTATGGTAAATGATAAAAAAATGAATCGAGATATTTAGTGGTTTTAGGTAGGGATAGCATGGAGAAAGAGACTAAGAACTTAGTCATCATCTTGGATAGTTGAGGCCAATGTAGGTCCGAGCAGTGTTAAGGGATCTCATTTCATCAAGCCGAGTCAAGTCGCGAGCTGGATCTGAGATTCTTAGTTTCGAAAGAAAGATTTGACCCATAGATAAACCTTTAATCAAGTCTGATGCCTTTTTGGTCAATATGGAGGTCAAAATCGAATATCTATAGATAGATTTGAGTCACATGGAGTTTTAGAACTAGTTTTGGTGTTCAGATTTGGAGATCCACTTCACAACATCTAGATCATCAAGTAGGCCTATCTTTATTTGTTTTTGTTATCCAAAATATCACTATTTGTTTTGAGATTTTGATTCTTTGTATTGTGTAATTTGTATTCAATTTCAAAAATCCATTAACATATATAGACTAGTATTGGTTGTTTTCAAGTGCTATGCATGACATTTTTAATGCATATATCTATTTCTCAATGATTCTTGTCAATTTTGTATCATTTAATTGATGTTTCGTGAAGAATCCCCAAATACGATCCAATATGATATGATCTTATCAAATTATATATTATGTAATCTAGAAATTGATGTGAATGTTTAACTGCCTAAATTATAATTTTCTCTTAATTGTGTCAGTTTGTAAACATCGAACACATATAAAATATTGGCGAGCCCCTTTTGGTTTGCATTCACTAAAAACGTCCTTTTTCTATTATTTTGAAACTTTGACGATGTATATTTATGATCATTGATTTCCATTTAGAATCAAATTCTGATCTAGTTTTGTGTCTTCATCTCATATGCAGATGTTTAAAATGTTAGTAATATTCAATCCGAACATTAAAACAAGTTTCTATAAAATATATTTCATACACTATTCTAGTGTCTATTTAAATAGAATCTCTACTACTCAATGATTACCTGTAATGTGATTCATGAAGATTTCATTCTTTGTTTGAGAAGTCCCCAACTCACGTGTTTCACTGTTTTATCCAATGATCCTTTATATTTCTATTAGAGTTATGTGAAACGTATATCGTCCATGTTTGTTTATTGGAATATTTAATTTTAAATAAAAATGTTTTACTGTTTAAAAACATTGATAAATTTTAGTAAGGGATTTTTATATTTATTTTGTCAAATTATTTTTATTACCAAATTATAATTGTGTTAGGGAATTTTTATTTATTTATTTAATTCAAATTGTAGTATCTATTTTATAGATTTTCATAAGGGAAAATTATTCTTCAAGTGTTTTATTTTTGGTTTTGTGAAAACAAAATCAAACATGTTTTGATGTTTTGAAAATTTTGATAAGTTCTAGTAAGTTGGTGTTCTGAATCTTTTAGACAACCTATCTAATTTTTCTTTAATAAAAAACTATTTTAAAATGATCATGTTATTACATGAAAGTGTTATATATATATATATCAAATTTTATTTTTTAATTTGATTCTTCCAAGGGATATTTCTATGTATAGACATTTCATATAAACATGAATTTATTCTATTATTATGTAATATATATATATATATATATATACTTCTATAATTTTGAAGTATATAACTAGTTTATATTACGATTGAACAAATATTAAAAATGAAATTATAAATAAAGAGTATCATAAAATCATCGTGATATATGCATACCAAGCACTTATCTTGATTATTCCCATACATTGATGATTTTTTGTGACATATCAAACATTAATACATGCTTATGTAAATATATGTACATGAAAATATGCATAATCATATAATAAATTTTAAATTTATCGGAACTACATGAAAATGAATATTTATGGGATCATGAATGTAATTTTCTGTATATAGGTGATAAATAACATTCTATATAAATATTCAAAGACAATTATTAGGAGATTTGGTTACGCCAAGTTTAACATGTTATTTTCCATGAATTTTAATATATATAAATTTATATATAATTATATGTATATTATTGATTATGTTTTTAAATAAAAACTCAAGTTAAAAACATATATATAAGTAAATAAAGCATAAAATGTTATCAAAAAATCTAGCACTTAGATGTTGTAAATATGGTAGGGAATTGGGGAGTGAACTCAATCTCTCAACAAGTGGGAACACCCAATATAGCCTTCAAAGTTCAAATTTTCCACAATGTTTTTTTAAAATGCTTTTATAGTGTTTTCAAAAATATCATTGGACTATTTTTAATGCAACTTGAGCATAATTATTTTCAAAAAAATATTGAATTACTTTCAATATGTAAATATTTTCTATATTATTTTCAAAATTATATCAAAATATATTTTTATGTTATTATAAAATAAATTGTAGAAAGAATTTTTCAATGTTATGTTCAATTAATTATTTTATAAAAAGGTATTTCAACGATTTTGAAAACCCCTTACTGGGAATTGCAATGCTCACCCATTGTTTTAAAATTATTTTTAGGTATCCTAGAAGTTTTAATTCATATGTCATCGATTTTGGAGTTAGTGTGGGTGGAAGAGTAGTAGGAGTTTTTTTATTTTTTTTCAACTCTAATAAATTAAAGGTGTTGTTTAGTCCTCCAAAACCTAGAGCGGTAAATGGTCCTCGTTTGTGTAAGATGTTGTGTAAAGTTTATTTATATAAAAAAATTATTAAACAACATTTTCAAATACTGTGTTCGGAAGAGTGGGCTCGGGGAATTATACATTATTTTTTATTTTTTCCCTCGATCGAGTTATCTACGGTTGAGCTTTTTTTTCTCATTTTGTAGATCTACATCATTCTAGGTCAAATCAAAGCCCGACGCTGGACAAGGAGATTCGTATGAGTATGTGGTTATTGGCCTTGTGTCATTCGAGAATTATCATGATGTTTATATATACCAGAGTGTTGTGCACAAATTTTTTGGGGTGTTTCTTGATTTACAATTTTCCATTTTTGTTTCATATTGGTGTTTAGGTAATCGAATCAGTGTTTTAAAGTGCGAATTAGGTTTATTTACCTTGATTAAGGTCCAACCCATAGGTTTGTTTCCTTTGAATTGTTGTTTATGGCCATTAGGCCTAAGTTTCCTTTGAGATAAGAATTTTTTTCCTATTTTAGTTGTTTAAGAAAATGAATTGAATTATAATGGGATTTAATTTGGGTTAAATTTTAATTAAGTGGATTAAAGGACTAGTATTAGTATTTTTCTCCTTTTCCCCTTGTTTTTCCTAGGCATGTGTAAGTGTGATAGGAATTTTTTTCCCCAACTCTAAACCTAGCCATGTGAGTTAGGTTATGATACGACATTGTAATGGATTATATTACATAATAGGCTTGTTTTGTAAATTGTTCCCAAGTGAGTGATTTATGATTTAAGCCATGTGATAGGTTAATTCACATGTGCTTTGTTTTATATGATATTTTCCCATGTGATTTAATATGTTAAATCCATGAAATATTTTAATTTAGATGTTTCTACTCATATGAAATGATTAATAATGACTAATTAGAATTAGGCGAGCCACCATCTTAGTTAAAAGATAAGGTTGCACTCATGTGACTGATTGCACCTTATATAACTTAGGATAACCATTATCTTGGATAAAATACAATGGTTGGCCTCAAGGGGTTAATTATATAAAGGAAATGAGTAGGCTATGGATAGGGTCTTCGGGCTCATTGAGGCTTACTTAAAATGAAAAGAGAACCTAGGATCCATTGAGGGATACCTAGGATGAGATCTATTGGAAAATGATTAAATGATTATTATGTCACGGTTTGATGGTTACTTTAATACAGGGGGTATTCAGGCCTAGGGAAGACCTCGAGACATTGATATAATCTAATGGAATTGAATAATGAAATGGAATGGGTAATGATGAGTCTTCCATGAAAAATCACATGCTTGGATTCGGTCTTCAATTGTACTTGGTTACATTTTCTTCTAAGAAATATTTTGTACTTACTTTTGACTGCCTTCTGGTTTACTTTTTTCACTATTGTACACTCAATATTATATATACTCACTAATAGACTGGCAGAAATCATTGGTTGTAACCTATTGGGATTTACTGTGGAACCCTATTTGGGTCATTCTTTTGGGCCCAAACAGATTATATGATTGCATGTGTTGGTAAGGGAAACCCCATTCTGTGGGTACTTGATTTGCTGTTAGGATATGAGAGAATGGGACCAATTTGATACATGCGATGCTTCTGAGTATCTTTTTTTTGCTTTTATACTTTTGATACTGATGTTTTGTATTAATATTGTGTAACCTGTTTCGGTTGTCTTCCTATAACATGTAACATGCAACATCATATTTGTAAGATATGACATCTTGTTATTTGTATTATCAGCTTTCCATTGATTACTTCTTTTGTATGGAATTACTGCATCTTCTATTGAATTTTTATTATTTCAATTATGTTACACTCTTCTAATGAGGGCATAGTTTCCACACTATCACACATAGGCCCACACTACTAGTCGAAAACCTATGTTTATTGGGGAAATGATCTTGAGGCCACGAGGCCAACCAGGTATGAGGCACCTTAAAGTGGCATCCAGATCTAAGAAATTAAAAAGTGGTATCAAAGGATTTTCTTTTCTAGTTTTCCTATGTTTTTATGGACATTATTCAGGATAGAAAAGAAATAGAGTTTCGTAATAAACTATGCTCTGTAGTAGCTAACTCGCGTATAGGGGAAATCAAAATTTTCTCAAAATGAATTGTGATTTTAGTATTTTTGTTGTTGTTACAATTGATTTAATTTCACTTTTGGGTGTCACGCTTGTTTTATTTTATTATTATTTATATTATTTCAGTTCTATTTTTTTGCAACCTGATGATATGAGGGTATTCAATCTCATGCATCATATAGGAACTTGTTAAAAATATCACATGCGATGTATTCTTTCCATGCCATTTTGGAGCATTACTCATTGCGTGTTGTTGTGATAGATTTTGTGCTTGAGATGCATGATATTTTTATTGGTACAATGAAATATTACATGCTATTGTGATAGGTGAGTCAGTACATGTTATGGTTGAATTGGATGGATTCCAATCATTAGTCCCTAAGAAGTATGGGCCCTCTTAGATTGGAATTTAGTGGATCATGTTTCATCCATGGGTATTATATTGTGTTTCTAAGCTCTATATGTGGATTAAAATCATTGATTCTAAGGGATTATGGACACTAGGTATTCGGAATTTGGAACACTATTGGATTATTTTTCAAAAACAGGGGTTCTGTGAATGTTTCTGAGGCTTACATTTGGGAAACCCAGACAACACGGCGTGTGATGCTATGAACACATCCCATGTGTTCTTCTTTTGGGGAAGAGATAATTTTTCTTAAGTACACATAATGTACTTGGAGTACAGGCCATTTGAAAATTGATCATGTGTCCATCCATGTGAGAGAGACATGAGTTGTTGGGTTTTTGTTAGTGTATGCCTTGTACAGTAGATACACACCGTGTGCTTTACGTAGGTGGACCTCATGTTACTCTGGCCATGTGGAAGTACATGTCCAGGAGTAAGAACACAAGTACATGCCACGTGTTGGGATGACATGATGTGTACTATGGATTTTTACATTCCAAGGCCGGCGGGAGTACATGCCGATGTAAGAGCTTGAGAGTACATGTCGTGTGTGATTTCTACATGTTGTTTACTTATTTTCTAGTTCCCTTATAGGGTATTTTCCTATTTTTCCCCCATTAAATGTTTTGGACCCACTAATAGTCATTTATGAGTATTTTTTCTCATAGATAAAAAATGTGAATCTTTTGGAGTGTTCTGAGGACTCCTAATGGGTGTTTTGGGGATTCAATTTAAATGAATAGGTTCTTCCTCCAGTTACCATTTTCAGTCATCACCCGAGAGTGATACTTAGCGTGAATAATCAGTTAGGTGTTTGGAATAACCTAGTTGGAACCTGTGATCTGAAATGAGATGTGAACTATCTCTCTTCATTTAGGATTTGAGGACATCTCCCTTGCGAGATGTGTCCTAGCCTGTGAGGTCCTGATATGAGTTGATATCGAGGATTCCATGTAGGATTATTCTACATATGTTTCATCTTATAGATTCACATGTAGTATCCATCTATCTTCTATCTAGTTACCAAGTATCCCCTGAGATATTCCTTGCTTACATGATGTTCTAGGGAGTCCCTTGTAGGATCTCTCCTCTGTTTACCATTTTCAAGGATCCAGGTTGTAGGATGCCACTATTATTTATCTTTTGAGGATATCATATAGGATCTCACCCTTGACTTTTTAGATAAGGATCCCATATAGGATGCCTTCACTCATTTTACTCAGAGGATCCTGAGTAGGATGCCTATCAGTGTTATGATGCGTATGCTTCGTAAGAACTAGCATGTGGTATAGATTTCCAATGGTGGTACCGCCCAAGTGATATTGTCCCTAGTAGGAAGTTTGAGTTTTTAAAGAGTAAAACCATGATTGGATGGGTGATTGTTGTATCTTGACCCCTGCTATGGGAATGATCATTAGGGAATGCTCGATTCAGTAGGATAGCCATGCCTCAAGCATGGTCAACTACTTAGGAGGTCGTGTGAACATCTCTTTCCATAAGTGATGGTTGACTTGGTATGTTGTCATCCTTGTAAATGGTTTTTTCTCTTTTGATATAGTTATTTTTTGAGCCATATGGTACTATGATGCATATGTTGGAAAACCTATGAATACTAACCAGAATGTGCTCTATGTTATTGTAAACTCAGGTTACTATATGTTGACATACATGGTGCCCGTCGAGTGTTAAATGCTAAAAAATGAGCCTTCAAGCTTGGTTAAATTGTTGAACAATGATATGTTGTGTCTGTTCTTGATTATCTATGGAGTAGAGTGACTAGAACGTTTTGTAAATAAGTTCTTCCCACTACTCAGGAGGAATTTTTGTGACATTAGTGTTTTGACATGTCGGTCAGTTTCATATTTTCATTCATTCCTTGTGATATGATGTGGTGATCTTAGCTGGTGGAACGACACTCATGCATTTAAGTTTGTTCTGAACATGCACATTTGAGAGTGTGTGTTCTTTCTTCATGAAGTTTAGGACACTCCTGGGTAGTGAGTGTCACGTCTGTTTTATTTAAATGTGTCCTTCTAGGTATAAGTATCACAATAAAGTACCATTTAAAAATGTTTCTTCTACTTGAATGCCTTTGAGGATTACAAGCCTTATTTCACGTTGATGCTTTCTTAACAGCATGATAGTTGATGCAGTTGACTATGTATGAAACCCTTATAAGTAATTGATTATCATGGATGGACCTCGTTGGTCAAACATAAGCTATCATAGAAATTCCTTATTATAAAGGCATTGTGGTCGATTGAATGATGATGTGTCGGAAGGAGAATACAAGTTTATTTTTAGAGGATAGATAGTAGTGGTTTAGCTGTCCTTTTTATGGTAATCCTTGAAATCGTCATAGTGTTCTCTTCCATAAAAGATAAGCATATCTGTTATATCGACGTCGTCCTGGATGCACTAAGAGAGCATCTGTTATGTGTTGTGCTATAGTTAAAATCCATTGGGCTAGTTTGTGATATCTTTCTGTGTTGTGCACTGGATGCGTAGTTTTAAATGAGTCTTGGTTAGTCCTGAGTAATATGTGAGTTCCCATGTAAGAACGCGTTGGAAGAACTCAGGGATGCCTATCATTTTCTTCGACATGCCCGCTAGGCGGGTGCCGCTCTGGGTTTAGTAAGTGTTCTTATGTGGAGTTTCGGACTTGTACCAAAGTCTCACTTATAATGGGTAGTATGGACCACCTTTTTGGGTTCATTAGACTCTGGGTTGGTGAATATGAGGTCATCTAAAACTTATTTTTGGTCTCAAATGTGATGCTTAAAAATAGGTAATGATTCTTTAGGGATGGATATGGAATTACTCTTTTATTAATGCTTTGGCATGGCCTTTTAATTGATTAAGGGATGTATTTACAAAGGAGTGTCACTGAGAGAATAATATGAGCTTCAGTGAGCGGGATCATTTTGGGAGTATAGTTCTTTGGGAGAAAGCATTAAGTTATGTTATAATATGATAGCCTCTTATGTCTGGATTTTCTAAGATAAGTCACCCAGTGATGGTTTATTTTTTATCCTTCTTGTTCCTCGTGTATGGTTCTAGTGAACCAGTTCGAATACTCCACCAGTATAAGGTGGGTATGATTTGGAAGTCCTCAATGTACTTCGATGGAAGATTGTATGACCGTTTTTGATGAGGTTGATTGGGGTTTGACTATTCTTTGATATGAGGTTGTTGTTATGACATTTTTTGTGTTTAGGTTTACCCAGTTAAAGGAAAATATTGCCGGTAGCATCACTTGAATGCTCAGGGGAGTGATTTGTAGATTTATCCAATGGTGGAGGTGGCATGGTAGTGATGTCGTGTGATTTGTTATTGAAAAGCCCGTGAAGGTTTCACTCTTCCAACTGATCAAGGAAACCATTAGTGTTGATGGGAATGGGAGGTTGTACGTCTGGTACATTGTATGAATTCACTTGGTCCCACACTCTATCATTTCAGATTGGGACTCCTGGTTTACTTCTCATTTTTTTCCAGGGCCATAGAAGGCATTGTGTAGACAGGTGCCTCTGAGCACATCTTACCACCCCCAGATAGATGGTTATTCAGGTGCTGGAGGACATGCTTCAGGAATACATCCTGGTTTTCAAGGGTTCTTGGGAGACACACATACCCCTTGTTGAGTTCGCCTATAAAAATAACTTCCATGATACTTTTTAGACAGTTCTATATGAGGATTTGTATAGTATAGCATTCCAATCACCCATGTGTTGGATGAAGGTAGAAGAGACAACTACGCTTGGACCTTGTCTTGTCTAGGAGACCATAGAGCAGGTTTAGGTGATTCAAAAGTATATGGCTACTACGCAATATCGTCAGAAATCTTATGTCGATCACCATAGACGACCTCTAGTGTTAGAGTTCGGGGATCGAGTTTTCTTGCATGTTGCACCGAGGATAAGACACAAGAGGATCAAGAGATAGGGTAAGATTTTGTCGAGATATGTTGGGTAGTTCGATATTCTGGAGAGAGTCGGGCTAGTTTTCTATGGGTTAATATTACCTCAGAGGTACTGGTCTATGCATAACGTCTTCTACACTTCTCAGTTGTGATGTTACTTTTCAGACCCGTCTCACACTTTTTAACCTAAGGAGGTTGAGTTCCATGTAGATGAATCCATTGAGGAGAATCCTTTTCATATAGTGGATCATAGCACAAAGGTTCATCATGGTCAATCTCTTACATTGGTAAAGGTGTTATGTCCGTAGAACTGAGTTCAGGATGAGACCTAGGTGAGGTAGATCGATGTACGATCACAATGATTGGATTTGTTCTTAGATATTTCTTCACTGCCCATGGAATGTAAATTTCATTGATGAATTACATTAAGGTGGGAATTTGGTAAGAACCCAGTACTTTCCTTGAGGTATGAATCCTTCCGTTCCAATTTTTACATAAAGAGATTGAGGAAAAATAAACATACACACCATGTATTTTAAATTACACACTGTGTATAGAGGGTTACATGTCGTATGATCACAGTACATGACCATGTAATGGTCTTTTCAGGACTTGTAAGGAAACAACATATATTTTCAAGTAAACACCACTTACTATTCTAAAATTTTTTAATTCTGGAAGCAGCCTCGTGTTTCTTGAGACAGACATAGGGCCCATCCCATTCGATGAACAACCATGCCGAGAGATCATTTTGCCTCATGATTATCCATCTGAACTCCGTTTTGATCACCATCAGATGCTTTGAAACCCAATTCTTATGTTATTGATTCCTCTTGATCTGTTCTTTATGATTTCTTATATCAATATAGTTAGTTGGGGTTGATTATTTATGCTCGTTTAGTATATCTACTCCATTCTAGGTCGAATCAAAGCTTGATGCTTGACGAGGAGAGGTGTATGAGTAGGAGGTAGGTGTTCTTGTTCCATTTGTGAATTTTCATGATGTTTATATATGACAGAGATAAATGCATGCATTTTTAGGGTGTTTATTGATTTATAATTTACCTATGTTGTTTCCTATTGGTGTTTAGTTAATAAAATAAGTGTTTTAAAATATGAATTGGGGTTTTTAACTTGATTAAGGGCCAGCCCAGGGGTGTGTTTCCCTTGAATTTCCCTTTATGTCCATTTGGACTTGGTTTCCTATGAGGAAAGACTTGTTTTTCTCTATATAGGTTGTTAAAAAAATAATTTAATTATAATGGGATTAGATTTTGGTTAAATTACATTTGGATGGATTAAGGGCTTTGGATTAGTGTTTTCCCCTTTTCCCCATGTTATGCCTTTCCCTGTTTAAGCATGCTTGGAATGTTTTTCTCCAACTGTAAACCTTCCCATGTGAGTTAGGTTATGATAAGGCCTTTTAATTATTTAGATTACATAATAGTCATGGTATGTAACTTTTTCCCATGTGAGTGATTTATGATTTATGCCATGTGATAGTTTAATTCACAGGTGTTTCTTTTTCTATGATATGAGCCCATGTGAGATAATATGTTAAATCCATTTAATAGTTCAATTTACATGTGTATTCTTGAATGAAATGATTAAGAAGGGGTAATTAGCAATGGGCGATACACAGTCTCAGTTACAAGACATGGTCAGGCTCATGTGATTAATTCCACCTTATATACCTTGGGTGAAGTATTATCTCGGATAAAAGACAATGGACAAGCTCAAGAGATTAATTATGTAAATTCCATGAGTGAGACATGGATAGGGTGTTCAAGCTCATTGAGGCTTACATAAAATGTCAATCTAACCTAGGATCCATTGTGGGATACCCATGTCGGGCTCTATTGGGAAATTATTAAATTATTATTATGTCACGAGTTGATGGTTACTTTAATACGGGGGGTCGTCGGTCCTAGGTCGGACCCCAAGGAATTGATATAATCTAACGAAATTGAATAATGAAATGGAATGACTAATGATGAGTCTTCCAAGACAAAGCACAATCATGGATTCAATCTTCAGTTTTAGTTGGTTACATTGTATTCTGAGACATCAATGGTGCTTACGTTTGAGTATCTTCTGTTTTACTGTTTTCACTATTGTACAATACATTTTATATATACTCACCGACAGAATGGCACCGACCTTGGGTGTTTCCTAAAATGATTTACTCTCACAACCAGTTTGGGACATGCTTTTGGTCCCAAACAGATTATATGATTGCAGGTGATGGTTAGGGAAATTTCCCTTCTACTGGTACTTGATTTTCTATTAGGAGAGGAGACCATGGGACCAAGCTGAGACTTGTGATGATTCTGAGTCTCTTTGTTCCTTTTGTACTTTTGTTACTGATGTTTTTTATTGCTACAGTGTAACATGTTTTAACTGTTTTCCTAAAACATGTAACATGCAACATCATATTTGTATGCTATGACATTGGGTTATTTATATTTTCACTCTTCTACTAATTACTTCTGTTTTATGGTATTACTACTTTTGATATTAAATTATTATAGTTTCCTCAATGTTACACTCTTCCAGTGAGGGAATAGTTTCCCCACTATCACTCCTAGGCCCTCTATGGTAGTTGGAATCCTCTGTCATTTGGGGAAATGCACTTGAGGCCTTGTGGCCAACCATGTATGAGGCACCTTAAAGTGGAATCCGGATCCAGAATGTTATATAAATGTTCTCAAATGAGAGATATATAGCTCATACTAATCCAATATTATATATATAAATTTATTTCAACTTAAATATTAGAAATAATTTATATTAATTTAATACTTTATGTAATTCCAATAGATCCCCTCCCCTCAGTTATAAAATAGAACCTCTTTTTCTCCGTTATTACCAAATTTTGCACCTATTTAATTGAAAAAACCTATACCAAATACCATATTATTTTTTTTACCTACATTTTATATATTATTTTCTTTATAAAACAACATCATTTCATATTCTAATGTGAATACCACATATGGTTTCTCAATAAAGAGGTGGAACTCATAACCAGGTACATTAAATTTTATTTCTTATTCTGTTGCCTCTAAATATATGTAATCCATTATAAAATAATTAATTATTTGTCTTCAATAAACATAATTGTTATTGTTTTTATTGAACAACTATTATCAACCTCCTATCTACTATATGGGTAATAAAAACATCACTTTTGTGTATACGTGGGAAACCACCTCTATGAAGTGATACATTCCATTTTACATAAACGCATAAAATTTGTTATTATAATGATGGATTTAATAAATTTATATGATGTTTTTGATATTATTATAGTTATTATTATTTGAAATATTTTTTCCCTTCCATCCATCAAAAAATGGAAACATAACTAATGTGTAAGAAAGGCCATCTGTCTCTACAAGGTCATGTTATTCATTTTTCATAAATGATTTATATTAATCATTATAAAAGTTTTTATAGTGTTTAAATATGAAAATAAGTATATTATTAAAATTCTTAATATCATTTAACTGATATCAACGTTCTAGGACCATGACATCTAAACTCAAACATCCATGAAAAGAAAAGTAATTATCACCTAGAATAGAGATTTAAAAAAAGGATTGTAATTAAATGTGTTATGATATGTTATAATAAAATCATTTATTACATGATGTGTAGGATTATAGTTTTCAAATATATTTAAAATAAATATATATATTATATAATATATTCAAATTTATATGAATCAAGATGATAACTAAGGTAAAGGTATCCTATCTCACATTTATTTTTGTAAGAGATATGTAATATTAACCAAATATTTTTTAATTTGGTGTATATATTGAAAATGAATTTGATATATAATTTATTTGATTGAAATTTTTAGGGTTTAAAAAACCATATATGTTTCTATATTTCAGGATGAATTTTTAGATTACCAATAATGGTTTTATCTTCTAATTTCATTAATTTTCAGGATTGTCTATGTTATATTTTTATATAAGGAAATATTATATATCAAATCAGTTGAAACATTTATATTTTCCTCTCTTATGGTTATTCCAATAACATTCATGTTTTAGTACATTTATTCTCTCTTTGTTAGTTAAACTGATTGAGATAATATTTTTAAATAAAAGAATAATCTTTTTCCACTTTGATTGAAGAACATTTTCTTCCATGTCTATTTTCCTAAAAAGTCATTTATAAGAGTTATTACATTTAAATTTAATTTATAAAAAATTTCAATATCACTAAATTTTATTTTATTTAAAATATTTTAAAAAATATTATTTCATTATGTTTTCTAAAAAAATCTTTATTGAATTCTAACAAAAATTTGAAATGAATGTTTTATGTTAACATATACAGAATGAATATATTTTACCTATATAATTAATGTTAATTTAATAGAAGAATAATTTATAACCTTAAAATATTATATTATAATAAAAGTATTTTCTCAATATTTATTGAATTTTATGATAAAATCCTATCAAAGTAAAAAAGATATGTCTTCTTATTTTCAAGATAATGTTTAGATGTTATTTAAAAGGTATTTTCCATCCTGTCATCATCCTTTAAATATTTGTTTTGATTCACCGTGGTTACAATGAACATGAATTATTCATATGTTTTATTATGATGATGATTCAATTATACAAAATTCTATTCCACATGTTAATTGAATAATGATAATATTGTTATGGAACCCATTTCTTTTATATGGTTTATGATGTGTGAAAATGTGGAATAGGTTATGATCATATGTCACACATATGCATGATTTTCATTATATGACTAGTGGGTCTATTATATACCTCTAATGTATTGGGTAAATCATTATATCTCATGTGAATATTATGTGAAACATGTTTATGTGATCGGTCCACTATGGGAAATATGTAGGGATTCATAATCAACTAGGATATGGAAAATAGGCGGTGATACTAGATCTACTATCTTATAGAAAATGGGTATTGATTAATAATGTATATTGATATTTGGGTATTGTTAGTTAACCATTAAATATGAAATGTTTTCACATCCTTTAATTGTTTCATTCTCTTATGAAATTTATGATGCCTATGATTCAAACTTATAGATAATTATTGGTTTGTTATGATTCTTTGATCATGTGACATGCTATTTTTGTTACTTGACACATTATTTATATATATAAATTGTTGGGAATTATTTTCTATTGATAATAACATGTTTTCTAACACTTATTCTCATTATATACTAACATGTGTTCATTGATTACCAGTTCCAATGTGTATAATTATTCAGAATATGAGCTCAACTCTTCAAAGGTTTTAATTTTTTCCCTTGGTTATAAAAAGGGTAACATGTATGATTCTATATGTTTACCTTATATAAAGAAATATATTTGAGATGATAAGGATGGTTCATAGATTAAATGTTAATATATATAGTCTCAAAAAAAACTAAACTATTACGGCTATTGGTCATTATTAACTAAAAGATATATTGAATATGAATCAAAAATATTTAATATCATTGCATATTATTCTTGTGTTGTTATAATTATACTCACAATTAAATTGTAATAATGTTGAAATGCTGATACATATACATAATATAAGAGAGATATTTACTTCCCCAGTTTATTGAGTGTACTAAGGAAGTCGTACTAGAAGCTTAAAGGTGGTGGAAGCTATCAAGGGTGGTGAGGGTGAGATTTCTGATCCATGGGGAGGATTGTAAGATCCTAAACCTTTTATGGGAATGTATCATGATCATATAATGTACTTTTTTACCCTTTTTATCATAACCTGGTTGGGTTTTACATTAGAGATGTTTTTCATGAAATTATAGAATTTTGGAGGAAAAAGTGGTTGTACATGGTTGGCATGTTGTTTGGACAAATCATGTGGCCTCCCTCCCAAACCATGAGGACAAAAAAAGTGGATTTTCATGCTTGGTGCATGCTGTTTCAAAAAATTCACTACATAGTAGACACCATGGGACCTTTAGGGTGATGTACATGATTAAGGTACAAAATGGGGGAAAATATGTGCCCCATCTATTTTTGAGGCTTTTATAAGGACATCCACATACGAGTTAGTGTGTTATGGAGTCCCGGATACCACATGTTCCCACTTTCCAATAGTGGGAGGCTTTCATCACATTCAATGGAAATGTTTTCCCCTTAATCAAAATGGGATTATGTGATGTTAGTTTCTTCTTCCATAGATTCTTCCATGGAACTCATTGTCTAGACTAGATATCCCTCATAGAGTTAGGTCATGTTTGTGGAACTCATTCCCAGTGAAATATATTTTTGGATGTAGGTTAATTACACTGCTTCAATCTGGATATTCCAGTTGGTCTTCATAGGTTAGTAAACTTTGGTCAGGAGAGTAGTCACGTTAGGTATCACTGGCTTGTATGGACACTGAAAACATTGGTCACATGTATTCTTCCTCATAGGAGGGAATCTCATGGAAGCTTATTAGGTGTAGAATAAAATTCATCTTGTGTCAATTATTATGTATCAATTATTAGACTCATAAAACTTATGAGGCATTCACCTCATCCATCCCATGTTTTGTAAGAGGTAGCAGATTTCGTCGGTATATATCATTCAAGGGTTTCACCTTAGGCCTCCCACGTTTTTATGATATAACTGATATCATGCGTTCATATCTTCCATGAATATCAATATTGGAATCCCATTTTTTTCATGAGGTATGTATTTCAGATGAGTTCATGCTTTTATCAACTTGTGTAGATGGATTAGAATTTCCCATTGATATAGATTTGGGATATGTGAAGAAGAACACCCCTTGAGGATAATTTAGGATGGATGGATCAGAATTACCCATAAGATAGACCTGAAAGATGTGAAATAGAATGCCCCTTAAAGTAAATTTATGATGGATGGATCCAAATTCCACTTGATATAGACATGGGAGATCTAAACCCAAACAGTCGTTGAGGAAAAAATGGGATGGGTGGATCAAAATTCTCCTTAATACAAATCCCAGAGAAGTGAGCTAGAATTCCCCTTGAGAAAAATAATGGATGGATGGATCAAAATCACCTTGGATATAGACCTATGATATGTGATCGAGGATTCCCCTTGAGGAAAATCTAGGATGGATGGATGAAAACTCACTGTCATATCGACCAGGGAGATTTATATCAAAATTATGCATGAGGATAATCTGGGATTAATGGATCATAACACCTCTTGAGATGGACATAGGGGATGTGAACCGTAACCCCCCTTAATGAAAATCAAGGATGGATGGATTAGAATTCCCTATGGTAAGGACCTAGGATATGTGATCTAGAATTCCCCTTTGGGAAAATATGTGTGGATGGATCAGAATGCCCCTTGATATAGACTCAAGATCATTGAACTATAATGAACCTTGAAAAAAATCTAGGATAGATGGATTAAAAACCTCATTAAGATAGTCCTAGGAGGTGTGAACCAGAATTCCCCTTGAGAAAAATCAATAATGGATGGATCAAAACACCCACAAAGATAGACCAAGGAGATGTGAACTAGAAATCACCATGAGGAAAATTTTGGATAGGTGGATCATAACACCCCTTGAGATGGACCCGGAGGATTTTTTCATAGGAGGGAGCACCTACAATTAACATTGATTATGATTTATCCTCATAGAGGTATCCTACATACACTATTTATAAGGTTGGTATCAAAACCAATGTTTTTTCACGTCGCAGTTTACGGTCATTTGATAGGACCAGTCAATCTATTTTAACATTGTACGGTAAGAATGATCGCATCCCAAAGGAATCATTGATGAGGGATAGTGTGGGGATTACACATTAAAGTATCTATATCACAATATAATTTCTCTAGGATTGAATGGTATAGGGATTAAGCATTGATCATCTCGAGGGACCTGGAGGAGATTGGTCTTCCAGGTGAGGGGTATGATCTTACAAGGTATGAGATTCAGTTAAAATAATGATGAATGTGGATGTTGGGTTTATAAGTCAGGGAGGATTCCTACATATCCCAGTTAGTTGGGATTCAAATCCCACTTATTTGGGAATGGTTTGGGATTATGCATGGAAGATTCCCATTGAATGGGGGGTTGAGATTACATCTATAGGGAAGGACCATGGAGCATGTGTTTGGGGATTATGCATGAAATCTTCCTATAGGGAGAGTTTGGTTAGGAATTATGCATAGGAGAGGACCAGTGAGAGAGAATATGGTTGGAGATTATGTGTAAAATTGGTCCATATGTTGGATACATGGGCTAATACATATTAGGATGCCCATTGTGGTGATTGTATGGATTTCATGATCGCTATTATCCTCTAATCCCACATGATTCATGCTTTGTGTGTGAAGTAGGAGGAAGTGGTAGACCTGAAACTTATTTCATGAATGGTGTTTTGATGAGGTAAGGTGTGTAGATTACATGTTGATGTTACTTGAAGAGTATTTCATTAAATGTGAGGAGGATATCATTCCCTGTGAGGGTAGGCAGTGTGGAGACAATCTCATTCCACTCATACACAAATCATCCTATTCTTATTGAAAATGGAAAGGCCATTGTTTAAATTCATGTGATGACAGTGTTTGTACATGGATGTTTTACATCATCTAGCTCAGACATGGGGGACCCACTCCTTTCCCCTTCAGCTTACATGAGCGCAAATCATGTGCCTCTTAGAGGACCATGGTTTTGGAAATTCTAGGGTTTAACGATGGGGATCAGTAGTCTATCACAAGGTTGATGTTTGTGTGCCTATATTGAGAAGAAACATAAGCTAGTGTGCCTATGATAAGAATAAAAGGTACGTGATAGTATCTAGTATGGGTTGAAGTTTATTGGTTCACTAGAATGGGTGGGATGGTGATATAGGGACACTTGGTGTTTCTAAACTGTTCATGGGTAGGTGTGGGTTCTCTGGGAACTCATCCTTCATAAAGAAGGGTTAACAGAATGGATGATGCATGAAGAGGACCAAGATAGAGGGTTCTCAAATTTTATTTCTTCGTAGCCAGTTTCTTCACGATGCTCAGGTGCTTCATGGAGGTCATAGGCTTTGTGAAGTAGTAGTCTTTTCTACATAGGATGACCCTACGACAGGATGGAGTCATATCTTAGAAAAATAGTGATCCATGATAAATAAATGATTCATGAGGACTCATATTACACATTGGTAATTCATCATCATAGAAGGGTGTAGGATGTAGCAAAATGTGTCTCCGCCTATGGTGGATGATTTTAAGAACACAATGAAGGGGTATTCATGAATCCTAGTTACCTCGGATGATGTATTTTATTGTTCCGGTTAATGATGCACATAAGGTTCATGAAATGGTACCAATTAGGAAGCTTAAAGGTCAGGGTAACTCTCCTCAAAATATGGGAATGAGGGGGTATTAATAGTCAAGGGTATTGAAAATATTAAAAGTAGTTCATGAATAATTTTTCCACTTTACAAATGGGAACATATCTTTCATACTCGTGAATAAACACTATCAATGGTTCAAACAATCCTAAAAAGTCATTGGACTCACAGATGAACATAGTAGAGGATACACTAGTTTGTGAAGGGCCATCAGAATCACTGAGGAACACGATCAAGGATTCACATGTTCGTGAAGGGTACTCCTTGTTCGGGGATCATTGTGAGCCTAAACGACTCAAAAAGAGGTAAAGATTCACAAGAAGACCCTTAAGAAAGTTTTTGGCCCATCATGGATTTTATTTAGTCCAAATATATCATATATTTATTTCATTGGAATGTATTTAAAAACCAAAAAAAAATCCATAACTGAGCATATGAGCCGATGGGAAAAGGATGGTCACATTCTGAGACAAAATCCCAAAAAACTGGCAATCCACTCACATTCGCTGAAATAATCTATGATGAATACATGTAATGATTATATGTGATGATCACTAGTGAAAATTCCATCACAATTACTAGGGAAATTGTATGACTATACATAGTGTGTTGGGGGCCTCAATTACACTAATCCTTCGTTTAAAAAAAATTCTCTATTTCCATGAATCTCTTCACCTCTGTGAACTTTCTCCATGATTGATACATTATAATACTGTACCTCTAGACCTTTTCCCTAGGAATTCTACTTACTAAACTAGAAATTATGAATTTTGTGTTCATGAATCGATCCCTACGACCCATTATTTCAGAAACTGGGATCCTCAAATAGGATTTGTTAGAAACATTCATGAACGAGAGTTAGTAAACATATAAGTCTTGAATCCAATGGATTCTCAGGAAGTCAATGAAGATTCCATATAGAGTAAAGTAATGGGTGATGAAAATATTATTGGTTACTATGTCCAAAGTTCCTTAGACCACAAATCATATCTTGTATTGTTGTTAGAAGCTCAAAAGAAATATCCTTTGTTAATGAAGTTGCATCTTTACAGATTCATCTTGAGAGATGATTTCCTCATTACGGAATTGAAAAGGGATGAGATAGATTACTTTTTCATATGTATAGCTAGGTAGTAACAATAGATGTGAGATTATGAATTCTAGATCTTGATGGACTACATTCCACTTAAAGTTGACACTATATACAACCATATCAACATCATCGATGGGGGTAAGCTGGAAGACATGAATCCCCACTTCATTATCATACAATCATCAAGGTGTGTTTGGGTGATAAACAGAAGGGATGGAATGATATATGGGATTTACACCTATGTAGAAACATGAGATATGAGTGGTCCTAGGCCTACGATTCATGCACATCATGCCAATATTTTGAGTTAGAGCTGATGTAGGAAGGTATTTATGAATTAGCATGGGCTATGAAATTCCATGTTTATCAAACATAAGAGATCATGCTTGATCTACTTAGAAAATGGACCCTGGGGAACAATACAATACATTTTCATAATGGGGAGGTCTGTTTCAGCCTTCGGGATATTCATGAAAGCAATAATATCATGATCCTGTGGGTGTTGTATGATGAATGTCTCCCCTCGTAGAATGTTTATGAGACCAAGAGAAGAAGTCAGCCTTAGAAAAGGCAATACTGGACCTACTACAGAGAACCCATGAAGAAAATTTGGAGATGAGGAAAGTTCCCATTTAGTAGTGGATCCGATATTTATTGAATGAACTAGTGATAGAACGAGATGAAAGAGAGGATCCAGGTTTTAAATTTTTGACGTGGCCTTACTAATTTTTAGAGAGATACCAAAGGGTCATGGAGGTATCCTACTGGTGTATTTCAAAAGTGATCCAATGGTAGCTATGGGAATATAGGAAAAACTAATGATCACCCCATATTTAGGCTAGAGGGGTTCATCATAGTGCTCATTTTTATTTGGATTATCCTAGTGATGGATGCACACATGGGGGTGTGACCATACACGTTCATAATGAAGATAATAATTGTGATGGGTAGGCATGTAAACCATTTTTCCTTTTATTGGAGAATTTATACAAGGTACATAAGAAAATAATTGAAGGGAAGACACCGATGTTTGTGTTTATTTCTTTTAACATTTTTTATAGTTGGTTGGCCTCACACATGGGGGGTTATGAGTACCTATACCACACATCCTCTCCCACAAAAAAATCTGGACAACAATTATGAATATCATGGGAAGTTTTCCAATCATGTTGGATCTGGTGGAATTGCTGGAGAAGGTCATATTGGTGGTACACATCATATTTCATTAGCTATCTATTTTTAAGGGTGTAGTGACAGATGATGGATTAGGGACTAAGGAAATGAGATCATACTTCTTGACCTTTCAAGGTGAGTTATTGGTAAAAATATTTGACAATGAGCTGGTTTATGAGACGTATAATAAAATCCAGTTTCAGAGAGATTTTAGATGTCTATATAGAATTACCATGAGGGTGTACTCAAAGTTATGTCATGAATTTCACTGTTTTTTGATGATTTAACTATGACGCATGTTGAGGAACAAAGATGGAAAGATATGAAATGTGTTGTTGCTACCCACTACAACGTATGGTCTTACTCATGATTATGCACATAGTAGAGAAGGTTCCTACTTCAGGGTTATGATGATGTACTGGGACACATGATCCAATGATGGTGTGGTCCCTCCACCATGGGGCTAGGTCCACATGGTGGTTAGAGGGTGCAGTGGCGGTAGGGCTAGTATGGTGGGTAGGAAATCGATAGTGGGTCCAACACTTCATGGGCCTGTATATGAATGATCTATATGGATAAGAACATCAATAGTCTAGATTCTCCTAGGTAGGTAGGCACTAATAAGAGGATCTTTCTATGGTGATTCAAAGTGTTCACTTTCAAGGTCCATGTAATTGAATGTGTCACCCAAATTTTCCCAATGATGTTTTGAATCCTAATTCATGTGAGACTTAGCAATGTAACAAGAATAAAACCACACCATGATGGGTTTTGAAGTATTTCATCCCTTATGTGATATAACTCATGAGACTATTCCTCACAGAGGTGGTCTTTAATGATCTTCATGCTGATTTGATCCAATACATGGTCGAGCTGGAGGATGTAATTTTCTTCTAGTGTACCACATGTCCTATGACCACTCAGGTGAAGATTTTGTTGGACATATATTCCCCTCCTTCCACCCTTGAGAGTTATGTGGCATCTGGAATGGTCGAAGTTAAAGAATCTGATGAATCATGGGAGAGTGACACCAATAGGATCTTATAAGGGGACGTGCATTCTATTTCAATATAGGAAAACTCAAAAATCATAACATGATTTCAAGAACCACTATTTCTTCAAGATAATTTATTAATCCCATATTTACATATGTAGGATTCATGGAGAACTGATGTAGGGGAAGTCTATTGAATGAATCATGCAGATAAAGAAGAAAAATCAACCCATAAAGGGAAGATTTTGGGGACCCTCTCTAATGTTATGAAAATAGAAGAACAATCATTAGTGACTTACAATATAGAATAAGTACTATAGGCTGAGGTGGAAAAGACAGATTCCACTCTCCTAGAAGAGATGGCTACAGAGGTTTCGTAGGTTGGTCCAGTCATAGAAGAAGTATTGTAGGGTACTACTGAGACTATGCCCTTGGTAGAGGTGTCAAGGAAATTCCTGGAACAAGGATGGTTTTTGGAGATGTGGTGGATTTTCAGAACAAAGAGATATCACTGGAAGTGACTTCTGGAACTAAGTTTTAGTGGAAGGGAAGTGGCTATTTTGAATGATAGAGTTGTTTTTTAGGCTATATTTAATGTCCATTTATAGGAGTTTCCACTAATAGTGGTTGTGGGATCTGAGGATTAGGTTGCACCACCACTAGGAGTATCCAATTGAGAAGGGATGGTGATGTCCAACTTTGTGGTACAACAATGTACAATAGAGAATTATTCCATAGGTGGATAGGTTTACAATGAACTGTTCCTTGGGATAGTCATCTATCCACTCACACCTATAGGTGGACCAATTTTCTAGCCGATCATGTCTAAAGATATACATCTGTATGATCCATCTGAAAATATATTGGAAATCATTCCTACTTCTGAGCCTATTCCCCCCGGATGATTTTGAGGATTCTAGCCTAGTGGTCTCTGAGGATAACTTGGGTATCTTCCACAATGCTTGGAGGAATGTAGGGAACATCACCAGATGTCTCCATATAGATTAAAATCCATAATCGGTGGGATATCCCCACCATTGGTTTATTAGCCTGAAAAAATCAATGTGAATTCGAGTAATATTCATGTGCTGGATTGGGACATCCTCATCGAGCATTCATTGGTGAATTATAGGATATTAACCTACACTGGAGGAAACAAATGTGTGAGGTCTATCAAGCACTTTAAAATGTTGAGGGAGATATTTCCTATATAGAGGGGATGGTTTAGGAGCATGCGATGGACACTACTACTCAAAAAAGAATCCCAAATAGCCTTAGGGTTGAACTGGAAGAATATGAGTCCTAGGAGGTTGAGAGCATGAAGTAATAGGATGAGTGCTATGTGAAGCAGGAATTGAAATGGATTAGGGCATAAGATTTTCTTTCTAGGGAAAAGTAAGAGGAGGAAGACTGGGTTGTATAGAAGTAGGTCTTCTAGACCACTTAACAAATGTTGTTAAATCTTGAGTACTGGATTCCGAAGATGAATCCGTAGAGGGAAATTTATGGAGGGATGATCTAATATGTGGATGACCCCCTGAAACTCAGGTTTACCTAATTTTTATGATCAAATATATTTCTTTAATTCGGTCATATTTTTGATACAACCAATAAATAAATGCATAATCTCACAGGGTTCATTATCAATGTGAGAATAAATTAACAACCATGTGATTTCCCTTCATATGGGATTGTTGGACATTAAGAACTTGATGGATTCTATTATTGACTGACAACCAAGTGTTTCTGGATTGAGAGAGGATATTTTTGGTGAATGAGGCTTTAATAATCACTAACATTATTTTCAAACATGTTCGAATTCAATAATGGTGTAAAAACAAGGGCGTTGAATTCTACCCAAACAAATGGTTATGGGGAGTGTGAATAAAAATATCAAAATAATGGAACACAAGGAGAGTGGAATTGAGATAAAGGATAAATACTGACCATTTTCAAAATATAGCCTTCATACTGTTAGTCTGGAATGGGGAAAAATGATGGTCCACCATAGACCATGTTCGAAACATGAAATAAGTCTTAAATTTTCCTCAAAAATCATTTGGGGTTTTGGCCCAACCCAATAGGTGACCCTTGGACTAACATTATTTTCTTAGGGTTCTTATTAAACATTTATGAGGATGATGATATTTTTATGGTGCCCACAAAACATGGTAATGGAGTGATTTAATGTTCGAATGTATTCTAACTCTATAAAAATTACACCACCCTAGATTGATGAAAATTCTTTTGGGTGTATCAGTCTAAAAAATGATAGACTGCTTATCTAAGGGATTATTTTTTCAGATGTTGAGTGACAGATGAATAACATTAATGATGTGTTAGATTACCAACACTTGGGAACATAGTCTTAGTAAAAGTCCAAATATCCCTTGTAGTTTTACATCATGTAATGAGGATGAAGAACATAATGTTTAACATCATGTGGTTAGGAGGATGAATGGTACAATTTATCATTGATTGATCATGATGAATCTAAAAGGATAATGTCATGTGACCGAGTTATTGCACATAGATTAATGTCGTATGGACTTGACCGAGGTAAATAGTTTAATGTCATTATTCATGGAAAATACTTCTCAGTTTAAGGACACAATGATCAAACCATTGGTTTAATATCCCATATAGACAAGTGCAGTACAATATAGTGAAAACCCTGTCATGAATGGGTTTTAAGGAGACCCAATCTCCCTAAATCATGTCCCAAGTAATAGCACCCACATACAAATTAATATCATGATGCTTGGACATGGATTTTTCAAGGCCCTAACACATTAGTAATCTTCTTTATAGGAATATTAATCCCACAAGATCCATTATCGGTTGTGAGAAACAGGGAGTTATGAAGGAATTTACCAAGCATGTGGAAGCATATAGCTGGTGTAAGAAGGGTCTTGAATTGAGAATGTCCCAATGAACCACTTATTTTTAATTCATTTAGATTTACATATGGTGAGAACAGGGGTGTTAGAATTTCACCAAGACCATAGAAGGTAAAAATGGAGGTAAATAATGATTTTTTGTGTCTGGATTAAGGGAGGACATTAGTTTGGGATCGATTGTTGTCCATATTCAAAACACCTAGACCACAACCTGATTAGTTATGAATGGGACATGAAAATTCATAATTGACTACTAATCATGTTTGAAATATAAGATGTGCCCTTTTTTCTAGATATCCCTAAGAGCATTGTCCTAGGATGATAGGTGTTCCTTGGATAGATTCCATGCCATTAGGGGTTCCTGTTTGGATTTTAATGATAATGGAAACCCAAACTGAAAAGGACTAGATGTTTGGATTTTTATTGATGGAACATCTATGTGGGGTTCAATTCCCTAGTTTTGATGCCACATCACATTAGAGAACATCAATTGGAAACACTTTATTGTAGGATCAAACATGTTAGGATGTGGAGTATCAAATCATCACACTTCAGGGGGAATCCTAGGTACCTTTGAGGTAGAATCTTAATCTTAAACTATTCATGAGGTGTTATATCTCGAATCTAGGTAGGCCATTAGATTAACATCATGTGTTACTGACATTGGTAATTTTAGTTTAATTTCATACCACTCAGACTATTGGGGTTATATTCACCCTATGTAATCTCATGTTGTGTAGAAGAGTGAAAACTCAACATGAAAGTGTGTCACAAGGGACCATTTACCAAAAAAAACTAAAAAACCATACCTAAATGTAACATCATGAAATTGGGAAAGATATTATCTCATAGAAAACTAATAGAGAAGAAAACCCAATAGAAAATATTGGGGAGCCTCTACATATCCCACGAGGATGGGAATCGAGCCACACATTGTTTTGAAACATGATGTAGTGGAAAATGATGAAAAAAAGGGGATTCCCTCTTGAATGAGGGTGTTTAATCTTCTAATACATAGATATGAGGCTTGTCGATTTGATTTAGGTTAAAACTATTTCATATTCAGAGGCATCCCGAACCTGTCTAGGGTAAGGATTTAGTTTAACATCATACACTAGTGGTGAAACATCATTATATATAGATAAAATTTTCTCTCATTCCATTAATGGGTCAATGGAATTCAGTGCGGTTTATATTTAGATGAAGTCACATTGAAATGTTTTGTGTGATTATATAATTGACAATGGATGGCTTGTGGTAAATCTGTAACTAGTCCCAAACACTTATGAATAGTGAGGGGAGTATCTCAACCAAAAGGAATATGTGGGGAACAGTAGGAGTAGACATATATGAATGGGAACCATAATCGTACTACCATATATAAAAAAATCAAGAGGAGATTCTCACATAGTTTAAAATCTGGATGTCGGGACACAGACTATCATCTTTTGTTCCTGGAGTTCATACCTCAAGAAAGAGGATTACCAAAATAATAATTTGTGGCATTTTATAGTGAAAATACCATCATGAATAAGGTCCTAAGACTCTATGTTTCATGTCACACTTTCCCAATAAGTTTTGAACACATTTTATAGTCATGATGCTTGGGATGTGATTCCTAGTTTAAGATAATAGATCACTAAAAAATTTCTAATCATTTAATGTCATGCTTCAAGAAATAGGATTCCTAGTTTTTGTTCATGGAGATCAGACCATTTTGAAAAAAAATTAAGGTCACATTTCAAGGATCATCATTGGACTCCTTTAGAGATGCAATTGTGGGAAACATGTCATTGGTGGGGTGAGTGATGCATTCTCCATCCATGATGAGAAAAGAGTATGCACCAATGTAATATTACTTATGAATGATGTAATGTCTTTCCCACTTGGGATCCAAATTTTGTGGATTCTTTCAAGGTATCGTTGGTGTAATTAGGGCCAAAACTGTCTCACCCTGGGGAATGGTGTAGAGGTGAACCTTCATGTTGAATTTTATTTCTATATTGTTATGGCGCCTCTCTAGATTATTAAAGGCCTTTAGGTTGTTCTCTAAGAGGGATTATAAATTAGAAAGATAGAATTATCCCATTATGTATGAAATCTATGGGTCATAGAAATATGTTCAATGTGATGGAAACTAAACCTATTGGGATGTGATTCCTAGTTTAGGATAATAGATCACTAAAGAAATTCTAATCATTTAAGGTCATGCTTCAAGAAATAAGATTCCTACTTTTTGTTCATGGAGATCAGACCATTTTGAAAGAAATTTAAGGTCACATTTCAAGGATCATCATTGGACTCCTTTAGAGATGCAATTGTGGGAAACATGTCATTGGTGGGGTGAGTGATGCATTCTCCATCCATGATGAGAAAAGAGTATGCACCAATTTAATATTACTTATGAATGATGTAATGTCTTTCCCACTTGGGATCCAAATTTTGTGGATTCTTTCAAGGTATCATTGGTGTAATGAGGGCCAAAACTGTCTCACTCTGGGGAATGGTGTAGAGGTGAACCTTCATGTTGAATTCCATTTATATATTTTTATGGCGCCTCTCTAGATTATTAAAGGCCTTTCGGTTGTTCTCTTTGAGCGATTACAAATTAGAAAGATAGAATTATCCCATTATGTATGAAATCTATTGGTCATAGAACTATGTTCAATGTGATGGAAACTAAACCTCTATGGGCATGAATTCCAATGTTCCATACACCAAGTAATATATAGTTACCTGGGTGGAATTTTGAGTCACCTTTCGGTAGGCCCAGTAGGCTTTAGGGATATTTTTCGGCCATCTAATCTTATGATAGGCCACTATATTCTGAATAATGTTAGATATCATCTTATTGAACAACTGTATCTACTCAGTTTCTTAAACATGATACTAGGATGTTTAGTTGGACTGGATATTGTACCTTGCGTACAATATCTTTTGCTTAGTAGCTGGAATATGGTCTTATTGTTAGTGAGAATTGCACGAGGGACTCCAAATTATTAGATGATGTGGGAGATCATGAATTAGATCATGGATTGGGCCTTGACTTCCTTGAGGGGAATTTTTTTAAAGGTAGGGGCTGAAACCTCATTTTTATTATTAAATCAAAGCAAAGACCTCTTTAACTAGGTAGAGGGAGACCCATTACATAGCATGTAGGAGCAGTGGGCATTTAGCTCATTACATAGCCCGTAGGCCGAAATTTTAGGCCCAATACCCATTATGTGAATAGTACTGCTACAGTACCCGCGCTGCTACAATACCACACAGTACCCGCTGCCGCTACAGTTCCCCTGCCAGTGCTACAGTTCCCCTGCCACCGCTACAGTGTCGCCATTGCAACAGTATCTCGATTGCTATAGTAGCGCTATAGTGCTGCTACAGTACCTACGCCCCATGGGTTTTGAACCCCCATTTTTCATGTAGATTTATGGGGTGCTTACCACTAAGCCAAACCCCAACTACATCCTTGAGGGGAATGAATTCTACCAACATGCAGAAAAAATACATCGCTATCAGAATGGATCTACAATAGTGATCTAACATTGGTGGATAAGATCTAATGACATCGAGTCCCCACACTACGAAGGGTGAAGAAAAAAATGTTTTGTGGAGGAGATTAAATGGTTGATGCAAAAAAAATTATATGAATCTGACACCCGTCACACCTCATGAAAAACACAATACAATCATGGATCATGGTGGTCCAGAAGTATCCCAACAAAAGAATATGGTGAGAGAGCTTCAATGTTGGATGATGGTAACCACATGAACTAGAATGACCTTCTTGCATCACCCGGGGAATCAAATATCCTTGGATACAATGGAGGATAATTCCCTGAAATAGTCAATTGTAGTGATTCTGCTCAATTTTTGGCCAACTCTAGACGGTGAACTGTGCTACACATTAGAAGATTCATTCAAGCTCAGTCTGATCTAGCAAGAGAACACTATGTTAGAGAGACTCAATGGAAATATCTATCTAATCGAAGGCTTCCTTTACCCTGAAGGGACCTGAGGGTCCTAATATAGAATCACTAATAGTCATATGGTTTACATATTGGTTTAAATCATTGTCTAAGATGATGATAATGATGACCCTCCGATGTTCCCCATGAATGATAAGGTCCACTTGGCCATGTAATCCAAGATATGCAGCTATTTTGTAAAGGGATTCGGCTCAACCATTCTATAATCAAGGAAAGTGTGCCACTTCTAGATGAGAATATAACTAGTCCATTGACATGAACCATCGTTGAAGTCGGTCAATGATTAAAATTAATATTTCTACCAACTACAGTATATGTGGCAAGTAGGGTCGAACCCACAAAGAAGGAAAATTTGACCAGTAATCTTCTAAAAACTTTAAAAAACTCCACTGTTGTCAGCAGTGGAGTGGATTTTCTATTTTTTTAACTTTCTATTTTTTTTATTTTGTGAAATTATTAAGCAATAATGAAACTACAATTTTTTAATGTTTTTTATCTAGGCTATGACGAAATAGAAAAAAATTGAAAACTTTGAACAACAAAAATATAGAACGCTGATAAATGAACTACCAGAATGTAATGCCCTGAGAAAAATCTACATTCTACTGGTTTTAAAAGAATTACAATTCACATAAAAATTGTTGCAGTATACCGCCATTTTAAGAGAGTGACATACTTCCCCCACTAGGAGTAAAGTCTCACAGATTGATCAAGAACAGAGTTCCCCACTCTAAAAAGATTAACTGTGAACGTCATTATTTGAAAATGACAACTGGAAGAACTCACCGTAAGTCATGATGTCTTTTGAATTTATTATCATTTGAAAAGTATTTCCACAATCAATCTTGCCAATTGACTATGATATTTTGAAATTATGTTCTAGTGGTACAAGCAATTTAATGAATTATGTATTGATCTCTCTGATCAATACTAAACCCATCAAAATGATAAAGTGAAAAGAAAATTAAAAGGTAAACAATGGAACTTCAATTTATCCCCGAACTAAATGATTTAACTAGAAAACTTGTTCCTTATCATTTAAGAAATTTGTAACATACTAAACAGAGTACTAATAGTAGAATTAACATGGAAGATAAACTCCCGAGACAATGCTCTGCCCCTGAACATCTCCAGCTCCAAGAAGAGGTTCCAGAGTCACCCTCTGATCTTCCTCTTCTCAGACCTCAATCATAGAATTTATCGAATGAATGTCCCCCCAAAATATGCTTCTACTCTTCCTTTTAAACTCACTGTCATCTTCTTCATGTCACCGATTTTTTTCACTGGCTTCAAATTCATTTAAAAAATGCACCGCACATGTTCATTTTTTTCGCGACTGACAAGTCACTCTAACTTTCTCCTTTTGAATAACTCCGGATGAGTTAGTTGAATGAACTTGGATGCTTTTTCGACCCTAGTGTGAACCTGCAGTGTAAAGAACAACTGAACAAATTTAAAACTGTTAAAACACGATAGTGAAACAATTGACAATACTAAATAAATCACTTAACAATCATTAGCTGGATATTTTATTTATTTAATCTAAAACAAAAATTATTAGTCGATAAATATTATTATTAAGTAATTGAGTAACTAACTTATTTAATTATATATATTAATGTCAATTTTAGTTACGAATAAAAATATCTTTTGGTTAATTAATGAATTAAGTTACATTATTTAAATTTATTAGTTGTTAAAATTTAAGTTATAAACATTATATTAAATAGATAAGTTGATAAGTTGATATTTTTGATTAATTATTGTTAATAATGTTATCTAATAAATTAATTATTATTTTGAGCATTAGATTTTAAATTATTTAAATAGTTTATTTTATTGTAATTTTATTTATAAATTATTATTGGTATTTTCTTTTTTACATTTTATTAAATATTACGTATTTAATAAGAAACATTAAATAATATTTTATTTAAATTAAATTTCGAATATTAGTTAATTTAGTTTATTTATTTTTATTAATTCTGTTTTATAAAAATTAAATATCTTATATTTATTATAAGTTTATTATTTATTTAAAATTATAAAAGATTAGTATTTTTATTTATTTATTTTTATTTTTATTTTTATCTTAGTTTTTCTTTAATTTGTTTTTATCTAAATTAACTCCTTCCACCCCCCAAATCGGTGAAAACATGGGAGAGGGGTAGGGTTTCTTCCGCAAAAAAACCACTACAGCGACGGACTTCAGCGAACGCGACCTCCTCTTCGCATGCGGCCCGACGGTTCTTCATCTTCAGTGGTGGTCCACGACAACTCCAGCAGGGTACAATGCGGCTCCAGTTTCCAAATCATGATTTGGACTTGGGGCAATGGTCGGCTCAGCTTCGTCACGCAACAGCTCAGTAGGCGACCTGTTCAGCTTCGGTGGAGGGTTCTTCGACCTTAGATCGGCCTAGGGTTTAAGATCTGCGACCAACGTGCGACCTCGGGTGGGTTCAGCAAGGGATATCAAGGAGTGGTGTGGCATCAAGAAGTGAGGACGAGAGATTTTTAGGACTAGATCTGGTTCAGTTCTTTGGGTATTATGAATTTCTCCTAGTTTGTGAATTCTATCTACTGCTGGAATTGTGTTTTTATGCTTGTGGTTCGGGTTAATAAATTCTTGCTAAATCATTAATGTTTGATGCTACTGGTGCGGGTTAGACTTCCGGGGCTCTCTCTCCCATTTCAAAACGAAGGCATTCTCAAAGCCATTGGAAACTCTCTCGGCGGCTACCTGTGCTCTGATTTTCGTACCAGATGCGATGTGGTGGTGGTCGTCGCCCGCATTTGTGTGTAACTGGATATCTCCTTGCCAATTCCTGCTAACATTGATCATCGGGTGGGGGATTTGCTCTAGTAGTCTTAAGAAATTTCCTACCCTGTTTTCCCGAGCTTCCGTTCCCACTGCACCTTCTGGGGCACTCCTTACAAGTGTGCCGGCGTCTTCGGATGGGAGGCCGCTGTGGTCCGACATTATCCAGATCTTTTGGCACACGGGCGATTCCTCCTACCATGGCCCCTGTAGGCAGAACAGTGGAGGTGGCTTCAGCTCCTGATGATGGTTCGGAGGCTTTCCAGGGGGTTACGGATTTAGAACCTCCTTTTTATCCAAAGCTGAAGGCAGCCAATGTTCTATGTAGGGACATGGTGCCCTTTGTTCGGAGGCGTCTATCTCAACAGGTTGATACCCTCCTATCCCCCTGTACACTTTTCCCAGGTATTCCATCATTCCTCCCCTCACTCCCAACGGATAAAATGTGGTCCTGGAGTGGCCTTGGGCTGGACGACCGGTCTCTAGAAATATTTCCTCTGGGATTCTCCTTCGAGGGATCCCCTCCTATATTGAAATCAGAACATTCCCCGAGACCCTCAAAGGGAGTTGTATCATGGTCCGATGATAGACAGGTGAGGGAGACTCAATCCCTTCTGGGCATTAAGAACACAATCTGCTCTATGTCATATGTTGCTGGAAGCCCGTATAGTGTGCCAAAGCCTAGTAGTACTGGTGTCGACTCCTTTTCTCCCAATCACTTCGATGCTCATCTAGAATTCCCAAGGCGCTGGAGCTAGAATTAAATCATACTTTGTGTCCTCTGAGATTTCCAAACAAAGGATCTCCATCGTTTCCATTCTTGAGCACAACCAATCGTCAGGTAAAATCACTGATTTCTCAAGGAAAATTTCCATCATTTCCATTCTTGAGCACAATCAATCGTCAGGTAAAATCACTGATTTCTCAAGGAAAATTTACCGTCATGGGTGCGTGCATGCCGAACCAGATAACACACACATATAGATTTTTTGGAACCAAAGCTCTTCGGTCATTCTCTCCCAGGCGGGGGACTAGTTCATCATGGCGGAGGTCTCCCAGGGGCCTCACTCTTTCTTCGTTTCCTTTATATATGAAAGTTGTGATTCCCACCAAAGGGAAGTTCTGTGGGGAGATCTTAACTCTTTTGATCTTGGGAACCGCCCTAGGTTTGTTGTGGGGGATTTCGATGTCGTTGCCGATCCAGAGGAGAGAAAGGGTCATGGGCTTTTCAATAGGTTAGCAAGCCGTACATTCTCCATGTTAATGGCAGGCGGGGGGCTTATGGACCTTGGGTTTGTAGGTGACCGTTTCACATGGTGCAACAACCAGCAGGTTATCCGGAGGTCATGGAGTCACCTGGACCGAGGCTTGGCCAATGTGCATGCCTTGTGCTTGTATCTTAATTCCCAGGTGACGCACTTGGCACGTGGAATCTAAGACCACTCCCTGCTCCTACTTTTTCGTTCCATCGGACAGGAGAATCCTGCTCGCATTCGATTCTATTCTTAGTGGGAAAATTACCCTGGTTTTAATGAGCTGGTGAGTGCCTCTTTGAATGATCCTGTCTCAGGGAACACATGGACCGCTTTACACATCAAACTTTGTCGGCACAATGCAAAGCTCTTGGTGTGGTCAAAGGACAATCTCCCACCTGTTAGCACTGTGGACTTGGCCATACAGTACGTCGATCTACTTGAAAGGATACTTGAAGTAGACTGGGATGAATGGATCTTCACGGAACTTTCGAACAAAAACGATGAGTTGAGGGGTATGCTTCTGAGATAGGAACGTTAGGAGAGAGCAGATGCCCACATCAAATGGCTTAAGGAGGGAGACAAGAACTCTGCGTACTTCCATGCCTGCATCATGGAAAGGAATAGGTGGGTCTATCCGAGAATCGAGCTGAAGGATGGGTCCTTTTCTGACAACAGGGAGACAATTGGGGAACATGCATGCTCCCACTTTCGTAGTCTTCTTGGTGGTCCACGCATGAATCCTTCTCATTGATACCTATAGGATGCTCTTGGATTTTCCGATGTTGTTCAATCTACCTTTACTGATCGTGACCACGAGAACCAGAGCGCCATTCCCCAAGAGGCGTACATTCGCGAGGCCATGCAGATCCTTGATCCAGATAGCGCGGCTGGCCCGGATGGATTCCCTGGAGCTTTTTACAGAGCATCATGGGAGTCAGTGAAAATTGATCTCATTGAGGCGGTTCAAGACTTCTTCTGTGGAGGTCTGCTGCTTCGCATTGCTTGCGCTACCTCTATAGTGCTCATTCCTATGTCCAAGACTCCTTCCTCCATTGGTCATTTCTGACCAATCAGCATGTGAAATGTCCCCTATAAAATCCTCGTCAGTATCCTTAATTCTCAACCATCCCACCATCATCCTAACTGTATTTTGCTCAAACAACACAGATTCATGAGGGGGCGCTCTATCCAGGGGGAGATAGCTTTGTCCTATGAACTGATTATAGATATCAATCTTAAAACTCGGGGATCTAACAGAGAAATCAAGCTTGATATGAGCAAGGCCTATATTCGCGTGGAATGGGGCTTCATCAACAATGTTTTTGGCAAGTATGGGTTTGTCCAGATGGATCATTGATATTATTTTTCGGTGTTTCAGCTCAGCCTGGATGTCAATTATGTTCATGGGAAAAGCCTTCATTTTTTTCAAGGCGTCTCGCGGTCTTCGTCAGGGAGACCCCATCTCGCCGACCATATTTATCATCACCCAAGACGTTCTCAGATGACTCCTTCACTAGAGCATTAGTATCGGTAGGATCCTTTCATTTCGCGGAAGAATGCGTCTTCCTTTAGCGTCACATCTCATGTTCATGGAAAACTCCATTGTCTTCCTTAATGTGTCCAGTAGGTCGGTGAGGGAATTTTACAGGATTATGGAGGCTTATATCCATTGGAGTGGACAAGTCATCAACCAGAATAAGAGTAGCTTCTTCATATCTAATAGATGCTCATACATTCGGACCCTTTCAGTGAGCAACTCTCTGGGTATCCAAAAGGCCGACTTTCCCATGAATTATCTTGGAGCACCTCTGTCTTCAAAAACTCTGTGCATCTGAGACTTAGACCCCATGGTAAGTAGTGTCACCGAGAGGATTCTCAAATGGAAAAACAGGTAACTTTCTTTCTGGGGGAGGATCACGTTGGTTAATAGTGTTATTCCCCCCACCCCGGTCCATGCCCTTTCCGCCATTAAAGCCCCCAAAGAAGTCATCTAAAGCTTGGATTGAGTTCTCACAGGCTTTATTTGGGATCCCTTGTTCAATGGTAAATGAAACTGGCTCTTGTGGACCAATATAGTGAGGCATAGTAGTGAAGGGGGTATTAACGTCTGTAACCTTTAGGATACCATTACATGCATGCAGGGGAAACTCGCTTGTGAAGTGTTGGAGCAGCGCTCGCTGTGGGGTATATCAATTCATGCATGCTATGTTGAGGAATGGGCTACTCCTGCTATTCAATCCTCTAGCCTTTGGGAAGCGGTTGCTTCACAGATCATCTCTATCTCTCTCCATGTTCGTTGGATTGTTGGTACATGAGCCATTTCATTCTGGCATGATAACTGGTGCGGTGAGATCATTAGTTACCCGGGCTACTCTGTTGCGAGCATCTCCTTCAGGGAGCCTAGCTACTTTCCTGCCTTCATGAACGCAGTTCTGGACAGGAACCAGCAGGAGACGTTCCATCTCATTGAGCTTTCCTCCGCCCCTGATAAATGTGTGTTCCCTCCCTCATCTGCGGGTTTGTTCTCCTCCAAAGATTACCACCACACTATTCCCATGCTGCCCGGAGGAGATGATTGGAATGGGTTCTATGGGATAGACTCATCCTCCCTTAATATAAATTTCTCCTATGGAGAGTTTGCAATAGACCGCTTTCTACTGAAGAAAACGTTTGAAGATGCGGTGTGCGTATGGATTCCAGTTGCGTCTGCTGTAGGAGGAAGCAGGAGGAGACCTCGGTGCATCTGTTCGTCGAAAGTGAATGGGAACAAGCGGTCTAGACATTATTTGGTGAATTCACGGTAGTCTCTATCCCAAATATGGAGAAGGAGACCTTCATGGTTCGTTGGTTCCACAGATCGGGAGAGGCGGATTCTGAGAGAAAGGCGCGTACCATTGTTCTGTAGGCAGGCTGTTGGTGCATATGGAAACTGCGAGACAACTACATTTTTTGATGGGGTGATGGCATCCGGCCGAGTGATCATATCCAGAACCATTTCCCTTCTTCTTGACAGGAACAAGGATCTCAACCATTGCAGGGAGGCTCCTACGCTGCAGCGGCTCAACACCAACTCTCGCGACGTCCCTTTCAGCATTAGCACATCTTTAGGAAAATGGGTTAGGTGGCTCTCTCCGGATTGTGGTTTAAAACATAATATTGACGGATCCTGCATATCTGGAGTCGTGATCGGAGGAGGGATTGTCCGTGATTATACTGGATTGGTCATTTTGGTATACTCCGTCCGGTTGGGGCATGGTGCCTCAATTTTGGCTGAAGCACAGGCCATGCTAACAGGGCTCTCGATTTTCCAGTAGTGAAATCTTCATCTCATAGAAGTCAAAACATATTCAATGGTGGTCCATAATGCTACTCATGGTCTGGGAGCTATTCCTTGGTCGATTGAATACATCACCCGTAAGTGTCGTGTTCTCCTCAACACCTAGACCAATGTGTCCCATACTTGGTGGGAAGGTAACATGGCAGCGGATTACTTGGCCTCTCCTGACATTCCAGAAACATAGCGCATGTTTTTTCATGACTTCCAGAGTCTGAAACCAACAGGGATTAACATACTAAGAGGTGATGCTCTAGGTCTCCACTACTTTAGACCCCCATAATCTGTCTTCCTTCCACATTTGCAAGCCTTTCTTGTTTTTCTTTCTTTATGAACAAAAGTTTTATACATATATGATGACGATGATGATAGTTTAAAATTAAAATGGTCACCGATGCGCTAAAAAAAATAAGGTTACATAAAGGTATAAAAATAAAAGCATACAGATAGCGAAATATAAAATCTCATCGTTGGGAATAAAATAGAAGGACATCGTTACCATTAAAAAATAATGGTCACCAGTTCAAATAAGAATCTGCATCGGTGACATTAAAAATAAACTAACGGTAAGAAAAAAAATTATAACTACATAAATTAAACTCAAAATTAAAAATTATTTTAATGAAAATTAAAAATTAGAACAAAGACTAAACAACATAATTTATAAAAAGAATTATTAAACTTAAAACTAAAAAATTACAATTTAATTTACTAATTGATAACACATAAATTAAAACTCCATTATTATTAAACTAAGTTGAAAGAAGACATAAATTAAAATTTATTAAAGGGACTATAATTAGTAGAAAAGGATCAGATCTGTGACTAAATAAGTCACCAATAGCTCATATCTATCTCACTGGTAGACTAAAAATAAGAGTTAATGAATAAATAATCTAACTGCATACTTAGGATTAAATAATTCATGTTTTAAAACTCTAACTTAATTAATTAAACAAATTTTTGAATAATTAACTTTTTTTAAAAAATATTTTATTTAATTAAAACTCAAATTCATAACATAATTAATAAGCAAGATGGTTAAAAATATTAATTAACAAAGTTATTTAATTCTAATAAATCTATATTAAAGGATTAAATATTAAATAAAGTCAGTGTTAGATAAATAAAAATACGATGATTCAATAACTTTTTAAAGAAATGTTAATTTATTAAAAAGTCAAGCAGATTTTAATTAACCAAACTAATTAAGAAATATTTAAAATAGAAAAGTAAAGAAAGATTAAAATAGTTAATTTAATGACAAAAAATACTTAATTAATTATAAAAATTGATTAAATAACAAAGTTAAATATAAAAATATGAAAGTACAATTATTTTGTAAAATGAGCTTAAATAATTAATAAAAATCATTAAAAATTATGTAAAAATATGTGGCAAAACTAGGTAAAAATAGAGCCACATCAAATTCCCCCACACTTAATCATTGTTTTCCCTTAATCAATTTATTTCTTTACTATCGTTGAAAAATAGATTGTTGTGTTTATGATTCAACACAAACCGTAACATGTCCAACACTTAAGAACAGAGGAAAAAACATGTTAGTAGGCTTTTAGAAAATGAATTTCTCATATGAATCTTTCCTAGAACAAATACTCAAAGGGAAATCTTGAAAACTATGAATCATCAAGCAATGAAGATGTCATGCCTCATATGTGATACTGCTTAGTGACTAGATTTAGTCCAAACTCAAGTTATAAATCCAAGAATGACAAAAGATAAAACATCAGTGATGTTAAGAACTTAACAGTAGGAACTATGTACATTGACTTTTCACTTATGTTTCAAAAATAAATAATTTTGTTGTGAAAAACCTTAATGAAACAACCTAAAAGACTCTCATAAAAAACAATTGACCCCTTCATCATCCAGTGTTCATCATTCCCCTCACCTTAATGAACTTGTTTTTGACCCTAAACACTTTATTTATTTTTTCCAAGCCATGTATCATGTGCTAAGCACTATGGATATACACTTATTCCAAGTGAATAGAGGGCTTATCGTAAACAAAAACGCACCCAACATCTAGGGTCTCGGAGACTCACCGTGAGATCCCAGATGCCCAAACTACTCCAGTTTTAAAAGATTTATATAAAAATCATTTACATTGTCTCATTAAGGCAGTTACTTTAATAATTAAAAGTAAATGTGTTCCCTAGAATCAAGATCAAACTTCTAGTTCCAAGGCTATTATCATAATTCCACTAACAGGTTACCCATATCACTTCCAAAAATAGTCCCTAAACCATGATATCATTAAAAAACTAAGAAATATCACTCATCAATCATCCAACCTCAATAATTTTAGATTCAATGTAGTTCTAAACTACCCATCATGGAATTTTCCTTAGGAAAGACTCATTTGAGTACAGTGTAAAGCCTAAAATTATGACAGAATTTGAGAAATAATTAACCATTTTTCACAAAATGATTGAAGTGAAGTGGGAATTGATGACCTTTCAATTATAAATAGTTTAGCACAATCAAGAACTGACCCCCTCCCCTACACTTAAAACCCAACTTTGTCCCCAATGTTGACTTCCAAAATGGAGAAGTAAATTTTGACAGTAATGTTCAACACAAATTTTCAATTTAGTAGATAGATGACATGTATAAAGGGTGTCTTTGAAGTTCAAGAATAATTATTTTCCCCAAAGAATATCTTAACAACAGGTTATTTAGCCAAAACATACATTAACATTTAAGTCTAGGGAATAATTTTCAAAACAGCTCAAAAGTAACATGTGAGGTGTAAATGCATTGTGTACTGATTGTATGTATTTTAACAAATTGAGTTAAATAATGTGTTTGATAGAGAACAAAAAAGAATGATGGAACACCCCAATTTAAAGTAGATTCAATGCAAAAAATTTCAGCCTGCAAATACCCCACACACTTAGTTTCAAGCAGTGAGAGAATTTTAATAACTATGAAATTCAGTTTCCAACAGTGAAGTACAAGCATATTTTATTCCAATACAAACATAATTTTCTGGTAAAGCAAGACATGAATTGGGTTTTCTTAAAGTAAAAACAGATGTTTTAAAAATAGAAACATATAGAACATAATTTTCATGTAAGACAAGTGGGAGATTTTTTTAAATCATTAAGGAGTAGAGAGATAAAACAAAAGTTAACAGTAATATACTTCCTTGGCTATTTTTTTCATTACTCCTTCAGCATGTGAATTCCACTCTATAAATGACACAACACCAGCATCATATAACCCTGAAACGGAACCAAGAGACCAAAAATCAAGAAGCAATAAGAACTTCCGGAAAACAGAGCACAGAATTAGAACATTAGTCATGGTTAAAAAGAAACAAAGTAAAGAATAAAAGAATCATGGGTTGCCTCCCATGTAGCGCTATTTTCTCAAGTCTTCGGCTAGACTTTATTCACGATCAGTTTTTCAGCACAGTGAAGGTAGCCAAGCCCTTCGGTTGTCCCTCAAAATAAAGTTTCACTCTCTGCCCATTAACCAACATGGGGTTTTTTTCTTCACCAACAATTTCAACAGCTCTATTATTAATCACTCTTACAGTAGTAAACGGTCCAGACCACTTAGACATCAGCTTTCCAGGAAAGAGTTTAAGTCTAGAGTTATAGAGGAAGACCTTCTCTCCAGGTTTGAATTCCTTGGCTTGAATGATAGAATCATGAATGATTTTAGTCGTCTCTTTATAAATCCTTGGATTATCACAACTCTCTCCCCTAATCTCATCGAGTTCACCAAGCTCAAGTAATCTTCTTTAACCTGCAATCTTAAAATCAATGTTCAGAGCCTTAACTGCCCAATAAGACTTTTGTTGTAATTCCACAGGTAAATGACATCATTTCCCAAACAAAATCCTGTAAGGATGCATACCCATTGGGGTCTTGAAAGTAGTTCTATAAGCCCAAAGATCATCATCCAATTTAAGAGACTAGTCTTTCCTAGAGTTTGACATAGTTTTCTCAAGTATTTGTTTCAATTCCCTATTTGATATTTCCACTTGTCCACTGGATTGTGGATGATAAGGAGTACCAGTTTTATGAACACATCCATATTTCTCCATCAAATCATTAAACTTATAGTTCTTAAAGTGTGATCCATTATCAGTGATAAAAGCTTTGGGAACTCCAAATCTTGTAAATATGTTCTTTTTGACAATATTTATTACAGAGTTGGATTGATCGTTGGGCAGTGAAACTGCCTCAACCCATTTTGACACATAATCTACACCAACAAGAATATACTCAATCCCACGAGATGATGGAAATGGAACCATGAAATCTAAACCCCAAACACCAAAAATTTCAACTTCCAGAATTCCTTTTTTGGGTAACTCCTTCCTCGTACCCACATTTCCAAACATTTGTAACCTACCACAACTAACTAAAAAACTCCTAGCATCCTTAAAAATATTAGGCCAATAAAAACCAGATTGTAAGACTTTCTGAGCAGTTCTGTCACCACCATGGTGACATCCCCAAGGTGAGGAGTGACAACTCTCTAAGACATGCAACATCTCTTCCTTAGCCAATCATCTCCTAAGGATACCATCAACACATCTACTATATAATAGCAGATCATCCCAAATATAGCATTTAAGCTCAGAAATGAATTTATTCCTTTGTTTATTGGAAATATTTTTGGGAAAGACACCTACTGCTAGAATGTTGGAAAAATCTGCATACCATGAAGTTTGCTTAATAGATACAGTGAGAAGCTTTTCATTAGGGAAGTAAGAGTTTATCTCTCTAAGATCATTAGATTGAGTAGGAGGAAGCCTAGATAGGTGGTCAGCAACTACATTTTCAGCTCCCTGTTTAACCCTAATCTCTAAATCAAACTCATGTAGCAACAAAATCCATTTAATCATACTGGGTTTAGTATCTTTCTTAGAAAACATGTACTTTAATGCAGAATGATCATTGAATATGATGAATTTTGAACCTAAAAAATACTATCTATACATCTCTAGAGAAAAAAAAATAGAAATTCTTTTTTAGTAATGGTATAATTCTTTTTGGATTCATCTGGAAGTCGACTAGCGTAAAAGACCACTTGTAACATCCATTCTCTCCTCTGTCCAAGGACAACACCTACATCCATATCACTAGCATCACACATAAGTTCAAAAGGTAGCTTCCAATCAGGTGCAGTGATAGTGGGGGATGTAGTGTGTTTTTATTTAAGTAGATTAAATGAATACAAATTGTTTTCATTAAATTGAAAGGTTCATCCTTGACAATAAAAAAACAAAAGGTCTTAGTTATTTCGGAAAAGTCTTTTATGAATCTCCGGTAGAAACCGGCATGCCCTAGGAAACTTCTAAGACCTTTGAAATTTCCAGGAGGTGGCAGTTTTTGAATAACATCAATCTCAGAAATATAAACATCTAAACCTATCTTAGACACCTTATAACCTAAAACAATACCCTTTGTAACCATGAATTGACACTTCTCCCCATTAAGAACAAGGTTGGTTTCAATGTAACTTTCTAAGACTAACTAAAGATTTCCAAGAATAGTATCAAAAGTAATTCCCACAATGGAAAAGTCATCCATTAAAACTTCAACGATTCTTTCAGTCATATCCAAAAATATTGCCATCATACACCTTTTAAAGGTGTCTGGAGCTCTACACCACCCAAAGGGCATCCTCTTGTAGGAAAATGTCCCGAAGGGGCATGTAAAAGTGGTCTTTTCTTGATCCTATAGAGCAACAGGAATTTGGTTGTAACCAGAATACCAATCAAAGAAACAAAAAAAAAATATTTCCGGCAAGCCTCTCAAGCATTTGATTAAATAAGGGCATTGGAAAATGGTCATTCCTAGTGGCTGCATTAAGCTTCCTATAATTGATACAGACTCTCCATTTTGTGGATTTACTAACTTGTATTTCTTCATTCTTTTCATTTTTTACCATAGTGAAACCTACCTTCTTGGGAACAATCTTAACATGGCTGACCCAAGAACTATCAGAAATGAGATATATCATTCCAGTGTCTAGCAGTTTAATCACTTCCTCTCCCACAAATTCTTTTGTGTTTGGATTCAATCATATTTGAAACTCTACCCAAGTCTTATGGTCAGGATCCCTAGGTATTTTATGCATACAAAATGAGGGACTAATACCATTGATATAAGTCATTGTACAGACTATGGAAAATTTAAACTTTTTAACACACATTACAATCTTTCCTCTTGGTTTTCATTCATTTCAGCAGAAATTATGAGAGGAAAAGTGGAATTCTAACCCAAAAGTGTATATTTAAGATGGTAAGGGATTGGTTTTATTTCAAGAGTGGGTGGTTCTACTCTCTAAGGAATACTCTTTTGCTTGGGAGGTCCAATATATTCAACATATCTCTAGTAAAGAGTATTTAATTATGAATGATTTTCAATTTCATGTTTAGATTCAAAAATAACAGCGTTGTTGTTTAAGTTGTCTAGATCATAATTTAACAAGTTAATCAAAGAAGAATCATCAAGTTGTCTTATATGTTCTCCATAAATATCATCACAGTGTACATCAAGGTTGGTGTTAAATAAAACACCATCAAATTCACTCAAAAAATTCTTAAGTTTAGAAACAGAGGGATTCTCTACAGAAGAAACTAAATAGTTGTCCAGTTCTGGAAAACTTTCTAGAATTGGTTTTTGAGTAGAATTTTTAACTTCTAAGAAACATTCAACAGAATTTTCAGCTTCTAAATTATTTTTCTTCAAAATAGAATTTATTTTCAGATTCTTCAGAGTTTTCAATTGAGTTCTAATCTTTTAATGATTCTACCATTGAACAGTTTTCAGAAAAAGTTGGTCCTTTATCATTTTTAAACAGATTGAACTCTTCTTGTTGTTCTCCAATTTTAAAAATAATTTGACCCATAAAGACATCAATAACATCACCACATGTGTCCAAAAAGGGCCTACCCAATATGATGGGAACCTCTTGATCACACTCCATGTCTAAGACTAGAAAGTCTCCAGGTAGAAATAACATCCCTACCCCAACTAACAATTCATCTATCCTACCCATATGATGAGTGAAATATCTATCTGCTTACTGAAATATGACTGTGGTGAGTTGACGGTCACCCAACCTCAAATGTTGAAATATTGACTATGGGAGAAGGTTAATGGTAGCACCTAAATCACATAAATAGTTGAGATGATTTGAATTTCCTAGTTTTCAAGGTATAACAAAGCTACTAGGGTCTTTTAATTTAGGATGAATTTTCTTTTAAAGCACAACACTGCACTCTTTAGTGAGGCTGTAAGTAGAAAATTCATCTAGGGTCTTTTTATTAGAAACAATTTTCTTAAGGGATTTCAAATAAGATGGAATTTGAATTAAGGCTTGAAAGAAGGGAATGTTTAATTGATGTTTGGAATGGAGACCAGGGAATTGAAGAAGTTCAGCCTTGGTGTTACTCTGAGGTTTCAACTTATCCGGGAAAGGGATCAGTGGGGAAGTTTTTTTAAGGACGGTAGGTATATGCCTCACCTATTCATAAACTTTTTATTTTCCTTTATTATTTTGATTTTTATATGGATTTCTAGCTTTTTATTTAGGTGATAAATTTATATTTTGATCATTTTCAGTACTTTTCTATGAATTTATAGCATGTGTGCAAAGTAGATTTCTAGTTTCAGATTGAAGCAGAATTCCATTTTGGGCATTTTCAATGTGTTTTTTCAGCAATAGTTTTAGTATTCAAACCACATCTAGTTACTACCTCCATGAAATTATCTCTAGGGTTAAGATTAGTGGTACTGGGAATTCTACCTTTTTTCATAGATGAAAAATCTCTGGAAAGTGGGAAATGTTGTGTTTCCATGTTCTACATTCTCACATCAGTTTGCATTTTTTTCTAACTCATATTGATTTTGATGTTTGGATAGCTGAGTCATGTATATTTCCTCTTGAGAGTTAATTTTGACCAAGATTAGATCATGATTAGAATACATTTGATTATCTTTGTTTCCTTGTGTATTAGAAGACTCAAAAAATTGTTCATTTTGAAATATTGGCCTTGGTTTATTAGGGTAATTAGGGGCAGTGGATTGTTTTATTAGGCCTTGATCATTCCAGGATAAATTGGGATGGTTCTTAAAGCCTTTGTTGTAGTTGTTTGAAAATGAATCTTCTTTAGGAGGCATTCTAGGACCATAGTTAACAAAGTTTTAATTCTATTGTTGTTGGGATGGAATATCAAAGTTAGGAAAAAATATTTCAATATTCCCAAACATACCACACTAGACTCAATGTTCCCTTAATGATTGATTGGAGTTTTGAAATCCTAGTTTATTAATAGTTTTCTTTGAATTATGGTTCATTAAAGATTGATTTTGGTTAGTGATTTCAGCCAGTTGAGCTTGACTTTCATTCATTGTACTATTTTTTTAATTATCATTTATAATGAATCTTTTTATTCTTTAGTTACTATGTTTAGAGTTCAGGGAAATATTGTTAAAAATTTGTCTCAATTCTTCATCTGTTTTATAATTGTAATAACCCCTAGTATCTTTATCAACTAGATTCTGTCCAGAAGAGGACAACCCTTCATAGAAAAAATCCGTGAGTAGATGAGATGGGAGTTGATGATGGGGACACTTCCCAAGAATATCTATGAATCTATCCCAAGATTCATGAAATGCTTCTCCATATTCTTGATAAAAACTAGTTATCTTAGTTCTATGTTCACCTTTTAGTCTTTGGGGATAAAATTTCATTATGAAAGAATTGTACACTTGATCCCAGTTTTCAAAAATATTCCCATCTAGACTCAGAAAGCAGTTCCTATAATTCCCTTTAATGAAAAATGGAAAGACTCCCATTCTTAGATCGTTTTTTGTGAGTCCTAGAAGAGGTAGCTACAACACAGTATTATAGTAGTCTCTAGTGAAGGAAAAAGATTCCTTATTAGAGATCCCATTAAATGCATGAAACAGACAAATGTGTGAATATTTAAGTTCATAGTGTCTGGACCTAGGATATAACCGAATAAAATATGGATTTCATGAAACGTGAGGGAGTTATAACTCCCTCACCCTAGGACATTCACTTTCATCTAAGAGTTCTGGATGATTTTGGATGTTGTCAGCTGCAGGAATTCTCTCATCTAGAATTTCCATTTCAATTTTTTTTCTTAGAGCAGCTAAATGTTTATCTAATTCAAGTTTTAGTGGTTGTAATCTAACACCAAAAGTTCTTATTATCATGAAAATAGAAAAAACATTATTCAATAGAAAAGAAAATAGTAATAATTCAATAAGAAATGAAACATATATTTTTACACTTTTCAAATTTTCAATTTTTTAAGTTTTTTCAATAATAATTTTATTAGATTATTAATAAGTAATGGCTCGTGACTTCCCCCGAAACGGCACCAAAAACTTGACCAGAACCATTTTTGAATTCAATCAATGTTTAAAATTTATATTCCTTCTAACTACACTATATGTGGCAGGTAGGGTCGAACCCAAAGAGATGAAAAATTTTACCACTATTCTTCTAAAAACATTCAAAAACTCCACTGTTGCCACCAGTGGAGTGGATTATCAATTTTTTTACTTTTTATTTTATTTTTTTTGTGAAATTATTAGGAAATAAATAAACTACACATTTTTTTGGTGTTTTGATCTGGACTAAGATGAAACAGAAAACAAATTGAAAACTATGAACAACAAAAATATATAACGTTGATAAACGAACTATGATAATGTAATGCCGGGGGAAAAATATCTGTTCTACTGGTTTTAAAATCATTCCAATTCACATAAAAATTATTGTAGTATGCCACCATTTTAAGAGACTGACTTACTTCCCTCACTAGGAGTTAATTATAACAGATTGATCAAGAACAGAGTTTGCCACTCTAAAAAGATCAATTGTGAACATCATTATTTGAAAATGAAAACAGGACGAAATCACCTTATGTACTGAAGTCTTTTTAATTTTATTATCTTTTAAAAAGTATTTCCACAATCAATATCTCCAATTAACTGTGAAATTTTGAAATTATGTTCTAGTGGTACAAGAAATTTAACGAATTCAGTATTGATCTCACTGATCAATACTGAAAACATCAAAATGATAAAGTGAAAATAAAATTAAAAGATAACCAGCGGAACATCAATTTATCCCTGAAATAAATGATTTAACTAAAAAGCATGTTCCTTATCATTTAGTAAATTTGTAACATACTAAACAGAGTATTAATACCAGAATTAAGATGGAAGATAAACTCCTGAGATGTTGCTCTGCTCCAGAACATCTCCAGCTCCAAGAAGAGGTTCCAGAGTTACCATCTGGTCTTACTCTTCTCGGACCTCAATCATAGAATGTATCGAATGAATGTACCCCCAAAATCTACTGCTACTATTCCTTTTAAACCCACTATCATCTTCTACACGTTAAAAATTGTTTTTTCACGGACTTCAAATTCTATTCACCTATGCACCGCACACGTGCGTTTTTTCATGACTGACACGTCACACTAACTTTCTCCTTGTAAATAACTCCAGATGAGTTAGTTGAATGCACCTGGACATTTTTAAGACCTTGGTGTGAACCTGGAAAGCAAAGAACAACTGATTTTTTTTAAAATGTTAAAACACGATAGTGAAACAATTGACAATAATAAATAAATCACTTAACAATCAATAGCTAGATATTTTATTTATTTAATCTAAAACATAAATTATAAATTATTAAATATTATTATTAAGTAATTGAGTAAATAAATTACTTAATTATATTTATTAATGTTAATTATAGTTATGAATAAAAATATTTATTGGTTAATTAATGAATTCTGTTACTTTATTTAAATTTATTAGTTGTTAAAATGTTAGTTCTAAAAATTATATTAAATAGTTAAGTTGATATTTATGATTAATTATTATTAATAATGTAATGAAATAAATTAATTATTATTTTGAGCATTAAATTTTTAATTATTTATATGGTTTATTTTATTCTAATTTTATTTATAAATTATTATTGATATTTTATTTTATACATTTTATTAAAAATTAATTATTTAATATGAAAAATTAGATAATATTTTATTTAAATTAAATTTATAAGATTAATTAATTTAGTTTCAAAAATTCTATTAATCTTTTTTTATAAAAATTAAATATCTTAGATTTATTATAAGTTGATTATTTGTTTAAAATTATTAAAGTTTAATAATTTAATTTATGTAATTTTATTTTTTTATCTTAGTTTTATTTTAATTATTTTTTATCTAAATTAACTCTTCCCCCCCAATCGGTGCAAATAGGGGAGAGGGGTAGGGATTCTTCCGCAAAAACCACTACAGCGACGAAATCCAGTGAACGCGACCTCCTCTTTGCATGAGGTGCGGATGTTCTTCATCTTCAGTGAAAATCCATGATTACTCTAGTAGGGTACGACTTGACTCTAGTTTCCAGATCCTAACTTGGACTCGGGGCAATGGTCGTATCAGCTTTTTCACGCAATGGCTTAGTCAGTGACCTGTTCGTCTTTGGTGGAGGGTTCTTTGGCTTCATATCGGCCTGGGGTTTAAGACCAGTGACCAATGTGCGACCTTGGATGGGTTCAGTGAGGGACAACGAAGAGTGCTGTGGCTTCAAGAGGTGAGGTAGAGAGATTTTTAGGACTAGATATGGGTTTGGTTATTTGGGTATTATTCTTTTCTTTTGATATGTGAATTCTATATACTGCTAGAATTGTGTTTTTGTGCTTGGGGTTCGTGTTAATGAATTCTTGGTGAATCATTAATGTTTGATGTTGCTGGTGTGGTTTATTTGATGTTGTTGCGGAATTGATTGTTGGGTGGATGGAGGAGAAACGAAGGTATTGAGATGGAGGGGTGACATAAGGTGAGAAGCAAGAGATGCAATGGTGTGATAATGGTAAAGAAGATGAATGAATTAGTTGCGGCAAGATATTTCCTAATGGTGAGGTGTAGGGGATAAATCCGAGGAGCGGCATCAGTCGAGGATGCCTAACATGGAGGTACATGGGAGAGTAGAGAGAGGAGTAGCCCAATGTCACCGATAGAAGAAAAATAAATGCTACCGATAGAAAAAAAAGAGAGGTCACCATTTCACTGCCAAAGGTCACCGTTAGTTGCATAAAAAAATAAGTTTACCTATGGAGAAAAATAAAAGATCACCGTTTTACAAAAAGAAAAGGGTCACCGATGAAAATTAAATAGAAGGTCACCAGTGGTTATAAAAATGGTCACCAATAGTTTAAAATTAAAAATGTCACCGATGCGCTAAAAAAATAAGGTTACTAAAAGGTATAAAATTGTGGTTACTGATGGATAAAGATAAAATCTCACCATTGGGAATAAAAAATAAGGACACCGTTATCAGTAAAAATAAAGGTCGCTGGTGGAAATAATAATCTGCATCAGTGTCATTTAAAAAACTAATGGTAAGACAAAAAATTATTACTACATAAAATAAACATAAAATTAAAACATAAGTTAAATAAAATTACAAATTAGAACAAAGACTAAACAACATAATTTAAAAACCAAATTATTAAACTTAAAACTTAAAAATTAAAATTTAATTTAATAATTGATAAAACATAAATTGAAACATGATTATTGTTAAACTATATTGAAATAATACTTAAATTAAAATTTATTAAAGGGTCTATACTGAGTAGAAAAGGATCTCATCTATAACTAAATAAGTCACCAATAGCTTATATATGTATCCCCGGTAAACTAAAAACAAGAGTTAATAAATAAATAATCTAACTGCATACTTAGGATTAAATAATTAATGTTTTAAAACTCTAAATTAATTTATTAAAAAAACTATTTGAATACTTAATGTTAAAATTGAAATATTTTATTTAATTAAAATTCAAATTATTAACATAATTAATAAGAAGTATGGTTAAACATATTAATTAACATAGTTAATTTTTTATAATAAATCTAAATTAAAGGATTAAATATTAAATAAATTCTATGTTAGATAAATAAAAATGTGATGATTGAATATCTGTTTGAAAAATGATAATTTATTAAAAAGTCAAGTAGATTTAAATTAACCTAACTGACTAAGAAATATTTAAAGTTAAAAAGTGAAGTAAACTTAAAATTATTAATTTAAAGACTAAAAATACTTAATTAATTATAAAAATTTGATTAAATAAAAAATTTAATTAAAAAAATACGAAAGTAGAATTATTTTGTAAAAAGAGATTAAATAATTAATTAAAATCATTAAAAATCATGGAAAAAGATGTGGTAAAACTATGTAAAAATAGAGCCACATCAGCCATCATATGTAAAGTTCACTTGAGTAAGGGCACAATCTATGGCTTACTAGAGATATACACACCATTAATATTCATGATGACCAAATTCGAGTCTCCCTTCACATGAAAGTAGGGGGCGCCAATCTTGAGATCCATCACAAGTCTAGTAATGATAGCCTAATACAATGACTCATTATTGGTGTAGCCTTCTTTCAACAATATTTTTTACAGAAACACAACCTCCACAACAATGATGACGATGATCCCCAAGCCTACTATATTGATCATGGGGTCATTTGATATTCAACTGGTTAGAATATGAGAGGCACCATCGAAACTTATTATCCATCATGGTATATCCTTTCCCACTGAAATGATGGACTCATAAAGGAAGTCAACATCTAGTGCTATCTCTTTGAGGTTCGTATGGGTGGCCATGATGCCTTCCAATGCTCGACCCTTGATGCATTTCTGTGAAAAAAAAACCAGATTTTGAACTACTAAAGGACCACTACCTAGAATTCCATATATCATACCAACATTTGGAGATTTAGGAAATACTTCATTGGGTCCACACGAGACACTATCTTTATCTCGTAATGATGTAGATAAATCCACAACTTTCTCAATATGAAAACAATTTTGAGGAAGCTCTTCTCAATATGGGAGAATACAGACTCCACACCCGAGACCATGTTACTAAGATATAATAAACTTGCCTACACACCTTCATTGTTCTTATAGTCAATGAGGGGACTGAGGGACCATACTAGGGTTGTCACAAAAAGGACTATAGTCCTTCCTTGGATGGGTGGAATCAGAACTAGATGTTTTAGAGAATACTACACGATTTAGTCAAATGAGATATATCACTCCTCATCCCACTTGTAAGCACTACCTTTCTTCATGATACTTGAAAAGGGAATACACTTTTCAAAAATATTTTTTATGAATATACATATGTAGGATATGTAGCCATGATGGCCTTGGATCTCCCAAAGGTTTCTCAGGGGTGGAATAAGGAATATTTAGACGTTCGAAACATTGGTCACCTATATTTTTCCATGTGTGGGCGAATCACATGGGGGAATAATAGGCACAAAAAAAATCATATCATGTCATTTATGAGGTATTTGTTTCCAAAGGAGTATATCATTCAAGGTATTATACTTAGGCATCACATGCACTACATGAGGTTGCTGACATCATGGGAGCATATCTTATGAGGATTTCACCTCAGGAATCCCATGATTTTCATGAGTTATATAACATCATTGGCTCATATAATCCATGGTTTTCACCATTGGAAACCAATATTTTTCATGAGGTATGTATTTAAGATGAGGTCATGAGTTTAACATTTTGTAGATATGGTTTAGAATTTCCCCTTGAGACAAGCCTATGATATGTGAACTAGTAGTACCATTGAGATTAATTTGGGATAGATGGATCAGAATGACTATTAAGATTGACCAAAGAGATGTGAACCATAATCACCCTTGTGAAAAATCTTGGATTGATGGACCAGAATTCCACTTGAGACAGACTGAAGAGAAGTGAACTAGAACTTCCCAAGAAGGAAATATGGGATAGATAGATCAGAATAACCCTTGAGGCAAATCTTGAAGATGTGAACTAGAATGACCCTTTAGTAAAATATGCGATCGATGGATTCGAAATCCACTTGAGATGAAATTGGGATATGTGAACCAGAATTCCCCATAAGCATAATATGGGATGGATGAAAGAATAATTCCATTGAGAGAGACCAAGGATACGTGAACCAGATTGGATCTTTAGACAAAACTGAGATAGATGGATCTGAACAACCCTTGAGATGGACCTAGGATATGTGAACCGGAATTCCAATATAGTAAACTCTTGTATGGATTAATCAGAATTTCCCTTAGGAAGGTCCCTATATATGTTAACTAGAATGACCTATATGTAAAATCTAGGAAGGATGGATATAAAATCCCTTTGATATGGACCTGATATATGTGAACAAGAATGTCCCTTGAGGAAAATATAGATATATGGATCATAACTCCCCATAAGATTGACCTAGGAGGTGTGAACTAGAACAACCCTTGAGGAACATCATGGATTGATGGACTAGAACATCCAGTTAGATGGTCCTAGGAGTCTTGAACAAGAATTTCCCTTTAGAAAAAGATGGGATGGATGGAGTAGAATTCTCTATGAGACAGACCTAGGAGACGTGTCTCCAAGAGGGAGAATTAATGTTTAACATTGGTTTGTATTGGTCTTTATAGAGGCATCCTACATATCATAGTTATATGACATTGATAAAAATACATGTAGTTTAATGTCACAGTTTATGGTAGTGTGACACAACCGGTCCATGCTGTTTAATATCATATTGTAAGAAAGATCATGTCCCGACAGAAGTGTAGATGAGGGATAGTGTGGGGAATATGCACTTATGAATACTGACTAAAAGTGGATTTCTATTGGTTGGAATGGTGTGGGGGTTAATCTTTCAGAATCCTATGGTACCTGGTAGAGATGTGGTCTTCCAGGTTAGGGGCATGATCTTACAGTGTATGTTACCTAGAAAAAATCCGGATGAATATTCTATTTGGTTTTGTACATCAAGGAGGCTTCCTATGTATCCTAGTTAGTTTTGTATCAAATCCCAATTAGTTGGGAATGTTTGGGATTATTCATGGAAGCGTCCCTTTGAATGGGTGTTAGGGCTTACATCTATGGAGAAGGCCCAAGGACTATGTGTTTTGGGTAATTTATGATAGCTGCCTATAGGGTTAGTATGGTTGTGGATTACACGCAGGAGTGGACCATCAACAGAGAATATGGTTGTAGATTACAAGTATAAGTGGTCCATAAGGTGGATTTTGTGGCTTATTCTAAATAAGAGTCCCATGGTTCTCATTATGTGGATTTCATGATCACTACTAACCTCTAATCCTATGTGAGTAAAGCTCAGTGTGTGAAACAATAGGATGATGTTGAACTGAAACTCATGTCAAGAATGTAGCATCAATGATAGATGGAGTGGGGATTAGATGTTTGAGGTACCTGAAGAGGATATCATTACATGTGATAAGGATCTCATTACACATGAGGAGGTTCTAAATCCCTATGAGGATTAGGGGTGTGGAGACCATCCCATTCCACTCATACATGAAGAATCATGTTCTAATTTCATAGGGTAAGGCCATAGTTTAATTTCATGTGTTGAGGATGTTGCAACTATGTAGTTTTATTCTAGGTAGCTCATATATGGGGGATTCACTCCATATCACTTAGGCTTACATGAACTCCATTCAGGGGAATATATGTGGGGTATGGCTTTGGATATTCCATGGTGTAATGATTAGGAGGAATGGTAGTCATAAAGTCCACAATAGAGTGTCTATTCTGAGAAGAAACTAGCATTAATGTAACTATGTTGAGAAAAAAAAGATAGTTGGGTCTTTTGGGTTGTGCATGAAGTATAGTGGGCCATAAGAATGGGTGGTACATGTCACATAGGCAGTCAATGTGTAGTTGAACAAGTCCTGGATAGGTTTGGGGGATCTAGGTACTCAATATTCACAAGGAGGTTTTACGAGATGGGAGGAGGCATAGAGAGGCACAAATGATAGTTTTCAAGAAGCTTAGTACCTCACAAAGAGCTGATTCATGAAGCATATGTGCTCCAAAAAAGTTAGGGGCTTCATAAAGGATTATGATTCATGATATAGGGTGAACCTACCTTTGGATTATGTCATAGCTTAGGCAATTTTTCTTCTCAAAGGACGAATGCTTCACAAATCATTAAGATCCCAGGGTCCTTGTTCCTCTAAAAAGGGCATAGGACTTCACAAATGGAATCTAAACAAAGTTTTTGGGCTGTTAAGAACATGAATAGGAGGGTTTCATGAATCCCATTTACCTTATATGATCCATTTTTGGTCTGGATCATGAGGAATAGGTGGTTCACTAATTGTGAGAAATGCAGAAGTTGAAAGGCTGGGGTAACCATACTCAAAAAAATTGGAGTGAGGGGATATTTATAGGTAATGTGTTTCATGAATATTAGAACTTCTTCATCAAGAATTTTTGGGCTTCATGAATGGGAATTTCTCCATTACCCACATGAAGGAACACCATCAATTTTTCACATAGTCGCGAAGTGTCGTTAAACTCACTAAGAACCACCATTTGGGCTTCAGGCATTCTTGAAGTTCCATTAGACTTATGAAGTAAAACCTAGAAGGATTAGTGATTTTTATGGGGACTCTTTAGATGGGGAGAATTTCAAGAATTATCCATTACTGAAGTGGAATGTATTCATGAATCAACACTTTTAAGAGGGTTTAGTTCCATCCTGTCATGGATTAACTCTAAAAAAGTAATGCCTTCATGGACTATTCTCAAGGTACATATTTATGTACCAAACAATTATGAGAAAATAGTAAATGAAGGTTTATTTTCTCTGAAAATTTAATTATAAATTCTCAAACCCCCTTTATATTCCCCCTAAATATCCTACATCATCATAAATCAATTTCTAATGTACTTTGAAGTCCTATAAAGGATTCCAAAATCCTTGAATCCCATTATGTAGGAATAAATGGTCCAGGTGAATGATCAGATCCCCATTGGTAAGTGATTCCTTTTCTTTTTGGTTTCACATCTCTCCTCCATCTTTCTATGGTCTATTGGAAGGGTGATTTCCTCCATTGGTGATGGTTTAGATCATGATTTTCATGTATCTTAATCATTTTGTTATTTGATTTAGGTTTTGGTTATGAATTTCTTGTATCACTATGAAATTGATTATTCCACATCAACCTGTGGAGTTTTTTTTGAAGAACACTCATCATAAACCTTGAGGCTGGTGGTATAATTGTCAGCTCCCACTTCCTTGATTTTAATTGCATTTATGTAATTATTAAATAGAAATTTTCATGATTGGGAAATTGAAACCAAATATGAATTTCTTAATGGAATATGGAATTAGGTTACAATTGGAATTGAAAAGGATTGGTTGGCATAACCATTAATGGTTAGTGGGATATTAATGAATGTTGATAAATTGATTAATATTATGGTTTTATTAACTATGATGATTTAATGAATTGTGTGATTGTATGTTGATAAGTGGAATAATGGTGAATTTTTCACATTATTCCTTATGAATAATGTGAATATCAGTGATTGTTATGATAAATTGAAATGATGCACCATCATGAGAATGAATGAAGTGATTCTTGTGATAATTAAACGTTAATTTATATATTGTGATATATTTCATAATGAGGGTTGGATAGTAATGATGCTGAAAATTCCTATATGTGATAACCAGTGTGTGATGAGGATTGATACTATAAATAGCCATATGAAAAATGAGGTATGAGACCAAGATGTCTGCTCTTAAAATCCATGGGGCTCTAGAAATGATTTTATAGGCCCATGATATTGGAATTATATTGGGCTTCTATGTGGATGTGATATGAAATTGAAATTAAATTCATAATTAAATACGTGAAAGAATAGAATGTGATTTCCCCAGGGTGTAAAGTTCAAAATATTGCATGGGCCAAATAAGGATGTGATTATTGGCGGTCATCATGAACCTAGGGTGATATGTGGTTAATTGAAGAATAATTAATTATGAAAAATATTTTCTTTATTTATTTTATTTTATTCCTTATACAAATGAATATGCAGTTATTGAATGATTTTTTTGGATGACGTTGGTGGGGACCTACATCGTTAACTAACACCGTACACATGCTACCTAATGAGTACCCAAATATAAATCATGTTTGTATGAAAGGATAAGGTTAAGGTCCCTATGTTAGATGGAAGAGTTGGGATGGAGCATGGATGAGGGAACCATACATGATTTTGGGACCCGCTTTAATGTAATCAGTGTCTCCATTTATGGTTTTTCATTTGAAACTTAACATATATAGGGAATAAAATATATACTAATTTGGATTGGATATTTTTTCCTATTTTGGTTTATCATATGATATTGTTCTATATTGGTTGATGTATTATTTTGATTATTGGTTATTATTATTATATATCATCTATCTATTTTCATTGTTGTGATGCTTTGATAAAGAGGCTATAGTAACCCCATGTTATATATTTTAGATAGTCACTACTATTTGTCAGCATCTTGTGTAATGGGAGGCGTACTTGTGGTCATGTGACTGATCGGCTCAAGGAAACAGCGTGTGGAACATAGGTTAAGAAGTCATAAATTGGTATTATCATAGTTTCCTTTCTTTATCCTTCCATACTATTTGGGAAAGTTATACATGAAATTAGGATGAGTTGGGCCATGGTCAAGAGGTTCATGGGAGTATCGAACCCATGTGTAGGGTTAAAATACTTATACTAATTGTGGTATTAATATTATTGATGTTTTTTATTATAGATGGATATTTTTTCACCCTGAGTTATTTATTTGTTTTATGATGTTATTATTTTTCACATATTTGTAACATGGATCTATACAACATAAGATTTTTGTATACATGCATCATTATATGAAAATAGGATTTATTGTAACATGCATCATTTTATGCATGCATGGGAAAAGAATGTTTTGTTTATGTTATTTAAATGAATATGATTTTATTTACTTTAGTAATTTAAATGAAAAAGTAGCCTAATATGAAATTAGAAATTTTGAATGAAAAAAATGTGATAAATTGAAATAAATAAATGGGTGTATAATGGGAAAAATGAATAATGATAATGTGTTTACCCTGTGTATGTTATGACCTAGATGAGGGATGTTTTCAGTTAGTTATAATGGATTAGTTTCGATCTTGTGTTGAGGAATGGGGGGATGAATTGTTTTAGATTTATGTGAAAATATCATGTAAAAATGTGACAATGTTGTGTTATGTGTCATAATTCATCTATTTTTCATTGTAAGTATATTCCTCCATGATAACACTTGTTGGTATGATAACATGATGATATGGTAGGAAATTATCCTCTAGTAGTGGATGTTGAGGCTCTGATAGTGCAAGATGAGGCAGCCAGAGAGGAGTTTCATGAGAACTGTATTTGATTTATACAGCATGTGGAAAAAGTTATAGGGTAGGTTTTGAAGTTTATATCTGACAAGAAAAAGGATTTTAAGTTTCAACACCCTTGAACATTCACCGGAGAGGGAGGAAATGAGGAAGCGGAGTTCTAGATTGATTTGATCCAGCCAACACTTGGACAATTATATAATCTTACTAAGAAAAGAGTAAAATCGTATTCTTATATGTTATGCGGTTGTGTGATGAGTTGGTGGGACATATTGACTATGGATAGATACCTGGAGAAGATTGAGTGGAACTGATTTCAGGATAATTTCATGGATTACAATTACACATAGATTCTTAGGAAGGAGTGGGAACCTTCCTTTTTGTGTTTTACCCTTGGGAACATGTCTGTGATAGAAGATATTGTAAAATTAACTAATTTTAAGCACTTTGTTACAACATTGGAAGGGGATTGGCCTACTAAAGCAATGTGTTCTTTAGATGGGATAAAAAAATTAGATTTAGTACTACGTTAACATCATTGGGCTAATAAAAATTTATAATGTTGTGAATTAGGATCTCATATCTTAGGGAAACCTAAAAGAAGATTCCACTGGATGACATGTGGTTTCTTCTAGATGACCAGGATGAATGTATTCTGATGGAAGTAATTGTCTCTTTGAAAACATCAACTAGTGAGATAACAAGTAGAGTCTATAGGGGGAATGATCACTTACTCATGAAATTATTTAATTTTTCTATCACTAGTGTGGTATACCAACTCACCTTACTATACAGTGCAACCAAACAAAGGTAGAGTGTCGAACTTCCAATAGGATGGGACGTCAACTACTTTTCTTTAGGAACCAATGAGTTGTGCATAATAATAAATGATAAAGGTAGAAAAAATTCCATAAATGGGGGATTTTACTCCATATCAGTCTAGTATTTGGAGTTCTTTTGGTCATGGTGGTCTATGGAGTTAGAAAGGCACTTTTGGGAAAGAGCACCTATATCAGTAGAGGGGCTCATCTTAAGGGACTCAGACTACATCACTTGTCAGGGTGCAAAAAATATGCATGCAGTTCAACTTATTCTTATGGATATCTATGTTGGGCCATCAAAAATTAGTGGTCCTATTCATGTTGCTTATATGCTTTCTAGTTCCTTATTTGATATAGGATCCTCTCATTCTTTTATATCCTCTTAACTTATAAACAGTCTGAGTTTGAAAGTGGAGTTTGTGAGTGGGGCTATGACGATCAATACACCTTTGGGAGGATGATGGGGAGAAAACTGTTTATACTGGGGTTGTTCTCTTATGTTTTGGGAGTACCATTTTCTTTGGATTATTTATATCAATAACATATTTGGTTTTGAAAATATATTGGGTATTGACTAATTGGTATCATAACTAGCCCACATAGATTGTTTTCATAAGAGAGTGACCTTTTCATATATTGAGGTTGAAAATTATATTCATCATGGAGGGTGGGATATCTAGGAAGGAAAGACATGGATAGATTATCAGCAAATGGAGAGCTCACCACCAAAAATCATCATCATGTAAATTATATTTCAAGATAGCAAGAACAACAAGAGAGGGAGATTCCAGGACGTATTTCCTGAGGACATCTCAAAGATTACCCTTGAGAGATATGTTGAGTTTAAAATTGTTTGAATACCTACAGTTGAGTTTGTTTCCATTCCACATTATATAAAAATACCAAAGGAGCTTATATTTCTCATGATTTAATAGGAATATTTGATGGATAAGGGATTTATCCATCCGAGTACATAGCCTTGGTGTTCCCCAATCCTTTTTGGTAAGAAAAATGATGATACATTACTCTTTTGTGTTGATTATTGAAAGATAATGTAGTGGAAAATGAATAACAACTATCCTCTTCCACTTATTGACTATCTCTTTTACTAGTTTAGAAGAGATTGTGTGTTATCCAAAATATAATTGAGATTAGGTTATCATCAGTTGAAAGTTATCCCTTATTCTATACTATGGATTACTTTTAGAAGTAGGTATGGTCTTTATGTGTTCTTTGTTATTCCATTTGGGTTGATAAATTCTCCTACTATATTTATTGACTTGATAAACTGAATCTTCCTCCAGAACCTAGATAAGTTTTTGGTAGTGAACTTGGATGACATTTTGGTGTACACTAAGATGCATGATTATCATTTCCAACATTTTGACATCGTCCTGAGTATACTGAGAGTAATTAGATATTCTTCAAGCTATCAAAATGCCAATTCTATATTAGTATGGTGAATTTATTGGGACACATCATCTTAGATGAAGGTGTGTCATTAGACTCAGAGACCGTCTATACTATGGTTTATTATAAGTAGACCAATATTATTTATATCTTTAGATTTCACAGTTTGGAATTTTATTATCAAAGGTTCATTCAATCCTTTTTCATCATGGAAGAACCTATTTCCTGCTTAACCAAAAGGGCATAAATTTTGAATGGTCTTGGTAATGTGGGAATGCATTCCATGAAATGAAGAAGTGTTTGGTTACCCCACTGATATTTTTCCTACCTGAGCTAGGTGGGGAGTATACAGTGTCTTATGATGAATCATGGATAGGAATCAGAGAAGCGAAGATAAAGGGGTATGAAGTTGTAGTATATGGGTCATGGAAGTTGTGTCTGCTTGAACAGAATTACCCTACACATGCCCTTAGTTTATCTACATTAGTTTATGCGTTGATGTGTTTCTAGCATTATCTATTGGGTGAGAAGATTATAATGTACATCAATCACAGTAGTTTAAATTAAATCCTTTTAGTGATATTTTAATCATCAGTACCATACGTATGTTGAATATATGAATTATTCTTATTTTGATATGGAATATACACCCAGTAAAGGAAATAATGTTACTAAAACATAGAGAAGGATTACACAGACCTAGGTAGTTTAGGAGTCTAGTTCTGAGTGGAACCCGATGATTTTTCAGCTGAGATGTATGTTGTGGTCTAGGAGGACCTTGAGTAGATGGCCCCTATATCAGTGTTTGTGGGGTCCAAACTTTTGAGATGAATAAATGAGAGATAATATGAGGATCCAGAGTGTTTTCATTGAGTGAAATTGATGATGGTGGTGATTCACCTTCAGATTGGACCATAAATAAGGTTGAGATCATCTATGTTAGAAATCATGTTGTTGTGCCTACGTGTATGAGAGAGGAGTTGATGCATGCACTTAGTGCCGTGTAGTGGTAGGTAAATCATAGTTTGACTAAAACTTTTTGAGACCTTGGATGACAATAATGGTTTTCAAACATGAAAATGGGGAGTGTAGGGTTCATGACATGATGAGACACCTAGAAACAGGTGAAGGATGCGCACCATTGTCCTTGTGGATTACTACTACATTAACCATTACCTAATTGTTGTGGTACAATCTTACCATGGACTTCGTGGTGGGTCTTTTGATGAATCCTCAAAATAATGACACTATATTGGTAATTTTGGACCAACTCACAATATTATTCTATTTCATTCCAATCTGGGAGATATTCAAAGTCGATTGGATGGGATAACTGTATGTTTGGGATATATTCTATATACATAGGTTTCAAAAGATTACAGTTTCAGTCCATGAATCGTGTTTTACATAATTCTTCTTATAAGTCTTGTACATGGTTTATGTTACAAAACTATTTCGGAGTACTATTGTCCACCCACAGAAATATGGGAATTCAGAACACACTGTTATGGTTTTGGAAGATACACTACGAGTGTGTGTCCTAAATTTTTGTGGGTCTTCATAGTATCACATAGTGGCCATTGAATTTCCCTATAACAATAGTTATCCATAAGCTATTCAGATGGTAAAATATGTTTCTATTTATGGTAGGCCATTCAGATTATCACTATACTAGAAAGATGTAGGTGAATCAGAGTTGTTCAGACTGAGTATCATAGAGGATACATCAAGTAGGTTCAACTAATTCAATAATTTATGGCTATATAAAACAGTAGAGAATCTCATTTGAATATCCACATCAACAACCCCATGAGTTTATAATGGGTGATCATGTGTTCTTTAGAGTGTCTCTAATATTGGGTCACAAAAGGATATGGAGGCAGGAAAAGTTGTCTCATAGTTATGTTGAACCATTTGACATCATGGATAGAATCAGGCCGAGAGCATCCCAATTTAATCTTCCATAGAGGTATAGTGATATGCATGATGTTTCTCATGTGTCGCAGATTCTGTTTTACCACCCTGACCCTTCTCATGTGATTGATGTTGATGATGTTGATGATGAATCTGATGTGTCTATTGAGGAGCTTATGATACATTTTATGTATCACAGTGGGCAAGTGTTGTAGGGAAAGAACATTCTGATAATTCAGGAATTGTGGAAGCATGGTCTTGTTAAGGAGGAAAAGTGGGAGAGAGAAATAGATATGTAGGCTCAGTGGAATAATATTTTTATCACAGAGACATAGATATGGTCAAGAGTATAGGTTGGGGAAGAGATATTATGAGGTTTGGAGGTTGTAAGACACCGAACGTTTCGGGTGGCGTCTGATGCTTATTTACAGTTACTTTTTCACCCTTGTTTTTATATCTTTTTTTTTGTTTTACATAGGGTATGTTTTTAGTTAAATTAGTGATTTTTGGAGGTAAAAGGGGTTGTTCATGGCTGGCACATAGATTCTCTAAACCGTGTGGCATCCCTCCAAAACCATGAAAAAATCAACATATGGTATTTTCATAGTTATTTCATGATTTTTCAAACCATTCACCACTTAGGATTAACTGTGTGACCCCTAAGGTGAGGTGCAGAGTTAAGGCATACGGTTCGGAAAATTTTGTGACCCTTCCAAGGGAACTGTGAATGCATGTTTATTTTATATGAAAATATTATTTTAAATTACAAATCCCTCTATTATTAACCCTAAATTCCATACATTGACCTAACTTGTTCTATAATATTTCTAGAGGTCCTAGAGTGTATTATAAGGCCCCTCAAACCTCATTCGAAACTAATCAATGATCCCACTGAATAATTGGATCTCCATTGGTAAGTGATTAATTTTCAGTTTGGTTTCCCATTCCTCTCCCATAATTTTATCCTCTTTTTTAATGACTATTTCCTCTTTGGAAGATGATTTATATCTAGTATTTCATGGATCTTAATATATTTGATATTGGATGTAGTCTTTTCTTCTAAATATCTTCCCCCATTGTGAAATTGATCATTGTGCATCAATTTGGAGAATTTGGTTTGCAGAATGCTCATCAATGACATTGTGGTTGGTGGTCTAATTTTATATTCCCACATTCTTGATCATAATTTTGTGTATGTAAGTTTAAACTCACCTAATTAGCATCATAAAATCCATAAAATATGAAATACATTAAAGTGTGTACTATTTTCGCCATAATGAAAAGGAAGATGATGGTGGCCATGATCACGTGGATCGCATGGACCCCCAAGAGACATGTGATCACATGACCAGTGAAAGGTCATGAAGATGGTCACAAATAGTGCATAACCTATAGAAGATCCCTCATAAACCCTTTGAAAAGTCCTTCTACTATTGCTAAGCCTTCCTTATCAATCAGCAATCACGCCACCATATCCATATAAAGCACCCGCATGTCACATGACTTGTCCATAGGACAATTCCAAACAAACCATACAAAAAAGCATTGAAAATATTCAGAAAATATCAAAAAGGAAGGATCATATTGTGATCATAAAACTCCCATGATGTATCACCAACGGGAAGAGTGATTCTCCTCAACAATACACGAGAAAACTCACAAAACCCCTCATGAAATTTTAAAATAAACAATTTGAATAAAACAAGTTAGGAAAAGGGATAATCATATGGTAAAATAAATAATTTGAATAACCCCTACTGATCAAAAGAAATTTCATTCACCCAGCAACATGTCCACCTTATCTCACGAAATACCGCATGCATTTCATCCTTGCCACGCAAAGGGTGTCACTCATATTCAAGTGACCTCACACCCCCCTATGTATTCATTTGGATAAATAGATGGAATTTTCCATGAAATGCATGTGCTTATCCATGTCAGGATTCATCACCAAGAGGTAGAGAGATTATCTTCGACAACACTCATACATCCTCAAGGGATCCGAAAACATTTCAAATTAGATAATATTAATAAAAAAGTGAAATGAAAAGAGCCTATGATGGTTGTAAATATCTTGCAACATGCATAAGATTTCCGCAACATTGTTTCATGAGACCCATTTCCAAGCCGGTCTAATTTCACAAAGGTCCCTACACATGCCATCCTTGTCTCATGAAAAGTTCGATACAAGTCACCTAAGATCGTGATAAGACATTTTAACGAGCATCATGATCTCACAAATGCACATGGATATGTCGACAAGAAAATATGAATATCTCTTTGAATGTATTAATGATTAAAAAAGAAATCCTTAATTGGAAATAATCCAATAAAGGAGGAACTGATGGGATATTCTTGTGTTCACTAAAATTCATACGATGCACTCAGAATGAATTATAGACAGAACTCATGAAATTCATGACACTGAATCCCCGCACCGACTCGATACTAGATTTACATGATATGCACTAGGAAATGAGGTTAATAGCTAAGGTTTGGAGGACTATAAATCTCCCAACCCATCATGAAAAAATAGACATACAAACAAAGTGAAGAACTCTTGGGACGTATCAGCAGCGTACCTGGGCACCCGAGTGGATTTATCTGGGCGGCTAATCTTGCGATCATAAAATATTATTATCATTTATTATCCTGGGAACAATCATAGAATTCATACAATATTCATAAGTGATTTTTTTGATCACTCATAGATAATGGGGAGTTTTTTAGGGTTACGTGAAAGGAATCATGCATATTTTCTAAAACATGATATACTCATAATAATATAACAGACAAAAAAATCTATAGAATATTAAATAAATGGATAGAAAATATAATAAATGATGGAATAATTATGTGAAGAACAAATGCATTGATCCTCATTCACTTTTTCGGAACCAACCAGGTTATCCGACAACAATCAGACATGTCACCCAAGACATTCCATGCTCATTTGGTTACTATTCGGATCACGTGAAGTCTTGTTGACTTGATTGAGAAGTTCACATGGCATCTCCCAAGTCATGCCACCCATGTATCATGAATCCCTTCAGGCTATCCATCTATACCTTGTGATTTCCTCCAAAAATGTCTCTTGAATACTATGGTTGTAACTTTACATGTTAGTTAAATCTCGTGGTAGTAGATGGTTATGTCTATTGGCTCTTGTGATGTCCTATAGGCCCACCAACCAGAATTTATGATGTAATCCAGACATGTCGTATGGATTCCACAGTTCCCCCAAGACATGTCATTCTCGATAATGCATCACCCTCCAGACATGTCACATTGACTTTTGTATCACCCACTAAGCATGTTTTCTATATTTCATGGTGACACCAGGGTGAGTTATCTGAATCATGAAACACCCACTAAAAATGTAAACTAGGATCATGTGATATCCTCGACGATAATTGAACCAATTATTGATGTTTCCTCTAGAAAATTAATCTATTTTCATGTGAATATGATTGTAAAAGACATCCAAATCATGTGATGTACTCTGTACAAGTCCATTGTATCATGTGATTGTATTTGGGCATGTTAGGTATACATAGTCCAAAATTTCAAGAAAACAAGCATGGAATGTCGAGTGGAAAATCAATGTATGATAGAAAAAATAGTAAGAAATTTCTAATATAATCCCAAGACATCTTAACCTTATCCATCCTTATTGTGTAGGCCATGATCAAAAGGGAAATACTAGTGTGTAATCCCCAACCAGAGAACTATGAAGAATCTGATTCATTCCATGACAAGGATACAAAGGACCCCTATTTGGGGATATAGATATATATTAATAATCCAAACAATAGTCCCAAAAATATAGGTCCTGTATAAAAAAGAAATGAAACTGATCATGTTCTAGGACCTGTTTCTCACACCAAGATTGATAACATTAGATTAGGGACTCACAATGATTATCTCATTCACATCACATGCCTCTATCAAAACCATGGAAACATGGGTGTGTATGATCCGAACAATTGAACTATTTGGAACATGATTCTTTCCATAACTGTGATACATAGGCTTCCTTTTTATGGCCTACAATTGAATACAAAATTGAATCCACTTCTATGTATGTCCCACCATTTCATCCATTGAGACCCAATCATTCCCATGGTTTGATCATTCTAACATACCCACTAGTAGACTGAGAATTCAATTAAAATAAAAGGAATTTGATTCCTTCCTGGACCAAGATATATATTCCTCCTTAATAAGGCCTAATACAGAACAAAAAATGGGCATCCACTTCAGTGTAAGTCCCACCTTGTCTCTGACATTTCAACCATCAAGACATAATCATTCCCATTGTATGATCATTCAACCTCATCCAACAGTGTACTAAGAATCCATTTAAATAACGGGGACTCTAATTCCTACCATAACCGAGATGTGTTGGATTCTTTCTTAAGGATCAAACCCAAACACAAATGGGAATCCACTTCTAGGAAATTCTCACAATGTCTCTAAAATTTCACCCATATAGACCCAGTAATTCTTATGGGCAAATCATTCTACATCATCTCTAAAAATACTGAGAAAACAATTAAAATACGAGGATATTGATTCCTTCTATAATCAGGACATGTAGGATTCCATCCTAATGCTCGATCATGAACATAACTCAGCATCAAATTATCAATATGTCATACCATGCCTCCAACATTTCGACCATTAGGACCAAATAACTCCCATGGGATGATCATTATACCTCATCATCCAGAAGTCTGAGAAGACATTTGAACTACAGGGAATCTGATTTCTTCTATAACTAGGATACATAAGAATCCTTCCTAATACCTAATCATTGACACCAATGGGAATCAAATTTAGTGTATGTCCTGACATGTCTCATACATTTCAACCATCGGGACCCAATCATTACCATGGGATGATCAATATAACACATCCATAAGAGGAATGAGAATCCAATTAAACTATAAGAACTCAAATTCCATCCATAACTAGGATACATTGGATGCCTTCCAAATACCTGGGTCCAAACTCAAATGGGAATCCACTTCAGTGTAAGTCCCCCACCCCCATTCCTAAGAAATTTCAACCATCAGGACCCAATCATTCCCATGGTTTGACTATTCTACCTCATCCATCAGTGGACAAATAATACAATTGATCTATGAGGACTCTAATTCCAACCATAACCAGAAAACATTGGATATCATCGTAAGTCCTGAGAACAAACACAAATGGGCATCCACATTAGTGTGTTCCCCACCATGTCTCCAACGTTTCAACAATGGAGACCTAATAATTTCCATGGTAAGATCATTATACATCCTCATTCAAGATACTAAGAAATCAAATGAACTACAATGACTCTAATTTATGAAATAACAACAATATGTAGGATGTACTCATAAATCGTGGGATTTATATTATACATCCCAATTATTATTACAGTACATTAGTCCCACATCCATATATAGAGAGAATGATTAATTTTTATACATTGTTTTCCACACTTATAATAGCTCACATGGGCCTTTGGAGTTTTTATGGTCTTTCCATTTTCACCCAAAATCTCTACCAGCATGGTATATCATAACATGTATGCACTGATGAGTCACATGATATAAATATCCAGATTATGAGTGCATCTACATTAGGGTCAGTCCCATGTTCATGATAAAACAATGATAAATCTGAATCATGTTATAACTAAAATAAATAAGGCATATCATCAAGGATCGATCTCAAATTTTTTGCGCCTATGTGAAAAAAATATGTCATTTACACATGAGTTTAAACAACACAGGTTTACTGAACTGTGTGGATTTTGATTCTTGTAACAAATAGGATATGTAGGGTTCCTCATAATGGATTAACCCTGTCCTAGTAATATAAACTAAATCCCTACAAGGTAGAAAATTATGAGGTTCCTGGTCATGAGGCTTCATCATATAAGAATCTTTCCATTACTGGTAAATGGAAGAACAACCTAAAATACATATATATTGATTAAAAAATGAGATCCCCTTTATCCACGCACAAAAGGGATTAACCCATGATCATTTTGGTAGGGAAGGTAGTCATGTGTTGGTATTAGCAAGAGGTTCAAAAAAATATCTTAATTCTACAAGAGATTACCTAAGTATGAAACAAATCCTCCCAAAAGGGTGCGATGATACCAACCTGTCATCATCTCAACCAATGTTATTCCCTATGTTTCATTGCATCTTAAACCCCAACTGATCTCCATCATTTGGAAATAGGTGTGTTCCTCGTTATAGATGTGGTTACCATTGAGAGTTTCTGTTATGAAAAAATGGTAACCTAATGTAAATGATTTTGTAGCACATTTAAACTCCCCTCACCAACAATTAACCGACATGACAAATTGAACACACCTTGATGTTTTATCTTTCCCATCAAAACAAAAATATTTAACTTGACTTGAATCTGTAAAATAAAAAAATATTATATTATTATCTATCGGGACATTATATTTTCACACTATACATAAAAGAATATGGTGAACATGACATGAACCTCTCAGATAACAAAATTATTAGGTTATTTTCTGTTGATCCATTATGTTTCTACACTATACACAAACAAAAATGGTGGGGCAAAAATGTATCTCATAAATAAAATAATTATTAGTTAATCAAATGTTATTCCATTATCCATGGAATAGTCTATGAATGAAATGATGCCAATAGAAAACCCTCAAATAGAGGGTGGTCAATTTTCCATATGTTAGTATATATTTTTGGCATATTAAGAAAAAATGATATGCCAAAAATAAATATTATAGATGACCCTATGTTACCGGGGTTCCCATAAAATATTTCTATCCTCACATTGAAAAGTCCAAAAAAGTAGAATGGTGAGATCAAAAATAAAAAAGGACAATTGTTTTAACTATGAATATCTAATTGAGAACATCATTCCAATGATATTACACTGAACATTGACCTTGTTATTTGTTGTCTGCATGAATGTAGATACTTATCTCATTAATAAAATCCTGATTAGAGATAATGTCATCATCCAATGACCATTCTAGAATGTCAGCAGTGGCTACAACCCCTATAGGATGAAAAATTTTCTCACCTAGATAAAAACATCAACATCTGACGGCGAACAAAATAGTTCATGAGTACTATAGGCATGTTACAAGAACAACCCTTGAAACATCCCATGAGGGTCTTGGAGTATTGATGTTGAGGTCTTTGTATCATCATGGGAAAGCTATAGCTACTTTGGTTGCCATTATTTCCACAATTATCCCTTTTGTAAGGTTATCCATGAAGTGCGATAATCAATAGCTTCAGTATCTGATAAAGGTTGAATGTGGTGTCAAATATGGTTCCCTTTTGATACAAGTTCCATCACGGATGGATCCAATCATCTACAATCACCAGCGCCATCCCACCTATACCCATTAGTCTCCTATTGAGGGTATCATGTAAAACAATCTGCCTCTGATACCCATGAACATGCAATAAAGAAGACATGATGGGTGAGGAATATGGTGTATATCCAATAGTGGGATCATAACCCCACTACCACTAATGATGTCTTCATGAATATTCTGTTCATAACCACTGAGCAAGATCATATCCCTGATCACTCAGAATAATTCTTTGGGCATATCCCTATAGCAGGAATAGGGTTGGCACATATCTCAACAACCATGAATGAAGTCTTTTATAATATTCATGTGGCACAAGTATGATAGATGCGGGATCATATTCATGCTTTAACTAAAGATATATGTCAATACATAGTGGAGATAGAAAATGTGCATGCTTATATCCCTACACAAAATTTTCTAATATGTAATTACATCTTAGAAATAGTTGAATAACTTCACTAAAATATTCTAGATTGGAAACAAATATAGAGAAAATGATATATCCCACTAACTCTTGCTAGGATAGATCAACATTCTGATCATCATGAACAAGTGGTTGCTCTATAGGAAGTAAACATTATTTCTCTTTTCCAAGAGGATAATAGGAATTTCTTGATAAAGAATGAGGTTTTGTAATGATCTCATATTATTATTCAAAGTGGGGATTACCAAGTGAGTGTGAAACATTACTTGGGATAGGGAACATGCCTATCAAATATTTCTAGTTGTATATTCCAATAGCCCATGATTAGGGTAATATCCCCAGTATGGTTAGGGTTTACTATGTTAGTGGGGAACATTCATCGGGACATGCCTGTATTCCTAGAAAAGAAGATGAGTTGCATACTCCAAAGGCCTAACATCCCTCTTGTATCCTCATTCTTCATTGGGCAGAACAAGTTAGAATGAATCATTCCTCAGGATAGGATCATATTCCTGTTAGTGAATATATTAGACATATTCCAAAAGATCACAAAATACAGACGAATATTCATACATTTTTCAAAGAACAATTGCACCAACATCCTTTCAAGGAAATATAGGATGAGACCCATATCCTATCCCCCATTCCAAAGGACCATTGGTATATTCTAGTGAGAAATGAATTTTCATACTAGGATCATATTCCTATTCCAAATTGGTAAAACCATGTGAGAGAGTAACATGCCTCAGGGAAAGATAATATTCCTACCACAAAAGACCACTGGAATATTCCAAACACATAGGAGCAGGCTGTTACTTCTATTATAACTGTAGATCACCATGTTATAATGGATCATGTAGGATAATATCCCTTTACAAGTAAAGAAGGAAGGTCAACATTTTTCCAGCCATGATGTAGAACGAGGATCATATACCTAATGTGCTCAATGAGAGTTTCCTTGAGGTTGTTTAAGACACATTATCAGCAACCCAAGGTTCTATAAGATCTTCAATCGAAGTAGAAGATAATCTGTATTGTGATAGTCTTCCTTGATTTTGTGTTGATGTGGATCATCAGGACACTACTCCTGACATCCACTATGGTCAACCTCCCCATGACAATATCTCACAATAAAAAGGAAATCCTCCCCTTTCTAAGCCACCTCGACATAGATAACTGTTCAAAACTCTTAATCCTTCATATAGTGAGATTTTTAAGAAATCAAGGTCACCCACATATAGTTTCTCATTAAACTCCAATAGCACTCCCCTATAATCAGCAGGTTACCTGTAGAACCGTATCCTATGGTCTAATCGGATGGAGGAATGTTTTTTCTGATGAAGTGGTGGATTACATTGAAATATAGAGATATTTATCCATAAAAATACTCCCTATCATATTATATAACCTTTCTACTTTTGAATATGAGTTCCTAGATAATCTAGAAAAGGAGTGCAGGCCTTATCTACACAAAAATATGTGGACTACACATCAGAAATTGTAGGATAGATATCTACTCTATTAAGGATATGATAATAACCTCCATATCATCATTACACTTTGTTTTCACCTAGATATTTCTGAATTTTTAGTAACCTATATCTCGGGAATGGAGGAGCATGATAGATTTTTATGGAGTGTTTGTCTCTCCACTAAGACAACTCTCCACTGACTGATTTTGGGAGCATCTCCAAATGTGTGTATCTGTCGATGGATAAAATAATGGTCATTTTACATTACTATGTTTCCATAAAAATATATACCTAAAGATACAAAATATAATAATATCACAACCTCTATAGAAAAAAGGGCTTGGTAATGCACATTCCAATTGGTCACTACAACGGAATACCCCCACTTCAAAGATGCCCAGACGCAACGAACAAGGGGAGAGGATAACCATCAAACCATTGATATCATCCCCTATAAGATATAGGAAATACTTTATAACATGTAATATATGTTTTTAATTAACCCTATTACTTTTTGTAGAAACATAATCTCATTAAGGTATGTCATTGCACCTAGATTCAACGAAAGCACATCTAAGCCACGTCAAACAAGGCACACTAGAAAATTTCATAATAGACACCCAAGAATGAAAAAAACCCACTAGGTTAGGGGAATATCTACCAACTCCTCCACTCCTCATATCGTCAATATCTGAGATGATTCAATAAATATCAGCAAAAGCAGCAGACAAACCCTAGATCACTGGTCTGGGGGATTTTATATCTCAATCACCATCACTAGATTCATCACCACATGAGAGGGTCCTTGGGAAATAAAAAATGAATCTTGATCAACCCCATCCCACTAGGTTGGGGAAAATTATATCTCAATGTCTAGACCGGTAGTCATCATATACCTGACTAGAATCATTAGATCCTAATCAATATGATCAATCAATGCTAACTGTGACTATGAATAACCCCCATCTCGTAGGGAAAGGGTAATTTTCATCCATGTCATCACCAGAGAGAGAATCAGTATTATCTAGCATGGTTGGTAAAAATTGATGGTCTACATTCTATATATTACTCCCACTAGAAGAAAAATATCTACTATTTAGGGCCCATTTAGAAATCACAAATTGAAACTCCCTCAAGTTCACTATTCATAAACAATGATGGGAAGTTCATATGGGGAAGGTAATCAAGATACACTGGGTTCACATTCCAAAATGGCCAGATATGCATGAGGTTTTGAATAAAAACCCTGGTTAAGTGGTGAAGAATCATCCAGCTGCAACCATAGTAATGGGACAATAACCATTTCTTGATATGTCTCGGTTAATTTTGTCATTGTCATCATAATACATATGTTTTATCAAGATGAAAATTAAAAGCGATACTACACGGAAAAAATACCGTAATTAGAGGGTGATTTGGGTGGTCCAACTAAGGTTTTATGCAACCAAAACCCAAATAGGCTCCAAAATATGGCACCACTGAATATCAATTTTCCACCTCTATAACATAAGAATTCCAATGAAAAATGAAAAAATGTAGATGCATCCCAATCACCACCTAGGAGAGTTTATGTTCCTTCCATAGAGAAATTGTTTTCACAATATGAGAGTGATATAAAAACTCTTAGAAAACTCAATGAGGAGTTACAGTAGGGTAATATTTCCTCCAAGTATCATAATTAGGATAAGAGAAAATTCTCCCTCACATTTTTTATCCTCTAGTAAGAGAAAAATATGAGCATCAGACTAGCTCTATATTTAGGAAGTTGTTTTATATAAAGAAGGAATTCAAAAAATTTCTTGACTACCCTTCACTGAATATACATCCTATCGATCAGCAGTGTGATCATTAAATCTTATGAAGAATCGAGAATCATAAAGATAGGAAGGTGGGGCCCCCTCATCTACACCAACCTTCTTCAAGTAGATAGGATTCAACTAAGTGAGCAGTGCCACCATAGAGGCTTAACATATTTGAGTTTCTGTCTACTCAAATATAATTTATTGAATGGTGATGTGCACTTGTGAAACCTGAGATGAAGCTATATCCTGGGTGGGTGGAAGATACTATTCCCCCACCCAATTTTGGAAATCAAACCTTCTCTAACATTGATGGTGTGGGAGACCCTGGAAAACATCTCACCCACTTTTTATCCCAATGTGGGCTGGTGATTGTCCATTGAGATCAATAGAAGGAAACATATATGATGTGTTTTGTATAGAATCAGACAAATCTATACTATATTTTTTACATCTATATATCACTGGGATCTTCTGTAGGATGGGAAGACCTTTGTCGTCATTTCCTTTATCTATGCAGCTCCACACTGAGGGAAACTAAAATTTTAGACCTGAAAAACTACAATAAATGATATGATGATAGGGTTTCCAACATCATATCTAGATATAATGTTTTAAACTAGTTCATTAGCATCCCTATCTTATAAGAGCACATGTTGGAAATCTATGCTGAAAATATTATGGTTGAGTTGTAGAGTCCTCTGATCCCAATGAAGTAAGTAGGTGGGTTATGTGACTTCTCATAAATGGAACAATGTCTGTAGGATTAAATTTAGTGAACTTTATCTAAATATATACTCATTCCCTCTACATAGGGTAAGAGGATAGGAAAATCAGAATCTATAGCTGTCAATCTCAACCCACCAGAAGTTCCCATATAATCACCTTGGTAGGGCCTAAATCATTCATCACCACTTTTCAAGTGAAGACAAAAGAAAACCACCCAATTCCAGAATCATATAGAAATAATTTTTGTTTGGGATTTGAGGAACATATGAATAAAGAATTATAATTATGAAATAAACAAGTCTCTGGTTCATTCATATATGACATAGACTATAACCCACTAACTCTACCACATCTATAGAAGCTTAATGATCTCAACCTTACCGACCATCCCAACCACTACCTTTACCAAAAGAAGTCTTGGTCATAATATCGAGGACTGAATCATATTCAAAGATGTACTTCAAGGAATGGTCAATACTTGAAAAGTGTTTTTATATCAGTCCCTATAGAATGTGGAATGCATTACTATTTCCTATACAGAAGAAGAGGGTGATAAGTAGAATGTTATTTCCAATTGTGGTCATTTGTTTGACAACTAGATGAATCGAAATACAATTGAACAAGCATATTCCACAATAAATGCGCAACTATGTAGACCCACTATAGATCCATAACCCTGTAATGTTACATATGATATAAATCTCAAAATAGGGCATAACCCCTAATACCAGTAAGAAACGGATGAGGAAAATAGTTATTCAGCTCAATCAAAAGCTCTGACTCTTTAATATTTCTTTCCTACAACATTGGATGCATGACCACCACCCCAAAAAACAGAACCCTCACTAGATGAAGAGATAATATATGGATATGTGAATGTGACACACTTGGAATACCCATTGTATGATGATGAATATGCCTCAGTATGAGAGTTTCCCATATATTGCTGGGTAAATAGAGACTACATGCACATGAACTAAGGATACGTGGGACAATGTGGGTATGGTCTGGACCAGTATTTCAGTATCATTCCCATGGAGGATTTATATGCTTCCAAGACTTGTGAGAAATCACTATAGTCATCCCAAAAGATAGAATTTGGTGTCCTTGGACCCTCTACTGGCCGCCTTCTCCTAGTTTTCTTACATGAATTCCTAGTAGGAATTTGACCATCTAATCATCCCAGGAAACGAGGAAGGTTGGAATTCCATGAAACACTGGTAGAATATGGTCCAACAACTAATGAAAAAATCATAAGGAATATCCACCTCAAATTCCTTGATTACTGAGCCACACGTCCAGAATAAACCCCACCTCATGAAGCGCTGACCTATGGCACAACAGTACAACATTCTGAAATAGCCGTTGGTTGTAACATCCAACGTCTCAATAATCAATGCACTACATATTTTAAAATAATTCAAAGAGGAACTTGATAAAACTCTCAGAATCCCATAGAAATTAATTATATAAGTCATTATAGATGACATCTATAGAATGAGGACCGTGTAAATAGAATTCTATTTAATCATATTTTTCACATAGCATGACCAGGAAGATTTCATACCAGGACACATTAGACACCTATATGTTTCAAATAGACTGAATAATATTGATTTCAAAATGATTCTGATTTAGAAGTTCTTTAGGATATTTCTCATCCAGATCGAAAACCTCTGATGTTTGGGATATAGATTAGTTGATTTTTTTATCACAAAGATGACCATTCAAGTGTTTGATAAGCATGAGGAGAGACCACTTGGTAAGATCATACTCAATGCATAGTTTGGGGATCATACATATGATGGTGAGTTTATGGTCATCCATCAAGGTGCCATATACAATTTCCTCCTCAGATGTCCCTAACACTATTTCCACATGGTGGTTCCTTCAACATTCCATCAATTTCTAGAATACCCCATCGATTGAAAGGTGGAATACTACATGGTGACCCCCCCCTTTGATACCATCAATTACACATATGATGAAGTAAGATTCTATAAAAGAATAATAAAATAAACAACATTGGTTGATAATATATAGGTTACATACCCCAATGGTTCGAGGACCACCACTGCAAATCATTGGAGTTTTCTCAACACTGATAATGTGTTACCCATCTCCGACATCTTTTTTCAATGAATATGAAAGCAAGGGATGGTAACGTCTCTTATCATGGAATGTATCACCTTGAAATTAATAGAGATGGCCCTAGATAATTGTCTCTATCAAATAATATCTCCACAGAATTATAAGTGGTTGAAGAGGAGGATGACCTCTGGAACACCCTCCTGTATTAGAGGAAGGTGTCTCCATCACCATTAAAGAGATAAAATAGGTGAATTTGGGAAAAGAAGATGACTCATGGAATTCAATGAATAGTGTATCCATTCCACTCAAAGAGAAAGAGATGTATATTCCATTTCTAAAGAAGCATCGAAATACTCTCACATGGAAGTATACAAAAATGACCAGACTATGTCTGGATATGGCCACGTACCATCTCAGTGTACCAAGTGATCATTGAGGATTCAATATGGTGGCACGAAGGATGATTCCCTCTCATGAAACCAATTTAGAGGTTGAGTTTTACAAATTGATGAATGATAATTTTTTTTTGAGAAGTGAAATACCCATGATGGCTTTCCATCATTTTCCCTTTAATGAAAAATAATGGGATGGTTAGGGACTACATCGATTTCAGATAACTTACAACACTTCCAAAAGAAATATTTCCCATTACTAATCACATAAATATTCAACAATTAAACTCTTTTCTTATTATATTTTTCATTCATATATGGGTACTCTGGGTACAATCAAATAAATATGCCCCCTAAATTTGAAGAATTCAAATCCTTCAGAGTGCCTATGGGGATATTTTTCAATCAAGACATGTCATTAATATTTTTGAATGTTAGAACCACATATTAGTTTTACATGTATCATATATTTTAGTCCTTCCTGGTAAGAATATCATAATATTGTGTTTATGACAATGTGATAAAATCCAAATAGCGAGGCGATCACTTCAATGATTCTCAAATGATATTCGACAAGCTGCGACAACATAGTCTGAAGACAAATCAACTGAAAATGAGCCTTCGGGGTAAAAATAGGAAAGTTCCTTGGATTTTTTTCTATGAAAACACTATATTGAGTTTGAACTAGATAAGTATAGTTCTATTTTAGAAATTTCACCCCCATAAATCTCAAGGAAATGAGGGGGGTCCAATGGAACCTCACCTATATTTGGATTTTCATAGACAACTTGGATGGAAACATTTTCCCCTTCACCAAGATAATGAAGAAAGGAATCTCCTACCAATAGGATTGAGACTTCTACGAAGCCAAGGATATTCTCATGTGTAATATAATACTCCCATCAATTATAATCCCCCTATGTAAGGGAGGCCATTCATCTTGTATGTGGCTACCATGTAACACTCACTAGATGACCTCCTCACATAGAAAAATTGTGTGGAGAGAAGTAATAGTCTATAATACCTCATCCAAATAATGTTATGTACTATGAATCGATACATAGATGTCAAGAAGAACTACTTTTCACTCATATTTGTAGTAAAAAACATACGAAATTACATAAAGAACAATGAAGTCCATCTAGTCTCTTGTATTTATCCCATCAAGTTCATCCTTGGCCTTACCCTGATAAATGGGTGTCTACCCCCAATAATAATTCATTCTGCAATAAAAAAAATTCTATTTAGTGTTGAAAAATTGGTAAAATTGATAGTCCTATATAATTTTCACATAGAACATACTTCCCTAGAAATAAATAGGTTGAATGAGTGCTTCTGGATGAATTAGTATTTTATTCCAAAAACACTCCTTGGACATGGGAGATTTATTTTGATGTCACCTCTTTATGACCTATCCTAAAACGGATGGAAAACCCATGTATTAATTAGTTTTGATTAGGATTTTTTTTGTATCAATTGAAAAATAATTTTTTTCCGTACTCTATCTCATTATTTGATGGGTGCATGAATAATGAGGCAGAGTACCAATCCCATGTGGATGTGTTAGAACTGTCTCTATAGTTATAGATTGCCTACCTAATTATCAAAGGGGACTCACACAGATGCATTGGCTTATGCACTCAAGTCTTTTCTGGAGCTGATCAAGAGGAAGCAATATTCCATATGAAACACAAAATAATGGTCTCACAGATCATATTTTATGATAAGGATGGAATAAATAAATTCTTAACCTCCCTAGAGAATTATAATCCAATATCCTCCTCTAGATGGATGAATCTAATACTTAGTTATCTCAATAATAGATTTCTCACAGTAGAATGAGCTGGAAGGGAACATATTTGGTGTTGTGCAGTGAAATATACCCTGTAGGGTGATCTAAATAATAAAAATTCCCTCTAAAAGTGAGGCTATAATTGAGTCCTTATATGTATAGTAGAAATAAAAAGTCACTCCATCAAGGATTAATTCCATATGGGAAACTGCGATGCACATTAGTCTAGGACCAGGCTCTCCCACCAAATTAAGTGGCTGGGTTATTACTGGGAAAAAATTATACAAAAATATGTGAAATTTTATGAGAAATTTCATGCATTATGTATCCATGAAAACATCATCCATCAATCCATAGAATTTTTTTAAAAGCCAAATAATCTTGGACATTTTCCATTTGGGGAATGCATGTTTTGGGGCCATATCCCTCAGCCACAACAATGCAGTTCAAATACATCCTTCCTATTACTGACTTCTTTTCCGAATTGGATGAGGAAACACCATTGATAGAATTTGGGATGAGAAATATCCTCAATTTCATAAAGTCCCATATCATCACCATTTTTAGAGTCCAACACAGAATATTGAAAAAAATAGAACTAACCTTTATTTTATAGAGTTGAAGAAAAAAATAAAATGAGTAAAACAAAGATTCCAATCACTAATATTGCTGTAATATAGAAGAAAATTTAATTATATAGGCCTTCCATAAGACTCTTAAAAATATGAAACATAATATGGTGAATGAGGATAATATTTACTTTCTAGAAAAACTCTTCCATTATTTATAGGCCTACCGGACCACCACGCGTACTGCTACACAGGAAATGTCATATTCATTGGTTTATGATATTGAGGTAGTGTTACCCATAGAAGTAAAAGTAACTTCACTATAAAGTTCCATTTGAGTAAAACTTTCATATGAGGATAAATATTATATGTGTTTGGTTCAATTGGAGTGGAACACTGAGAAAATGTTGTGTACATTGCACAACCGTAAAATCCATCAGAATTGGATCAAAAGAGCCTTTAATAAGAAGGTTCAGGTCTATTAGTTCCTGCAAGGGGAACTATTGAATGCTTTGAGGACCCCAAGGATACATTGAATAAAGCCTCTAAAACTGAAATTCAAATAGGAAGTGCATTACACGTGACATAATGTCTGTCACAAAATATCATACACATTTGGAAAATGGATGGGGAATGGTTCACCAACCGACTAATGTGATGATTATTTAGAAATAATTTTCATAGATGCCACCAGGTTCACCATGTTATGAACACATGATGTTAAACTATATAGATAAATCCCGACAACAAGATGTTAAAATGTACATACATGTCCTAAACACATTACGTTAAACTATATAGAGTCTTTCTAGTTTTGTGATTCTAAACTAAACATATTTTTTCTAAAATCAAGATGATAAACTACACGACACCTCTTATTTTAGTTTCATATTGTTAAACTACACAAGATAGTTCTCACCACATGACATTAACTTGCATAGGAAGAACCATCTCACTAATGACTCATCGAACACGATCCAATTTTATGTGAATGAAGGATGAAAATACCTTGTCCCTATTTGATATTTAGCACCACATAGTGAATCTCATCATCCAAGAACTATTTTTGGCTTGATTCCTTCCATCACTGGATACATATTGATGCCCAAACATCTATTCTTGTGTCTATCCACAATATTCATTTTTCATTCATGTTATGTTATCATCATCCTCAAAACATGATGTTAAAATAAAAGGAAGACATATTTACCACATGAAATAAAAATTAAAGGATCTATAGCATTACATCCCATTAACATTGGTGGACCCATGTCCTTACTTCATGATGGTACACTAAAGAAAATATTTCTTTACCATGAGATATTAAACGTCATGGTATTGTAGAACTACATAAAGATTAAATCTCAATTTCAATGATATACATAGGGACGACTAGATCCAATATATTTTTCCAACCACCACATGACTCAATGTTCCCCAATCCTATCCATAATATCCATTTCATAGTGAAAGGGAACCTTTATATTCATTTTTCTCACAATGAGCATAGGTCACATGAGATTAGAAATTTTAGTAAGGGCCTCCCCACATAAAGAAGGCATAAAGGTTCCTGATTGGTTCATCATGTTCCTAAATGAAATACCATAAAAGGCATACCATGAGTCCTCGCTTCATGATGTTAAATTGAACAGTTGATGTCCTTTGGGCAATATAAAATCATACATCCTTGTGGACCTCACCTGATAAGACCATTATTGTTGGTAATTGGTCCCCTACCACTCCTCCAACCTCAATAACTATGTGTGACTTGATTACCGCCATCCCATGATATATAGTGGTTCCATGATCTTCAATTTGGGGTCTAGTATTAATGAATATAAAAATACCCCCATTATGATTTTAGGTCACATTTTCACAAGAAGACATAATTTAATGAATTGTGTATTAATTGATTTCTATAATAGATTTATAAATAGTGACACCCATATCTCTATCCTTACGTCCAGCCACAATTCCCCTTTTCATGTTAGAAATTCAACATCCTTGTTGAAACACATTAAAAAACACGATTCCTCCAGAACTATGTGGGGCTTGATTCCTATCATCACTGAATACGTCATGAATCTCTATTCACTAACCCATATTAAACAATAAACATAATCAACTCCCACCTCTACATATGGGTTAGACCTACGTTTACTGTTTTCCATTAAAGAACTACATGTGGCTTGATTCCTATCATAACATGATACATAATGATGCCCATATCACTAATCCTGGTCTTAGATAGAATAAGTAATAAAAAAATTTTACCCTAATTTTGTACGGGATGATCCATATGACTCCATTTTTTCTATATACATTTCAAATCTATGCATTTCCTAGTTTATCATGTAAAATTTCTTCCACAATTTATCATGTCAGTTACCACATCCTTACCACATGATGTTAAAGTGCACAGAAAATCTCATGGTAACATGTCATTAAAACAAGCCAACAAAAGCATACTTGTCACACAACATTAAAATGCCATAACAAAAACGTCCTTACCACCTAAAGATAAACTTCACAAAAAATGTATTTACTGTATGATGATAATCAACATAGAAAATTTCTTAAGTGCATGACCTTAAACGACACAGAAGCAATAAAATTCCAACTACATAATGTCAAACTGTGAAGACAATCACCCATTTTTTATCTTCTATCAAAGGACCAGGAGAGTCTTACCCTGATCATCCAAAGTATAGAGATCTTATACCATCTTTTAAGAACCTCAATCCTCAAATAATACTTCATGCATCAAGTACCTTGAGTTTCCAAAACTGTTCATAGCCCTTGGAATGAATTCCCATCTTCAAGGGACCATTTTCATGATTATTAATGTATGTATATGGATCATACATATGAACCTATGGCCTTCAATCAAATGTGTCACTCAGTAAAAAGGGAATTCTGATCCTTGTTATATTTTTCATCATTGTGACAAAACTCAACACCTCAATGTATTCTAAACTACACTTCGTATGATTGTACCATATCATTACTCATGTCCCTAGGACCTAATTCCATGATTTAGAATATTTTAATCTCCCTCTTAAAAGGATGATGGGGTACTCTTAACCATGATTACTTTAATTTGAATCATATGTACATTTAATCATCATAGGTCCATGTGTTCCATGAACATAAACTCATGCACTTTGGTCAAAATTTTACGACGTAAAACACTATCCTATAATGGTATAAAAAATAATACCATAGAATTATAGAAAAGGAGACCCAAAAAATGTTACTATGAAAACCCGTCAAATGACGGAATGAGAAAAATTCATGTCTTATCATGCTAAAATCTTTATCTCTAGAATTTAGGAAAAAACTAAGGCACAAAAAAATAAGGCATAAAGGACATAGGGTAGACTCTATAACCATTATTAATTAAAAAAATGCTTTATAGACCCCCTAGTTCAAGAAAATGTTATGGTAATAATTTTTCACATATCCTCAGTGCATGAATATGGTCGCTAGGTAGTGGCACAAAATTCACGGTGTTCAAACCCTTCTTGGATAATGCAATTTCGACAAATCACACTTTATGATTTGAGTTCCCTGTATCATCATAGACCATACATGTACCATAGAATGGAGACACAACTTCAAGAGACCCTTTTCTTGACTATTCATGTATGAATGCACCTACAGCATATGCGCCTATGGTCATCATCCAAATGTGTCACTCTGAAGATAGATATTTAAAGTCCATGTGAGACCAGACATCACTGTGGAAAAACACATCACCCCAGTGTGTTTTGGGTCATTCATGGTATGATTGTCCCATAACATCCTCCTAACCTAAGAACTTTGGACCATGAATTACATTCTCCATAAAAAAATATTCATGTTTGTTTTACATCCTAGATGTTACATTACTGTGTTATGTAACTTTTATCAAAGAAGTAATGCAACACTTCCTTACCAAACCATTGATTCCCCACCCATCATGATTATAAAACATAGGTAATAGTGTCTAAGAGTCAAAATTTAAGAGATTAATTTCCTTAGGGTGCCACAATCCTTCCTGTATAACATTCTCCCCATACATAATCTCATAATCTGGATGTTTGAGCCTTCAAAAGTCGTTCATGACCCATAGAAAATAGTGGAGATCATATTTTCTTAACCATTACACCGACGCATAAGGGCCTCGACCTACCATATTTGGGAATCTACTATTGTAATAAACGAGCTTCAATCCCTGTGAGCCCTAGAAACACTAAGACATAACCTATAATCTCATATTGTTAGGGGTCATCTATGTATTGTATTCCCCATACCATATTCATGAACTCAATATTTTGGGTAATTAATTATATCATCCATATTCCAAATATCTGGGTAGACCAAGAATCCCCCTTTTTTCTACCTCAAATAATATTACCCCCATAAATCATCCATGAATCATGGAAAATCATGGATAAACCTATATTTGAAAATTCTTCCAACACATAAGGGTTTTGACCTACCTACCAGTAGTATATCCTCCTTACAAGAACAGATATCTGATCCTCATGAGCCTCTACAACACAATGGTAAAACTCAACACCAAAGAGTGGTTTGGGACATTCCTAGATTGTTTGCACAATATTCCATGATCATCGATCAAGTCGGCACTAAATGTCTCTAAACTACAGTAATAGAAGGTCTGATCCAAAATAGCTTAAACTATAAAAATATAAGGTTTGAGCTAAAAGTACCTAAAATACAACAATAGAAGGTTGGAGATAGAAGACCCTAATCTATAGCGACAGTAGGTCCAAACTAAAATACCCCAAACTAAAGATATATAAGGTTCAAGATAAGAGACCATAAACTACCTCAGTAGATAGTCTGACCTAAAAGATCCTAAACTACATACATATAATGTCCAGGACAAAAGACCCTAACCTATGACAATATAAGGTCTGAGGTAAAATAACATAAACTAAATTGAAAAAAATACCAATCTAAAAGTCCTAAAACTAATGCAAAAGAATGTATGAGCTAAATAAACCAAAATTTAAGTTATTGATGGTTTGAGTTAAAGACCCTAAATTATAGCACATCTGTCATTTAGTTTAAAAGAATGAAAAATCCTAAAAGGTATATCATATAGACATGGAAAAAATTAATCTACACTCACTAAGACTATCAACACTAACAAAAGAATGAAAACTATCCCTCCATGATGTATGTTATATCCAAATTATCCTTTTGTGAATTATGTGATCTCACTATAACAGGATAAGATATATTAAAAATGAATCTCATTTTTTTGGGAATTCATGTTTTCATATCATGAATAATATATTATAATTTAAATATTCAGATCTATACATTAAGGTTTTATATGATATTATAAAATTGATGGGTATCATTGAGGATTTAGATAATATCACATTAGAAAAATGGAATGAAAATCATGATTTAAAGACAATTGGATAATAAAATATAGATATCAACAAATCAATTCACTGATAAAATACAAGAGGATGAATCTCAACATCTCATAGCCTCTCTCATGAATATACAAGACAAATAAAAATTAATAATTAAAAATCGGTCACATCATGTGCTCATAGGAGTCATTGAGTAATGAAAGCATCTACTCTAGTGAGGAAAAAATTGACATAGTTTATCAAAATATTTTATTGCTTCCACCACAAACTGCTAAAACTCCCCCAATATATAAATGTCATCAATCTTGGATTTATTATCTAGTGTGAGGAGTCCTTGATACTCCAATATGGTCTTCCCAAAATCTGATGTGCATGTTGAAACTATGATAGTTCTTCAGGTTGGTAGTTAATTTCACACTGAAGAAGGTAGATTTCAACTATCCAGGAATTGACTATGTCCCAATTAGTAGTTTCATCTATCACAGACTGGGAAGCTTTCATTACATAATAGTCCTATTTCATCTTTAAAGCATATCAAGACTCAGTAAATACCACCCTCGATTTAGGGTCCCTATTATTCACTCTCAAAAGTACCGCTTATTTCACCATGTAATGGAAGGTGGAATAATCAAACCCCTTGCAACCAAGGGTGGGAAACATAAATCAAAGATGACTTAATTAGTCTTTTAGCATGTCCAATGGGGGTTTTGACACAATATTCTATATCTACCACCATATTTCATGCCATATAAACTGATAAAGTGATAAAGAAAAATGGATTTGATCCAAGTTCATAAAGAGGATAGGATTATATTCTCAGACCAAGCTATGAAGAGAAATATTATTTCATACAGTCTTTGATGATGAGGGAAGAGATTCCCCTCTACATTAGTTGATCCAATCAAAGAAACCCCCAAGGGATCAGTGACTAACATCTCTAAACTTCAAAGGGAAGACATTGTGGTGTGGGGCCTACGTGTTTATTAGTTACATGATAAATAATATGGTGTCACTAGAAAATTGATATAAATGACCAATGTTAGAAAAAAACCTTTATTGGTCATGTAGCAAGATAAGTCAACTACCCCAAAACCATCATCGAGGTAAGAATTGAAACCTTATTTTGACAAGAGGCTTCATGGAATATTTGGTTATTTTCCTCAATATGTGCTTCACTCACCACCCTTTATAACATTAGGGGAAAAAGATAATATTAGGGGTTATGAACAAAATAATCAAACATCCTAGTCTTTATGAAATATTCACCTTTTAAAAAACTTGATTTCATCATGTCTAACATAGTATCATAATATTTACCTATGTTAGTATCCTTAAAATGTACCTCCACCCATACTGAGTTAGGTGGTGTTACAATTAGGATGTCTGTAATAGGAAATGGGTGTGATTGAGTTGGCCCCTCATCAATCTCCACTTTATAAAGGACCGAGCCTAATAGGGAAGGGTTTGATAATGCAACAAAATTTTCACCCACATATTCTATGGTGGATAAGTTATTTTCCTAGTTTCTTTAGTGGGGACCTTCACATTTTAAAAAAATTAGAAGGTGTTTCCAGAATAATCCAAAGTGAGAGGAGTGAAATATCACACTTTCTTGAGGATTCTAGAAGAGAAGTCCCTGATACCATAGGATGCATCCTTTTTATCTTCCCTCCCATGTAATAATCTTTAGAAGGTGTTGGAGATGGATTTTAAGCTTTTAACACCCCAAGATTCCACGGTATGTGTCCCATTGAATAATGCAATAGCATGCGTTGTACGCAACTTCGAGATTCTAACACATTGCGACCAATCAAACAAGCTGTTATGAATAGTAATACCAATTTTTTGAAATTTTATAATTTTTTTTTTCAAAATGGACTTCATTTTTGAATTCGGAATATCAAAATTATCTTAGGGTGAATTTTTGGTATTTTTCTGAAAACATCCAATTTTTGATGAATAGTGAAAAACACAGCGTTATTGGTTAAAACCGACGTTTTATTTAAATAATTGGTTATTTTACTCAAATTTATACTAGGTAAAAATAGATACATAATACCTATATAAGTTCAATTTAATTAATTGGAGTCATTTTATAATAATTTTAGATATATAAAAGATTATTAATCTTTTTATTGTCTTTTACCCATATCCTAAGAGCATTCGAAAATTCGCATAAAACTTAATTTTACAGCTTCTGTGAATTCAATTTCAAAAATAAAAAAGACATGGTTGATATCAGTAAGTAAAATTTGGTTCAATGAGATGAAAATAATTTTTTGTGAATAGAAACTTTTTTACTTTTATTTACCACGGTTAAAAGTAAATAGGGTAATTAAAGGTAAAAATGATATTATTTTTACCCTAACACAAGTAATAATTATATTGGATAAGTTTATATCGACCAAAAAATCCTTATAAAAAAAATATTATCATTTAGGTCCACTTGGATTACAATAGGACATTTATTATTATTTAAATTAAAGAATAGTTAAAAGTGTTAAATTCATGTTTTCATAACAAAAACATTTTTAATATAGGGTTATACATATGATAAATTAGACTATAAATATTAATTAGAAATATAAAAGGATTTCCTAAATAATTGTATTTTATTTATAATTTTTATACATTAAATAATTATATTTATTTATGACACAATGATGATGCGGTAATTACCTTATTAATGAAAGATTAAAATAATTGATATTATAAATACCCAAATAAATGTAATTTGATACATTTGATGAATTGAAATATTTTTCTAATTAACATGACATGTTAGGGTTTTTAAATGATTTTTTTGAATTAATAAAGTTATTAGGACTTTTAAAAAAAATCAATTACCAAATAGTGTCAAAATTGACATAAAAGAGTTTTTAAAACAAATATTATAATATTAATTGATATTATATTCCAAAAAATATAAGGTTCGTCAAAAGGAATTATATAAGGTTATATATATCAATAATGAATCACTTGGGGTTCACTTGGTAGTTTATAGTAATTTTATTAACCATATAATATAAACATACAAAGAGACATGGTAAATGTCAAACTATTTAACTAAGAGTTAAATCTAAATGATAAGGTTAATATGGTGACCTAAAACTATCTAAAAACTAATGGTTAAAAGTATTTAGACCCATACACACCTTATCTTCTAAATAAATCAATTTGGAGTCATTATAAACCTAATATGAATTTATTGTAAAATAATATTTTAAGTTTTCCCTAATGTGCCACTCACCACTCTTATAAAGGGACACTTCCCCTTATATAAAATTTACACCTTCAAATCCATTTGGATATCCCAACCCCTGACCAAATATAATCTAAACTATCCTCATTTCATCATAGAGCCTTCCTTTAGTCATAAAGCCAACCTAAGGATCCCTTCTGATCAAATCAAAAGGAAGAACCCGAAGAAGAGGTAAATATTTCATCACCTCTTTCAAGTTCTTTTCTTCTTCCAATTCCTCTTTCATTGTTGTTTCCATTATAAAATAATAACTCCAGTATATTATATATATTTTGATGTTATTATAAAAATGTTACAACCATATTGGTTATTTTATCCATCCTATGAATGAAAAATTTACCACATGTGCATACGTACGGCTTACCGTCTCCACATCATGGTGTAGTTTGTTATTCAAACATTTCATCATTTGGATGGGTATAATAATGATTATAGATGATTTAAATAATAAATAAAACATTATAATGATTCTGTATATATGATATACCATCCAATTATATACAATTTTAATATCAAAAGAATGATATTTGTCACTCGTGCGTACGTACGGAATACCGTCTCCATGAACACAATAAGATTCATTTCCCCATCATAACAATTCAAGAATAATTTTCATCTGATTATTAAAAATAATTTTTAAGGACTTTATATCATTATTGATATTAATAATAGACAACCTATCCATTAAAAATATGTCTTATGTAACAAAACATATAAAAGAAAATGAGTAAGTTAACACCCAAAACGACGATAATACTAAAATATTATTAACAAAGCAATATTAGAAGATCATATATGATATCATATTTATGTATATGATTCTTTTATAATTTAATACAAATGATTTAACTATCATACAAGACGTTAATGTACCATCTACCAAGGAAAAGGACAAGGTAAGGGTTAATTCACAATCTCTTTATTATCCGAGGTTGGTTTATACGTAATTATCTACTAGGACCTCTTTATCATCCACTTCCATGTTTCTTAAAAATGTATTTCAAAACATTTTTTTTTGAAAATGGGATAAAGTCATTTATACCCATGATTTACCTTTTATAATATTTTTATAAAGTAATATTTTTTTTTTGTTTTCCAAACAAGGTCCTTTATAACCTTTTTGTCAAAATTAAGGTAAGAATGTCCTTTTTTAACTTATAAAGTGGGCGTGGCTATTTTCCACCGTTATAACATCGTCCAATCTTCCCTTACAATCTTATAAGAATATTTTAAAAATAATGGTTTTATTTTATAATTATGTGACTTTTAAATGATTTCAAAAGAGATATATTTCTCTCAAATAGTTTTGATTTCATCTATGTCAACATCATTTGATGGATTTTAAGCTTATTTGAAGTCGATTTATTATGATACAAAGATTCCATATTATATTGAAGTTTTTGTGATATATTTTTATATGGATGTGTTATTTTTATACCATTCATGGTTTATGGATAAAGTATTGACATTTCGTATGCTAGTTTTAATACGAATGTTTATGTTATGTTTAAACCTTTTCATATGATGAATGCATTAGACTTAGTAAGTGATGGGTGGAGCCCGCTATAGCTCCTTGATGCATCGGAAGGTCTCATGATACAAACTAGTGTCTTGGAACAAGTCCTTGAAAAAAACTTATTTGTATTCTTGGCATAAGGACTTGACTATGTGGTTATGAAATTCTGGGATTATGCATTCAATCATTATGAAAGTGGCTATTGATATTGCATGTGATTATTCGACTAGTAGAATATCCATGTGAATAAGTAAATGGCATTATTTGATTTTATATTTTCCATGTTATGTTGAATTTCAAGTGAAAGGATTTTGTTTTAGTCTTACACATTGCCTTAAATGATTATGATTATTTAGAAAAGTTTCCTCTATTTTGTTATCCTTACTGAGCATCTGAGCTCACCCCTTTCTGTGTTTTATTTTTCCTAGGATGTGAAGAAGTATTTTATGAATGACCTGTAGGGTTAGTCTGAGGGTATATGAGTGTGTTCTATGGAGACAATATTGTTGTAGTTTTACTTTTTATAATGTAATGTAAAACATTTGAATGTATCTAGTGTTTCCAAGGATACTAAACTAATCGGTCTTTCGAGACTTGATCTTTTGTGATCATTCCAATTTTATATAATAATACACCAACTCTAGATAACTGGGGTTGGGTCATTACAATTGGTATCAAAGGAAGTTTAGTACGAACCTTGGAAACTAGATTTAGATAAACTCTGATCAGAGCACATTACCCTAAGATAGAATTTGAGGATTAGTATAGAATAACTTCCTAGAATTTTGGTAATGTAGAGATTTTGTGAGATTTCCAAGAAATACATTTCTGTCTGGATATGAGCAAGTAGAGGTGGATTTGGAATAAATGTACCTAGGGGTAAAACCCGAAAACACCACTTTGAGCTGGACTCGAACGAGAACTGGTGCACGACAACGGGCCTTGCCGCACTCATGGTTACGACACTCCCGGTGGATATGATTAAGATAATTATAATTTTCATTACAAACCATTATGATGGGTTTATGAGTATATAATTCCTCAAAGGAAACATTTTTATGATTATGGATTATATACATAAACTGTTCAATTTATGTGAAGTGTTTTACAAGTTTGGAATTATGTATTGCGATTGATAAACTAATCTAGTGTATGCCATTGTTTAGAAATGTATCATAGTGGAAGGAATGAAAACCACATCAACGCACATAATACATGTAGGTGTTTCCCTCCAACTAGAGATAATTATAGTGGAGCTGGTGATGAAACTGGTGCTGATCAACTTATCACCATACTGGGACAACTCACCCAGGTTATGAATAATAACCTTACCCGTATGGAGAACCCTGATCCACAATGTGGAGGATCAATGTTAGATCGCTTCATGAAGAAAAAACCACCAACATTCAATGGGAGTAAAAATCCATTGGTAGTTATGAAATGGATAAGTTCATTAGAGAAAATATTTCATGCTTTGGGGAGTAGATAAAGGGAAAAAGTTTTTATGGCAGTTTATCACCTCATGGGAGATGTTGATCAATGGTGGTCATTGATTCAAAATACAAAGGAAGATGAAGATGTATCAAATATGGAATGGAGGGAGTTTAAAGTGATTTTTTTAGAAAAATAATTTCCTCGTGACCATCGAGCGGATATGGAAAGACAATTTCTGAGTCTGAGGAAAAAAGAGGATGAGAATGTCGCAAAGTATGAAGCTATCTTTACAAGGTTAGCATGGCATGCAACATATTATATATGTAACCCAAGTAGTAGGATTTATCATTTATTTAATGGGTTAAAACCATTTCTCTATCGAGCATTAGTCTCAAAATCCTTCTCGTCATACGAAGATATTATCTCATGTACTATCAAGATAGAAAAGGAATTCTCTAAGTCTTATGACTTTAAAGCCAAGCAAGAGAAGAAGATATCTGCTGAACACTATGGAAATGGAAATAAGGGAAAGAAGGAAAAAGTTGAATATCCATCCTATAGTAAATGTGGGAAAAAACACCCCGGTACTTGCCTGAAGGTAATGTGAGTCTGTTACAAGTGTGGTGAAAAAGGACACCAAGCTCGTGATTGCAAGGGGAAGAAAGAAGCTACCGATGTTCAATGCTACAATTAATGGGAGATGTGACATTATGAAATTGAATTTCCTAAGTGCCAAGGAAACTTACCTCAGAAAAGGCCAAGGGATCAAGGCCATGTTTATGCGATCACTACTTCTAATTTTGAAGGTCTGAAAGATGTGGTGGAAGGTAATTTAATGGTTTCCTCAAGTTTAGCAAATGATTTATTTGATTTTCGATCATCACATTGTTTTATATCTTCCTAGTTTGCTAAGAAAATTAGACATTTACAATTTGATTTAATAAGGGAGATGTCAGTCAAAAATCCTAAGGGAAGTATCATTGCAATAATGTTTTGTGAATCAGTTCCCATTAAGGCATATAAACATTATTTATCTGATGATCTCATCGTTATACCCATGATTTAATTTGATATAATCCTCGATATGGATTGGATTTCAGTCCATGATGCGAAAACTTATTGTAAGTAGAAGGAGGTTACAATTTTCAATGATGATAAAGAGTATCTTATAATTAGAGTAGAAACATCACCACCTAATTCTTATCTAGATCCACCCCCAGTAGCTCAACTAAATTCAATTATTGGGGAGGAAGAGAATGAAATAACTATGGATGAGGAATGGAATGTTTGAATAGAGGATGTACCTATTGTACAAGAATATGTTGATGTGTTTCCAGAGTATTTACCTGGACATCCTCTAGAATAATAAATTGAGTTTTCCATTGATTTAATTCCTGGTTCAAGGCCCATATCGAAGACCCCTTATAGAATGGACACTGTGGAATTAGTGGAACTAAAGAAACAACTAGAGGAATTGTGTAATAAGGGATATATTCTCCTTATTGTTTTTCCATGGGGATCCCCTGTTCTTGTTGTTAAGAAGAAAGATGGATCTATGAGGTTGTGCATTTACTACAGGGAAATCAATGCTATAACAATAAAGAACAAGGATCCCCTACCTTGCATTGATGATTTATTCAACCAACTTAATGGAGCTCAATTTTTTTCAAATATTTACCTTCGATATGGATATCATCAGTTGTGCGTGATGAAGGAAGACATTCTAATGACAACATTTCGAACCAGGTACGAACATTACGAGTTTACAGTAATTCTTTTTGGATTGACTAATGCACCATCTGTTTTCATGGATCTAATGAACAATGTTTTCAATGAATATCTTGATGACTTTTCATGGTATTTATTGATGATATCTTTGTATAATCCAAAATCTACAAAGATAATGAAAATCACTTGAGCATTATTCTGAAAACCCTCAAAAGAAATGAATTATAGGGGAAGTTTAACAGGTGTGAATTCTGGCTTCAAGAGATTTATTTTCCTGGCCATATTGTCTCTAAGGATGGAATCTCTGTTTATCCTTCTAATACAAGAGCAATACAAGAATGGCCATCACCGATGAGTATAACTGAGGTATGAAATTTTATTGGTTTAGTAGGTTATTATCGGCGCTTCATCCAAAATTTTGCCTGATTGGCTAACCGATTAACCAAAATCACACGTAAAGGGGCTAAATTTGTTTGGACAAAAGAGTGCGAAGAATATTTCAAATAAATAAAGGGAATATTATTCAATGCTCCTATATTGACACTACCATCGGGGAATGATAGGTTTTGATATTTATAGTGATGATTCAAAGAAAGGACATGGTTGTGTCCTTATGCTGAATGATAGAGTTATTTCATATGCATCACGATAGTTAAAAATTCATGAACAAAACTATCCTACTCAAGATCTTGAGTTAGTAGAATTGATATTTTCTTTGAAGATATGGATGCACTATCTCTATGGTGAAAAATGTGAGGTATATACTGATCACAAGAGTTTGAAGTATATTTTCTCACATAAAGAACTCAACATGAGGCAAAGGAGATGGCTTGAACTACTCAAGGATTATGATTTCACTATACACTACCACTTGAGGAAGGAAAATAAGGTGGAAGATGCTTTGAGTAGAAAGGATCATGGAGTTTTGAACAAGATGAGAGTTTAAAGGGATCCTATATTCATGGATCTAGTAAAGATGGGCATGGTAATAACCACATGAGTTGAAACATCAATGATTTTTCAAATGGTTGTCAACCCATATTTACTAGAAAGGATAAAGTGTTCTCAGATTGATGATGAGGAGTTTCAAAATAAGATTAATGCTGTGAATGATAGAGATTGTGTGAATTCCTATATGAAGATGGGATTTTGAAATTTGTGAAGAGTCTTTGTATTCCCGATATGCCTGATCTGAAAAGAGAGTTGTTGGATGATGATCATAGCTCCAATTTCTCTATACACCATGGGAGAACCAAGATGTATAGAGACTTGAAGGAACATTTTTTGTGGAACAACATGAAGAGGGAGATTTCTGAATATGTGTCAAGATGTATGGTTTGTCAACAAGTAAAATATGGAAGGAAACAACTTGGAGGAGTCATGAAAACTCTTCCCATACCTGAGTGGAAATAAGATAATATTACGATGGACTTTGTCATGGGGATACCAAAGACTCCTATAAGGAATGATTAAATATGGGTCATATTTGATCTTCTTACCAAGTGAGGACATTTTCTTGCTATAATAGAAGATTTACCACTTGAATGTTTAGAAAGACTGTATATTAATGAAGTTTTTAGAATTCATGGTGTGCCCCTATCGATTATTTCTGATTGTGATCCCTATTTTACAACATGATTCTGGAAAAGTCTTCAGAAGGCATTGGATACTGAACTTCATTTGAGCACTTACCACCACCCTCAAATAGATGGACAATCAGAACGCATTATTCAAACCTTAGAGGACATGTTGAGATCCTGCTCACTTGACTTTCATGGTATGTTGGATCAATATTTACCATTGGTATAATTTTTCTATAACAATAGCTTCAATTCAAGTATTCAGATGGCACCATATAAAGCCTTATATGGAAAGAGATGTCGCACACCAACTTGCTGGGATGATGTTGGTGAAAGAAAACTCATTGGCCCATAACTTGTTTAGGAAGCAATGGAAAAAGTAATGATTATCCAAACCCACGTCAATGAAGCCCAAAGTAGACAAAAGTGCTATGCCGATAACCGAAGAAAGGATTTGGAATTTCAAGTAGCAGATCATGTTTTCTTAAAAGTATCTCCATGGAAGCGAGTTATACATTTCGGTAAGATAGGTAAATTGAGTCCCAATTACATCAGACCTTTCAAAATTCTAGAACGAATTGGGGTTTTAGCTTATCGTTTGGCAATGCTGCCAAGTTTCTCTATAGTTCATGATGTGTTCCATGTATCACTGTTGCGAAAATACATGCCTGAAAAAACACATGTACTCACATATGAAGAATTAGAACTGGAACCTGATCTATCTTATTGCAAAGTGACAATTAGAATTCTTAATACCATAGAACAAGTGTTGAGAAACTGAACGACTCATCTCGTAAAAGTTCTATAGAGAAACCATAAGATGGAAGAGGAACAATAGAACCCAAGGATCTTATAATGAAGAACCACCCGAATATTTTTGTGTGGTATTATTTTAGAAATTTTGAGGACAAAATTATTTGAAGGAGGGGAGAATGTAACACCCCAAGCATCCACGACATGTTTCCCTTTGAATAATGCAATAGCTTGCCTTGTACACAACTTCAAGATTCTAACACACCGCGACCAATCAAACTAGATTTTATGAATAATAATACCCAATTGTTTAAATTTTATCAATTTTTTATTTCAAAATTGAATTTATTTTTGAATTCGAAATATCGAAATTATCTTACGGTGAATTTTTGGTATTTTTCTAAAAACATTCAATTTTTGATGAATAGTGAAAAACACCGCATTATTGGTTAAAACCGACTTTTTATTCAAATAATTAGTTATTTTATTTAAATTTATATTATGTAAAAATAGATACATAATACCTATATAAGTTTAATGTAATTCATTAGAGTCGTTTTATAATAAGTTTAGATATATAAAATTTTATTAAACTTTTTACCGTCTTTTACCCACGTCCTAAGAGCATTTGAAAATTCACATAAAACTAATTTTTACCACTTCTGGGAATTGAATTTCAAAAATACAAGAGACACAGTTGATATCATTAAGTAAAATTTGGTTCAATGAGATGAAAATATTTTTTGGTGAATAGTAACTTTTTACTTTTATTTACCACGGTTAAAAGTAAATATGGTAATTAAAGGTAAATATGATATTATTTTTACCCTAAAACATGTCCTAATTCTTTTGTATAAGTGTACCTCAACCAAAAACAACCTTAGGAATAAAATATTATCACGTAGGTCCACTTGGATTAGAATAAGACATTTATTATTATTTAATTTAAAGAAGAGTTAAAAGTGCTAAATTCAAGTTTTCATAACTAAAACATTTTTAATATAGGGTTTTACATATGATAAATTCGACTATAATTATTAATTAGAAATCTAAAATTATTTCCTACATAATGGTATTATATTTATAATTTTTATGCATTAAATAATTAAATTTATTTCTGACACAATGACGATGTAGTAATTACCTTATTAATGAAAGATTAAAATAATTGATATTATAAATACCCAAATAAATGTAATTTGATACTTTTGATGAATTGAAATAATTTTATAGGTTAATATGACATGTTATGGTTGATTAAACTATTTTTTTAAAGTAATAATGTTAATAGGACTTAAAAAAATCAATTACCAAATAGTGTCAAAATTGACATAAAAGAGTTTTTAAAACAAATATTATATTATTAATTGATATTCTATTCCTAAAAATCAAAGCTTCAGTGAAAGGACTTAGATAAGATTATATATATAAATAATAAATCACTTTGGGTTCTCTTGTCAGTTTATAGTAATTTTATTAACCATATAATATAAACATACAAAGAGACATGGTAAATGTCAAACTATTTAACTAAGAGTTAAATCTAAATGATAAGGTTAATATGGTGACCTAAACCTGTCTAAAACCTATTGGTTGGAAGAATTTAGACCCATCCCCACCATATATTCTAAATAAATCAATTTGGAGTCATTATAAACCTAATATGAATTTATTATAAAATAATATTTTAAGTTTTTCCTAAGGTGCCCCTCATCCCTCTTATAAAAGGGCACTTCCCCTTATCTAAAAACCACACCTACAAAGCTATTTGGCTGCCCAAACCCTGCCCAAATATCCTCTCAACTATCCTCCCTTCATCCCAGAGGCCTTCCTTTAGTCATAAATAAATCCTAAGGAGACCTTTTGATCGAATCAAAAGAAAGAACCCAAAGAAGAGGCAAATATTTCATCACCTCTTTCAAGTTATTTTCTTCTTCCACTTCCAATTTCGTTGTTTTTTCCATTCTAAAATAATAACTCCAGTATCTTATATATAATTTGATGTTATTATAAAAATGGTGCAACCATATTTGTTATTTTATCCATCATATGAATGAAAAATTCACCACACGTACGTACGTACAACTTACCGTCTCCATGTCGTGCTGTAGTTGTTTATTCAAACATTTCATCATTTTAATGGGTATAATAATGAGTATAGATGATGTAAATAATAAGTATAAAATTATAATTATTCTTTATATATGATATACCATCTAATTATATATTATTTTAATATCAAAAGAATTATATTGTGGCTCGTGCATACGTACGAAATACCGTCTCCACGAACATGATAGGATTCATTTCCCCATCATAACCATTCAAGACTAATTTTCATTTGATGATTAAAAATAATGTTTATGGAATTGATATCATTATGGATATGAATAATATACAACCTATCCATAACAAACACGACTTAAGTAACAAAACATATAAAATAAAACGAGTAAGTTAACACCTGAAACGATGATGATACTAAAATATTATTAACAAAGAAATATTATAAGATAATATATGATATCATATTTTTGTATAAGATTATTGTATAATTTAATAACAATGATTTAACTATCATATAGGAGTTTAACGTACCCTTTACCAAGGAAAAGTGCAAGGTAAGGGTTCATTTCACAATCTCTTTATTATCCGAGGTTGTTTTATACGTAATTATCTACAGGGACCTCTTTATCATCCACATCCATGTTTCTTAAAAATGTATTTCAAAATTTTTTTTGAAAATGGTTTAAAGTCATTTATACCCTTGTTTGAATTTTTATAAGATGTTTATAAAGGAATATTTCTGTTGTTTTCCAAACAAGGTCCTTTATAACCTTTTCGAAAAAATTAATGTAAGAATGTCTTTTTTTAACTTATAAAGAGGGTGCAACTATTTTACACCGTTATAACATTGTCGAAGCTTCCCTTACAGGATTATAAGAATATTTTCAAAATAAATGTTTTCTTCTATAATTATGTGAATTTTAAATGATTTCAAAAAAGAGATATTTCTCTCAAATAGTTTTGATTTCATCTATGACAACATCCTTTGATGGATTTTAAGATTAATTGAAGTTGATTTATTATGATACAAAGATACCATATTGTATTGAAGGTTTTGTGATATGTTTGACTATGGATGTGTTATTTTTATACCATTAATGGTTTATGGATAAATTATTGACATTTCGTATGCTAGTTTTAATACGAATGTTTATGTTCTGTTTAAACCTTTTTATATGATGAATGCATTGGACTTAGTAAGTGATGGGTGGAGCCCGCTATAGCTCCTCGATTCATCGATAGGTCTCATGAGACAAACTAGTGTCTTGGAACAAGGCCTTGAAAAAATCATATTTATAGTCTTGGAACAAGGCCTTGACTATGTGGTTATGAAAGTATGACATTATGTATTCCATCATTATGAAAGTGGCTATTGATATTGAATGAGATTATTTAACAAGTAGAATATCCATGTGAATAAGTAAATGGAATTATTTGATTTTATCTTTTCCATATTGTGATAAAGTTCAAGTGAATGGATTTTGTTTTAGTCTTATACATTGCCTTAAATGTTTATGCTTATTTATGAATGTTTCCACTATATTGTTATCCTTACTGAGCATCTGAGCTCACCCATTTCTTTGTTTTATTTTTCCCAGGATGTGAAGAAGTATTTTATGAATAACCTACATGGATAGTTTGAGGGGATATGAGTGTGGTCTATAGAGACAATATTGTTGTTGTTTTTCATTTTATAATTTAATGTAAAACTTATGAATGTATCTAGTTTTTCTAAGGCAACTAAACTAATCGGTATTTTGAGACTTCATCTTTTGTGATCATTCCAATGTTATGTAATAATGCACCGACTCTAGGTAACTGGGGTTGGGGCATTACATGGCTCCAGATGTAGGAATAACTAAACTTGTCTAGGCCTATTGGCCCATGTAACCTTTATCATTGGTCCACCAGTCACTGCCAAATTCCCCTCCCATAGCTGTAGGATGGGGTGAATACTCAAGGTACATAAGAATTGGTCAATATTCTGTAGCCAATCACTGTATCAACAAAAATATAAACAATTTCATTATGAATAAAATGGAACCAAAACCCATTAATCATAATAATTAGTTTATCATTATCACTTTCTCAGCAATGGGATAAACCTGTTCATCAATGTAAATTTTCAACACACCTCAGACAACCATTTTATGGACCAACATAGAATAAAATCTCTAACCCCTAATTATTTTCAAATATACTTCAAGGAAAAATAAAAAGGTCAAGACCACTTTTGGTTGGTCTTTAAATGTGATCCCTTTAGGGGAAGTGTTTTAAGAAAAACCATTCCAAGGTAACTCTTATTGAAGGATGATACCCCATAGCTCAACCTCTATGTTATGCATCCTTCAATCCATAAATTTTTGATATTAAGAATGAAATATTATGTATTATTTGGCTTCATCCTCTTGTTACACACTCACTACGTCTTCAACAGTGGATAAATTTATTGGAAAATAAGATGAAGGTAAATTCAATATCTCTTTATGCGATGCTTCCAGAGCTCTTGGCCCTCTAGAAACAAGTTTCTTTCCAGGACTAGGATTGTTATCAATAGACCATGGTAATTGGTAGCTTCACTGATTTATTTGGATAATTGACCAATGTAATATGAGTGAATGCAAAAATGGACATATTTATGAGGTAAAAAAATTACTACATAGTGGGGAGGAAGGTTTCCCTATGCTAGTGTATCCTCCCTCTTGGACATCATCCAAAATAAAAAAGCCACCATTAGATTCTCTACAGATATGACATAGATCGAGAGAGAACATCTTGATAGAACACATAGGAACTAATAGCTAAACTGTAAGGCTGAATACCATTCATAGACGAGATCCTTGTCAGTAAGGGTGAAAAGATTACCCTCGTGAAGTGATACCATAGAAGCCCTTTACCGAAGATTGGTCGCGCAGATATCAAACATATCAACCCATCAAAACTGGTCCATAGGGTCTGATGGAGAAACAATCATATCTTCTCATATAAGCCTTGATATCCAGATCCATGAGAGTGAATTGTATCACCCCAATGTTACTGTTCATATATGGTTTCAATTGAACTTTGGGGTTATCAATATGATCAAATATTCATAGCCACTCAAACGATCCCCTATCAAACCCCATAATACATGTAAGGGACCCATGATCCTGTATGGGGATTTTACCATGCAAACATGGTGTAGATGATAATAAATTTTGGCCATAAAGAGACATCTATACTAATATGATCCCACTTCCATGAAGGTCTGCACTGTGAAATTGGAAACTCCAACTCCACCATTTTCCTTCATTAGATATATGTACCCACTCAGGTACATTGTGAAAAATATACTACATAGATTTATAGTTCAGAACTAGAGAAAAATTCTCATCCCCATTCATTAAATTTTCATTTTTCAAACAAAAGACAATAAGAACATGTTGCACTATGGGATTAATTCATAGGATATTCCTTGAGCTTCTTAGCTTATGACTTAGAGTTGGCCATCTTGATGATGTCACTAGTGTAGAAAACGTTATTTACGTCACCATTTTTTACGTCGGTTATATATAACAGACTTGATAATCTGTGAAACGTGGTCTTTTACATCGGTTATTTTATAACCAACGTAAAAAATTCGGTGAACAAATTTTTAACATTGGTTATTAAAATAACCAACGTTAAAAATCACTCGTGTTCATTTTTTACGTCGGTTATAAATTAATCGATGTAAAAAACCAAAGCGTGGTGTTTTTTACGTTGGTCATTTGATAACCGACATAAAAAATGAGGTATATACGAATGTTTTACGTCGGTTATCAAATATCAGACGTAAAAGAAGTTGCTTTTGAGTCCATTTTGACGTCGGTTATTTGATAACCGACGTAAAAAACTGTGATTTATAATATATTTTTTTACGTCGGTTATTCTATAACTGACATAAAAAACCAACACGCGGATTTTTTACGTCGTTTATTTTATAACCGAAATAAAAAAATCCGTATCTGATACTTTTATAACATTAGTTATTATAATTACTGACATTATAAATGGAATAAAAATAGTTTATAATGTCAGTTATTTAATAACCGACGTTATAAAACATTTAAAAAATTAACATGCCCTGTGGATTGTCATTTATGATTTTTCGATCGACAGTCCGACGACTCGTCTCTCTCGCGCGGTAAACCCTAATCAACTCGTCGATCTCTTTGTGTTAAAATAATTTTTCGATCATCGTTTATCATATTTACTCTCCTAAGATCTATCATCTCAACTCGCAACACTCAGGTAAGCCTCCCACGACTTTATTTCGTTTGTTTTTTCCCCAGGATAGTCTATATTTACGTTTTGCAATTTTTTTGTTTAAACTAGGTAAGATTCTTCAATATCGAACCCCCTTACCTCGTTTTTCTATAATCATCTTATTTATTATCCCCAGATCTATTAGATCGACTCAAAATATTCACGTAATCCTCGCCTACTTCTATTTCGTTTGTTTTTGTTTCGCGAATTCCCGACATTGATGGTAATTTTTGTTGTCATTGACAACTAATGATCTCATTCACCTATATTACTGTAATTTATATGTAAACCATTGTTATACACCCATTAAGTGTACCAGTGTGATTTATTTTATAAGTATATATATGGTTTTTCATGGTGGAATGTTTGTTTTTGATCCTTGGTTGTTTCTATTTTGGGTATCACTTTTTGTTGTTCCATAATCTATTTATGTCGCTTATTTTTGTGGACTATTATAAGTCTTCGTATGCTATTAAAAACTGATTCATTGAAAAATATGTCATTTTAGACTAGTAGGAGATACAATTCATGGTTATCATTTTGAATAATGGTATGATACCAAAACTAGTAGTTTGAGGTTAAAATCCCATGGTTTTGGGGGGCTGTCAAGAGGGTTGGTGACTGTCCAGGGGGATGGGGGCTGTCCAGGGTGTCCATGGAGGTGGGGGGGGCAGTCTAGGGGTGTGTGATTAGTCACTAAAAGTGGCTAATATTAATTGTTAATATCTTTATATTCATTGTTCCAAAGTCCATAAAAATTGTTTTTAGTGCATTACATAAATAGAACTTCATTTCTCATCAAAAATGCAATTCATGTTTAAAATGTAAATTTGGTCCCAATCATTCATTTGTTTGTGGACAACATTATATTCATTTTCTGAATTTGAAATTTTGGGATATTCTTGATCAATTTTTTTGGAACATTTTATCTTTTAGGTCCAATGGATGAATCCCAAAGGAAGATGGATAACTTTGCGCCTAAAGGCAGAAACTTGCTGGAAAAAGCATAATGGGCCTAAGGCACATCAAACAAATGCGGGGCCCCCAAACTAAACCCAATGAAGCTAAAATTTATACAGTAGAAAGATAAAAATATTAGGATCATTTTACTCAACTATGTCTGGAGCTAATTCTGATGTTATCATGATGATAAAGGGATCTGAAATTGAGATTTAAATGGTGGACCCGACATTAATGCACAGAAATCCGTCCCACAATTTCGACCATAACTTCCAAACCGATGAGCGAAATTTCCTGAAATTTTTAAAACTCATATAGGACAGATGGAAGAATATATTACTCTTTTACAACCTATCCGGATTCTGCCTTCTTCAATTGCGAATTCACATGTCAATATGGTGAACGAATCTGGACAGTTTTCTGGGTCAAATTCGAAACATCAATTTCTTTTTGATTATTCACCCTCCATTTGACTCTATTAATTGTTGGGGGGTGAATTAATTGTTGGGGTATGTAAATAAGGCTGCTAATATGCCTATATAAGGAGATAGTGGTGATGGTAATAGGGGTGGATATTTTTCTTATCATCTTTTGTTGCTTGTTTTATTGTATGGTTATGCTTCCAAATTTCCTTTGTAATGTTTTCCATTTCCATGTAAGTTTCTTTTTTGTATCTTTATGTTCTTAATAAACTTCTTTATCTTATATATTTTTCATTTCAATTATTAAAACATTATTATCACAAATCACAGTGATATCTCTGTGTTGTTGTGAATTAGTTCACACATAGGTATGAATTTCATTCACACACACGGAGGAGTGCTTGTTATTTCCGCGGTTTTAATTTCTTCATTCCAATTATTGTTAGTCATCTTCCACCCACCATTGAGAGTATACCATCAATGGAGGTATAACCCTTTAATGGGTTGATCTTAGGAGGATGCAAAGGCTGGATTGAATGTTATTTTATGAACAAATTGTTGTTAATTGGATAATTAATTTAAGACATCCATTCTTCAGTAATTTCTACTCTTCATCATTACTGTGTTTGAGAAAACTAAATTCAATTACTAAATTACCATATACCTTGGAGAGATCATGAATTTGGTTCTATAAGTGTATAGGGGATTAGTAATTATGTTTAGTAAACACCAAACCAGAAAATGATGAAGGTAGTTTTATTTTTGAAGAATGGATTCATCAAGAATTAATAAAACCAAAATTGTCTAAAGAAGTAAAAATTTATTCAATCCATCCTGAGCATAATCTTAAGATCAACCCATTTTCTTTAAATTGAATTCACTTAGGTTTCTTAGTGCTCTTTAAACCATCCAAAATCAAACCCAAAGTTGGCTACTTCATAGCCCATCCTTCACCAAATCTTATCGTCTCAAGGTTACTTTTCGGTCCCTGTGGATTCGACCCCTACATGTACTACATCGACCGCTTTTACCTGTAGGGTAAATTTGGGCGCAACCAAATTTTGGCGCCGTTTCTGGGGACCCAAGTAAGTTTTATTATACACCCACCTTCTATTCTCACCTAACTCCTCTTTTCTCACCTATATTTCTCTTTTCTTTTCTCCTTTATGTTTTTGTGTGTCCAAAAAAAAAATCCAAATCCAAATTTCATTCAACTCCAATGGAGTATCATCAACAATTTCATTTCAAAAACATGGGATGGAATCAAATAGAAAATCAACAATGGGAATCCCCTCAGATAGAAAATTACTTTGATCAACACTTGAATGATTACCCCAGACCCGATAACATGAACAATCAATGGGATGATGAATGTTTAAAATATCAATTTCCATACCTATCAAGAATGATTGAAAAGATAAATAATGAGGAATTCCATGATGTACAAACATATATCAACCCTAATCCTGAAAAAATTCTTGAAAAATTGTGTGAACAAATGGATAAAATGAATTCAGAAGTTTCATCTTTCAGATTAGAATTACAAAGCTTTAAGACTTTTGAGGAACCCATTCCCACTCAAGATGTTATTTCCTCATCATTGATAGATGAATCTTTTATCCCAAAAACATCCCATGGATTGAAAAAAGAACTAACCTTTGGATATGGGATAACTGAACAAGATCAAGGAATTGTTGAAGGGTATTTAAATCAGGAGGAAATTAATTTTTTGGATTCACAAGGGAAAAATTTGTCTTCATGGGTTGAGTGTTCATAATATTGCTCCAATAACATTTTTTTAGAATCACCGATCATTGAACCATTGGGAGATATAACGAATAGTGATCCCATACACACTTCCGATATTCAAAAGGACAATTTTCAGGATGAATCTTATTTTCAAAATGAACCAATTCTTTCTAAATGTTTTGGAGAAGAAAATGATTTTGATTTAATTTGTCAATCTCCTTTAGAAAATTTCAATAAACCCGAGCTCAAAATTATTTTACTTTCTTCTGAACTCAAGAATCCCACTATAGGAGATAAGAAATACCTTGTATTTTTAGTTCATTATTCTCAAGAAACCAATAATGTTGGAATGGTCATTGATGTCTTAGGAAAGACTAGAAATTCACCCGAATCAACCATTACCAAATTTCCTTGGACTTCCACACTCATTATTGACCATGGGATTTCACATGAATCAAATTCTAAAAAAATCAATATTAATAAAGTTGAAGTGGACAAAAATGGGGGCCTAAAAATGTTGAAAGTTGGAATTGGATAAGTTGGGGGGTACAAGTCGAGCCAATGACGTTAAACAAAAGCGCTGCATGGGAGGCAACCCATGGTTTTCATGTTTCCAATCATTTTGAATCATTTTATTTTTCATATAATAAATTACCATAAGCTGTTGACCTGTTCTTCTTTTATGAGTAAGGATGGGTATGAAAGGAGAGTGCCATATTCATCCGTGTCACGTGGTGTGATCTTTGAGTAATACCTTACCCATAAAATATAAAGAAGAAAATGTATCATCAGTTTATTTTGTTTTATTTTATTTTTATGTTTTTATAGGTTAAAAAAAATAAAAGGACATGTCGTAAGTCATAAGGAAAATACATTCACCACCATCCAATCCACTGAGACTCAAATCCAGGATTGATGGGAGACTATGGGATGCGCTATCATCATCAACCACCAGGTGACTTAATTCAATGATTATCATTTTAAATTTCTTCTTTGAACTCCTCTCCTACCCCCTTCTAAATTTTCTTTTATTTAAACACTGGGGACAGTGTTATTCTAAGTTGGGGGGAGATAAGAAATGATTTTTTTATTATTTTGTGAATAAAAACATGCATGAAAAGAAAAATTCCATTAACCATAAACATGATAACACACATTGAAAACTCTAAAATTGGATATCAAATAAATTTTTCATGCCTTGATTCTGATTTTAATGCAAGTTTAAGTTCATGAGCATAGATTTTGGAAAGTGCGGTTGTCCGATGTGATTTTTCAATGTTTACATTTTCATCCTCTTAATAAAAATGCCACAATGCACTTCTTCTGGATCATGTGTGTAAATTTTAGTTCTTGGGTCCCTTTCATTATAGCATAGGGTTCTGAGGTCACTTTTAATTTAATTTGAGTATCCAAAAAAAAAATAAAAAAAAATTACCACATAGAGCAATGTTTTGTCCAAATGCGTGGCGTCCGACACTTGGGGATCGTGACTCCATAGTTGTCTTGCCTAGAGTTAGGCTTTATATATCTGCTGTAGAGCATGAAATTGACAATATGTGTGGCGTCCGACACTTGGGGATCATGACTCCATAGTTGTTTTGCCCAGAGTTAGTCTTTTAATATCTATTGTGGTTAAAAAAATAAAATCAAAAAAGAAAAAAAAAGGATACTCATCTTAAGTTTTAATGTGATTCCCACCTAGCGCTTCCATTTTTTCCCCTTGAATAATAAAATGGGCCCCATATCTTTTATGATGCACAACACTTTATCATGATTAATTGGAATTGGATGAAATGTGGCGATGAATTTGAACAAAGGAAGGGGCTTGGGATTGGGATATTCTTATGGAACTAGCTTGTTTTTAATGATTTTGATGGGTTTTCATAATTTTTTTGGTATTAGATATTTGGGTGAGCAATGAGTATTAAAATGTTTTTGAAAAAGGGGATTTGAATTTCATATTTGCTCGGGACTAGCAAAACTCAAGTTGGGGGGTGTGATTAGTCACTGAAAGTGGCTAATATTAATTTTTAATATCTTTATATTCATTGTTCCGAAGTCTATAAACATTTTTTTAGTGCATTACATAAATAGAACTTCATTTCTCATCAAAAATGCAATTCATGTTTAAAATGAAAATTTGGGCCCAATCATTCATTTGTTTATGGACAACATTATATTCATTTTCTGAATTTGAAATTTTGGGATATGCTTGATCACTTTTTTTGGAACATTTTATCTTTTAGGTCCGATGGATGAATTCCAAAGGAAGATGGAGAATTTTGCGCCTGAAGGCAGAAACATGCTGGAAAAAGCATAATGGGCCTAAGGCCCATCAAACAAATGTGGGGCCCCCAAACTAATCCCAATTAAGCTCAAATTTATACAGTAGAAATATAAAAATATGAGGATCATTTTATTCAACTGTGGCCAGATCTAATTCTGAAATTATCATGATGATAAAGGGATCTGAAGTTGAGATTTAAATTGTGGACCCGACATTAATGCACAGAAATCCATCCCACCATTTCAACCATAACATCCAAACGGATGAAGTAAATTTCCTGAAATTTTTAAAACTCATAGAGAACCAATGGAATAAGATATTCCTCTGATACAACCCCTCCGGATTCGGCCTTCTTCAATTGAGAATTCACACGTCAATATGGTGGACGAATTTGGACAGTTTTCCGGGTCAAATTCGAAACATCAATTTCCTTTTGATTATTCACCCTCAATTTGACTCTATTAATTGTTGGGGGGTAAATTAATTGTTGGTGGATGTAACTAAGGCTCCTAATATTCCTATATAAGGAGCTTGTGGTGAAGGGAATAGGGGTGGATATTTTTCTTATCATCTTTTGTTGCTTGTTTCATTGTAAGGTTATGATTCCAAATTTCCTTTGTAATGTTTTCCATTTCCATGTAAGTTTCTTTTTTGTATCTTTATGTTATTAATCAACTTATTTATCTTCTATATTTTTCATTTCATTTATTAAAACTTTATTATCACAAAGCACAATGATATCTATGTGTTGTTGTGAATTAGTTCACACATAGGTATGAATTTCATTCACACACACGGAAGAGTGCTCGTTATTTCCGCGGTTTTAATTTCTTCATTCCAATTCTTGTTAGTCATCTTCCACCCACCATTGAGAGTATACCATAAATGGAGGGATAACCCTTTAATGGGTTGATCTTAGGAGGATGCAAAGGCTGGATTGAATTTTATTTTATGAACAAATTGTTGTTAATTGGATAATTAATTTAAGACATCCATTCTTTAGTAATTTATACTCTTCATCTTTACTGTGTTTGAGCAAACTAAATTCAATTACTAAATGACCATATACCTCAGAGATATCATGAATTTGGTTCTCTAAGTGTATAGGGGATTAGTAATTATGTTTAGTAATCACCAAATCAGAAAATGATGAAGGTAGTGTTATTTTTGAAGAATGGATTCATCAAGAATTAATAAAACCAAAATTGTCTAAAGAATTCAAATTTATTCAATACATCCCGAGCATAATCTTAAGATCAACCCATTTTATTTTAATTGAATTCACTTAGTTTTCTTAGTGTTCTTTAAACCATCCAAAATCAAACCCAAAGTTGGCTACTTCATAGCCCATCCTTCACCAAATCTTAGCGTCTCAAGGTTACTTCTTCGGTCCCTATGGATTCAAACCCTACATGTACTACATTGACCGCTTTTACCTGTAGGGTAAATTTGGGCGCAACCAGTGTGTGTGTGTGTGTGTGGGGGGGGGGGGGGCTGTCCAAGGGGGTGGGGGCCTATACAGATGGTTTTGGGGGTTGTCCGAGGGGTGGGGGCTATCCAGAGGGTTGGGGGGGGGGGGTCTAGGGGGGTGTCCAAGGGGGTAGGGGGTGGGGGGTGGTGTCCAAGAGGGGTGGGGTGTGCTGTCTAGAGGGGTGGGGGTCTATCCAGGGGGTGGGGGGGGGGGGGGCTCTCCAGAGGGTTGGAGGGTGTCCAAGGGGGTGTCCAAGGGGGTAGGGGTGGGGGTGGTGTCCAGGAGGGGTGGGAGGTGCTATCTAGAGGGGTGGGGGGCTGTCTAGAGGGTGGGGGGGCTATCCAGAGGGTAGGGGGTGTCTAGGGGGGTTTCCAATGGGGTGGGTGGGTGGGTGGGTGGGTGGGTGGGGGGAGTCCAAGGGGGTGGGGGCTGTCTAGGGGGTGGGGGCTGTCCAGAGGGTTGGGGGGTGTCCAGGGGGTGTCCAAGGGGGTAGGGGGTGGGGGGTGGTGTCCAGGAGGGGTGGGGTGGGGGTGCTGTCTAGAGGGGTGGAGGCTGTCCATGGGGTGGGGGGCTGTCCAGAGGGTTGGGGGGTGTCCAGGGGGTTGGGGGGTGTCCAGGGGGGTATCCAAGGGGGTAGGGCTGGGGGGCGGTGTCTAAGAGGGGTGGGGGGTGCTGTTTAGAGGGGTGGGGGGCTGTCCAGGGGGGTGTCCAAGGGGGTAGGGGGTGGGGGTGGTGTCCAGGAGGGGTGGGGGGTGCTGTCTAGAGGGGTGGGGGGATGTCCATGGGGGGCTGTCCAGAGGGTTGGGGGTGTTCAGGGGGCTGTCCAAGGGGGTGGGGGCCTATCCAGAGGGTTTGGGGGGTTGTTTGGGGGGGGGGGGGGGCTGTCCAGAAGGTTAGGGGGTGTCCAGGGGGGTGTCCAAGGGGGTGGATGGGTGTGGGGGGATGTCCAAGGGGGTGGGGGTCCTGTCCAGAGGGTTTGTGGGGTTTCCTGGGGGGGGGGGGTGGGGGTTGTCCAGAGGGTTGGGGGGTGTTCTAGGGGGTAGGGGTGGGGGGGGGGGGGGTGGTGTTCAGGAGGGGTGGGGGGTGCTGTCGAGAGGGGTGGGGGGATGTACAGGGGGTGGGGGGGGCTATCCAGAGGGTTGGGGGGTGTCCAGGGGGGTGTCCAAGGGGGGTAGGGGGTGGTGTCCAGGAGGGGTGGGGGTGGTGTCTAGAGGGGTGGGGGGCTGTCCAGGGGGTGGGGGGGGGGGGTGTTCAGAGGGTTGGGGGGTGTCTGGGGGGGGGGTGTCCAAGGGGGTGGGGGGGTGGTGTCCAGGAGGGGTGGGGGTGCTGTCTAGAGGGGTGGGGTGCGGTCCAGGGGGTGTCCAAGGGGGTTGGGGTGGGGGGTGGTGTCCAGGAGGGGTGGGGGTGTTGTCTAGAGGGGTGGGGGGCTGTCCCGGGGGTGGGGGTGTCCAAGAGGGGTGGGGGGGGGGGGGGATGTCCAAGGGTGTGGTGGTGTCCATGGGGTGTCCAAGGGGGTGGGGGTGGTGTTTAGGGGGTGGTGTGGGGGGGGGGGGGGCTGTACAAGGGGGTGGTGGTGTCCAGGGGGTGTCCAAGGGGGTGGGGGATAAGTGTCAGTTGGGATTGACTACTGCATCTTGGTTTCTGAGATTATGAAATGATGATTGTGCCATGATGATTGGATTTACATTGTGATTTTCTCCATCTGAATTTTTATTTTATATTTGCTTTTATTCTCAGGTTTAGTCCAATTTCTCCAATTTTCTATCAACCATTGTAGGTCGCATGGTTTTCTTTGATTCAATGGAATTTAAAACTATTATATCTAACTATATTTTGTTTTTAAAATAATATTCAAGCATATTTTTTTAAATACGCATTGATTTGTTTTATATTTCAAAATTTTTTTACATTCAAATTATGATTTTTTTCATATAAACATATATTTGTCTTATCTTAAAAATATATATTTTTTTGATAGTTTTTTAGGTAATAATGAGTTGAAGTTGGATTATAGCACATTGAATAAGAAATGAATATGAGGAAGTTTTTGATGACTTTTTGGAATTTGATTAACAAAATGTTCCATGTAGTGACATTTTTTTCTGTCCATGCCTGAAATGTTTGAATATGAAGAAGTTGAAAAGTAGAGAGATAAAAGATCATCTGATTTGTCATGGTTTTAATCCGAGTTAAAACTCTTGGATTTGGCATGGTGAAACTAGATGGAATTTCACTGATGATGATGATTCGCAAGATGGTAACTCTAATGGAATTGAAGAAATGATTCACGATATTGTAGCAGAACAAATTGAGATAGAACCGAAAGTTGGGTGTCTATATGGTGATGCTGAAAAACCATTATATCCTGGTTGTACAAATTTTATGGTTTTGTTAGCGGTGTTAAGATTGATTAACCTGAAGGTGAAACATGGATGGAGTGACAAAAGTTTTACAGAGCTGCTACAATTGATGAAATACATTCTTCTAAAAGATAATGATCTTCTAGATTCACATTATAAGGACAAGAAAATATTATGCCCGATGGGATTGGGATACAAGAAAATACATGCCTGTCCGAATGACTGCATTATATATAAGAAGGAATATGAATTTCTGTCAGAGTTTCCTAAATGTGGGACATCACGGTATAAGGTGAAAGAAAAATCACAGGCTGATGTAGAGATTACAAAGATCCCTTCAAAGGTATTTTGGTATCTTCCTATAATTCATCGTTTCAAATGTTTATTTTCTAATTCACATGATGAAAAAAGGTTAAGATGGCATGCTGATGAGTGGGTATGTGATGGAAAAATACATCATCTAGCTGATTGTTCACAATGGAAGAAAATTGATGCGCAATATTCTACATTTGGAAATGAAATTAGAAATCTCAGACTAGGGTTGTGCATAGATGGAATGAATACATACTGAACCCTCAGTAGCACACATAGTTCATGGCCTATTTTATTGGTAATTTACAACATCTCTCCTGAAGTTTGTATGAAGAGAAAATATGTCATGTTGAGTACAATGATCTCTGGTCCAAAGTGACACGAAAATGATTTTTATGTTTACTTGTCACTGTCGATTGATGATTTGAAACTGTTATGGGCTGATGGTATTAGGGTGTATGATTCTTATAAAATGGAATATTTTCAACTGCATGCATTGCTTCTGTTCACTATAAATGACTTCCTAGCATGTGGAAATTTTTCTGGATACAGTTTTAAAGGGCATAAATCATGTCCAATTTGCGAACAACAGACGTCATATTGTCAATTGCATCATGGGAGGAAAACAGTGTACATGGGTCATCAAAAGTTTTTGCCTATGGATGACCCTTATAGAAGACTAAAAAAGGAATTCAATGGCTCACAAGAATTTTATACTGCTCCAAAACCTTCATCCCCTGATATTTATTTCTAGAGGGTGAAAAACCATGATGTGACATTGGGAAAGAAACAAAAATATGGTAATGATAGACATATTTGGAAGAAAAGGTCAATATTTTTTGAGCTACCATATTAGAGGTAACATGAAGGTAAGCATAATATTTATGTCATGCACGTGGAGAATAATATATGTGATTGTTTGATCGGAACATTGTTAGATATTAAAGGAAAGAAAAAAGATGGGTTGAATGCAAGATTAGACTTACTATCAATGGGAATACGTGTGGAGTTAGCTCCCACTACTAAAGGAAGATGAACATTTCTTCCCACGGCTTGTCATACATTATCTAAGAGGGAGAAAATTAGCTTTTGTCAGTGTCTTCATGATATCAAAGTGCCTCAAGTTTATTCTTCAAATGTAAATTTTTTTGTCTCATTGAAGGACTTGAAGTTGATAGGTATGAAATCACATGATTGTCACGTCATTATGAAACAAATTATACCAGTTGCATTGCATGGAGTATTTCCCATCCATGTCAGTTTGACTATAATGAAGTTGTGTTATTTTTTCAATTCAATTTGTAACAAGGCTATTGATGTGAATGCTTTGAACATTTTGGCAAAGGATGAAATTTTTATACTTTTTCAATTGGAAATGTATTTTCCTCCAACTTTTTTTGATATAATGGTGCATTTAATGATTCATTTGGTTTGAGAAATAATGATTTGTGGACCTGTATATCTTCGTTGGATGTATCCTTTTGAAAGGTATATGAAAATATTAAAGGGGTATGTTAAAAATCCACATCGACCTGAAGCCTCCATTATTGAAAAGTATATTTTTGAGGAGGTAGCAATGTTTTGTACGAGCTACTTGGCTGCGGTGCAACACAGAGGTTTGCCTCCATCTCGCCATGAATGAGTTAATAATGAGGGAAAGAGGATTTGTGGCTTGAAATTCAAATCATTGTCAGCTGAACAGATGCATAAGTAAGAATCATACATCTTGAATAACATAGCTGATGCTCAACAATATATCACATTGCATATTAATGAGTTGAAACAATGTCATCCAAAGAAGAAAAAAATGTGGATTTTGAATAAGGACAACAAAACATTTTTGTCATGGTTTAAAAAGACCTTTCTTGGTAGATCAGATGTTTTAGAGACATTAAAATGGATAGTGGGTGGTCCATGTTTAAATGTGATAACATGGTCCAGTTATGAAATTAATGGCTATAAATTTCATACGAAAGCTCAGGACAATAGAAGTACAGTTCCGAATAGTTGTGTATTTGTGTTTGTAGAAGCAATGATTTTTTCGAGTGCTAAGGAAAAAAACCCAATTTCTGCATCAAGTGCATATTATGGAGTGATTGAAGACACATGGGAAGTTGATTACTTTAAAATTAAAGTTCCAGTTTTTAACTGTAAATGGTTTATCGGTAACAACAGTGTCAGACATGATGAATTTGGAATGACACTTGTTAATATGAATAGATTGGAAGACACATCTGATTCTTTTATAATGGAAACACATGAAAAACAAATTTTCTATGTAGTGGATCAATCAGATATGTAGCGGGCTGTTGTTTTACAAGGGAAAAAAATATGTTGGTGAGGATGAACTTGATGAAGATGCTGATTTATGTGAGATCCCTACTTCCATGGAAATATTAACAGAACATAATGATGAGCATGTTGAAGACATGGTTTGTGCCATAAGGAATGATCACGATGAAGGAATTTGGGAAAAAATCCATTTTTACATTCCCAAAATTACAGGTAACATATGTTTATTTCTTGTTTACATTTATTTTTTTCATAAAATGTTAGATATTGTAAGTTTTTTCTTTATTAAAACATGTATTAAAACAAAATAAGTATAAGTTTTTGTTTGTTTTATGTTTGTTTAGTTTACTTTATCATGTTTACCATTACATGAATTATATATCTATTAGTTTTGTTCAGTGAAAATTACTTTACCATGTTTACCAGGTTTACCATGTTTACCACGTTTACCATGTTTACCATCTTGACTATCTTGACCATCTTTACCATTGTTTAACATTATTACCATATTAACAATTTTTACTATTACATAACTTAGTACACTTTTCTATTTTATGATTACAGTAGTATTAAAATATTTGAATATTTATATTTGTGAACTAATGTTTGTTTTTTTTATTTGAAGGATAATGACAGATCATTCAGTTGATCAAGCACATGATTCTGGAGATGATCTTATTGGTCATACCTCTGGGGAGGAACATTCACATGCTCCTCTTGATGTTCCCCAATCTTCCTCATGTGCTCCTATTATGAAAAAGAGTTCAAAGGTTAGTAAACGTGAGTGCACACGTTTACCAAAATTATCACTTGCTTGTACGTAGGATCAGAGGATACTCGTTGAGTTTGATGATGATGATATTCCCAGAGGTCCAAATAAAAAAGATTTTAAGAGTTTTGTATCAACTCAGGCTAAGAGAAAAGTATGCATTTTGTATGATGAGCAAAGAAGTATGGATAAAGTGATAATATCTCAGTTGTGGGAGATAATTTTGGTAAGATCTTTTGCTATTGTTTGACTAATATTTAAATTTTTCTAGTATATGTAATATGTTTAACCTCTTCTTTATTAGATGACATTTGATATTCTTGACACTAGAGGAGTTAGGAAGAAATTCTTATCGTTGGATGCCAGGAGATGGAGGGATTTCAAATAAACCCTCTCATATGATTTCATTTATGGTCATATGAGTCATGACAATCCATGTCGTATATATCCTTTTATAGATGAAGACACATGGAGATAGTTTTTTGAAATTAGAAAAAAAGATTCATTTTTGGTAAGGGCAATGTAAACATTTATAAGATTTCTTATATAAATGATCTTATTAATGTTTTGTTAATGATTTCTAATTCTTAATTTATAGAAAACAAGGAAAGCTCATCAAGAGATCAAATCTAAAAATGTATACCCTCATTGTTTATCTCAGGGAGGGTATGCATTTTTGGAAGAACAAATGATGGTGGAAAAATTTCAACAACTAAGAGCCGAGTCATCAAGCTCTGGAGAGCTGGCCCCTCTATCCCCTCCATCTTGACATGGAAAATGGAAGAGAGCTCGGATGGGAAAAAAGGGAAATATCTTTCGGAAGAATCGAGAATCGTAGCTGAGAGGATTTTAAGGCATCTATTTTATTTATTTATGTTAACTATTTTTTTCATATAATTTCAATCATTACAGAAATGTTCAATTAATTAATACTGGACACTCTTGAAGAGCAGAGTTCACAGGGGGCATTTACAGCTACTGGGAGGCAAGATATTTTATCTCTAGCATTGGGAAAGCCCGAACATCCTGGTCGTGTAAGAGGATATCTGGGAGGTGTATCGGTAAGAAAAGTGTTTCAACGATCTTCAACTTCTTATGTTAAGGGGGTTTATAAAAAAAATATAATCCTTGGAGACTGAAGTTCATAATATTAATGCAATGATGGAGGAAAATATTAGAGTGTCGGTACAGTCTATGTTTGCAGACATGCAAAGACAATTTCAGATTGCAACTCCCACTCCTCCACCTCCCCCTGCAGACCCCATTATTTATCCTATACCTCCACCAGTAGCTCCCACTCCCCCACATCAGCATGAAAAATACATTTTTATCCTACTCCGCCGCAGCTTCCGACTTATTGCGAGTTGTATGTTGATGATACTCAACATTATATAGTTGAATATGGGTTGGTATATTGAATAGGAGATACAATTCATCATCAAAAATTAGAGGTAGAGAATCAGAGGTTCACTGTACAAGATATTATAGATAGATCAGCTCGAGTACCATTACCTACAGATGAGGTGACGATAGTTGGACATAGTATCGGCCATTTTTTAATTTGGCCATCTATACTTATTCGACTTATTACCATAGAGGTATGAATGTTATATCTTTTATTTTATTTTTTTATTAAAGTTTTTTTATCATTTGAAAACAAATATATTTTTCTATTTATTTTTACAGGAATACTTCAAAGGTAAAGAAATACTGTATAGACAATAACAAAGAAAAATGACTATGACATCAGATACAGATTGTAGTAGTCTTAAAATATTTTCAAGATATTCAAATTTGTTAGCTGGTCATTATGTGTTTCCAATGGAAGCTCATGTTTGTGGACGTGCAATAAGTGTGGGGATTATGAAAACTGATATCATGGAGCTTGTTACTGGAGATAAGTTGGGAATAAATGTGGTGAAATTTTTTTCCATGTAAGTATTAACACCTTTTCCCTGCATTATATTTATTAAAAATGTTTACTTATGTCTATTTTGTATTAGGTATCTTTATAAAATTGGTGAGAGGAATGAGCTGACAGATGTATATGGATTCATGGACCTGCAATTGATTTCCCCTGAAGCATGTGCATTGGATGAGGAACAAATAATGCTTAATATTTCTGAAAGACGTGAAAAGAATATAGTCACACAATGTTGGATGATGCCTTTTTGTGAGTGGTATGAAACAAATCTCTCTCAAAGAGTTCATTATCTTTTAACATAAAAATCCACTAACCTTAAATTTCCTTTTATTAGTGATCATTGGATGTTAGGGGTTTTTTTCCCAAGGGGGAAAGCACTTTTTTGGATATGCTCTGTCCATGATGATGTGCGGGAAAGTTTTAAGAATATATTGGAAAAGTAATTTTCAATTTCTCTATAGTTTTATATATTATAATGAATTTTAAATTTACCTCATTCGTATTATTTTCTAACAGGGCATGGGTATACATTCAAAAAAACACAAAGAAAATGAGTGAAAAGTTCAAATATGTAAATGAGAAGGTAAAGACCCATTTGTAATTTGTACTTTTTGATTTATTACAGAAAAATAATATGTTTAATTTACACTCATTTAAACAAAATTGTCTTGAACAACAAGACATCATCCAATGTAGATATTATATGTTAAGATTTATGTATGAAATAATAACAACTGGGATAGTTGTGCATTTTGACATGGTAATATTTCCTCTTAAACTTTTCCATAATATTTCAATTTGACTTATTAATTATACACATTAACTACTATACTTTTCATTTGTATCTTTTTGATGACCCTCAACCCTATACTGCTGAAGATATCAAACACTTACAAGTGGAGTGGTCAAATTATTTTATAGGTTTGATTGAATTTTAGTTGTTTGTAATGTAAAATGTAATTTTGAATATTTTTGTTGTAATTGTGTATTTGGTAGTCGTTTAGGTTGGATTTAGTTTTTTTTGAAGTTTACAGTGTAAGTTTTGAATGTTATATATGTGAATGTTTAATTTTTCTCTACTTATTGTTTTGGTCTACTTATGATGGTTTTTCTGGTATGGATTCTGGTCTGTGGGGTGGGGTTCTAAGGGTGTGGGGGGTGTTCAGTGGGGTGGGGGGTGTCCAGGGGTCTGGGAGGGCTATCCGATAGGGTGGGGGGTCCTGGGTGTCCATGAGAGTGGGGGGGGGGGGGCAGTCCAGGGGGGTGGGAGAATTTCAAGGAGGGTGGAAGGGCTGTACAGGGGAGTGGGAGGCTGTCCAGGGGGTGTCCAGGGGTGTGGGGGTGTCTTGTGGGGCGAGGGGGGTTTCCAAGGGTGGGGGGGGGGGGGGGGTCCAGGGTGTCCATGGGGATGGGGGGGGGAGTCCAGGGGTGTTGTAGGGGCTGTCTAGTGGGTTGAGGGGTTTTGGTATGTTTTTGGTAACTTTTTGGTTTGTTTCAAGGGTGTGAGAGGGCTTTCCAGGGGTGTGGGAGTACTATCCAGAGGGTGGGGGGGTCTACAGGTCGGGGGGGGGGGGGGATGTCCAGGGGGTGGTGGTGATGTCCATGGGTGTGGGGGGGGGGGGAGTGTCTATGGGTGTGGTGGGGGCAGTCTAGTGGAGTGAGGGGGTTCTGGTTTGATTTCGGTAACTTTTTGGTCTGTTTTAAGGGTGTGGGAGGGCTGCCCAGGGGTGTGGAAGTGATTTCCAGGGGGTGGGGGGTATACATGAGGGTGGGGAGGTTGTCTAAGGGTGTTTGGGGCTGTCCAGGGGGTCGGGGGGTAGTCCAGGTGTGTGGTCGGGGATCCAATGGGGTGGGGGAGGGCTGTCTAGGGTGGGGGGGGGGGGGGGGGTTGTCCCGGGGTGTTTGGGGTTGTCCAGGGGGTTGGGGGGTAGTCCAAGGTTGTGGTGGGGCTGTCAAGTGGGGTGAGGGGGTGCTATTCAAGAGGGGGGAGGGGGGGTTGTCTCAGGGTGTTTGGGGCTATCCAGGGGGTCGGGGGGCAGTCCAGGGGTGTTCTAGGGGATGTCAAGTGGGGTGAGGGGGTGCTGTTCCGGGGGTGGTGGGAGGACTGTCCAGTGGGGGGGGGGGGGGGGGTTGTCCCGGGGTTTTTGGGGCTGTCCCGGGGTGTTTGGGGATGTCCAGGGGGTCGGGGGGCAGTCCATGGGTGTGGTGGGGGCTGTCAAGTGGGGTGAGGGGGTGTTCTTCAGGGGGTGGTGGGAGGGCTGTCCAGTGGGGTAACTTTTATATGTTATCAATGTAAATTCTTAATTTTTCTTTAGTTCTTGTTTTGATCTACTTCCGTTTTTGTGGTACAAATTCATGATTTGGTTTCTGGTTGTTTTTGGGGGAGAGCAGAGGACTACATTCGATTTTTTTTTTAAAATTTTTTTCTTCCACTTCGGTTATTTTATAACCGACGTGATAAAGAAATCGGGAAGGGTTTATCACGTCTGTTTTTTAATAAATGACGTGATAAACACATGTGGAATGGTTTATCACGTCAGTTATTTAATAATCGATGTGATAAAAGGCCTGAGAAATGGTTTATCACGTCGGTCATTAAATAACCGACGTGATAAAAGGACTGGTAAATGGTTTATCACGTCGGTTATTTAATAACCGACGTGATAACCCCCCCCCCCAGACTGGTTTAGAACGTCGGTTATTATGTAATTGACGTGATAAACCATTTTCTAGGGGTTTATCACGTCAATTATTTAATAACCGACGTGATAAACATCCCCCGCATGGGTTTATAATGTCGGTTATTATATAACCGATGTGATAACCCCCCCAGTTTATCACGCTGGTTATATAATAACCGACGTTATAAACCCCCCCCACCCCCGGTTTTTGCACGTCGGTTATTAATTAACCGATGTGATAAACACCGCGATGTTATGTTTTTTATGTCGGTTTTTAAATAAACGTTGTAAAAAATGTTATTTATAACGTCTTCCATATTAATTTCATCTAAAAACCAATGTAAAAAATGAAAAATAACCGACGTAAAAAATAAAAAATAACCGACTTAAATAACGTTTTATGCACTAGTGTGTATCCCACCTGTGTCCTAAACATGATTCTTGATCCAAGGAGTGAAAACTTATGTAGGTCCTTTTTGGGAAGAATAATTAATTATAACGTGTGAGGATTCCTCAAATCATTGAGTTTATGGACTACATAGTCATGCAACGACACTATGTGAATTGGAATGTATTTTGAAAACCGTGAAGTGTGATACATGAGTCGCGTAATGATATCAGTTTTTGGGAGGCTTGTAATTTGTGGGAGGCTCATCATTTTCAGATTGAGGTGATGATTTAAGGAGCCAAAGTGGGTTTTAGTTTTTTAATGACATCAACATATTCAAAGGATAATGGTGCTATGAAAACTGTATAGAATGTTTGTTATAAAGGCTATCCCACTTTAGTGTTTTGGGAATTTGTGATTAGACGGTTTTGCAGGGTTTAGTTTTTTATATAAAGAAACCCAATCACATCATTACAGTTATAAAATTTCATTAAAAAATAATTTCTTGAAAAATTCATGATATTCTGAATTTATTCATGAGGGATTATTCTATGAAGAAGATGAGTATTGTGAGGGAACAATTTAATTAAGGATATAATTCATGGAAGGAGTTTTTGGGGTTCATAAACTTGCATAGGAGAGGTCACAAAGAAGAGGATGTACACGAAGAATTCGTTGTCCATGATGTATCAGCCTTCCATGAAGTATAGGTGATCCTAGAAAAAATATGGTCTGAGAATTACTAACACCACATGGTACATGAAAGTTCATGGATTATGCAAGACAATTCATGAATGTTTAATGGATGTTCTTAAAGGGATTGAAACTATTTTTTTGTAGGTTCAACAAACTAACTATATAAAAAAATGTATTTAATTTACTATGTGAAAAAAATGGATTCATTACACACTAATATATGTTTGAAACAATTCTAAAGTGATTCAGAAAAATATGATATACTTCTTGTAGAGAAGTGAGAATAGTTCCGTTGAGAGAGTAGTGAGATTTCAAATTATGATTGGTTACAAACATGGGGGGACAATGAGTCCACTCTGAACAGTGAAAGGGTAGTCAGCCTATCCATAGAAGTGATCTAGCATGGAATGGTTTTTGGTAGTGATCCTATCGAGGCCACCCAAATAAACATTAGAAAATTCACGAATAAAGAAATAACTGAATATTGTTATTATTTTTCATGAAAAATAAAATGAAGGAGTAGATGGATGATACCTCTGTATCATTTAATCCTTCAATGGAATAACGATCACAAGACCATCATATGGTCACATGAATACTACACATAGAGTGAATAATCTACAACATATCCCAAAAAACCCCCTTTTTCAAGTCTTCCTACTCTTGAGAATGATCTCTGGACAACCATAGATCGCATGAAAATAGTTGGATATGATACCCCAAGACACATGGTACATTATTAGTAGTCTCCTATCCAAACAATATGATAGTCTTTAGAAAATTGGAGAAAAATATCCATAAGACTAAGTCAAATTGCAATCGTAATGATCATGTGATGCATCACTGGTGTAAGGGGAAATTATCTATGAAAACATCCAAGTGAAATTGAGAGACCCATGATCCTTTGTATAATAAATTAAATAATATAAAAATGGAGGAGGTGAAAGACTATTGTGGTCACTGAAAGACAAGAGACGCACCCCTGGTGGTCCACAAGGCACCAGGAGTTCCATGCGATATGTCTTCCTCGTCTCAGGAAAGACCAAATGCATTCCAACCACAACATGTGAATATCATTGGGTGTGTCCAATAATGGTTGCACTACCCCTTGGGATACCTAAGGACCAATAAATGGATTTTTCCAAAAAATGATCACACAACCCCATATGACCTTTTGTGTTCACACTATACGTCATTGAGAGGTAGAGTAATTTTCATTGACACTACTCATGTAATCTCACATGATCCCTTTCATTGTAAACAAATCGAAGGAAATAAATGAGGGAGGATTTGGAATCCCATCATAGTATTAAAACCCATTTAACACCCTAAGTAATTCCCCTAGAAAAAAAATCCTTTTCCAGCAGAATTCCCAGACAAGTCACCTTAGATCATGCGAATGCCTTTCCATAGGCACCCAGATCTCATGACTGGTTTTGGACATGTCCATATGGGAATGAGGAGGAACTTCATCATACAACATATGATTAAAAAATAACCCATTAAGTCTCCATAATATAATAATATAGACATCGATGGAGGCACTCACAATTGATGAATATTAGGTTACAACTATGGAACCTTCCGTAATAGAGACTCGCAAAGGCGCTTGGTGAAAGAGACCTTCCCCAAATCCAGCCTGGATATGCACAATATAGGTAGTGAAAATTGAAAAAGAAGTGGGGTGGTGATCCCTACAAATCCCCCACACTACAAAAAAGTTGTACATTATAGGGGGTTATTTAGAGGAGGTTCTATATAACCCCCTCTAAATTCATTTTCTGTAACATTAGAGAGGGTTCTCCACAACCCCCTCTAAATTCATTTTCTCTAAAAATTAGAGAGGTATTATGCACAAGCCTCAATAAATTTTTTAGCATTGTTTTTTTAATATTTGGTTTGATTTTTTATCCAGTTTTATCAAAACCACTACTAATTTAATAATTAGGGGAAATATATATTCGGTTTTATTTTGGAGGATCTATATATAAAACATTCATTTAGATATATATATATATATATATATATATATAATTTTTTAAAGGAAATAGTGGGGATTCACAAACCCATCTAATTTAAGATATTAGAGGGGGTTCATGATACACCGCTAATCCCTTAGATTCGAGGGAGTTTTGAACCTCTTCTAATTTAAGAAATTAGGATGTGTTTGGAACCCCCTCTAATATATGACATTAGAGGGGGATTTTAACCCCTTATAATTCATGAAATTAGAGGGGTTTTTGAACCCCTTATAATTTAGAAACTGTAGGGGGTTTGAAACCCCCTCTAATTATTGACATTAGAGGGGGTTTTGAACCCCTTCTAATTTAAGAAAGTAGAGGGGGTTTGGAACCCCCTTTAATTGATGACATTAGAGGGTGTTTTGAACCCCCTATAATTGATGAAATTATATGGGGGTTGTAAACACCCTATAATTCATGAAATTTGATGGGGTAATGAACTGCTGGAAATCCCCTTGATTAGAGGGGGTTTTAAACTCCATCTATTTTTTAATTTCTAAAATAAATCTCATATAAATTCAAAAAAATTAATATATATGTTGGTGTGTGCATGTTTGTGTGTGTGAATATAACATAAACGCATTATATAAATGTATTTAAATACTTTATAACACACATATATAAAAACATTTTATAAATATTTTAAATAAATACTTATAAAAATAAACAAAAAAATGTATACATATATATAAATATTGATATATTTAATATAAATATATATATAAATATATTTATTTGAATTTATAAAATTTTTATATGGCTTTATAAATACTATATATTTATATTTTGATTTATATTATTCATATATTTTATTAAATACATTTTTATTGTTGATTTTTCTATAAATACATTTATATTATATTACGTATACAAATATATATAATATAGACAACATTAAATATAAATTTTCATAAAAATATGTATTTTATATAATTATATTATATATATTGTAACGCCCTGACCCCAGTTACCCAAAGTCGGTGCATTTTTACATAACATTGGCATGATCAAAAAAGATCAAGGCTCGAAAGAGCGATTAGTTTAGTAGCTTTGGAAACACTAGATACATTCATAAAGTTTATATTACATCATAAAGTGAAAAACTACAACAACATGTTGTCTCCATAGACCACACCCATATCCCCTCATACTATCCCTATAGGTCATTCATAAAATACTTTTTCACATCCTGCGAAAAAATAAAACATAGAAATGGGTGAGCTTAGATGCTCAGTAAGGATAACAATATAGCGGAAACTTTCATATGTAAGCATAAACATTTAAGACAATGTATAACTAAAACAAAAGCCTTTTAAACTTGAACTTCAACATAACATGGAAAAAATAAAATAAAATAATTATATTTACTTATTCACATGGATATTCTACTAGTCGAATAATCACATGCAATATCAATAACCTCTTTCATAATGATGGAATGCATAATTTCAGACTATTATAACCACATAGTCAAGGCCTTGTGCCGAGACTACAAATAAGATTTTTCCAAGGCCTTGTGCCAAGACACTAGTTTGTCTCATGAGACCTACAGATGCATCAAGGAGCTATAGCGGGCTCCACCCATCACTTACTAAGTCCAATGCATTTCTCATATGAACAGGTTTAAACATAACATAAACATTTGTATTAAAACTAGAATACTAAATGTCAATACTTTCTCCATAAACCATGAATGGTAGAAAAATAACACATCCACAGTCAAACATATCACAAAACCTTCAATACAATATGGATGTTTTGTATCATAATAAATAAACTTCAAATAAGCTTAAAATCCATCAAAGGATGTTGACATAGATGAAATAAAAACTATTTGAGAGAAATATCTCTTTTTTTAGATCATTTAAAATTCACATAATTATAAAAGAAAACATTTACCTTGAAAATATTCTTATAATCTTGTAAGAGATGATTTTATGACTTTATAATGGTGGAAAATAGCCGCACCCTCCGTATAAGATAAAAAAGACATTCTTACTTTAATTCTGTCGAAAAGGTTAAAAAGGACCATGTTTGGAAAACGACAGAAATATTCCTTTATAAACATCTTATAAAAATTAAAAAAAGGGTATAAATGACTTTAACCCATATTCTATAAGATAATAAGAATGTTTTGATATACATTTTTAAGAAACATGGATGTGGATGATAAAGAGGTCACAGTAGATAATTACATATAAACAACCTCGGATAATAAAGAGATTGAGAAATAAACCCTTACCTTGTAATTTTACTTGGTTGAGGGTTGGATAACATCCTGTATAATGGTGAAATAATTTTTATTAAATTATACAAGAATCATATACATTAATATGATATCATATATAATATTTTATCATTGTTTTGTTAATAATATCTTAGTATTATCGTTGTTTCGGGTATTAACTGATTCGTTTTCCTTTATACACTTTTTTATGTATGATGTGTTTGTTATGGATAGGTTGTATCTTATTAATATCTATAATGATATAAAGTCCTTAAACATTAATTTTAATCATCAAATGAGAATTAGTCTTGAATGGATACGATGAGGAATGAATCTCATCATATTCGTGGAGACAGTAGTCCGTACGTACGCAAGAGCGACAATATCATTCTTTTGGTATTAAAATAATATATAATTGGATGGTATATCATAGATAAAGAATATTTATCATGTTATAATTATTATTTAAATGAATTATACATCATTATTTTACCCATCTAAATAATAATGTATTGAATAACAATTACACCACGACGTGGAGATGGTATGCCGTACACACGCATGTATGGTGACATGTCATTCAAGGGATGGATAGAACAATGAATATGGTTGTATCATATTTATAATAACATCACATTATATATTGGATATTGGAGTCATTATCATAGAATAGAAATAATAAAGAAATATGATGTGGAAGAAGAAAGGAACTTGAAAGAGTGTTGTGAAAATATTACCTCTTCTTCGGGTTCTTCCTTTTTCTTTGATCAAAAAGGATCCTTAGGTTGGCTTTTTGATCAAACTAAGGCCTCTAAGATCAAGTGAAGGTAGTTGAGAGGATATATGGGAAAGAGTTGTCGAAGCCAAATGGCTTTGAAGGTGTGAAATTGAGAGAAGGGGGAGTGCTCTTTTATAAGAGGGGCGAAGGGCAGCTTAGGAAAGGCTAGAAATATTATTTTATAATAAATTCATATTCGGTTTCTAATGGCTTCAAAGTGACTTATTTTGAGGATATGGTGGTTATGGGTCAAAAAAAAAACTCAACCAACAGGTTTTAGATAGGTTTGGGTCACTTTATTAACCATATCTTTTTTATTTAACTCTTAGTTAAATAGTTTTACATTTACCATGTCTCTTTTTATTTTTATAATATATAGTTAATAAACATACTATAAACTTTTAAGTGAACCCCAAGTGGTTCAATAATGATACACCTATCATTATATAAGTCTCTTGGCCGAACCTTAGATTTTTAGGAATTTAATATCAATTAATAATATAATATTTTTTTTAAAAACTCTTTTATGTCAATTTTGACACTCTTTGGTATTTTGTTTTTTCTAAATTTGTAAAAGAATTATTACTTAGAACCTAATTAATTTATTCAACCATTAAATGTCATATTACCCTATAAAATTCGTGGAATTCATTAAAATTCTAAAATTATATTTATTTGGGTATTTATAATCTCAATTATTTTAATATTTCAATAATAAGGTAATTAATTCTTCATCATTGTGTCATAAATAAATTAAATTATTTAATGTCTAAAAATGATAAATAAAATACAATTATGTAGGAAATCTTTTTAGATATATAATGAAGATTTATTATCGAATTTATCTTATGTATAATCCTATATTAAAAATGTTTTAGTTATTAAACTTTGATTTTAACTCTTTTAACTCTTCTTTGAATTAAATAATAAAAAATGTCCTAATCTAGTCCAAGTGAACCAAAGAGGTTCATATTTTATTCCTAAGGTTGTTTTTTGTCGAATTATACTTAGCCAATAGAATTAAGACATGTGTTAGGGTAATAATAATATCATTTTTACCCTTAATTACCCAATTTACTTTTAACCGTGGTAAATAAAAGTAAAAAGTTACTATTGACAAAAAAATATTTTCATCTTATTGAACCACATTTTACACCTTGATATTAACCGTGTCTCTCGGATTTTCAAAATTCCTTAGACAGAAGTGGTAAAATTATGTTTTATGTGAATTTACAAATTATCCTAGAAGATGGGTAAAAGACGTTGAAAAGTTCAATAAAATTTTTATATATCTAAAACTATTATAAACTGAATCCAATGAATTACATTTAAAATATATAGGTATTATGTATATATTTTAATCTAAAATAAATTTAAATAAAATAAATAATTATTTAAATAAAAATTCGGTTTTAAACTATAACTTGGTGTTTTTCACTATTCATCAAAAATTGAATGTTTTCAGAAAAATACCAAAAATTCACCCTAGGATAATTTCGATATTACAAATCCAAAAATGAAGTCCATTTTGAAAGATAAAATTGATAAAATTTCAAAAATTTGGTATTACTATTCATAACGGCTAGTTTGATTGGTTGTGGTGTGTGTTAGATCTAGAAGTTGCGTACAACACACGCTATAGTATTATTCAAAGGGAAGTGTACCGTGGATGTTTGGGGTGTTACATTCTCCATTCCTTCAGTAAATTTTGTCCTCACAATTTGAAATTTTTCTTCTAAAATAAACATTTGAAAATAGAAAACACCTTTGTGGGAAAACCCACATCAGAAATTGGGTTAATAAAATTTAGTGTTAATAATAGGAAAAGAGGAATGAAAAAGTCACCACCAAATTATGATCTCTATTAGGAGAAAATTGGTGGAAATTAGAGACACATAATTGGAGTTAAAACGTAAATATTTATTGGGAGTGATTGAGGTCATCAGTCACAAACAATTGTATAATTGAGGGCCTCAAAGCCATCAATCTATGATGATCTAAAATATCATTGGTTCAACAAAACATAAGGTATTATGATATCACATTTTTAGTTTTAATATGCCTTACCTAAATTTAAGAATTTATTTCTTCATAGAATAAGTGAAAAAAATATATACTTGATAAGTAGAGTTCCATCCACCAATTTCTACCACAAACTCATCTTTCACTCTAAAAGATAATAGAACATAAAAAAATATTCTATTTATCATATTCATATAGGGTTTAAAAAAATGAATTTATAATTAATATACCAGATCCTTCTAAAAAAACTACATTATTCAATCCAGGACATCACATGGGTCAGTGGTAGGTGATACACACTTGTCACCCTTCAGTTGTGGGTTCAAGTCTCGCAGCCTTTCTGGACACGACGGGTTGCCGCCCGACCTTCGGGTTGTCCTTTTTCCAAAAATATTCTCAAACTAGACTTATCTAAAATACTTCTATCCAAACTCACAGTCTAAAATTTATAGGGAAGGTAAACACAATGAAGATCCTTTTTTCCACATAATAACATGTGAACACCTTCATCATGTATTCTTTTAAAACACTACAACATCCTAAATTACCATAAAACCTTATTGATTAAATTCATGATCCCTTATTCCTTATATAATACTTGATATACTCCTTCTATCCAAAAATGTTGTAAAATCCAAAAATGATGGAATATACAAATCATTAATAAGTTTCAAGGTAGTCAAGAATATCCAATATAATTTATCCAAATCAATCATGTATTATTCCAAAACCACTACCTCGGTATCAGAACCATATTATGGTTTATCATTCTCTTAACCATATATTTTCAAAAAATTTAACCTACTATTGAGTCACATTTCTTGGTTCCACACAATCTCAAGTCTTTAATGAAATAGTACTGCAGTACAATCCTTATATACTCCATAATTATTATAACCAATACATCGTTGATACAACACTCAAATGAAAAAATTCAATAATAAAAACATAAGAAATCTAATCATTCCTCCTCATATGTGGTAGTATTATAACTTGATTATTATCCAATATCATTATTTGGGGCATACTCTGATGATTTGGACATTAGTTCGTGTAGTGTCCCAACTCCTTGCAGATGAAGCATTGTACATTTGAAACCTTTTTCTTACCTATGCAGTCACGTACTTGGTGTCCTTTTTCTCCACACTTATAACAAACTCCCATTCCCTTCAGGCAAGTTCCAGGGTGTTTCTTCCCACAGTTATCACATATGAGAAAATTCTTCTTTTCCCTTTTCCCCTTATCCATCTTTCTCTTTACCATCCTTTTCGTCTCTTGCTTCCTTTCAAGTCCATTGGACTCAGAGAATTCTTTACTTATCTTATTAACACATTATACTATTTATTCATATGTTGAGAATACATGGGAGACAATTTAACTTCTAAATGTTGGTTTAATACCATGAAAGATATGATCCTTCTTACTCTTTGGATCATACGTATTTCTGGAGTTCACATTCCTTCTACTGGGCACCATTTCTAAACAATGGTATACACTAGATTAGTTTATGAATAGCAATACATAAATATAAACTTGTAAAACACTTAACATAAATTGAACAGTTTATGGATATAATCCATAATCATAAAAAATGTTTTCTTTGAGGAAGTATATACTCATAATCCCTTTATAATGGTTTGTAATGAAAATGAGAATTATCATAAGAATATCCACCGGGAGTGTCATAACCAAGAGTGCAGCAAGGCTCGTTTTCGTGCACCAATTCCCGTTCGAGTCTAGCTTAAAGAGGGGTTTTTGGGTTTTACCTCTAGGTACATCTGTACCAGAGCCGCCTCTACCCACTTGTATCCGGACAAGGATGTATTGCTTGGAAAACTCACAAAATCTCTACAATACAAAATTTCTAGGAAGTTATTCTATACTAATCCTCAAATTCCATCTTAGGTCTATGTTCTCTAATCAGAGTTTATCTAAATCTAGTTTCCAAGGTTTTTAATAAACTTCATTTGATACCAGCTGTAATGCCCCAACCCTAGTTACCCAGAGTCGGTGCATCATTAAATAACATTGTCATGATCACAAAATATCAATTCTCGAAAGACTGATTAGTTTAGTAGCCTTGGAAAGAATAGATACATTCATAAAGTTTACATTACATCACAAAGTGAAAAACTACAAAAACAGCTTGTCTTTATAGACAACAACAATATCCCCTCATACTATCCCTGCAGGTCATTCATAAAATAGTTCTTCACATCCTGGGAAAAATTAAAACATAGAAAGGGGTGACCTCAGATGCTCAGTAAGGATAACAATATAGCGGAAACTTTCATAAGTAAGCATAAACATTTAAGGGAATGTATAACTAAAAAAAAGCCTTTTAAACCTGAATTTCAACATAACATGGAAAAAATTAAATAAATAATTCCATTTACTTATTCACATGGATATTCTACTAGTCGAATAATCACATGAAATATCAATAACCACTTTCATAATGTTGGAAGGCATAATGCCAGAATATCATAACCACATAGTCAAGGACTAGTTCCAAGACTACAAATAAGATTTTTCCAAGGCCTTGTTCCAAGACACTATTTTGTCTCATGAGACCTACCAATTCATTAAGGAGCTATATCAGGCTCCACCCGCAACTTACTAAGTCCAATGCATTCCTCATATGAACAGGTTTAAACATAACATAAACATTCGTATTAAAACTATCGTATGAAATGTAAATACTTTCTGTATAATCCATGAATGGTATAAAAATAACACGTCCATAGTCAAACATATCAAAAACCCTTCAATACAATATGGATGTTTTGTATCAAAATAAATCAACTTCAAATAAGCTTAAAATCCATCAAAGATGTTGAAATAGATTAAATCAAAACTATTTGAGAGAAATATCTCTTTTTTTTAAATCATTAAAAGTAACATAATTATAAAATAAAACATTTACCTTGAAAATATTCTAATAAGATTTTAAGGGATTATTCAATGATTTTATAACGGCAGAGAATAGCCACACCCACCGTATAAGTTAAAAAAGACATTCATACCTTAATTATGTCGAAAAGGTTAAAAAGGACCTTGTTTGGAAAACGACGTTAAGATTACCTTATAAAAATCTTATAAAAAGTAAAAAAAGGTATATTTGACTTTAACCCATGGTTTATAAGATAGTAAGAATGTTTTGATATACATTTTTTAGAAACATGGATGTGGATGATAAAGAGGTCCCAGTAGATAATTACATATAAACAACCTCGGATAATAAAGAGATTGTGAAATAAACCATTACATTTTACTTTTCCTTGGTTGAGGATAGGTTAAAATACTGTATAATGGTGAAATAATTGTTATTAAATTATAAAATAATCATATACATTAATATGATATCATATATGATCTTTTAACATTGCTTTTTTAATAATATCTTAGTATTAACGTTGTTTTGGGTGTTAACTGATTCGTTTTCCTTTATATGATTTGTCACGTATGTTGTGTTTATTATGGATAGGTTGTATCTTATTCATATCCAGAATGATATCAAGTCCTTAAACATTAATTTTAATCATCAAATGAGAATTAGTCTTGAATGGATACGATGGGGAATGAATCTCAACGCGTTCGTGGAGATAGTAGTCCGTACATATGCACGAGCGACAATATCATTCTTTTGATATTAAAATAATATATAATTGGATGGTATATCATATATAAAGAATACTTATCATGTTATATTTATTATTTACATGAATTACACATCATTATTATACCCATCCAAATAATAATGTATTGAATAACAATTACACCCCGACGTGGAGATGGTAAACCGTACGTATGCCCGTATGGTGACATGTCATTCAAGGGATGGATAGAACAATGAATATGGTTGTACCATATTTATAATAACATCACATTATATATAAGATACTGGATTTATTATCTTATAATGGAAATACCAAAGAAATATGAAGTTTAAGAAGAAAGGAACTTGAAAGAGGGTGGTGGAAACATTACTCTTCTTCGGGTTCTTCCTTTTGATTTGATCAAAAGGGCTCCTTAGTTTGGCTTTCTGATCAAAATAAGGACTCTAGGATTAAGTGAGGGAAGTTTAGAGGATATTTGGGAAGGATTTGGCCGAGCCAAATGGCTTTGAAGGTGTGAAATTGAGAGAAGGGGGAGTGCCCTTTAATAAGAGGGGTGAGGGGCACCTTAGGAAAGGCTAGAAATATTATTTTATAATAAATTCATATTCGGTTTCTAATGGCTCAAAAGTGACTTATTTCGAGGCTATGGTGGTTATGGGTCGAAAAAAACTCAACCAATAGGTTTTATACAGGTTTGGGTCACTTTATTAACCTTATCTTTTTTATTTAACTCTTAGTTAAATAGTTTTACATTTACCATTTCTCTTTGTATATTTATATTATATAGTTAATAAACATACTATAAACATCCAAACGAACCCCAAGTGGTTCATTAATGATAAAAATATCATTATATAAGTCTCATGTCTGAACCTTATATTTTTCAGAATTGAATATCAATTAATAATATATTTTTTATTTTAAAAACAGTTTTATGTCAATTTTGACACTATTAGGTATTTTGTTTTTTCTAAATTCATAAAAGCATTATTACTTCGATCCTAATTCCTTTAATCAACCCATAAATGTGATATTAACCTATAAAATTCTTAGAATTCATTAAAAGCCTAAAATTATATTTATTTGGGTATTTATAATATCAATTATTTTATTATTTAACTAATAAGGTAATTACTGCATCATCATTGTGTCATAAATAAATTAAATTATTTAATGTCTAAAAATTATAAATAAAATACCATTATGTAGGAAATCGTTTTACATTTCTAATGAATTTTTATAATCTAATTTATCTTATGTATAACCCTATATTAAAAATGTTTTAGTTATTAAAATTTGATTTTAACTCTTTTAACTCTTCTTTGAATTAAATAATAATAAATGTCCTAATCTAATCCAAGTGGACAAAAGTGGTTCATATTTTATTCCTAAGGTTGTTTTTGGTCGAATTATACTTATCCAAGAGAATTAGGACATGTGTTAGGGTAATAATAATATAATTTGTACCCTTAATTACCCAATTTACTTTTAACCGCGGTAAATAAAAGTAAAACGTAACTATTCACCAAAAATTATTTTTATCTTATTGAACCACATTTTACTCCTTGATAATAAACCTATCTATCAGATTTTTGAAATTTCACTCACAGAAGCGGTAAAATTATGTTTTATGTGAATTTGCGAATTCTCCTAGGAGATGGGTAAAAGATGGTGAAAAGTTCAATAAACTTTTTATATATCTAAAACTAATATAAACTGACTCCAATGAATTACATTGAACATATATTGGTATTATGTATCTATTTTGATCTAAAATAAATTTAAATAAAGTAAATAATTATTTAAATAAAAATTCGGTTTTAAACTATAACTTTGTGTTTTTCACTATTCATCAAAAATTGAAAGTTTTCAGAAAAATACCAACAATTCACCCTAGGATAATTTAGATATTTTGAATCCAAAAATAAAGTCCATTTTGAAAGATAAAATTTATAAAATTTCAAAAAGTGGGTATTAATATTCATAACGACTAGTTTGATTGGTTGTGGTGTGTGTTAGAACTCGAAGTTGAGTACAACACACGCTATTGTATTATTCAAATGGAAGCATACTGTGGATGTTTGGGGTCTTACATATATTATAAATATTTATTTATATATAACATTATATATATTGTATAATTATTTTATATATGTTGTATCATACCATTTTAATTATAGATTAATTTAGTACATATATATATCATATAATAATTAATAATATTATTGTTACACACACACATACATAAATACATTTGTATTGTATACTTATGTATAAATACATTTATATTAGATTATGTATACTAATTTATATAATTTAGAAAATGTTAAAATTAAATATAAATATAAATATATTATATATTATATATTTATATTATATATTATGTTATAAATATTTTATTGTAAATAAATTTGTATGTATTATATATTTATTTTATATATATTGTAGTGTAGCATATTAATTATAAATTAATTTAGTACACACACACACACACATATAACATATAATAAATTAATAATATAATTGTTGCACACACATACATAAATACATTTTTATTGTATGCATACGTATTAATACATTTATATTTGATTATGTATACAAATTTACATAATTTAGACAGAATTAAATATAAATATAAATATAAATATATTATTTATTTATATTATATATTATATTATAAATATTTTATTATAAAAAAATTTATATGTATTTTATAATTATTTTATGTATATTGTAGTATAGGATATTAATTATAAATTAATTTAGTACACAGACACAGACACACACACACACACATATATATAATTTAATTATATTATTTATTTCCAATTATATGAATGCATTTAATTTTGTGTGTGTATGTATGTGTGTTAGTGACATAATATAAATGTATATAATTAAATACATTAATATATAATATAACTGTATTTAATATAATATATGTATAATATATATTATAATTATATTATATCTGGGGGCGCGAGTGGCAGGGGTGTCCGCGAGGCGCGTGTGTGTCAGGGGGGTGTTAAGGGGAGCACGGGTGTCTGGGGGGGGGGGGTAGGGGGTGTTAGGGGTGGGGGTGTCGGGGGGAGGGGGATGTCTGGGGGCGGGGGCGGGGGCGTCAACAGGTGGGGGGAGTGGCGCACAGTCTTGGGCACACACGTGTCAACTGGTGGGTCTCATGGGGGGTGTCGGGGGGCACGTGACTGGTGCGCTGGGGTGTCTGGGGTGTGTGTGGGTGGCGCGCTGGGATTTCTAGGGGGGGGGGGTGTCTGGGGGGCATGATGGTGTTTGGGGGGGGGGTATCAGGGGGGTGTCTGGGGCCCGTGGGGTTGTGTGCTAGGGTGTCTGGGGTGGTGGGTGGTGCGCTATGGTGTCTGGGGGGCTGGGGTGTCTGGGGGGTGTCTGGGGGTGTCAGAAGGGCATGGGTGTCAGGGGGTGTCAGGGGGGCACGCGGGTGTCTAGGGGGGTGTCTGGGTGGTGTGCTAGGGTGTTTGGGGGGGGGGGGGTGTCTGTTGGGGCGCAATGTTGTTTGGGGGGGGGGTAGTTTCTACCAATGAATCTACCCCTTAGATCCTCAGTTATTGAGAGGATTTGGGACACATCAGTAGTAGCTGCGAACAAAATCTAGCCCAATTGTCTGGGAGAATATCCATATCAATCACCATCACCATTTTTATCATCCCCTCAGAGGGACCTGGAGACAACAAGGATGACTCTGGATTTACCCCATCCAATTGGGCTTGGGGAATTTATATCTTCATGTATGTCCTATGACTCATCAGGTCCTTGAGTGGAGGCATTGTATCATCAACAACCGAACCAATAAGTGCCAATTGTGGCACCAAATAACCCCCAACTTGTAGGGTTAGGGAATTTTCAATATCATCACCAATGAGAGAATCTGTATTCTCCATTTCGGGAGGGAAATATAAATAGTCTGAATCCCACAATCTCATACCACTTCAAGATAAACCTATTCTAGTTAGGGACCATTCTGGAATCATGATCGGAAACTGCCTCAAGTTCACCGTTCATAGACATATAATGAAGAAACGTACGATGAAGTTATTAAGACCCCACTGGGGTCACAATCCAAAATGGCCCAATATGGCTGAGGGTTTAAATAATGAACCTAATGAAGATAGTACAAAATCAACATGTTACATAAAAGGTAGTGGCATAAACACCATTTCCTGATATCCCTTTGTGAACATCATTACTGTAAACATTGCAGACATCAAGGATCAAGAACTAAATGCTGAGGGTGACAACTCAAATAACCCAACCTAGGAGGAGGAGGATTTGGATTCATCAAATGAGGCTACAAAAACATAATAAAAAATAAGTATCTAGAACCAAGAAACACCCAATAATGAGGTACCACCTCCATGATGGGTTATTGTCAAATAAAAATGGAAAGGTATGACTACATCCCAATCCACATCCCAAAACATTGAGGTTTCTTCCAGGAATGAACAATTGTTATAATACGATAGTGATATTCAATATCTCAAAAAGATCAATAAGGAGCCACTCAGGGGAAAAATTTACACTAGGTATTAACTTTAAGCAGATGAGAATAATCTCCCTCCCATAGCATATCTAACTATTAGAATTTTATCTAAGCATTAATCTGGATCTAGATCTAGAAATCCAGTATTCATAAATGAGGATATAAAAAATGATCTCTACATCTATCTGTTACAGTGATATCCACTGCATCATCAGGGTAATAATTTAGTCTTGAGATGAATCAAAAATAAACTGGAGGCAATGGTGGGGCTACCTCATCAACCTCGCCTTCACCCTATTGATGAAAGAAAATTCGGATAGTAGTCTCCCTAATTTATCTTAACATCATCAAGTACCTGGATTCTCTAATAGATTCCATCGAAGGGAGACTCAAACCTGTGCAGCCTTATAGAAAGTCATATCCCAAATATGAGGATGGTACTTTACCTCCACCAAATTTAATAATTCTTATCTTTTCTAAATTTGATGGTTCGGGATACCCCAAAAAAATATCGCAGAATTCATTTATTAATATGAGTTGATGATGGTCCCTTTAGATCAAAAGGATGGAACAATGATAAGGTGTTTTATACAGACCATGAAAGGGGAAACCTTTGTTTGGTATAGAATTATTCCAGAAGAATCCATTGTATAATGGGAGGACTTATCTCATTAGTTTCTTTATCAATTCAGTTCAACACTGATGAAAACTAAAATCTTAGATTGGAAAAACTGCAAACATTTCCAAGATGATATGTTAGTAAGGTGGAAAGATTTAACCTCTTAACTAAGTACTATTCTTTAGTAAGAGAAACTATTGTAACTCCATGATGAAAATCATTAGGATGAGTTATAGATTTCTCAAATCCTGGAAAAGTATCTAGGTGGGTTTCGGGATTTCACAGAAATGGAAAAAACATCTCAATTACAATAATCTGTGAACCTGATCCAAACCTAGAATCATGCCCACAACACAAGGTAACCGACTATGAAAATCATATTCTATGGCTATAAATCTTAATCCGGTAGAGGTGACTATCACAAAACCTAGGTAGGCCCAAATAACTTTGGACCTCTTACCCATTAGTGATGACCATAATGTTTCCCTCAGCTAAAAGCACAAGGAAATCAGATATTCTAGGGGTTTTAGGAACAAATTTCTAAATCATACTACTTATGAAATGATCATGTACTGAGTTATTTTCTAGTATCCTTGGATAACAACCTTCTCATGCTACAATATCCCAGGAGGCCTGAGGAGGTCAACCTTATCGAACATCCGGACTACTTCCCATATCATTGACGAATGGTTCATAATTTATTGGGTTTCTTCATCATTGAAGACATCCTTTAAGGAATATTCAATTCCATACATGTGGTTTTAGATAACTCCTTAGAGTATATGGCTTGAAAAACTATTTCCCAGTCAGAAGAAGAGGGTGATTGGAAGATGGTCCCAGCTAGGCATGAACGAAAGCCCAACAACTTGATGACTCAAAATATCGAAGAATGAGTGCATACCACTTTGAGATTGAAACTTTACAAACCCAAAATAGCACTACCACCCTAGGAAGAAACATAAAATATACCTACCAATGGTGGGAGTGACCATCATAACTAGGAAGAAAAAAAAGGAGGAATCATATTATACTTTAAATCAAGCACTAACTCACGCATATTTCTCCTTGTAACATCTAAAGCATGGGAACCACACCAACAAACCAAATAATCATCAAACAAAGATATAATATTTTGTTCTATTAACATGAAAAAAAAATTCTAAGACCTTATCTGATGATTAATATGCCCCAGAGAATAAGTTTCCCATACATAATCAGGGAACAAGATGTCAAATGTGAATGAACCGAGGATATATGGGGCAAATGGATATGGTCGAACCCAATAAATCAATATTTTCCCCAAAAAAGATATAAATGAAGATGAGACTCCTAGGAATGAACTCTAGTAGGCACAAAATAGATACGGAGGTTTCCATGATCCCTTTAGTAGTCGCTAAAACCAAATTTTCTTAAATGATGTCATAGTTAGGGTTATATTATCCAATCAAACCAGACATAGGGGAGGGCCATAACGACCCAAACAACTAGAATAAGATACTTACTCAACCTCAACAGAGTCAACAAGAATTTCCAAATAAAATTCTTAAACTCATAAGCCACATATCTTGGTGAAACCCCACTTTGGAATGTAACAACCTCTAGCAAAAAAGTTATACATTCTAAAACACCTAGTCATAGTCCAAGATAACTTCTCAGTCCTAGATGTGCTCCATATTTTGAAATAATAATGAGGACCTTTTTTAATCCCCCCAGAGCTATAGTAAATTGAGAAATAAGTCACTATAGGTGAGGTCAATCGAGTAGAGACCATGTCATCATAATTCCATGTTACCATCTCATTCACTGACTAGGATTAGGATGATATCGTCCATGGGAACATTGGTCTCTTATATGTTTCTATAAGGATCAATAATGGTAATGACTAAAGAGACTTGATTGATAACATTTCTAGGGACAAACTCATTCTGGTTTGACCTCTATGCTATTTTGGATATGGTGAAGTGGATTTGTCCCCCAAAATACTGACAATTCCAAGGTATTATATGTGTGAGAAATGACCTCTTGGTAATATGAATCTCCATGATAAGTTTGGGGATCTAAAATATGATGCTGAGTTTATGGTAATGTAGTAAGACACCACATAAAATGTTCTTCTTGGAAGTCCCTAGATCCACATCCACATAGAGATACCTTCAACATTCCATCACTGTTTGAAGTACCCCAATGATGTAAAAGTCTTCCTAATACATGGTGGAAAACCCACCTTCAATTCTTATAGAGCCACATATAATAAAGAATATTTATAAATAAGGGTTGGTAATAAACCATTGGTGGGAGATGATACATAGGTCTCCGCCCCCAATGGCTTGAGGTCCTCCCCTGTGAATCCCTAGAGTATGTTTGATAGTGACTATGTTATCCCCATAAATCTAGTTGAGGTAATAGATCATGTACAGTAGGTCAATTATACATCTATACTTGTAGATAGAATAAAAAAATAATAATTGGAATCTCTCTACAATGACTCAGGAAACACAAAATGATAATGCCTCTTCACATTACCTCTCTCACCCTGAGAGTGATAGAGAAGCCCCCATATTTCCATATTCATCTAACAATGACTCCATAGACCCAGTGGTGTAAGAAGATGAGGATGAACTCCGGAATGCCTCACCCCCCAATTTGTGGAAGGTTTCTCCACCACCATAAATTAAATCAGATATATATGTCTAGGGATATAATAATATTTGAGGCCTACTCTGATTAGTTCTTCCATGCCCCTCAAAGTGAAATACATGTACATGACATTTCTAGAGGACCACTTATATGTGTTTTCTTAGAACTACACAGAAATTCATGTATTGAATCTAGATGTGGCTACACACCATGTTGGACTACCTAATTAGTATTGAGGCTTCAAGTAGGTTGAAAAAAAGTATAAACTCATCTCATGCCACAAATGTAGTGGTAGAATTAAATAATTTGGTCAATGCCATCTTTTTTTAGGAAGTGAAATACCTCAAATGCAATTCCAACCTCATCCCTATCAAGAAGAAGAATTGGAAGATTAGGGGATTTAAGGACATTTGAGACCATAATCTGTACATCCCAAAGTATTATTTGCAATTCCTGATCATAGAACTATTGATCAATGAAACATCCATCTTCCAAGCCCATTCCATTACTGATGGGTACTCATGGTATAATCAGATAATGATGGCCCCCAAAGATGAAGATTCCCCTATCTTCATAGTGCCTCAGTGGATCATTTCATATCATATTATTCCCATTTCTTGAGGAATTAGTCCACCATATATCATCATTCCATGCATCATATGTTTAATCTATTCATGGGAAATATAACATAATTTTATATCAACAACAAGGTGGTCAAATCAAAAAAGTTATTTGATCACTTCATGGACCTTCAAGAACTCTTCAATAGGCTAGGGAAAAAAATCTTAAGATGAATACCCTAAAATGTGATTTGTGTTGACAATAGGGAAGTTCCTTGGATTTGTGGTATGCCACCACATCATCATGTTCAACACAAATAAGACTAGTTTAATTTTAATAAATTTACCCCCTAAAATATCAAATAATTATTGGGGATCCAAGGAAACCTCACCTACATTTGGAGATTCATTTCCAACATAGCCAACAAATCTCCTCCCTTAACAAGGATAATGAAGAAGGGAATCACCGATCAATGAGACAATGAATTCCAAGGATCATTTGAAAGAATCAAGTAATATCTCCTTCAACCACCTGTCCAGATTGCTCCAGTTAAAGGGATGATAATCATCTAATATATGGCCACGATGGAATGCACAATGGTTCCTCCTCGATCAAATGACTAATTTGGGGATCAATAACTGTCTAAACTACTTCATCCATACAATGCTAGGTACTGAGGCTTGATACTCTAATATCTTGAAAAACATCGTTGCAGTCATCTTTGAGTGAAATTGTTAAGGTACTACATGCAGCATCACAATGTTTATCTGGTCTCGTGTATTGATCTGCCCAAGTACATCCTTGGCTGTGAAATGTTTACAAGGAACCTATCCTAAGGGGGTTTCATTCTATAGTAATAGGAAAATTATTTTGTATCAAATGAATCCGTGAAAGGGAAAGCCCTGGCTTATTTCCTTACCCCACAACTTTCTTTAGATAATACATCGGTCGACACCTTACTTCTAGATGATGAAGTCTTCTATGACCATGACACTCCCTATACATGGGAGATGTATATTGATGGTGACTCCCAAAATCCAGTCAGAAAAAATATGGGAAACCTAAATCTCAATCAGATTGGTGTTGGGGTTGTATTTATCTCTCCTAACAAAGTCGTTTGCCCAAATCGTTCTAACTAGCGTAACTTTTCATGAATAACAAGGTAGAATACCAAGCCTTAATTTTTGGCTTTGTACTTTCCCTATAGCATCAAATAGAAAACCTAAATATCATAGGGGATTTATTATAAGTGATAAATCATATCAATGGATAATATTTCATCAAAAAGGAAGAAATGACCCCTCTCACAGTCTACTTTAGATTACTAATGGGAGATCTCCTTTTTATCCAAAAGGCCACCTCATTCCATGATTAGAGAATGATCACACCAACCCATTGGTAAATACATCCACCATCATGGCCAAACCTAATCAGGAAGAATATATCGTCCATAAGACACATCAATTATTGTTCTTGGTAATATTTTTTTGTGATATGAAATAAATAAATAAGGTCAACACCTCCACAGAGCCTGATAAACTAATGTCCACCACTTGGGGGATGGATACCATAATTAGTAATCTTCAAAACGAGACTCTCCCAAAAGATAGAGTTGGAAGGGACCAGATTTGACACCGTGAAGAGAACATTACCCTACAGGATGGTCCAAATGTGAAAAAATCCTTATACATGTGTGGATTTGATGGAATCCTCCTAAGATTCATAATAGAAGAAGATGTTTCCTTCTTCATGGAAGAATTCCATGTGGGATCTTGTGGTAGCCATCAATTAGGGACCAAGTTCTCCCACCAAATTATGATGTTGGGATATTACAAGAAAACCGTGATACATGACTGTGTGTAATTCACAAATAAATTTCATTCATTCTAGATTCATCCATACTTCATCCATGAACCCTATGAATTGCTACATATAGGTAAATATTCTTGGCCATGTTTCATTTGGTGGATAGATTCCATGAGGCCATATCTGTAACACCGTGATATTTTATTAGAAATATTTTTTATGTATTATGTTATACACAATATCAAAGGAATCTTTCACTACACACAACTCTGGCTTGGCTTGCGTTAAACGCAAGAGTGACCTTCCTCGATAGCTTGCATTGTACACAATACCGAGTTTCACTAAACAATGATATGTTATTAAAATATTATATAAACTAGACATTATAAATAGGATCAACCACATTTTTAATTTTATACAACATTATAAATCATCTTACTTATTATATAAGAAAAAAATTAATTTTTTGGATAAAAGAATTATTTATTTCAAAATTGCAGTTTTTCCGCCTTTTGATGGCACACCCATTTTAAATATAATTTTTGAAATGTTTATGAGTTAAATTTGAAAATATAAAATTATTATTTTGAATCAGGATATAAAAATTTACATTGGATAATTTTTTGATACTTTTTTAATAACTTTCATATTTTGATGAATAGTAAAAATACACTAAATTTTTCTTAAAAACAACTTTTTTCATCAAGATAATTTATATGGTTAAATTATAAAATTTAATGGTTTTAAATTATAAATAGAATATATTTTTACCACTTAATATAATGTATGTCATTACCATTAATTTTACATTGAATTCATAGGCAAACAAATTTCAATCGTTGGCAATATTTTAACTTTTAAAACCCGTTTTATTTACAATGGGATTAATTTTAAATTAATTACTGCATCTTCTGTGTTTTTCATTTTGAAAAATGGATTCTATATTTAGATTCAGTGGGTCCAAATTATGTTAATAGGTTACTTTTATTTTTTTGATACTATGAATAGTAACTACGGTAATTTTTATTTACAGCAGTTAAAGTTAAATCAAGTAATTATGGGTAAAAATAAGATTATAAAATTACCCTAACACATGAAAAAATTCTATTTGACGAATAAAAGTACACCCATATCACCTAAGGGTCAGAATAGATTCACTTTAAGGTCTTTTTACCATGAAAATGATATAATTATTAATAAAACCAATGAAAGTGACAACATGTCACTCTCTTAATTCTTATAAGTGTAATAATTTTAATTTAGTGATAAACTTCATAAAACATCGATCATGAATAGTCTCCAGAAATATAATAGAATTATATACATCATTTAAATTTATTTAGAATTTTTAGGGATTAAATAATTATCATTAATGATGACACAATAGTGATGTTGAAATTATTTTATTGATTGAAATATCAAATAAATAGTATTAAAAATATTAAAATAATTATTACATGAACTATTTAATGTGATCCATGAATTTTCTAGATAAATATGAAATGTTATGAATCTATTAAATCTTTTTGTTCGAACATATATTCTGTTTGGATTTTATTTATATTCAAATAAATGAATAGTGTCAAAATTGACACTATTGTTATTTAATAAAAAGAACATATTATGAAATTGTTTAAAAATCACAAAAATATTTAAAAATTATAAATTGAAATTTATATGGTCTAAAATTTCATAAAGTATCCAATTATAGACAATTCACAACACATAAGTAATTATTTATAACAATTTTAAATTTAGAATATTATTACCACTAATAAAATTAAATAGATTAAATAAGGATAAATCAAGTTGACAAGGTTTAAAATAAATTTCTGACATGTCTAAATTTTATTTGTTGATGAGATTACAACCCTATCTCATCTAACCTTCGTATTTGACTCATTTTGGATGTTTTTATGTGGGGTTTTATTTTATTATAAATTAACATTTTAGAGGTTTCCAAAAGTGCCCCTCTCCTCTCTTATAAAAGGGCACCTCCACCCTCTCCTCTTCACAACATATTAAGCCTTCATGCTCAGAAAAACCCTGTCCATTTCTTTTATCCACTTCCATAAAAATATACTAGAGGTCCTGGTCTTCTTCAAAGACCAACTGTAGTGCCCTAAGAGGAGGTATAGAAGAGACACGTCGAATAAGAGGTAATATCCTTTACCGATTCCTTCACATTTATTTCTTCTTCTACTTCCTATTCATTGTTTGTTTCATTATAAAGTAGTAAAATCAGTATCACTCATATAATGATATTTTATTATAAATATGAAACAACATTATTTCACCTTTTATCCATCCTACGGAAAATGAAATCACCGAGCGTGTGTACGTACGAAATACCGTCTCCACGCCGTGGTGTAATCTGTTTTCCACCACCACCTTACTTGGATGGGTATAATGGTGTAAATAATAACTATATATGATTATTATAACATTATACTAATTTATAGATATTCTATCATCCAATAAAATACCATTCAATACTTATGGGAATGATATCATCGCTCTTGCGTACGTACGGCCTACCGTCTCTACGATGTGATGCGACTCTTTCTACATGATCTTCATTGAATAATGATTATATAAATTAATTTAATGAATAAATTTGATATATATTATACTAAAATCATTCTATAAATTATATAGCTATAACCTAAAATAATGAATAATAATTTATTCGACAACACACACATAAGAACATAAAGCAGTGAACATACGAATAATGAGTAACAATGAAATATTTCTAATAAGAAGATAAGAATATAACCATATATGATATCATAACCATGACAATGATTCTGGAATAAGTAAATTACATTATTTAAATCATTATACAGGAGTCTTGGATACGTACAAAGTAGATCAGACCTAAGGCAAGGGACAATTATTCCAATCTCGTTCTTATCCGAGATTGTTTATTCATAACTATTTACTGGGGTTAAAATTATCATTCATGTCCTTGTTTTATAAAAATGTTTTCATGTATTTTTAATTTCATTTTTACCCTATTTGACTTTTACTACATGGTATATAATAAATCTTTCTTTTGTTTACCATACAAGGTCCTTTTTGACTTTTCCGGCAATAGTACAGGAAGAATGTTTTTCTTAACTTATACGGAATGAACGTATTTTTATGGTTTCATAACTCCTTATTTCCAGGAATCTTCCTATACAATACTTCATGATAATTTTCAACAAAATAATTTTCTTTTAAAATTGCACGACATGTTGAGAAAAGAAAATGATTTTGAAGAAGAAAGAATATTTTCTTCAGGAATTCATTTCATGTGTTTTATCAAAAATATTTTCCATATAAGATGAAATTCTTTAATATGTTTATGTTTCAAGTATAATGTCCCTATTATTTACATGGTTTGATTTTGTTCATGGTGAAATTATATCCATTGTTTTATATGGATTTTTTTATGATGGGATGATGTTTATGAAACCCATTTTATTCGTTGGATTATGTTGAATGATTTATGTTTATTTTGTGTCCCAAGAAAGAATGATTTCATAATGATATGGGTGGGACCTATATATCCCTCCAATGCATTGGTTAAAGATTTATATCTCATGAGATAGACATGGATGGAACATAAAATGAATCTGGTTCAGTAATATAGGGCTGGAATTGTAAGTAAACCCAGTTCAGTAATGGACTTTGTACACTATGATGGTCTTGGCAGTAATGCCGTGGATAATATGGAAATCATATCAGGTGATTAATGGTTTTCCACAATTACATGTTTTATTACCATTCTATTTTATCATGATTATTGTTCCTTTATGATCCAGGCATTACGTACTGCCAAGATTTATTTCACGACTTGAGATTTTGATTTTTAAAGCTTATGTTCATGTTTTTAAGTTAAAATGTATATGGTTTGTTTTATATTCTCCATGCTTACCCTTATTGAGTATTTTATTAGGGAGATATTGAAGATATTTCAGCATGATTAGAAGATTATGTTCCGATTTTCCAAAGACAGTAAACTAATATGGTCTTTTGGTGTCTTTTTGTGTCATGTATTAAGTATTCCAAAAATGTAGTGTAATGTTCATCTACGTCAAGCTTGGGTATTTATAGTTGGTATCAGAGGAAAGTTATAGTCAACCTTTGGAAACTAGGATGTGAAAGCCTTAGTAAGAACCTTATGGATATGTCAAAGCATAGGACAAAATCTTAGTGTTTTAGAAATCTCCATGAATAACCTATGATAAGTCCTAAAGTGTGAAATTTTATTCTTGATTATGTGGTTTTCCTGTTAAGATTAGTGCTTCTCACACTATAATTCTTGGTTTTAGTGAATGATTGGAACCCGAAGGAATCGTGTCAATGCTGAATGCAATAGGCAATGCAATGATTATCCCACTGAGCAACCAAATGTTATGGGAGATGGAATGAAAAATCATGTAGCCATGCTCACAAAACATTCTCAAGATATGATTCATGCAGGCCTTCTAAATGATCAAAGGAAGGAGCAACATTCTGTTGAATCTTTCATGAGGTAGCATCCACCTTCATTCAGCGGGTCTTCTGATCCATTAGTGTCTGAACAATGGATCAGTACCACTGAAAAGATATTTTTAGTTCTACAATGTTCTGAACATGATAAAGTCATCTTAGTAGTATATAGTTTATAAGGTGAAGCTGATCAATGGTGGAATCTTATCAAGAATATGAGGAAAAGAGATGAAATTGAGTCCATGGAATGGGATGAGTTCAAGAACATATTTTTCATTAAGTACTTCCCTCAAATTATTCGAACAAAGATGGATAAGGAGTTTCTTGAACTGAAGCAAAATGATGATTAATCCGTTGGTACCTACGATGCAAATTTTACAGGACTTGCAAGGTACATTTCTGGGATTATTATTCAGCCTGAGAGTAAAATCGATTGATTCTTTAGTGGATTAAAACCAAGTCTCATAAGGGAATTAGACATAAGATAATTCAATAGCAACGAGGAAATTATTCGATGTGCTCTCAAGGTTGAGATGAAGATTGGAGTAACCAATCAGTCATACGGGTTTGATAATAAGAGGAAAATGGAATTCAAAGGAAAATATAAAGACCACACTGAAAAAAAGATGAGTTTTCCCTTATGCTCAAAGTGTCGAAAAAAACATGGAGGGAATTATCTTAAAGGGACAAGTAAATGTTTTAAGTGTGAAAAAGAAGGTCATCGGGCAATTGAATATCAAAGTAATTGGAAGAAGATGTCTAATGATGCAAACAAATAAAGGGATACACAGAATGCACCTCCTACACTTCATTGTTACAAGTGCAATGAAATGGGGAATTATTCCAATCAATTCCCAAATCCAAGGGTTGTTGATTATGATCGACGTCAACAAACTCTTAAGGCCAAAGACAAAGGAAAGTCACATTCAATTTCTATCGGTGATGTGGAGTACAATAAAGAAGTGGTGAAAGGCAAACTTACCATCCACTTTAAAGTAGAAAATGTTTTATTTGATTCTGGATCCACCCACTCTTTTATTTCTGAAGAATTGTTTTAAGGGTATCGCCGTATTAGCTCAACAATTAGATGTTGAGTTAGCTGTGAGAACTCCTAATGGCACAATAGTTGCATCAATAGTTTACAATTCTTCTCCGATTGAAGTTTGGGGGAAAGTGCTCCCTGCAAATCTTGTGATCCTTTCTAGTGTAATTTGATGTGATTCTTGGCATGGACTGAATTTCCTTATATGGAGCTCATATCAATTTCCAAATAGGGGAAGTCACATTTCATATTCCAGATCAATCTATGATCATCTATCGATACAAGTATGAACATAACCTTCTAGTGGAAATTTATTACATCTTATGGGTCTTGATTCCACTAAATGAATGTTATTTATCTCAAATGGTAGGCTAGAAACTCATGATTAAGAATGCACCCATTGTATGAGAGTTTGATGATGTCTTTCCAGAGGAATTACCAGGTCTTCCACCAAAACGTGATGTTGAGTTTTCAATAGAACTCATACTGGGTGCTATACCTATTTCAATGACACCATATAAAATGGCCCCAATTGAGTTGCATGAATTGAAAAAGCAACTCCAAGAGAATATTGATAAAGTATTCATACGCCCTAGTGCATCACTATGGGGAGCACATATTCTGTTTGTTAAGAAGAAAGATGGATCAGTGAGACTTTGCATTGATTATCGAGAACTTAACAAGATCACTATCTAGAACAAATATCCTCTCCCGTGTGTTGATGACTTAGTTGACCAAGTACATGGAGATCAATACTTTTCCAAGATTGATCTTCATTTAGGGTATCATCAATTAAGGGTCAAAACGGAGGATATACAAAAGAAGGCTTTCCGTACAAGGTATGGACACTACGAATTTATAGTGATTCCATTTGGTCTTACTAATTCCCCTTCTATCTTCATGGATCTAATGAATAAAGTCTTTAGAGACTCTCTTAATCAGTTTGTGGTAGTCTTTATAGAAGATATTATTGTCTATTCAAAGAGTAAGGAAGAACATGAAGATCACTTGAGAAATGTAATAAAGACCATGAGAAAGGATAATATTTATGCCAAATTTACCAAGTTTGAATTTTGGATTCAAAAAATTTAATTTTTGGGTCACATAATCTCAATAGAGGGGATATCTGTGGATCTAGAAAAAATGGATGTTATTGAAAGATGGTCGAGACCAACAACAGTAACTGAAATCCAATGTTTTATTGGATTAGCTAGGTATTATCGAAATTTTGTGAATGATTTGTCAAGATTATCTAACCCACTAACCAAATTTACTCAGAAAGGAGTTATGTTTGTTTGGACGGAGGAATGTGAAGAGAATTTCAAAGAGCTAAAAATAAGGTTAGTCAGTGCACTTGTGCTCACACTTCCTTATAGTGGAGAAAGGTTTATGATCTAAAGTGATACATCCAAGAAGGGTTTGGGGTGTGTTCTCAGGAAGAATGATATGGTGATATCTTATGCCTCACAACAGTTGAAAATCCATGAGAAAAATCACCCAACTCATGATTTAGAGTTAGCTGTGGTAATATTTGCATTAAAGATTTGGAGGAATTATCTTTATGGTGAAAGGTGTGATATTTATATTGATCATAAAAGTTTAAAGTATATTTTCACACAAAAGGAGCTGAATATGAACCAAATAATATGGTTGGAGTAGATTAAAGATTATGACTGATGAATACATTATCACTTTGGAAAAGAAAACAAGGTGGCATGTGTTCCATGTATCTCTCTTGAGAAAGTACATACCCGATCCTTCACATGTACTAAGCTCAGAAGTTGTACCGCTGAAGCAAGATCATTATTATGAAGAATAGATGATAGAGATTCTGGATCATAGATAAAAGTCCTATGAAACAATACCACTCGCTTGGTTAAAGTTTTATGGAGGAACCACTAATTAGAAGAAGCGACGTGGGAACTTGAGGATATGATGAGTGAGAGGTATCCTCATCTGTTTGTTATGATGTGATGAATTTCGAGGGAGAAATTCATTTTAAGTGGGGTAGAATGTAACACCCTGAGATTTTATGATAATTTTTTTATGTCTTATGTTATATGAAACATCTAAGGAATCTTTCACTACACACGACACTGGCTTGGCTTGCGTTACACGCAAGAGTGACCTTCCTCAAAAGCTTGCATTTTACGCAATACTGAGTTTCACTAAACAATGATATGTTAGTAAAATATTATATAAACTAGACGTTACAAATAGGATCAAAAAAATTTTGAATTTTAAATAACATTATAATTCATCTTACATATGATATGGGAAAAAAATCAATTTTTTCGGATAAAAGAATTATTTTTTTAAAAAATGTTGTTTTTCTGCCTTTTGATGGCGCACCAATTTTAAATATAATTTTTGAAAAGTTTATGAGTTCAATTTGAAAAAATAAACTTCTTATTTTCAATTAGGATATAAAAATTTACATTGGATAAATTTTGATACTTTTCTGTTAACTTTCATATTTTAATGAATAGTAAAAATACGCTAAATTTTTCTTAAAAACAACTTTTTTCATCAAGATAATTTATATTGTTAAATTATAAAATTTAATGGTTTTAAAGTATAAATAGAATATAATTTTACCGTTTAATATAATTTATATCATTACCATTAATTTTACATAGAATTCATTGGTAAAAACATATCAATCTTTGGAAAAGTTTTAACTTTTAAAACCCGTTTTCTTAACAATGGGATTAATTTTAAATTAATTACTACAACTTGTGTGTTTTGAATTTTGAAATTATATTCTATATTTGGATTAAGTGGGTCCAAATTATGTAAATAGTTTAATTTTATATTTTATATATTATGAATAGTAACTACGATAATTTTTATTTACTGTAGTTAAAGGTAAATCGGATAATTAAGGGTAAAAATAAGATTATAAAGTTACCCTAAAACCTAATAAAATTCTATTGGACGAATAAAAGTTGACCCATATCACCTAAGGGTCAGAATAGGTTCATTTCATGGACTTTTGAGTATGAAAATGATATAGTTATAAATAAAACCAAAGAAAGTGACAACATGTCACTCTCTTAAATCTTATAAGTGTAATAATTTTAATTTAGTGATAAACTTCATAAAACATCAAACATGAATAGTCTCCAGAAAGATAATAAAATTATATAAATCATGTGAAATTATTTATAATTCCTAGGGATTAAAAAATTATCATTAATGATGACACAATATTGATGTTGAAATTATTTTATTGATTGAAATATTAAATAAATGGTTTTAAAAATATTAAAATAAATATTATATGAAATATTTAATGTGATTCACGAATTTTATAGATATATATTACATGTTATAAATCTTAAAAATCTTTTATTTTGAACATATATTATATGTGGATTTTATTTAAATTGAAATAAATGAATAGTGTCAAAATTGACACTATTGTTATTTTATAGAAATAACATATTATAAAATTGTTTAAAAATCAAAAAAATATTTAATAATTATAAATTGAAATTTATATGTTCTAAAATGTCATAAATTATCCAATTATGGACAATTCACAACACATAAGTAATTATTTAAAACAATTTAAAATTTAGAATATTATTACCACAGATAAAATTAAATAGATTAAATAAGGATAAATCAACTTGATAAGGTTTAAAATAAATTTCCAACATGTATAAATTTTATTGGTTGATGATATTACAACCCTATATCATTTAATCTTCTAATTTGAGTCATTTTTGATGTTTTTATTTGGGGTTTGATTTTATTATTAATTAATATTTTAGAGGTTTCTAAAAGTACCCCTCTCCTCTCTTATAAAAGGGAATCTCCTCCCTCTCCTCTTCACAAAATTTTAAGCCTTAAAGCTCGGAAAATCTCCATCCATTTCTCTTATCCACTTCCCTATAAACATACTAGAGGTTCAGGTCTTCTTCAAAAACAATATTTAGTGCCCTAAGAGGAGGTTTAGAAGAGGCGCGTCGAAGAAGAGGTAATATCCTTTAACGATTATTTCACATTTATTTCTTCTTCTAATTCCTCTTCATTATTTGATTCATTATAATGTAATAAAATAAATATCACTCATATACTGATATGTTATTATATTTATTAAACAGCCCTATCTCACCTTCTATCAATCCTATAGAAAAAGAAATCACCGCGTGTGCGTACGTACGTAATACCGTCCCCACACCGTGGTGTAATCTGTTTTCCACCACCACCTTACTTGGATGGGTATAATGGTGTAAAGAATAACTATACATGATTATTATAACATGATACTAATTCTGATATATTCTATCATCCACTCCAATACCATTCAATACTTATGGAAATGATATCATCGCTTGTGCGTACGTACGACCTATCGTCTCCACGATGTGATGTGACTCATTCTACATGATCTTCAATGAATAATAATTATATAAATGAATTGAATGAATAAATATGATATATATTATACTAAAATAATTCTTTAAATCATATATCTATAACCTAAAATAATGAATAATAATTTATTCGACAACACACACATAAGAACATAAAGCAGTGAACACCCGAATAACGAGTAACAATGGAATATTACTAATAAGAAGACAAGAATATGACCATATATGATATCATAACCTTGAATATGATTCTGTAATAAGTCAATGACATTATTTGAATCATTATACATGAGGTTTTGATACGTACAAAGCATATCATATCTAAGGTAAGGGATAATTATTCCAATCTCGTTCTTAACTGGGATTGTTTATTCGTAAGTATTTACTAAGGTTAAATTTATCATCCATGTCCATGTTTTCTAAAAATGTTTTCATGTATGTTTAAAGTCAATTTTACCCTTTTTGACTTTTACTACATGGTATAGAAGTAATCTTTCTTTTGTTTACCATACGAGGTACTTTTTTACTTTTCTGGAAAAAGTACGAGAATAATGTTTTTCTTAACTTATACGACATGAACATATTTTTATGGTTTCATAACTCCTTATTTACTTTAAAATTACTATAAAATTTTTCAAGATAATTTTCAACAAAATTATTTTCTTTTAAAATTTCTTGGTATGTTGAGAAAATAAAATGATTTTGAATAAGAAAGGATATTTCCCCCAGGAATTCATTTCAAGTGTTTTATCAATAATATTGTCCATCTAAGATTAAATTCTTTAATATGTTTATGTTTCAAGTATAATGCCACTATTATTTACATGTTTTGATTTTTTTTTATGTTTAAATTATATCCATTGTTTTATATGGATTTTTTTATGATGGGATGATGTTTATGAAATCCATTTTATTCGTTGGGTTATGATGAATGATTTATGTTTATTTTGGGGACCAAAAAAAATGATTTCATTATGAGATGGTTGGGACCTGTATCTCCCTCCAATGCATTGGGTAAAGATTTATATCTCATGTGATAGACATGGCTGGAATGGCTAGTGAATCCAATTTAGTAATACAGGGCTTGAACGACACGTAAACCCGGTTTAGTAATGGAATTTGTCCACTATGATGGTCTGGGCAGTAATGCCTTGGCTATTATTGAAATCATATCATGCGCTTAATGGTTTTACACAATTTCATGTTTTATTCCCATGCTATTTTATCATGATTAATGTTACTTATAGATCTATTCCTTCTGTACTGCCATGATTTATTTCACAACTCAGGATTCTGATCAATAAATCTTATGTTCGTGTTTTTATGTTCAAATGTATATGGTTTGTTTTATTTTCACCATGCTTACACTTAATGAGCATTTGAGATCACCATTTTTATGTTTTCTTTTCCCCAGGATATAAAGGAATGTTTTAGGTAGAAAAAAAAGTAAGATCCTTATGGGAGATGTTGAAGATCTCTCACCATGATTAGAATATTATGTTTTGAGTTTCCAAAGACACTAAACTAATACAGTCTTTGGGCGTCATTTTGTGTCATGTATTAAGTATTCTGTAAATGTAATGTAATGTATATGTATTTCAATCTTGGGTAATTATAATATCCCCCCACCACAACAAAGAAGTTCAATTACATATTTACTACAATCAACATATTTTCTAAATTGGATGAGACAATACCCCTCAAGGAAGATAGGATTAAGAAAATCATGAACATCATAAAGTCCAATATCATCAGCTGGTTTAGGGTCCCTAACATAAGATAAATTGACAATAGAACCAGCAACTGTTCTACATATTTGAATAAAATATTCCAAGAGTACAACATCAAGTCAAATCCTTCATCTTGATATCATGCACTAGAAAATGGATATATTGAGGCCTTCAATAAGACTCCATTGAAAATACTCTAGATGATGGTGAAAAAGGATATGAATTATTGTATATAAAAAATCTTCTAAGATTTATGGTCCTCCCTTACCACCATGAACACTACTACACAAGAAATGAAAAACACACTCGTGTATGGGAACAAGTCTATGTCACTCATTTAATTGAAACTAACCTTACTCTGAATAGCCATCTTTGGACTGATCTAAGATTATGAGAAATTAAAAAGGTGGATAGATGAATTGGAGCAACTTGATCAGACCTGTTTGAGAGAACTTCTGAAACATGAAATCCATCTATATCAGATTGTATAGGCCTTAAATAAAATGGTTCAACTCATTTCATTTCTATACGGAGAAAAATTATTGGCCCTCATAACCCCAATGATACCATGGAAGATTCCCCCAAAGGTGGAACCCAAAAGAAAGTGACCTTACATAATACATATGGTCAATCACAACAGGTCTTACTCATTGGAAAATATGGATAGGGATTTTTGTCACCCCACACATATGTGATATTTCTTAAGAAATACATAAAAAAACTTTCACCAAAGGAATCCACATCAATTTAAGTCCTGACAATCATCTTGGTTATAGGTGGTCAAACTATACATGTTCATCCTGGTTTTATAATGCTAAACTGTAAAATTTTATCCTTCTTATATGATGTTCAACTGAACAATATCATCTTATCCACATGATGTTAAACTATATGGAGGCATCTAGGAAGAAACACGTTAAACTAAATGAAATATCATTTCCTTAAGATATGACGATATTCTGCATAAGTCCCATGCCATCCATCTACATTCATTTCGGGTGACCCACATCTTTACCACATGATGTTAAATTACACAGTTCCCCAATAACTATTTATGGATTGATTCCTACCATCATATGATTTATAGTGAATCCCGAACCATTAATTTTGGGACCATATGCATTGAAATTTCCAGTCAGTTTACCTACATCCTAACTGAGTGATGTAAAACTAAACAGATCCATTATATTATTATTCGTTAACAGCTAATGATCCACGTCCCTACCACATGATTTGAAACTACACGAAAGATTTTCATTCCACATAAAATTTAACTACAGGGGTTTTTTAGAACAATATATGGCTTGATTATCATTCTAATGAGATGTGTAGGGATTTTTCAATCATATATCATGGTCCATACACCACATGATATATAATTCTCTTGTACTTATCTTAAGTTCCTTTATATGGAGAGATAAATCCTTACCAATTCCTTGTTTTTCTCAACGAGTATGGATCACATGGACTTAGGAGTTTCAATAAGGGATTCCCAACACAGAAAATGCAGAATATCTTTCTATGATATTATTTTGGTTCTAAATGTATGACCATAAAAGGAATAACCTAAGTCCTATCTGAATGATGATAAATTGAAATGTTTATTTTCCATGCATGACAGAAAACTAATCAATCTTAAGGACCACACTCGAGAGGACCACTATAGTTGGTGTTGGTATTATATAACATATCATTCCATTATATCAATCTTCACAATGGGGAGACCACATCCTCGCAAAATTATGTTAAACTACATGGTTCATTATGAAATATGTGTGAATTCATTCAAATTTTCATGATATATGTAGAAACAACCAAACTTCCACCATTAGGCCCAGACACAACATCACCACTTTTTTAATGTTGGTCCATCCTAGTACTTTCCTCATGATGTTAAACTTCAATTTTCCTTAAAAATAAATATGGATTGATTCCTACCATTGTAGAACATACAGTGACACCCAGATAATCAATCATAGCCTTATATACAATAATTAATGATAATAATGTCCACCTATACATTTGGTTCGGACCTTTTTAGATAATTTTCTACTCAAGAACTACATGTGACCTGATTCCTGGCCTCACTTGAAATTTCCTTCACTAAAAACAATATTTGGCTTGATTTTTATCCTCATTAGATATGTGGTCATTCCCTATCTTCCAACCTTTTTCCTAGATGCAAAAATTCTATGATTTCACATAATTTTTTTCCTCACCCTCACTGTATAACACTAAACTGCATGGGATTTCAAAAACTACATCTGACTTGATTCATATTGACATAGGATATGTAGTGAAACCTAGAATTACTTCCTCGGATATAGCCATATTTCCCCATATCATGTCGGTTCACACATCCTTACCGAATGACTTTAAAATGAATGAAATAGTGTCTTATCATATGAATTTAAACTATACAGAGAATATCCTTACCACATGACATTAAACAACATGGAATACATCCTTACTGTATGATGTTAAGCTGCATAGAAGAAAATAAATCCCCACTACCAAATAGTAAACTATACAGACCATCAACCATGTTTTATTCCTTATCAAAGAACCACAAAGACCTAACCCCGATCAACTTTAGTACAGGGTGAATCCATCGTCTTCTAAAGAACCACTATCTATAAACCATACTTAATGCCTTGATCAAAACAAGTTTCAGAAATATGTGATGGACCATGGAAAGGTTATCTGGATTCAAGGTACCCTTTTCATGACTACACATACATTCCCATGGCTTCAATATAGGCACCTATGGCCATCATCCAAACATGTCACCCTGCGAAAAGGAAATTTCAATACATGCGAGCCCTCATAGTACTGCGAAAAAATTGAACACACTAGTATGATCTGAACCTCTCCTAGTATGACTGTATCATATCATCAATCATGACTAGAGAACCAAGAGATATGATTTAAATTATTTTCATCTCCTGTAGAGAATGATGACGGGGTACTCCTGACCCTCAGTATCCTAATTAGGCTCTTGTGTGTCACCCAGTATATTAGGTCCATGTGTGACATGACCATAAACTGCCTACACTTTGGTAAAAATTATATGACCTAAAACTATGTCCTATAATGGTAAAACTAATAGGACCTTTAAATTCTAGAAAAATATGCAAAAAAAATTCATAATGAAAACCCACAAAGGGTGGCCTTTTTAAAAGTCGGGTACTCACCTTCTAAACTATTCTCCTTCAGAGTTTTGTAAAAAAATCAGGATGAAAATAAACGAGGCACAAAAATCATAGGGTCTACTCAGAAACTATAGTAAAAGTCATTCTATGCTCACTAGACCCCTTTGTCTATGTAAAATTAAGAGTAATGATATTTGTAATCACCTCACAGTGAGATTATATTTTCTACGCTATGGAACAACATTTAGGTTACATAAAACCTTTTTTGATATTACACATTCCACAAATCACAAATCATAAATTGGGTTCATCAGAACACAAAAAACTTCCATAGACCTAAGAAAGGCCACCTAACATCAAGAATCCATTTTTTGACTATTCATACATTTTTATGGCTCCTTCATATGCACATATGGACATCAACAAAATGTGTCTCTCTTAAAAAAGTTCTTCCCAATCCATGTGTTCCCTGACACCGCTGCTGCAGAACTCAAAACCATAGTGTGATCTGAACCACTCTAAGTATGACTTCCCCATAAATTATACTAACTCAAGATCATTAGGCCATGACATAAAATTCACACACAAAACTATAAATGTGTATTAGATTTCAAAGATGTTACATCACTATATTTACACCATTTCTCAAGGATATACTGCAACACTTCATTTCTAATCCTCTGATGACACACACCCCATGATTCGAAACCATACGACATAAGGATAGAACTTCAAAATAAAGAGCTAAACTATCCTAGGTTTCAAGAACCCTTCCTAGAATTCCTTCCAACAATACCAAATATCATCATACGGATGTTTGAGTATTCACAAATAATTCATTTCCCTCGAAGAGAAGTGTATAACATCTTTTCCTACCCATGGTACCAATTCGTACGGTTCTTGGCTCGTAAACTAAATGCATCTACTAATTTCTATAAGGGATATTCAATTCTTGTGATCTCATGAAAAGTTTCCGTTGAACCTAGAATCTCATAATTTAATGAAAAAATACGGCATGACTTCCCTATCTCACAATCAAAGACTCAATATTTTGGGATATGATTTACATTAGCTATATTAAAACTATCCAGGAAGACACGGAATCCGTAGTATTTCACCCTCCAACTGATATTATGTTCATAAATATTCGGTATCCCCTATATGAGATAACTGACATTAAATATCCTTTACATGACTATGCATACATGTCCATGGATCCGGTATATGGGCCTATGGACATCAACCAAATGCATCAATCTGTAAAAAGGGATTTCTCATCCTTATGAGCCTTAGAAATACCATGATAGCACCAAGAACCTTCGTGTGATTTGGGTAACTCTTCGCATGTTTGCACCACATCACACGATCATTGATTAGGATTGAGATAAAATACCCTAATATAATATAATATTAGGTCCATGCTAAAAGACCCTAAATTAAAGCAATATCAGTTTTGTGATAAAATACCCTAAACTAATGAAATAGTATGTCTATGCTAAAAAAACCTAAACTAAATAAATATTAGTTATGAGATAAAAATCCATAAAAAAATAAATATTAAGTACAATATAAAATAATCTAAACTAATGAAATGTCAGGGTTGAGCTAAAAGAACCTTAATTATATTGATATTAGGCGAGAGGTAAAATTCCCTAAACTATTTTCATATCAGTTCTGAGCTAAAAGTCCCTAAAAAAGATATCAGGTCTAAGATAAAATACCATTAAATAATGTGATATTAGGTCTGATAAAAATTAATCGAGACTAAATAAATATCAAGTCTATTCTAGATGAACCTAAACTACATCACAACATCGATTTAGTCTTCATGATCTTTTAAGGCTGACCATATAGCCCTAAAAAAATCAAGCTATTCTCACCATGCCTATCATCATAAATGAAAGAAAATGAACTCTCCATCAGATACATATATTTTACTTAATTATTCTTTTATATGTTAGTTGATACCAAGATAACTAGTTCATATTTGTTGGTAGGGAACATCCTGTCAGTGGGAATTCATGATCGTTTCCCAAAACTAATTTGTCATGTTTTAAATATTCAAATACAGAAATTAATTTTGATTGATATTATGAAAATGATGATTATGCTAGGTGATTCGCATAATAATAATAAAAAGAAGTCATGATCATCATGAATAAAATGGAAATTGAACAAAACATATAATGTTCAAATAAACTGTTCATTGATACAGTGAAAAAGAAGGAATCTCTACATACCAAAGCCTCTCCTATGATTGTATGAGGTAAAGAAATATTGAAATATAATGATAAAATCATAGAATATGATCTTATGAGTCCTTATATTCAGTTATTATCTATTATAAGGAAGCCAAAAATTAGTGTAGTTGATCAGCAGATTCATTCTCCGCATTTGTGGCATATTGCAGCTCCCCCACTATGACAATGACATGAAGTCAGTATTTATCCTCTACATAGAGGAGTTATAGATTAACTATGATGGCCATTCCTAATATATGAAATGTATATTGGAACATGGATAATTTTTTCTAGAGATGGATGATTTCAGACTATTGATGAAAAATTATAGACTAGAGATGGTCAGTTATAATATTATGGGCATTAACTGCATCCTGGTGAGCAACGACCTCAATCCTATGAGGGGATCTTTAATTCATAGATTCAAACCAATTATTATTCACTAATAAGTTAGAATTAGAAGATGCCTCCCTAAATAAGAGGTCCCTCTTATATTCTTTCATGGAGATCACCTCCTTCACCTAAGATTGAAGAGCGGAATAGTCAAATCCTCTCTAACCAATGGTCGAAAACATTAATAGGAGATGAACCAATCAGCCTATTATCTCATCCAACGGGTTTTTTGATACTAAAATCATGACCTCCCTCCCCATATCTCGCTATATGGATTGATATATTAATGTGGACCTGGGGATTTAGTCTAGATTTACCTTGGGAACATGGATATATTCTGGGACTTGATAATTGAGGGAGATGGTTGTGCTCACAGTCATCGATGAAGATGGAAGGGAACCAACATACACAATTATTGACCTAGTCGGAGGGAACATCTGGGGAATAGTAACCAAAGACTCAAATACTAAGGGTGAAGATACTACAATAACGGGGGAATGGGTTTGTTAGTTGCACCATAAAAACACGACATCACCAGCTAATAAGTGGAAATGACTGAGGATAGAAACATACATTTCTTAGTCAAATAACTAGAGACATTCATTTTCCTAACCCCATCCTTGGTTGAATATGAAACTCCTTCTATCAAAGAACAACTTGTAGAACTTTTTGCACTTTTCCTAAATATGTGCTTCGTTCTCTATTTTTATGGACTGAAAAAATAGAAGATAATATTAAGTGATATGACATGCGTATAAAATGTGTCCAATATAGAATAAGTGTTCACCTTATTCAAATCATAGTTACATTAAGGCAAATGTGGTATAGAAAATAGCTACCTTTGTCAGCATCCTCTAAAAGTGTATCCACCCACAATTAATTAATTGGTAAAATCTATAAAACATCTACAATTGGAAACAAAAAATATTTAATGGTCACCTAATCCACCCCCACCATTTGATGGTTTATTACCGATTTTGAATGGTCTTCTAGAGTAAACAAATGAATGAACTCATCCTTAAAAGTTGACACATGATTTTCAAGGAGAAGCTCATGGATACATAAACATTTTTAACAAGTCCAAATGTGCTTATAGACTGATCAAAGATAAAAGGTGAGTGAAGTGCCACACTGACTTGTGGATTATTCAAGATAATGGTCTGACAATGCAGATCAATAACTTTTCTTCTTGATCTTCTATTCAAATAAAGTCCCTCTAAATTTTTCAGATGTTTAAACAATTTATTTATAAGTATAAGTAACTTCTCTCTTGTGATCTTATATCATGAGGACCCTTAATTATTAGTTCCATGGTCACTGAAAAATTTCTCTCCCACACCTGTAGCATAGGGATTGTACTCTAGGGATGGAAGTGTCAGATAATATTTAGAAGCCTCCCATTGTATCAATATATAATGGATGAAAATAGGGTTGAATTAAGATTATGAACCTTTAAGAAGGAAAATTGTTGTGAACCTCAACTTATAGCATCCCCTGGAACAGAAAACCCCATTATTCTGAAAAAATATGCTGTATTTTCTGGATAAACATTTGGTGAAATTATGGGGAAAAAATTAAACCCTTAACACTCACAATAGTTGCATCATGGTATCAATTAGTGTCCATGAAATCCTCACAATTGTCTTTAAAGTTGATACCATGGGGCCAATGATATACAAAAAACCTTCCAAAAGAACCTCTGAGTGATAAAATTAATTCTAGATCTCATACTTTGAACTATGTTGTTTCAAATATACCTTATGTTGATCCATAATATGAACAAATAACTCTTCCGCGGTCTCAAATCTATCACTATATTCACTGTAGTCATGATATTAGGTGATTCCTTCAGCTTTGGTAAGCATCTGACTTCCATATGAGGTGCTTCCAGGGCTTTTATCCCTTTAGAATCTAGATAATTTCTAGGATTGAGAATTTAATCAAAATTTAGTGGTTGGTAAGACTCCCTTACCAAATTGGATAATTTTTCATTAGGATATGAGAGATTACAAACTTCTACATGAACACTATATTTTATGATTGCTTCATTACAAGGAGGAAGGTGAATCTCAACACAAGTCTCCTCCCTAGTGAATATTATCCAAAATTGGTCTGATACCATTGGGTGATCCAAGGATCCTAACAAAACAGTGCAAGGAAAATTTTATTAGACACAAAGGTATTGGAAACTCAACCTTCATGGTTCATAATACTCGTAAATGAGGCCCTCATCAATGTGGGTAGAAAGAACTCCCTCACAAAGTGACATAGCATAATCCCATTCTTTGTGGCTTTCCTTACCATCATCATCAAAATACACTTTCGGCACTAGTACATATGTTTTGAAAGAGAATTTTTCATAATATCTCTCATAATCATTGTTAACCTGATCATTCAATATAATGGTTCTTACCCCATTTATGCCTTGAATGTACATTATTAAATCGATACTAGGGATATCCCAAATATTACGATATTCATAACCTACCAAGTGAGCTCATATCCAATTACATACTACTTGGAAGGGTCCCATGATTTTATAAGGGGCTTTCCAGTTATAAACATGGTACTTGAGGTGATAGGGTTTGACTGGCATGGGGATATCTAACATGATGCACTCTCCCCATCCATATTAGTCACCATCATAAATGTGGAAACCCTAACTCTACCCTTCTCTTTCCTAGGTATGAGGTACCCACTATGTACATGGAATTGAAGTCAGCCAGTTTGACAAACCGATTGATGCCAATGATGATTTCCCACCCCCATTCTCAAGATTTCCCCTGTTCAACCATGTCCATAAGGTGTCCAGTGCACTACGAATACACTTTATGATCCATGACATTGGCTTCTTAGCCACTATCTCAGATCTAGTCCTCTTGATGAAGTTCACCATGCATGTATTGAAAGGTATATCTTCTCTGGGATTCACCCCATTGGGAAGGGCCTCCTTAGCCAGTATAATCAGCTCTCTGGTCTAAGGAGGTGCCCTCATCACATAATCCCAAGTGGATTGTATGCAAAATAACCCATAATACATAAGACTGATTATAGGTGCATTACAGATCTATTACACATCCAGAAGACTGATGCCAATTTCTCTATTTTTGTGGTTGATATTTTCATATATTGGATACAATGACTAAATTTCTCCATTATCAGAACCTTGTTGAAATAATTATACTTTTTTAATATCTAGATGTCCTTATTCATTCCAATTTTTGTCAAATCTTTATAAAATTCAGATAAAATAAATTGGACATAGAAAGGACATCCCCGATCTTGTCCACAACTTCCTCCTTATCAAATTTACCAACTTGAGATCCACCAAATTTGATGATCAGAGTTGACTTTAACATTATTGAGTGATATATATATAAATACTAATCAGATGAGTGATTAGTCCTATCAATGTATTTGTGAATAAATGAAATTATATGTATGTATTCATAGTTCCTATAAAATATAATGTTTCTCCTCAGATTTATTTTCACTCAAAATGTGTTTAGGGACCTCCAGATCCAGGAAGAGGGTATGAATGTTGACATTGGAAAAGAAGTGGAAAAAATTTCACTGAGAAAACAATAAAAAATTGTAAAGAATTATGAAAGGGGATAGTTCAGGAAATTTATTCAAATATGCTTAAAATGTCTTGGTTTATGTGACTCGAAAACATTAAGGGATGTAGGGTCCACACACTCCACAATAGAATCATAATGGGATAACACTACTTTCACCTCTTGGATCAAAGACTTACAAGATGTGTGATGAGAGATGAAAGCCATCTCAATAAGAGTAAGTGGCATATGTCAGCCATAAAAAATTAAATCCTTTCAAAGTAAATACATAAAATAACAATATCATATGCATCACATGATTTGTAAACATGTTCAAAGAAAAAATAGGGATTTCGCAAAAATCATATGACCCCTTTGGTAACATATGATACCATTACCTAGATATGGTCCCATGAATCACGTGATAATTGATCTATCATATGATCGAACTAGTGAATCCCAAAAAACCTTTAAGATGATCATATTACTCATGGTTAAAGTTTATGAAATTACCAAATTTTGGTGCATAGTTGGATCAAACCGGAAACTAGGATAAAGTTTTCTTTCAAAAGGGTTCCTACAGAATGGTCTCATGGCGAAGGATAATGAACAAGTCTCATGATCAGGACTCATGGAATGGTCTTAAGATAGTGGCATGTGATGGAGGCATGGTGACAACACTCTGAGGATGTGGTAGTCAGGGAAAGGAATGACTCTCTCCCCCTTTATAATGGGAATTCTGTGGAATACCAATTGTATCCTGGTTGATCAAATGTTTCCTAGGACACTAGTTTGCGACAACATAATTGAATCAGACTGGAAATTACATTCCCCAAAACTAAGCCCTTTTACCTTCTGATGTATCTCCCAAGGGGGTAATTTTTTGAAACTCACCAAATAATCATCACCAAATTCATAGAGGAAGAAATAAGTGAATATCAGTATTATTTTCCTTTAAAAAGAAAAGTATGGAGAAAATGGATGAGACTTTTGGATCGAGTAAACCTTAAAGGGGAACATTGTTTCATAAACATTATAAGGTCACGTGAAGACTCCACAAACAATGCATAACCTGGTGTGGATCACACAAAACCCTTTCTTAATGACTTCCAGATAAAATGAAGGGTCTCTTGGAAACTAAGAATCCCAACGCGATTCTTCATTGGAAGTCGCCAGAAAAAACCATCCAAAATCCTTTTATAATAGGAGGTAAATACCCAAAAATTTTAGGCCTCTTTCAGTCGTATGGAACATGAAATATATCACCGATGCGGGGGGTAATTTTCCTTTACAGCATCAATAAAAACTCAAGCTACCCCTAATACTTTGTAGAATAAAAAAAGGGACTAAATTGAGAGGAGGCTGAGCCTCTCGTAGTTGATAAATAACATATGGTGTGCCCTTAGTGGTCCACAAGACACACTAGTACCTAGATACATGACATAATCATCTTGAGAAAGTACATCGACATTCCACCTACATCACACGAAGAGCATAATTTTTTATCAAGAGCCCATAATATCACCCTTTGGATACCTAAGGATAAACTGATGGTTTTTTTCCACAAACTACTCATCACCCCAATAGGTACTTTTTTGTTCATGTGATGCATCATCAAGAGATGGATTAATTATTATTAACACTACTCATGTAATCTTGAATGACCCTTGGCCTTTGTATTATAAAACAAAGGTAACAAAAGAGGCTGGAGGAGAAAGCTTCTTGCAGTTGTAAAGAACATGCGATGTACTATGGAAGGCCCCTAGAAAAATCATCCTTATCTCATAGAATTCCCATAAAATTAACCCAAGATCATGGGAATACATTTCCATAGGTACCTTGATTTCATGAAGGACTTTGGAAATGTTAAAATGAAAAAAGGAGCTCCTTCAATATATCCTGCATGATTCAACAAGTCCCCATTGATTTTAGATAATACAATAAAGGAGATGTTTATGGAGGGACTCACATCACTGAAAATCAGGATATGCCATCAGAATGAACCCTGACATAGACTATCAAATATTTATGGTGTTAGAGCCCCTCGACAACTCCAACCTCGATACAAACATGATATCTCGCACAAACCAAATAACAACTAGGGTGGAAAGTCTTATAAATCCCCCACCCCAGCATGAAAAGTTCACCTTGACCACTACCTCTACCTCTAAATTTATTGTGATCACATAATAGGATTACCAAATTCAACAATAGACCTCACACTTGAACTAGAGAGGATTTATTGGAGTGATTTCTCTCACGATTGGAAAGTTCCTCATTAGGTAAGTAACTGGAGAACAACTAAAGGGACTGTGAAACATGCATAGTAACTTTACATCATCACTTATATATCATGTGAAGGTCTTTTGGAAGGACATTCAAAGTACATCCCACACACTTTCTATATTGATTGAGACTTCAAAGAAGCTAAAATTGTTCAAGATAAAATAATGCATGATATAAAGGATGGAACTAAGAATGATAAATGTTAGACTCATTATAGGACTTATATAGTAATCCTCATGCGCTCCTCTTGAATCATCTAGGACCACAAGATATCACCAGTGTTTTTCACCTAGGTCTCATGACACTACATGGCCGAACCATTTGAATCATGCAATGTCCAATGGATAAGTCACATAATTCCATATGGGAAACCTTAGGCTTAGCACCCTAGTATTTTCAAGCCCACTATGATCACCACTAAGGCCTCACGATGACCTTCAAGATGTGTCGTCTGAATCATATAATGGCTCTAGTTAAGGTCAGTTGAGTGTTGTGGTAGCACTCAGGAATTTTGATTAGCTCTTGTGATGCCCTCTAGGAATGACAATTATGTCTCGCGGTACCATCCAGACATGTCATCCAGGACATGTGACACCCTCTGATACATGTCACATTTAATCTCATGACACTCTCCAGATATGTCAGCCAGCTCTCATGATGACACCAGAGAACGAGAGAAGGATCATGAAACACCCTCTATTCAAGTCACCAAAGACATTTTATTCCCTCTAGGGCAAACCACCTAGGTCTTGAAATGTCCCCCATAAAATTCACCCTGATCATATGATAACACTCAAAAATGCCATCCAAGATAAAATAAGTCCTATGAATAATTCAAATAGATCACCTGGTTTCCATTTAACATGCCAGGAATACATCTGATATGTCAGGTGAAAACCAATGCATGTCAAGAGGAAAATCAATTCATTTCCTTTAGAAAAGAATACCATGCCTATAGGACATACTAGGACTTGATAACATTTCCCACCCTCAATGTGTAAACCCTGAATATAGGGAAACCTCAAAGTGTAAGAACTAATAATTTGAACTACGAGAAATATGATTCTTAAACTAACCAAAATACATTGGAAGCGTCGTTGAGACTCATTTACTAAATAAATCCCACAAATTGATTTCATAACACATAATTATTTCACCTATATGAAATGAGACAGACCATTTTCTTTCCTTTGTTTCTCACAACCATCATAAATGACATGGGATTAGTTATATGTAATAATCATATCATTTGTGTTATAATCCACCACAAAGGCAAGGGAAATGTTAGTGTGTATGCCCATATCATAATGGAAATATCAATTTGTAAGGCTTGGTCATAAGAAAAACCATAGAGTTTAATCCCCAATCCACTGAACTACGGTGACTCTATTTCTTGTAATAATTTTGATATATATGATTCATTCTCAATGTCCATGCTCCATATCAAATATCTAAAAGGTTATATTAGTTCACGTGTCCCACATCCCTATGAGATGATGATGATCACCTATTATCCCTTTTTTATCTCACCAATCATAGCTCACATGGGCTTTGGGAGATGCAATTAAAACCTCATTGGCATCATGAATCTCAACCTTCCAGGGAAATCCTAGTATGTAATCCCTAGCGAGTGATATGATATGAATAATCCTCGCATAAGGGTATCTACCTTGGGTAATGTCCCAAGGGTGTGATGACACTATGATAACATTGATTCCTACTATAACTAGGATATGTAGGACACATCCTTGAGACGTGATCTCAAACATCGAGTGCCTCAATTCTAGCCAATATTTCCTATCTACATGTTGGTAAATATCATGGGATTAATGAACTACATGTGTTTAGATTCCCAAAATAACCAATATAAATATAATGCCTCATAATGACTCAATACCCTCCTTGAAAAATTAAATATCCTCTCTTTGTGGCATCATATTCATAGGAATCATGTTATATGACTTCAACATAAAAATTAGTTACACATTACTCAAAAATGGATGAAGAACTACACAAAAATAAAGATAGATTCACCAAAAAGATCCCCTTCCATTTGTTCAACAATTAGATTCCAAATCATTCATATAAATGGATAATGAACCTATTATAATTTTTTAGGGTAACTAGTATCATATTGGGATTATTAAGAGATTGAAAAAAAATCTTGAATATATAAGGGAGTCTTGAAGTGGGAAAAAATTCCCCCATAAGGGTGCGATTATCCTTACCTCACATCCACTCAAACAATGTGAGTCCCTAAGAGTTTTTGGGTATGAAAACCCAACTGATGACATGCCTTTGGTAATTAGAACTATACCCAGTTATGGATGAGGGAACCATTTGGAGTTTCTATTAATAATGATAGTGACCTAATGTCAATGATTGTTATCAAACAGCCCACAATCAGCCATTATCCATGACCAAGCCCACCTTAGTGATGGGTTTCTTATATCCTCTTGATCCATCGAAAAAAATCCTTTTTTTATCTTGTAAATCATCACATTTTAGTTGTATCCCCCCTTGTACATAGACCTAATGATGGTGAACCATGTACAATTGCTACATTTCATGTATGATTTCATTTTTCTTCATAAATTTCTATTGCAATGTGAGAGAAAAACATTTTTTAAAAAAGACACATGATCTGATGGTGAAGTTGTTTTAATATGTCATAACATGATTTTCTCCTTCCCCTATTAGGGTATTTTACCTACTTGGGATATCAATTAGTATCAGATATAAAGGTTGAATGTCTATGGTTCTCTATCAGTTTAAGAAATAGAGGAATTCAATCATAATGTGATTCTGATCATCGATAGAAACAATTTTCAATTATGAATGAATTGAGTGAAAAAATACTTCTGATCATTTGGAATGGATTCCATTACTGAAATGATGTATGAAATTTCTTCCAATATCTACAGTGGTTCATTATCAGAATCAGACTTATGGGAATTAAATGCTGATGGTAGAGAAATCAATTCATTTGTTAGAGAACTATCAAATGCAATATATCTGATGTTCATTTCATGAATGAAATCACATGAAATGTGATAAAATATGATTAATATTTATGGGGGTGACTCAAAATTCCATGAATAAACCACATGTTATATGGAATAAGTATGACGATCTCAGAAAAATCCCTAATGAGAATATCGATGCATTCATTAAGTAGGTGAATATTGAATTGGAAGAAATTTTTGGTCTTAGAGAGATTATTGAAGATGTAAATATTTTCAAGTGCATCATGATAATGCTTCCACCTCGATTCAATCTGAATGTTTTTGAAATGGAAGATAAAGATCCAAATGAGAAGACATTGGATTTCAGGCACAATACTCTTTTATCAAAAGAGTTGAGAAATGATGATAATGATTCTGTGGAAAAGGGTTGTCTAATGAAGTGGAATTCAAGCCTAAAATGAAGATTACTATTGAATATGGTATGGAAGATGAAGATACATACTAAGTTATGTCATTCCATTCATCAAGTATATAAAGAGGAAAAATAATGTTCAATGGGAATGTCCCACTTACATGTTTTCAATGTAGAAGGGACTGGAATCTTGAAGGAAGGATCCTTAATAATATTCATGATGATGATGAGTTTGAATTTGAAATTCCAATGATGATGAATTTGTCCTATTATAAAGGTAAGAAAATTATGAAGAAAAATATATTCAAAAATTAGAGTCTTCTTAAAATAAGATGATAGTTTAGAGAAATCTGAATTAGAAAATTTATTGGACTAGAAGGATCATAAAGAAGATTCTATGGTTGCATTTGTTAGAAATTCCCAATCAATGTATGAAAGAGATGAAGACGAAGGAGAAAAATGGAATATTAGAACTTCATGTTGAATTAAATTACAAACATGAATAGATATATGTTTAGAGAGCTAATATAGTGATAGTCAACATGATGGTACATGATGCCAAAATATTTATGCAAGAGTATGAAGAAGATAAGTATAAGTTCGTAGATAAAAATGCAAAACCTGTGTATTCAATTTTAGATAACTCATATACAATCAGTGAGTAGAATATCAATGTTGAAGAATAGAAAATGCTTCTTGATTATTTTAATAATACAGTAATGATCATGACAGACTCATTGAAAAGATTTTGGAGGAGGTGATCATATAGCGAAGGAAAGTGAATGATAAGGAGAAATTAATGACCCTATCGAAGAAAGTCATAAAGGAATTATAAAATATAAAATTAGAGTTCAATAATCTGGTGAAACAAACAAAGGAATTTCATGAGGATAAAATGATATATCCAAATGTTATAGCTAGAATGGTGCTTGATAAAAAAATTAATATTATAATGGTTGATGTTAGACTAGAAGCACCCATCCAGAGATTGAATATTGATTTGGATATGAATCATAATAAAAATATTCAAATAACCCAAGGTAAGAACAATAATATATTATTGACATAAACTAATTCACTCCACACTAGATTATATTTTTGTGGAAATATGGGACACTGAAAAAGTGTATATTCCATAGACAAGAGGTATTAAATGGAATAATTCATATAGATGAATCCATAACAAAATCAATATTCCATGAAATCATTTGATGGTCACTTTTCCAAGAGTTGAGAATTCAGGAACATTGAAAGATATTACACATCAATAATGCAGAGAAATGTACTGAAGAAGATTGAATGATTTGATAAGAAGTAGCTAAATGTATCATCAAATGATATGGAAATGAAAATTAAATTTTTAGAACTTAAAATGGAATCTAGTCCATAACTCATCAAGGAAGATCATTATTACCAATTTGTATCAAGTATTTTGTCAAAATCATTGATAAAAATCGTTAAATATTACTAGGTAGGTATTGTAGAGATTTCCTTCAAATCATCATATCATACTGGAATATAGATCATTGATTGTGGATGAACCAACCATATGACCTAAAATAAGTAATTGGTGACATAAATCAGATATGAAAAGATAGTATTGTAAGATTAGGTAATGATGTAGGACTGAAACTAATTGGTTGAGGGAACTCAAATTTTGTGGGAAAAGAAATGAGACATGGAGATGTATTGGTTGTTGAAGGTCTCAGTCCAAACATCCTAATTGTAAGTCACCAAAGTGAATCTAGACATTCTTGTAGATTCATACCATATGAAGCCCATTTTTTGATATTGGGATGGGGGAAACATCATTGGGGTTCTCTCTTGATGAGTCCCATGCCAAGATCCAATAAGTAAGGCGATAACGAAATCTCATTTTGGAAAATTTCAGGTTAGTTTAAATTACCACTCAAGCGATGTTAACTAAATAGCCCGATGAATCTATCACCATCACACACATTACCATGAGGTCATATACAGCTGTTTTAAGGGGTTATGTGTTGGGAAAATAGTTACATAAAGTGTAATTCCACTATATTACTAAAAAATTTATCCAATTAATTCTGATTAAATTTTTTTTTCTTAATAAAATATTGTTTCAATTGAGGTTGAATATGATAAATTGTATTTTCATACCCAAATTTTACTTTTCATGAAATATAAATTTTGTTATTAATAAACTATAAAATTATGAATAATTATTATTTTAATGAAATAGAATTCTTAAAGAGTTTTTATTTAAATCTAAATGATAAATTAATTATATTAAGTATTAAAAATTTTACTATGAATTTTTAACCCACTATTTTTTAATAGATAAGGTTTATTATATTAATAATATTAAATTATCATATTTAGAGAATTATTATGGAAAAAAAATCTTTTTTGATATAATATTATCGAAATTAGTTTAGGGTGAATTTATGATAATTTTTTAAAATAATTTGTTTCTCTATGAATACTAAAAATATAGATTTAGGTTTTTATTATAGTTAATAAATTCAGAAGTATGTCATAATGAATATATAATTATCTAATAATAATCCATGACTGAAAATATTTTATTTTTTTAGTATAATGTATGTTAATAGTTTTTATCAATTTTCAAACCAATAATTTACTTTCCTATTTCTAAAATGGAATAATTATCATTAAAAACATTATTTTTTATTGAAAGATTAAATTTCCATGAAAAAATATGTAATAAAAAATAATGAACGACAATTTTAGACTAAAATAACATTAAATGTTTCCCAAATTTCAAAATCCAGGTGCCAAAACCTTATTAAATCCCATGGTTTTTCATTTTCCACAACCTAGGTTTCCAAGGCCTATATTTTGAAATTAATAATCAAATATTCAACTATTTATTTAAATATCCATCCATTTACCCTTTTAATTTCACTTCCAATCCATATTACATGATGCTGTGGAAGTTTTACCTTCCATGGAATCTTCCCAAGGTGTCCTCAAACCCCAAAGGTCAGAATCCCCATGATTTAGGAACAACTCTTTACGATAATCAGAATTTCAACTTCACTTTTCCATTAATGTTCCTCTTTATGTGGTATTTATTAAAATTTCCATCCTATGTTCTTTTTTCAAAATTAGTTTATCCCTACACTTTAATAAGGTTATTTTATGAGTTTTCAACCCTTCTTCCCTCTCATTTACCACTTATAATAGAATATTTTATACCCATTATATTTCCATATTTACTTCTCAAAATTTGAATTTTCTCCTCAATAAATTCTATTTTATTTTATTTTCAGAATACCCAACCATCAATAATTTCTAGGGTAATTCAGCTATATGTGAAAACTATTTGTATGATTCTAGTATTAATATAAATTAATCCCACATTTCCTTTTCCCATGTTACAATTTAAATAAGGATCTCATCTTTAAGCACTTTTTAAAACCCCATGTTTTTTAATATGAAAACCATTTATTTTATTTTACATATTCTATTTATAAATTAATTATTATCATCCATGTGGATCACATTAATTAATACATAAAAGGGGTTAACCATAACAGCATTCTAATGAATTGTGTGAAGACTTATATCCCAAGATATGGATAGTTGTTATAATGTACCTTTATGGAGATGTCTCTCTACCTTCACTTGTTGACATACCAAGAAACTTGAATTATAGTCCGAAATATACCTTTTCATGTTATCCCAATAATAATTATTTGGAAATTACCAATATATATTAGTGCTTCTAGGATTTATAGAGAATTAAGGGCTACGATCTTCACCCATTTGCTCCTTCATTATTTATGGAATAGATGGAATGCATAAACATGAATGAAATTTCATTACACAATATTGATTAATATTGAATTTTAAAACTTCCCATTCATTACAGCCTTTATATTCTTTGTAACAAGGTGTCTCCTCATTGATATTTTTTAGATTTTCACTTGTATTGATGGTTGGGAAATAGTTTTGGATAGGGTTGATGATGCCTCTTCCCTTACAGTTCCCATGTCTAATTTTACTAGGTCTTTGATCAATAAATCTCCTTGAATCCACATTACTTACAACAAAATATGGTCTTTCCTACTCAATGCACCACTGAATTAGTTAGATCTTCCTAGGTGATAATGGATTTAACAAACAAAACCTTTAAGAAGTTCCAACCATCTCCTATGTCCCATGTTCAATTCCTTTTTCATGAAAATATAATTAAAATTTTGGTAGTCTGAGTATATATCAAATTTATCCCATCAAGTGAATACCTGAATACATTGAGAGAAAATATATCCACATCCAGCTCTAGTTAATTCATTGTATAGTTATACTAACTAGGCAATACCTTTTGAGATACATTAGTAAACACCTTTCCATTTTTCATGAGGGTTAACCATTTTCCCTTCAAAGATGAATCACTAATAATAATAAATCATTATATGATAGAGGGTAGAGATAATGGGTGTAGTAACCAATCTCTTCTTCAGCTCATAGAAACATTCAACTCACTCCTTTTTCCAAATGAACATAACCAACTTTCTAGTTAACATGTCTAGTGGATTATAAAGGCATGAAATGTTTTTAAAAAACCTCAAATATTATCCTAATAAACCAAAGAAACATTGATATTCTATTACAGTTATCTAATGAGGACCCTCCCCTTTAAAATATTCCTTGTTAGGGTCAAATGACATTCCTTCATTGGTTAAAATTTTTCCCCAAAAAATCAACATGTTGTTAAAGAATTCATATTTTATGAACTTTACAAATATCATCTCCATTAATATAGTTTTCAAATACTTATTTCCAAAAAATAATTGAACCATCCTTTTACAATTACATTTGAATATATAGTACAAAATAGAAGATATTTTATTTTTTAGTTTCTTGAAAAAAAGGTACATAATACAAGAAAATTAATTTCATTATTATAATCAACTCAAATTCCTTATTTAATGATTCATCCTATGTAAATTTATTGCATCTCAAAACCTGGGGACGTCAATCAATGAAAAGCTTGATCATAAGGCTCTGTAATAGAAATCAAGGGAAACAATGTACAAGTGATCTTGAGGAATCTCAAAAACAATATGTGGAATATCATTTTGGAACGAGAAAAGGACCATGAGGGATATCATAAAAAATAAACTTGACTAATAACATGCAAAACTTTCTAAAAACATTAATTTTGACATTAATGATTATATCTCCATGGTTAATCCCCACAGTTTCATAAATGAAAATTAGTAAGTCTATTTACAATGGTATCATAAAACATGTCATCTATAGAGATTAAATTATTTACCCAATGCGTTGGATTTATATTAGGGCGACCCATTAATATTTCACTAATAATGTGAATCACATAGATCATAATTAAACATTTCATAAATAACCAATGAATTATAAAAGAAATGAGTTTTATAATAAAAAACATGGTATTTTAAAAAGTGCTACAAGATGTGATCATTATGTCATTGTTAACCCATGGAAATGGAATGTTGGTTTAATTTATGTTTATCCCCAAATAAAATAAATCATTTTATCATATAGGTGAACACCCACAAAAAATATTTTTTTTGGGTATTAAAAAACATTCTTGAGGAGAAAAGATAAAATTTGAGAAGTAAATCTGGTAGCATAACGTGTATAATTCATGGTTATAGAACATGTTAAAAATATTGGGAATAAGGGTCACCCAATGATAAAATATATTTTTTTGTAATGAAATGAATAGAATTTAAATAAGTTATAGTGACTATAACATTCAAAAGACATAAAAAATGCGGTTCTTGAAATTAAGAGAAAAGAAAGATATTTCTATTCATTTAACACGTTACTCCTGAAACCCGAGGAATTGAATCTTGGGGGCTAGAGGACTCATTGGGAGGTAAAACCACCCAAGATTAATGGATAATGTATTGAGTGGGAATATAAAAGGATAAATTAAGGGGTATTTATATAAAAAGTGGAGATTTTTTTTTATTAATTTCCAAATAGAGGCCCTATAAACTTAGTAAGTGGATAAGGAAAAACATGGGATTTCCCAAGGTATTTTCCCTTTTTTGGACACTTGGGTCATATTTTATCTTATATTAATCCAACAGATCCTGTGATCATTTTTTATTATTTCTTTTGGCATGATAAGGTAATGTTTCCAGAAAAAATATTGTTTTTAATGTTAATGATTCCAATTTACAATTTTCAATGTAAATTATATGTTTAGAAATTTATTGAAATCATTCAAAAAAATTTATATTAATAAATTAACATATTTTAGGTCATATATAGTGGTTAATTAGCCATTAAAACATTATCATATAATTCTGAAGTCCTTAAAAAATAGGAAAACCCAAACTATATTTGTAATAATCATGGAAACATTTTGTATTTTAGAAAATTCTATTAATTTAACTATAAAATAATTTTGGAATGATGATTTAAAAATTGATAGTTATTTTTTCATAGTAATTACATAAATATGATAATTATTTGTTTCAAATATAAAAATATTTATTTATTAAAAATATGGTTTATTGAAAATGCATTGTAAAATTTATGACATAAGGAAAAAAATAAATTATCATCTATATTAAAATAAGAGTGTTTATTTCATAATATTTTATTAAATTAATTTTAATTAAAAATATATTAGTTTATTTTAACTATTTATATATTTTCTGTAATGTACAATTTCTATCCTAAAAATCAATTTATCAAATTAAAACTCAATTTTATTTAATTTTTTTTTATAAAATCGAAATGATGGACTTAAAACTTTATTTATACAATGGAATTACATATTAATTAAATAGGTCATAGAAACATAATCCCTTATAAAAACTATATATGACATAAGTGTAAGGTGTGCAGTGGTAATAGATTCATGGAGTAACTCAGCTAACATCATCTGAGTGGTAATTTCCGATAACATATAATTCTCAAATAGGCAATTTCGTTGAAGAATCACTTGACGAGGCTTGGATTGGGCATTGTCAAGGGAGAACTCCAGTTATGCTACCTCCCTCCTAATCTCTGAAAAATGGGATTCATAATACATGACTCTACTGGTTGAGGCCATCATTTCTTCTTTCTAGAATAATTATTCATTATCAATACTACTTAAAAATAAAAAAAAATATTATTAAAAAGAGTATAGTTAGCAATGGTCATATTGGCCAATGGTAATATTTGACCAATGTTCAAAAATGGTCTAATACCAGTGGTCACATTTCCCTTTTCACTCAACTTAATATTTAATAGATATTATTTTTTAGTGTATTATAAGAAATAACAAACATTTTCTGAGGAAAAAAATATCAAATAAAAATTTCATGTTGTTAAATTCTTCCACCCCCCTTGAGAAAATTTCATCTCTAAAATTTGAACTCGTACTCTCATTTGAAAAAGCTGTCGGTAGTTTTTTCTCATTTCCTCCTATTGTTCCCACATCACTTCATCATATATATGGTTCAACCACAACACATTGATGAGGACGATAGTCTTCTTGCATATAACCTTTTCTATATGGTCCAAGATATCCCCCATATCCTCCAAATTAAATATTCATGTTCTAGTTGTACCACCATACGATTTAGTACATGTGAGGTATCAGGAATATACTACCTCAACATTGATAAGTGGAATGTATCATGAAGTTGGGATATATTTGGCGGAGGTGCTAGCTGATAGGCCTCCACTTTAATACGATCAAGTGAATCATAGGGTTCAATGTAGTTGGGGTTAAGCTTACCTTCTTCCCAAACCACATTACTCTCTCCCATTGTGATATTAGAAGGAACATCTGATCAGTAACATCAAAATCTACGTCCCTTTGATTTGTGTCATCATATCTCTTCTATAGACTCTAAGAAGCCATTATTTATTTTTGGATAACCTGAATATTTTATTTCATCTCATGAAAAAATTCAGGCCCAATAAGATTTATCTCGCTAACTTTATCCCAATAGGTAATAGTTCTACATAAATTCCCATAAATAGATTTATATATATCCATTTGAATACTTGAATGGAATCTATTGTTTTATGAAAAATTAATTATTGGGAGATGTTGATCCTGTAAACCATTAAATTCCATTGATCACGTTCCTATAATTTCTTTGAGTGTTTAAATATTCTGATCAAATTGTACATAAGTTTGGGGGTATTATATTGTACTGAAATTCAATTCAGTACTCAGAGGATGTTGAATATTTCACTATAATTTTTATGCGAACCTTGGATCATGATAAAAAATGATAGAAAGTGTAACCCGATGTACCCTCATCACATCCTGTATATAAATATTTTCATGTTGTTAATGAGAGAAATATTTTAAAATATAAATGAAATGGTAAGTCCTGGTGAGTTGATCCACAATAACCCATAAATAATTGTTTCCTTTGGATGTTGTTGGGAGACCAGTGAAAAATTCCATAGTGATAAATCCCAATTCAATGTTGGTATGGGTAGTGGTTTTAATACCCCTCTAGAATTTTGTCACTCTACCTTCACTTGTTGGCATACGAAGAACCATGAACTGAAGTCGGTAATCTCCCTTTTCATGCTCTCCCACAAATAATGATCCTAACGATCCCTATACAATTTAGTGCTTTTAGTATGTATAGAGAATGTAGAGATATGATCTTAATCCGTCACCTAATTTTTTATTTATAGAATTAATGGAACACATAGCTTTGTACAAAATTTTAGAGCACCTTCTTGATCAATATTTAAATTAGTAAACATACCATTCTTCATAGCCTCTATCATATTTTTTAACAAGGGATCTTCTATTTGATAATTGTTGATCTTCTATTGTAATGATGATGAGAAATAATTTTGGATAGGGTTGATGACGTACCTTCCCTTATGATTCCCAGGACTAGTTTTGTAAGGACATTGATCAAAGGATCTCCATGAATCCTCATCATTTCCATCATAACATGTTCCTCCATACTTAATGCATCAATAACATTTTATGCTCTACCGAGGTGATAATGAATTGTATAATCATAGTCTTTAAGAAGTTCCAACCATCTCCTCTATCTCATGTTCAATTATTTTTCCATGAAAATATTCATCAAACATGGGTGGTCTGTGTATATATCACATTTCTCCCAATAATGATAGTGCCTCCATAGATTTAGAGAAGAAATAACCACAAATAGCTCTAGGTAATGCATAGAATAATTCCTTTCAGGAGGCTTTAACTGTCAACATGAATAAAAAATAATCTTGTTGTTTTTCATGAGGATGCAACCTATATCTTTTAAAAACGAATCACTAAAAATAATGAATAATTCTCCGATAAATGGTATATTTAAAAAGGTTTCAGTAATAAATATATTCATTATCTACTCAAAACATTCTTGATACTCCCTTATCTAGGTTACCATTTCCCCCTTTCATGTTAACATGGTTAGTGGATTAGAAATTCATCAAATGTTTTTCAAAAACATCCTATAATATCATACTAAAATAATGAAACTAAAAGTATTAGTTACTATTATTGGATGAGGCTACTCCTCCATAACATTTGTGTTATTAGGGTCAACTATGATTCCTTCATTGGTTAAAATATTCCCCAAGAATAAAACTTATTGTAACCAAGATTCACATTTTAAGAAATTTATAAATACCATCTCCTTCCTCATAGTTATGAAATCCTAATTTACACAATTAACTAAAAATTCATTTCTACCAACTATGGAATCCTTCCTTTTTATTACATATACTTTTCATTACATACAAGAAAATAGAGGATATTTAAAAGATCATTTTAATGGAATGATGGTACATAATAAATGAAAACTCAAAACAATCCTCTAATTAACAATAAAGAATTCTATTAAGGTTTATCCTAAGTAAATTTACTCTATCTCATAACCTAGGGACATACATAAAATGAAAGGTGATCATAAATCCCATTAATTTAAATCAAGGGAAACATTTTACACTAGATCCAGAGGAATATCAATAAGAATATGAGGAATAATTATGGAATGATAAAGGGATCATGGTGAATATAATAATAAAATGAAAATGAATCATAACATGGAAATTTGGCTTCAAAATTTAATTTATACATTCATAAGAAAATCATCAGGGTTAATCAATAAGGTTTTTTAAATGAAAATTACTATGTTTATTTATAAAGGTATTATAAAAAGAGTCATCTCTAGAGATTAATTTCTATACCCAACACATTAGAGTAATATCGGGGTGAAAAAATAAAATGTCTTAAATAATTTGATCCACATAGATCATTAAAAAAATTTCATAAATAACTTTAGGAAAATAAAAGAAATAGGTTCAATATTAAAAACATTTCCCCTTAATTTTTTTAGAAGATCATTATGTCTTTTTAACCCACAAAAAAGGAATAAGGGATTCACGTATGTTAATACCCAAATTAAATAAATAATTTTTCTATCCAGTGGAATACCCCATTAATAGAAAGTGATTTTTTAATCATAAAAAAAATAAAAGATAATTTCCTTAGGATAAACAATTAATTTTGAGATTTAAATTTTGTAGCATAACATGTATAAAACATGGTTTAAGAAATGGGTAAAAAGATAGGGGATAGGGGTATCCCATTTTTAAAAATTTTTTGGTATGAAGTAAATGAAAAAAATGAAATATAAAATAGTTACCATATCATTCATAAAACATATACAATAATATTTTATTGAAATAAAGAGAAAAGAATAATATTTCCTTTACTATAATGAGTTACTCCTAAAATATGAAGATTGGAACCTTGGGGAGTATAAGACAACTTGGGAGGAATCATAGTGATGTAAAAATACATTATCATCATGAAATATGGATTGGTAGTGAATATAAATAGAAAAATGGGTGGGAATTTATAGATAAATTGGAGGATTATTTAATTAATTTGCATATGTAGGCCTTGGAAATATTGGTTGTGGAAAATGAAAAACTATGGGAATTACCATGGTATTTTCACATGTATTAGGTATAAGGACATGACCATAAACATTACATAATATTGAATTAAGTTAATTATTCACATTTAGGATCTTTTCAGGTTTATATATTTGGATAATTAGGTCATAACATAAGCATAACAACTTGAATATTACATAGACACTTCTACTCAGTATCTATTTTTTTCATAAAATAAAACTCCTTGAAAAAAAGAGTCATGTCTAGTTCCATGTTTTAGACATCATGACTTTTCCATGATCCCATACTTTACCCTATTACACTTTATGTCATGTGAAAAAAATTTCAATAACATGGGATGAGAATAAAGATATCAGTAAGGGATACACAAAGAAGGAAAACTGTTAGGTTTTCAAAACAACAAGTAAACTATGAATACCCTATCATAAGTAATAATTTTTACCTTTATGAAGTATTAAATACTCTTAATTTAATAAAAGATCATTTCTATCCATTTTTTAACCAAAATATTACCATAAAATCCATAGAAAGAACACATAACATATAAAAGTAACTTGGGACACAAACATACTTAAATGTAATAACCATACAGCCGATTTCCACACATATCACTAAATGGAATAGCCATACATCCAACTTTCATACCCATTGCATTGGAGGTTATAACATAACCACCCATCCTAGTTTATCATGTCACCACCCGTCATTTGGTTTATCATGTAACAAGCCGTCACATGTCCATGTACCATTATAAAATCATAACACATAAAATATTGAAAATATAAACATTTCACTAATAACATTTCATTTCCAATCACAAGAAATAATTTCAAGATATTTAAATAATCAATCCATTTCAAAAATAATTTTTAATACCAAATCACCCAAAAACATAATAAGGTGTTTCCTTTTCATTTATATAAAAAAAATCTTTAAGTCTTACAGAGGAATCCAAATAACGATTACGATGGAGGAGAGGTCCTTATCGCCGCAAAAGTTAAAAACATTATTTATCTCATCTAGTAAAACGCTTCATAGAAAAAATATTCTCTTTGAATGAAATGAAAAGTCAAAGGGTTTTATACACCATATAAAAAAAGTCATGTATAAATCAAAGTATGCCTCAATGAAAGTAGATTGAGACGAAGTCTCTTACAAAGATCAATTTTTTAAAAAATAGATTGATTATATATATTAACTATAACTACACATAAATCATGTATAAATAAAAGATATTATATCAAAATATATATCTCACATAATCGCACCATGGCATAATCAAGAAGTAGAATTTTAACACAAAGAATGGGAATTGGGTTAAGAAGTTCTCTTACCCTGTGTCCGACTTGACCCGTTCGTTCTTTAATCTATAGAATAATAAACTAAAGATAATTTATACATGCTTAAGGAACATTATAAAGTTGATTATTCCTCTTATATAACTTATTACCATGTTATAAACATTACATAGTCATTTATGTTAATAACGGTCGTTTTGTTGATATTTGGTACTTGAGTAAAAAATGAACATGTTATAACTATGAATTGTCCATGCGGTCAAAAGTATATTATCTACATAATGATATTTAGGATTTAGATATCATATATATCATATATATTTAATATATATATGTATTTACAATAGTACATAACATTTGGAGATAAGAAATGAAATGCACCGTTCATGGAGACGGTAAACCGCATGTACGCACGAACGCTACATTCATTTCTCTTTCATATTTTAATGAAACTAAAACATAATGATACATAGGTATATTATAATTAAATTATGATATATATGTTGTATATGTTACATATTTTCATAAATTATATCCTTCATATGTTCCACGTATGGCATTAATGAGTCATATCACTTTGAGGGGGCGGTAGTCCGCTCTTTCTGAAATGAAATTATCACGTTTACCCATAATGAAAACCATAAAGGTATGCTATAAATTGAAAATAAATAAGAATATAAACAATATAAATATAATATATATCATATATAAATAAAGTTCCATAATAATGTCCACCATTAGAGGCGGTAGGAGATAATTGAACAATCATTGTTTTGTGAGGCATTAGTTCACCATCAACAGAAACAGTATATTATTTACCCATTAGATGGAGGTTTGTGTAAGTGTAGTTAGAATAATTCTCATAAAAACATAATATTATATTTAGGATACTTTTTTTTATAAAATAAAGGAATAAAAATAGTTTATAGGGTTGGAGAAGTAAAATAAAAGAAAATAACTTAAGAGAAGGCATTGCCTTTAAATCGAGTAACTCCCATTGGTTTGAACCAAAAGGGTTTTTTGAAGTGAATTATACCTAATTTAAGGCTTATAGGATGAATATAGGTTTCTTGGGAGCTTATTGGAGTAGAATTATGACAAGAAAAATGGCTTCAGAAGTGTGAGAAATGGGTAGGAAGTGTGGGATTTTTATAAAGGAGAAGAGGGTCTCTTTTGGAAAGTATGAAAATATTATTTTATTATATAATGATTTTCTGTTTCTAAAGGTCAAAAAATCATAAAAGTAGAACATAAGGTGTCCCATGTTTTATTTAAAATCATCCAATAATAATTGGACATGTTTTAGATACTGTTTTAATTTTTTATCTTCTTATTTATTTAAATAATTCATTAATGACGTAAACAATGCATCATCATTGTTTCATAAATAATTTTATTTATTTGATGTATAAAAATTATAAAAAAATTACCATGATGTGGTAAATAGATTTATAAATCTAATGAATATTTAAATTCAAATTTATAAATTATATACCCCCACATTAAATTTTTTTTAGTAAAACAATACATGTTTATGACATTTTTTATTGTTACTTTAAATAAAAAGTTATTAATGTCATTATCTTACCCATGTGGCTCCATGGGGTCCCCAAATTGACCCATGGATTGTTTGGTTCTTACATGACTCATAAAATAAGGTGAGGACAAGTTTCAAGTTAATTTTATATTATTATAACATTATTTTTACCTTTAATTACCCTAATTACCTTTAATCGCGGTTAATAAATGTCAAAAGTTACTATTCACCCAAAATTATTTTCATCCCATTGAACAAAATTTTACTTACTAATGAAAACTATGTATGAATTATTTTTTAAATTCAATTCACAGAAGCGGTAAAATTTTATTTAAATGAAAAAGCCAGTTTTTTAACTACAACTTAGTGGTTTCACTATACATCAAAAATTGATGTTTTTCAAAAAAATTCCAATTATTTAACCTTAGATAAATCTGATATTACAAATTCAAAAATTATTTCAATTTTACAAAATTCCAAAATTATAAGTTTCATTAATTAATTTTATAATTAATTCCCGTTGTCAAAACAAAAAGCGTGTTTTTAAGAAATAATAACTAACAAACGATTGACACTTGTTTATGTCCAATTTTAAAATGAAATTACCTCCAATGAACAACATAGGATTTAATGGTAAAAATATAATCTATTTATACTTTAAAACCAATTAAAAATATAATCTAACCATAAAAATATATTAGATTAAAAGGATGTTTTGAATTAAAATACAACATTTTTCACTATTCATAAAAATGATCATTATCAGAAAAATACCAAAATTTAATCCAAAGTAAATATTGATGTCCTCATTGTAGAGACCCTAAGCTTAACTTACATGGACATTACATTACATTTGATTAATACTTAGTACATAACAAAACACACACACAAGGACCGTAATAGTTTAGTGTCTTTGGAAACTCGGAATATAATCTTCTAATCGTGGTGAAAGATCTTCAATATCTCCCATAAAGATCTTCCTTTTTTTATACCTAAAACCTTTATTTATATCCTGGGGAAAAGAAAACATAAAAGGGTGAGCTCAAATGCTCAGTAAGGGTAAACAAAAGAAATATCAATCACTCATATACATAAGAACATAGCTTTTGGAAATCTTAACCTGCAAAAGAGCTTATAATACCATAACATGGTATAAATCATAGTAGTGAAATGAAATCCCAATAATCATAACATAAAACATGAAACTTTGTGGCATTCACACATAATCATAGAGAATCATTTCTTGTTAGTCAAGACTCATTGCCAAGACTATCTTAGTGGACGAAGTCCCTTTCTGAACCGAGTCACCCTCGTTTCAGTCCTGTTTCACTGAACCGGTATAACCTACCATTCCAGCCATGTCTATCTCATGAGATATAAAATCTTTACCCAATGCATTGGAGGGAGATATAGGTCCCACCCATCTCATAATGATACCATTCTTATGTGTGCCACAAAATCATAAACCATACATCATAGAATAACCCATGTAATAAAAATGGGATTCTTAAACATCGTGACATCATAAAACAATTCATATACGATAAAGGAATTCATAAAAATAATTCCATCACCACATAATCAAATAAATGTAATAATAGGGATAAAAACAGAACCCTTTATTATCTTAGATGGAAAATAATTTTGATAAAACACTTGAACTCCATTCTTGAGGAAAATATCCTTTCTTCTTCAAAAAACATTTTTCCTTTCTTAACATGTCATACAACTTTAAACTTAAAGAAGTTGATTAAAAATAAACTTGAAAACTTGTAAAGGATTCTTCTTGGAAATAATTTTTTAAAAATCCGTTCATTCCGTATAAGTTAAAAAAACATTCTCGTACTTTTGTCGGAAAAGTTAAAAAGTACCTCGTATGAAAAACGACAAAAGATTCCTTTCATATCTTTTACTAAAAACTCACCGAAGGGTAAAATAGAATTTAAACAATTTTAGGTGAATGGAAATAATATTACATATTTAGGAAACATGGATGTGGATGATAAAATACACCCCAGTAAATTTCAAAGTATAAACAATCTCGGATAAAAATGAGATTGTGATATTTCCCTTACCATAGGTCCGATTTGCTTCGTAAGTGTCCGAACCTCCTGTATAATGATTTAAATCATGTTATTGACTTATTACAGAATCATATTCATTGTTATTATATCATATATGGTCCACTTATGACTTTATATTACCCGTTCTTTTGTAATTTCATGTTAAAGTAGCGTTTTGGGTAAAATCATGTCATTTGTCGTTCGTGTTTTTAACTTGTAATTATTAATATGATTACTTGGATCATGATTAATTATATCCAAAATGTAAAACATGATTTATATATAATATATATTCAGAATATACATATATATTATATATTGATAAATGGAATGAAATACACCGTTCATGGAGACGGTAGTCCGTACGTACGCATGAACGCTGTTTTCGTTTCCTTATTGAATTGAATGGAATTAAGTAGATGACATACATATAAATATACATAAATCCAGTATCATTATTATGTCATATATTTCATTAGTACTTATTATATATACTTTATAATCATTCATGAATGGTTAATGTGGAGAATGAATCTCATCGCGTCGTGGAGACGGTAGTCCGTACGTACGCACGAGCGATGATATCGTTCCCATGGTCGTGGAATTGTGTTAAAGTGTATGTATACTATTTCAGTATCAATATCACTTTATAATAATCATATATAGTTACTCATTACACCTATTATACCCATCCTATTAAGGTGGTGGTGGAAAATAGATTACACCACGGCGTGGAGACGGTATTCCGTACGTACGCACGCGCGATGATTTCATTTTCCGTAGGATGGATAGATGGTTAAATAGGGTTGTTTCATAATTATAATAACATATCAGTATATGAGTGATACTGATGTTATTACTTTATAATGAAACAACTAAAGAAGAAGAAGGTGAAGAAGAAAGAAATTGGAAAGGATCGGTAATGGATATTACCTCTTCTTTGAAGTGCTTCTTTGAGACCTCCTTTTAGGGAACTAAAATTGGTCTTTTAAGAAGACCAGGACCTATAGGATGATACAAGGGAAGTGAAGAAGAGATTTTGGAAGGGGTTGGCCGAGCTTGAATGCTCAAATTGGTGTGAGAAGGAGAGGGAGGAGGTGCCCTTTTATAAGGGAGGAGAGGGGCATCTTAGGAAAATCTCAAAATATTATTTTATATTAAGGTCAAATTCGGTTTATAATGGTTACAAATGGTCTTATTTCGAAGCTAAAGTGGGTATGGGTTGAAATCCTCTCATCCAATAGGATTTAGACAAGTTTAGTTTATTATTTTACCCTTATCAATTAGATTTAACTCTAAGTTAAATAATTTAACTTTTACCGTGTCTTTTTGTTTTATTACACTATATGGTTAATAAACTTAATATATGAAGCCAAACGAACCCCAAGTTGTTTATTATTAATATATCTACCCTTATCTAAGTCATTTGGCCGAACCTTATATTTTTAGGAATTAAATAACAATTAATAATATAATATTTGTTTTAAAAACTAATTTATGTCAATTTTGACACTATTTGGTACATGATTTTTATGAAATTTTTAACAGAATGATAAGTTCGAAAAAAGTTACTTAAATCAACAATAACATGTCATATTAACCTATAAAATTATTGTAAGTCATAAAAAGTCTCAAATTACATTTATTTGGGCATTTATAACATCAATTATGTTAATATTTTCTTAAAAAGGTAATTACTGCATCATCGTTGTGTCATAAATAAATTAAATTATTTAAAGTATAAAAACTAAAAATAAAATACCATTATGTAGGAAATCTTTTTATCTTTCTAATGAATATTTATAGTCGAAATTATATTATGTATAAACCTATATTAAAAATTTTTTAGTAAATAAACTTTGATTTTAACTCTTTTAACTCTTCTTTGAATTAAATAATAATAAATGTCCTAATCTAATCCAAGTGGGCCTAAATGATAATATTTTACACTTAAGGTTGTTTTTGGTCGAGATAAGTTTGTCCAATAGGATTAGGACATGTGTTAGGGTAATATTAAAATCATTTTTACCCTTAATTACCCTATTTACTTTTAACTGTGGTAAATAAAAGTAAAAAGTTACTATTCACCAAAAATTATTTTCATCTCATTGAACCACATTTTACTTACTGACATCAACCGTGTCTCTCGGATTTTTGAAATTCCATTCACAGAAGCGGTAAAATTAAGATTTATGAAAAAATTAATTTTTTTAACTACCACTTAGTAGTTTCACTATTCATCAAAAATTGAAGTTTTTCAGAAAAATGCCAAAATTTCACCCTAAGCTATAATTGATATTCTGAATTCAAAAATGATTTCTATTTTACAAAATTCCAACATATAAGTTGCATTAATTAATTTTATAATTAATTTCCGCTGTCACAACAAATAGCGTGTTTTTAAGAGATAATAACTATCAAAAGATTAACACTTGTTTATGTCTGGTGTAAATTTGAAATTACATCCAATGACCAACATTGTATTGAATTGTAAAAATATATTCTAAATATACTTTAAAACCACTCAAATTAATAATTTATCACTATTAATTATTTCGATTAAAAAATTTGTTTTTAATTAAAATTTAGTAATTTTCACTATTCATCAGAATATGAAAGTTATTCGAAAAGTACCAAAATTTCAGCTTAGGCTAAATTCGATACTCCGAATCCAAAAATGAAGTCCATTTTGAGAGATAAAATTTCTAAAATTTTAAAATGTGGTTATTACTATTCATAATGGCTAGTTTTAATAATATTTTAATAGCATATCGTTGTTTAGTGAAACTCGGTATTGCGTACTACACACGCTATCGAGGAAGGTCGTGATTGCGTGTAATACAAAGCAAGTCAAGGATGCGTTTTGTGCAAGCTCCTTTTGGTGTAGCGTACAAAACAAGACATTAGTGAAATTAAAAAGAATATTTTTCATAAAATCTTGGGCTGTTACATTCTACCCCCCTTAAAATGAATTTCGCCCTCGAAATTCGTCGGGGTTATAAATGGTTTACTATTCGAAAGTTTCTTTAATAGAAACCCACATCGTAAAAAGGAATACCAAAACCAATATTTAAGAATGAAAGTATGAAACGTAACGGTTACCCAAATAAACTAATCACTGGGTTTCCACATAGGTGAAAATATGGATATGGAAGAGAAATATAACCATCATGTTCTGATGGAGAGTGGTAGAGAACATGGCTATGGAAAAGCCAGTAATCACAAATCCATAAATTTGTGACGATCTAAGGTACCATCTGATTCATCAGGTATAAGATCACTAGGACACCATTTTTGGTTTTCAAGATCATTTCCCTAAAGTTGAAAAATTTGAATTAGAATAAATACTTACTTTATTTTGGTACAATCTCACTGTTGTTCGTGCCTTGAACAATTTCCACTTCATCTCTTAAATAAATGAAGTTGAATTTGTTATTCGTGAAGTGTTAGCAGATCATGTGATAGAATGACGGGTCATTCCATCTGTCTCAAACAAAAGGTTAACAAAAGTTATTAAATATACATAAGTCATTCTATAGTGAGATTAATCATATATGGTTCCTAAAATTGACTTTATACTTCATATATCATATTGATTAATATAATAAAACTAGTTTCTACTAAACAGGGACTTCCTGTAAGCCAGTGGAAGGCGATAAAGGTCAGTCGCACTTCGGTTGTGGGTTCGATTCCCACAGCCTTGTCCGACACGATGGGCTGGCGCCCGTTTTGCAGGTTGTCCTTTTTCTAAAACTATATTACTATAACATCCCATAATATCGAAAAAACTTCTATCCTTAAACAATACTAACTTATGTCCAACATAATCCATTCCAATCTTTAGGCTTATCCATAATATTGCAGTCCACTCTCATAACATAGTGAAAACGATTACCAGAGATTTAACACCATCGTTGATCCCCATATATCATAAGATATGTTTTGTTGGTCACATTCCAAACATTCAAAGTCCTTAATCATGTATTATCTTGAATACCCATTGAACCTTATTGAAAACATGAGTGCTGTTAAAAGTTAACTCTTTCCACATACCAAATCCTCAAAATTCTATATACTCAAATCATGATATAACCTTCTCCTTATATCAGTCATGAGCTCATGAATACTATCAAACATTTAATTTTCTCCTTATCCCTTCATTATGCGCATATCATCTACATTCCAAAAATATCTAAATAACCTTTCATGGATACTGGTACTATTAATCATACACTTTCAAAACTCAAGGAAAGACAACAGTGTAACAATCCTTAGATGTCTCTTTATTCCATAGTACCATGAGATTACTTATACAACATTACACATGATAAACATGTAATCATTCCACTACATTCTTAAACCATTGACCGAGCTTCAACAATTCTTTCATTTCACATATCATTTGTAGTCTCTTCATCATCATCAACATAAATACTACCCATACGACCATACTGATTCTCTTCATGAGTCTTTCCCTTAGGACATTGGTTTGCATAATGCCCATACATTCCACATTTAAAACACTTAACCATTTTTGATGTCATAGAAATACCATTATCCTCATCCATGGTGTTAACTGAACCTTTTCCTTTGCACTTACTTGCTTTGTGTCCTTCTTTTCCACACCCAAAGCATCTTCCAGTTCCCTTGAAACATTCTCCTTGATGCCTCTTCCCACATGATTTACATAGGGGAAATTGAACTTTCTTTCCTCTATGATCATCATGAAACTCCATCTTTCTCTTATTAGCCGAGTCAGGAAACTTACCAAATTTTACTTTATTGATCATATTATGAGATTTCTGATTCGGCATAATAATGATGTTTGGACTTCCAAATCCCATTTCATTTGGTTGCTCATAATGAATATCATTCCATTGTCCATCATATCCTCCATTATTGTGAATCATCTTGTTTCCAGCCATTTTTTAAAATCCAAAAAGAATAGTGTGAGAGGCAAAATAATGCTAGGGAAAACAACATAGTAAAGGGGGAGTACCCTTAATATCTAACATCTTAGGTTAAATTCTAAGATCGTTATCGTAGTTCTAGGATTATATCCTATACGTATACTTTACCTTAGGGACATCCCTAGACATACCTTAGAAATATCTCCAGGGATCTCACTAACGTTTTCACATCCTAGTTTCCAAAGGTTGACTAAACCTTTCCTCTGATACCAACTATAGAGACCCTAAGCTTGACTTACATGGACATTACATTACATTTGCGGAATACTTAGTACATAACAAAACACACACACAAGGACCGTAATAGTTTAGTGTCTTTGGAAACTCGGAATATAATCTTCTAATCGTGGTGAAAGATCTTCAATATCTCCCATAAAGATCTTCCTTTTTTTATACCTAAAACCTTTCTTTATATACTGGGGAAAAGAAAACATAAAAGGGTGAGATCAAATTCTCAGTAAGGGTAAACAAAAGAAATATCAATCACATCATATACATAAGAACATAGCTTTTGGAAATCTTAACCTGCAAAAGAGCTTATAATACCATAACATGGGATAAATCATAGTAGTGAAATGAAATCCCAATAATCATAACTTAAAACATGAAACTTTGTGGAATTCACACATAATCATAGAGAATCATTTCTTGTTAGTCAAGACTCATTGCCAAGACTATCTTAGTGGACAAAGTCCCTTTCTGAACCGAGTCACCCTCGTTTCAGTCCTGTTTCACTGAACCGGTATAACCTACCGTTCCAACCATGTCTATCTCATGAGATATAAAATCTTTACCCAATGCATTGAAGGGAGATATAGGTCCCACCCATCTCATAATGATACCATTCTTATGTGTGCCACAAAATCATAAACCATACATCATAGAATAACCCATGTAATAAAAATGGGATTCTTAAACATCGTGACATCATAAAACAATTCATATACGATAAAGGAATTCATAAAAATAATTCCATCACAACATAATCAAATAAATGTAATAATAGTGATAAAAACAGAACCCTTTATTATCTTATATGGAAAATAATTTTGATAAAACACTTGATCTCCATTCTTGAGGAAAATATCCTTTCTTCTTCAAAAAACATTTTTCCTTTCTTAACATGTCATACAACTTTAAACTTAACGAAGTTGATTAAAAATAAACTTGAAAACTTGTAAAGTATGCTTCTTGTAAATAATGTTTTAAAAATCCGTTCATTCCGTATAATTTAAAAAAAACATTCTTCGTACTTTTGTCGGAAAAGTTAAAAAGTACCTCGTATGAAAAACGACAAAAGATTCCTTTCATATCTTTTACTAAAAACTCACCGAAGGGTAAAATAGGATTTAAACAATTGTAGGTGAATGGAAATAATATTACATATTGAGGAAACATGGATGTGGATGATAATATACACCCCAGTAAATTTCAAAGTATAAACAATCTCGGATAAAAATGAGATTGTGATATTTCCCTTACCTTAGGTCCGATTTGCTTCGTAAGTGTCCGAACCTCCTGTATAATGATTTAAATCATGTTATTGACTTATTCCAGAATCATATTCATTGTTATTATATCATATATGGTCCACTTATGACTTTATATTACCCGTTCTTTTGTAAATTCATGTTAAAGTAGCGTTTTGGGTAAAATCGTCTCATTTGTCGTTCGTGTTTTTAACTTGTAATTATTAATATGATTACTTGGATCATGATTACTTATATCCAGAATGTAAAACATGATTTATATATAATATATATTCAGAATATACATATATATTATATATTGATAAATGGAATGAAATACACCGTTCATGGAGACGGTAGTCCGTACGTACGCATGAACGCTGTTTTTGTTTCCTTATTGAATTGAATGGAATTAAGTAGATGACATACATATAAATATACATAAATCCAGTATCATTATTATGTCATATATTTCATTAGTACTTATTATATATACTTTATAATCATTCATGAATGGTTAATGTGGAGAATGAATCTCATTGCGTCGTGGAGACGGTAGTCCGTACGTACGCACGAGCGATGATATCGTTCCCATGGTCGTGGAATTGTGTTAAAGTGTATGTATACTATTTCAGTATCAATATCAATTTATAATAATCATATATAGTTACTCATTACACCTATTATACCCATCCTATTAAGGTGGTGGTTGAAAATAGATTACACCACGGCGTGGAGACGGTATTCCGTACGTACGCACGCGCAGTGATTTCATTTTCCGTAGGATGGATAGATGGTTAAATAGGGTTGTTTCATACTTATAATAACATATCAGTATATGAGTGATACTGATGTTATTACTTCATAATGAAACAACTAAAGAAGAAGAAGTTTAAGAAGAAAGAAATTGGAAAGGATCAGTAATGAATATTACCTCTTCTTTGAAGTGCTTCTTTGAGACCTCCTTTTAGGGAACTAAAATTGGTCTTTTAAGAAGACCAGGACCTCTAGGATGATACTAGGGAAGTGGAGAAGATATTTTTTCAGGGGTTGGACGAGCTTGAATGCTCAAATTGGTGTGAGAATAAGAGGGAGGAGGTGCCCTTTTATAAGGGAGGAGAGGGGCATCTTAGGAAAATCTCAAAATATTATTTTATATTAAGGTCAAATTCGGTTTATAATGGTTCCAAATGGTCTTATTTCGAAGATAAAGTGGGGATGGGTCGAAATACTCTCATCCAATAGGATTTAGACAAGTTTAGGTTATTATTTTATCCTTATCAATTAGATTTAACTCTAAGTTAAATAATTTAACTTTTACCGTGTCTTTTTGTTTTCTTACACTATATGGTTAATAAACTTACTATATGAAGCCAAACGAACCCCAAGTTGTTTATTATTAATATATCTATCCTTATCTAAGTCATTTGGCCGAACCTTAGATTTTTAGGAATTAAATAACAATTAATAATATAATATTTGTTTTAAAAACTAATTTATGTCAATTTTGACACTATTTGGTACATGATTTTTATGAAATTTTTAACAGAATGATAAGTTCGAAACAAGTTACTTAAATCAACAATAACATGTCATATTAACCTATAAAATTAGTGTAAGTCATAAAAAGTCTCAAATTACATTTATTTGGGCATTTATAACATCAATTATGTTAATATTTTATTAAAAAGGTAATTACTGCATCATTGTTGTGTCATAAATAAATTAAATTATTTAAAGTATAAAAATTAAAAATAAAATACTATTATGTAGGAAATCTTTTTATCTTTCTAATGAATATTTATAGTCGAAATTATATTATGTATAACCCTATATTAAAAATGTTTTAGTAAATAAACTTTGATTTTAACTCTTTTAACTCTTCTTTGAATTAAATAATAATAAATGTCCTAATCTAATCCAAGTGGGCCTAAATGATAATATTTTACACTTAAGGTTGTTTTTGGTCGAGATACACTTGTCCAATAGGATTAGGACATGTGTTAGGGTAATATTAATATCATTTTTACCCTTAATTACCCTATTTACTTTTAACCGTGGTAAATAAAAGTAAAAAGGTACTATTCACCAAAAATTATTTTCATCTCATTGAACCACATTTTACTTACTGACATCAACTGTGTCTCTCGGATTTTTGAAATTCCATTCACAGAAGCGGTAAAATTAAGATTTATGAAAAAATTAATTTTTTTTAACTACCACTTAGTAGTTTCACTATTCATCAAAAATTGAAGTTTTTCAGAAAAATGCCATAATTTCACCCTATGCTATAATTGATATTCCGAATTCAAAAATGATTTCTATTTTACAAAATTCCCAACATATAAGTTGCATTAATTAATTTTATAATTAATTTCTGCTGTCACAACAAATAGCGTGTTTTTAAGAGATAATAACTATCAAAAGATTAACACTTGTTTATGTCTGGTGTAAATTTGAAATTACATCCAATGACCAACATTGTATTGAATTATAAAAATATATTCTAAATATACTTTAAAACTACTCAAATTAATAATTTATCACTATTAATTATTTCGATTAAAAAAGTTGTTTTTAATTAAAATTTAGTAATTTTCACTATTCATCAGAATATGAAAGTTATCCGAAAAGTACCAAAATTTCAGCTTAGGCTAAATTTGATACTCCGAATCCAAAAATGAAGTCCATTTTGAGAGATAAAATTTCTAAAATTTTAAAAGGTGGTTATTACTATTCATAATGGATAGTTTTAATAATATTTTAATAGCATATCGTTGTTTAGTGAAACTCGGTATTGCGTACTACACACGCTATCGAGGAAGGTCGCGATTGCGTGTACTACAAAGCAAGTCAAGGATGCGTGTTGTGCAAGCTCCTTTTGGTGTAGCGTACAACACAAGACATTAGTGAAATTAAAAAGAATATTTTTCATAAAATCTTGGGCTGTTACACTCATTATAAAGAAAAATTTTATTTTTTCAAATAGAATATATAAGAGTGAAAAAACTATATTTAAAAAGGGTTCTCTGTCAAAAGGCGGTAAATTAGCCTTTTATAGAATATTAGAGTATTTATGCTTAAAATTGGATTCATTCACATTTAAAGCCTCTAAATTTTATTGGATAAATGTAAAAACATTTAAAAAACATGTATAATAATATTTTATTAGTTCTATTCATTCACACTATAATTCCATGACCCCAGTCACCCAGAGTCAGTGTATTTTTACATTACATTAGCATGATCACAAAAGATCAAGTCTCAAAAGACAGATTAGTTTAGTAGCCTTGGAAATACTAGATACATTCATATGTTTTACATTACATTATTAAATGAAAAACAACAACAACATAATCTCAAAATGCCACACTCATATTCCTTAGACTATCCCTACAGGTTAGTCATAAAAGACTTTTTCACATCCTGGGAAAAATAAAACATAGAAAGGGGTGAGCTCAGATGCTCAGTAAGGATAACAATATAGGGGAAACATTCATAAATAAGCATAAACATTTAAGTAACTGTATAAGACTAAAACAAAAGCCTTTTAAACATGAACTTTAGCATAATATGTAAATGATAAAATCAAATAATGCCACTTACTTATTCACATGGATATTCTGCTAGTCGAATAATCACATTTAATATCAATAGCCACTTTCATAATGATGGAATGCATAATGCCAGACTTCATAAACACATAGTCAAGGCCTTGTTCCAAGACTAAAAATAATATATTTTCAAGGACTTGTGCCAAGAAACTATTTTATCTCATGATACCTACCGATGCATCGAGGAGCTATAGCTTGCTCCACCAGTCACTTACTAAGTCCAATGCATTCCTCATATCAAAAGGTTTAAACATAAGATAAACATTCGTATTAAAACTAGAATTTGAAATGTCAATACTTTATCCATAAAACATGAATGGTGTAAAAATAACACATCCACAGTCAAAAATATCACAAAACCTTCAATACAATATGGAAGTTTTGTATCATAATAAATCAACTTCAAATAAGCTTAAAATCCATCAAAGGATGTTGACATAGATGAAATAAAAACATTTTTAGAAAAATAACTATTTCTATTTTGAAATCATTTAAAATTCATATAATTATCAAAGAAAACATTTATTTTAAAAATATAATTATAATATTGTAAGGGATGCTTCGACGATGTTATAATGGAGGAAAATAGCCGCACCCATCGTATAAGTTAAAAAAACATTCTTACCTTAATTTTGTCGAAAAGGTCATAAAGTACATTGTTTGGAAAATGATGAAAAGATTCCTTTAAAAACATATAAGGTCAAATAAGGGTATAAATCAATTTATCCCATTGTCTATAAAATAGAAAAAATTATTTGAAATACATTTTAAGGAAACACAGATGTGGATGATAAAGAGGTCCCAGTAGATAATTATGTATAAACAACATTGGATAATGAAGAGATTGTCGAATTAACCCTTAACTTTTACTTTGCCTTAGTCAATGGTATGTTAACCTTATGTATAATAGTTAAAACACTGTTATTTAATTATAAATGAACTATATACAAAAATTTGATATCATATATGATCTTCTAATATTTCTTTGTTAATAATATTTTACTTGTGTCATCGTTTTGGGAGTTAACTGATTCGTTTTCCTTTATATGATTTGTAACGAAAGTAATGTGTTTTATGGATAGGATGTATATTATTCATATTAATAATTATATTATGTATTTAAATATTATTTTTAATCATCAAATGAAAATTATTCTTTAATGGATATGATGGGTAATAAATCTAATCGCGTTCGTGGAGACGGTAATCCGTACGTACACACGAGTGAGAATATCATTCTTTTGATATTAAAATAGTATATAATTGGATGGTATATCACATATACCAAATAATTATCATGTTATATTTATTATTTACATCAGTTATATTCACTATTATACCCATCCAAATGATAAAGTTTTTGAATAACAAACTACCCCACAACGTGGAGACGGTAATCTGTACTGACACATGTATGGTGACATTGTCATTTATAGGATGGAAAAAATAATTAATATAGTTGTACCATTTTTTTAATACCATAAAATTATATAGAATATACTGGAGTTATTATTTTATAATGGAAATAATAAAGAAAGAGGAAGTGGAAGAAGAAAATAACTTGAAAGAGGTGATGAAACATTTACCACTTCTTCGGGTTTTTACTTTTGATCTGATCAAAAGGGATCCATAGGTTGGATTTATGACTAAAGTAAGGCCTCTAAAATGAAGGTAGGACAGTTGATATGATATTGGGGAAGGGTATGGCCGAGCCAAATGTCTTTTACGGTGTGAATTTGTGGGAAGGGTATGTGCCCTTTTATAAGAGGGGTGAGGGGCACCTTAGGAAAAATTGAAATATTATTTTCTAATAAAACACATTTTCGGTTTCTAATGGCTCCAAAATGATTTATTTAGAGGATATGGTGGGTATGGGTCGGAAACCACTCAACCGATAGGTTTTAGATAGGTTTGGGTCACTATATTAACCTTATCTATTTTATTTAACTCTTAGTTAAATAGTTTGAAATTTACCATGTCTCTTTGTATTTTTATATTATATGGTTAATAAACACAAAATAATCTTCCAAGAGAACATCAAGTTGTTCATTAATGACATATATAATATTATTTAAGCCCTTTTTTTGATCCTTATATTTTTAGGAATATAATATCAATTAATAATATAATATTTGTTTTAAAAACTCTTTTATGTCAATTTTGACACTATTTGGAATTTTGTTTTTGTTAAATTAATAACAGCATTATTAGTTCAAAAAAAATAAATTTAATCAACCATAAAATGTCATATTAACCTATAAAAATAGTTTAATTCATTAAAAGTCTCAGATTATATTTATTTGGATATTTATAATATCAATTATTTTAATCTTTCATTAATAAGGTAATTACTGGATCATCATTGTGTCATAAATAAATTTAATTATTTAACGTCTAAACATTATAAATAAAATACCATTGTTTAGGAAACATGTTTATCTTTCTAATGAATATTTATAGTCAAATTTATCTCATGTATAACTCTATATTAAAAATGTTTTAGTTGTTAAACATTGAATTTAACACTTTTATCTTTTCTTTAAATAAAATAATAATAAATGTCCTAATCTAATCCAAGTGCACCTAAAGGATATTATTTCAATACTAAGGTTGTTTTTGGTCTTTATAAACTCATCCAATAAATTTAGATCATGTGTTAGGGTTATAATAAGATCATTTTTACCTTTAATTACCCTATTTTCTTTTAACTGTGGTAAATAAAATTCAAAAGTTACTATTCACCAAAAATTCTTTTCATCTTATCAAACCACATTTTAATTACTGATATCAACCGTGTCTCATAGATTTTTGAAATTAAACTCACATAAGCGGTAAAATTATGTTTTATGAGAATTTTCTAAAGCTCCTAGGAGGTGGGTAAAAGAGGGTAAAAAGTTCAATAAAATTTTTATATATCTAAACTTATTATAAAATGACTCCAGTGAATTACATTGAACTTATATAGGTATTATGTATCTATTTTGACCTAAAATAAATTTAAATAAAATAAATAATTATTTTAATAAAAAATCAGTTTTAAACAATAACTCATTGTTTTTCACTATTCATCAAAAATTGAAAGTTTTTAGAAAAATACCAAAAATCCACCCTAAGATAATTTCGAATTCTGAATCCAAAAATGAAGTCCATTTTAAAAACTAAAATTTATAAAATTTTAAAAAGTGGGTATTACTATTCATAACAGATAGTTTTATTGGTTGTGGTGTGTTTGAACTTGAAGTTGTGTACAACACAAACTATTATATCATTCAAAGAGAAACATACCGTGGAGGCATGAGGTGTTACATTCTACCCTCCTTCAAAAAATTTGGTCATCAAAATTTCTAGAATATTAACACACAAAAATATTCAGGTGGTTCTTCAGCATAAGTTCCTCGGGTTCACATGTTGCCTCTTTCATCTTATGGTATCTCCATAGAACTTTTACCAGATGAGTCTTCCAGTATCTCACCACTTGTTCTCTGGTATCAAGAATCTTGATAGGCTCTTCAAAATAAGACAGATCGGGTTCCAGTTCAATTTCCTTATAGGTGAGTACATGCGTTGGGTCAGGCATGTATTTTCTCAACAGTGATATGTGGAACACATCATGAACATTAGAGAGACTTGGCGGCATTTAGAAAAGGTAAGCTACATCCCGAATTTGTTCTAGAATTTCTAAAGGTATTATGTACATGGGAATCAATTTACCTTTCTTACCAAATTTTATAATTCCCTAACATGGAGATACCTTCAAGAAAACATGATCTCCTACAAGAAATTTCAAATCCTTCCTTCGGTTATCAACATCGATATTCTGCCTACTTTGAAATGCTTTGATGGGGGTTTGGATTACCTTCACCTTTTCCATCGTTTCCTCAACAAGTTTTGGGCCTATGAGTTTTCTTTCACCAACATCATCCCAACAGATTGGTGTGAGAAATCTCTTTTCATATAACACTTCATATGGTGAAATGTGAATACTTGAATGGAAGCTACTATTATAGGAAAATTCAACCAGAGGTAAATATTGATCCCACATACCTTGAATGTCATGTGATCAAGATCTCACCCTATCTTCTAAGGTTTGAATAGTCTGTTCTGATTGTCCATCAATTTGAGGGTGGTTGGTAGTGCTCAAATGAAGTTTAGTATCCAGGGCATTCTGAAGACTTCCAAAATCATGATGTAAAACGGGGATCATGATCCGAAAGAATCAATCAGGGTACTCCATGAAGTCTTACAACTTCATTAATATATAGTCTTGCTAAACGTACAAGTGGTAAATCGTCTCTTATAGAAAGAAAATGTGCTGACTTGGTAAGATGATCAATAATGACCCATATTGCATTATTCCTTCTAGGATTCTTTGGTAGTTCTATGACAAAGTCCATCATAATATTATCCCATTTCCACTCAGGTATGGGAAGTACTTTCATGACTCCTCCAGGATGTTGCCTTCCATCTTTAACTTGTTCAAAAACCATACATCTTGACACAAAATTAGAAATCTCCCCCTTCATGTTGTCCCACAAAAAATGTTCCTTTAAATCTCTATACATCATAGTGCTACCAGGGTGTATAAAGAAATTGGAGCTATGATCATCATATAACAATTCCATTTTCAGATCAGGTATATCAGTAACACAAATTCTCTTCCCAAATTTCAAAATCCCATCTTTATATATGAAGTCAATCAATCTCCCATCATTCATAGTATTAATTTTCTTTTAAAACTCCTCATCATCATCCTGAGATCCTTTTATCCATTCTAGTAAATATGGTTTGGAAACCATTTGAAAAAGTAATAATTTTTCACCTTCCATGATTATTCCCATATCCATTTTCACTAGATCCATGAAAATAGGATCCCTTTAAACTATCCTCTTGTTCAAAACTCCATGATCCTATCTTCTCAAAGCATCTTCCACCTTATTTTCCTTCCCCGGGTGGTATTATATTGTGCAATCCTAATCCTTGAGTTGTTCTAGCCATCTCCTTTGCCTCATGTTCATTTCTTTCTGTGAGAAAATATACTTCAATATCTTGTGATTGGTATATATCTCTATGGTGAAAAATATGAGATATATACTGATAACTGTAATGCCCTGACCCCAATTACCCAGAGTCAGTGAATTTTTACATAACATTGAAATTATCACAAAAGATCAAGTCTCGAAAGACCGATTAGTTTAGTAGACTTGTAAATACAAGATACATTAATATTTTTTACATTAAATTATAAAATGAAAAACCACATCAGCATAATATCCTTAGGCCACACTCATATCCCTTAGACTATACCTGCAGGTCAGTCATAAAATACTTCTTCACTTCCTTGGAAAAATAAAACATAGAAAGGGGTGAGCTCAGATGCTCAGTAAGGATAACAATATAGAAAAAACATTCATAAATAAGCATAAACATTTAAGGTAATGTATAAGACTAAACAAAAGCCTTTTAAACTTGTAATTCAGCATAATATGGTAACGATAAAATGAAATAATTCCATTTACTTATTCACGTGGATATTCTACTAGTCGAATAATCACATTTAATATCAATAGCCACTTTGATAATGATGGAATGCATAATTCCAGACTTCATAACCACATAGTCAAGGCCTTGTGCCAAGACTACAAATAAGATTTTTTATGGCCTTATGCCAAGACATTAGTTTGTGTCATGAGACCTATCAATGCATAAAGGATCTATAGCAGGCTCCACCCGCCACTTACTAAGTCCAATGCATTCCTCATATGAAAAGGTTTAAACATAACATAACCATTCGTATTAAAACAATCATACAAAATGTAAATACTTTTTCCATAAACCATGAATGGTGTAAAAATAACACATCCATAGTCAAACATATCAAAAATCCATCAGAACAATATGGAAGTTTTGTATCATAATAAATCAACTTCAAATAAGCTTAAAATCCATCAAAAGATGTTGACATAGTTGAAATCAAAACTTTTTTTAGAGAAATATATCTTTCTATTTTGAAATCATTTAAAAGTCATATAATTATAAAAGAAAATAATTATATTGAAAATATTATTATAATCTTGTAAGGGAATATTCGACGATGTTATAACGGTGGAAAATAGCCGCACCCACTGTATAAGTTAAAAAAACATTCTTACCTTAATTTTGTCGAAAAGGTCATAAAGTACCTTGTTTTGAAAAAGACAGAAATATTCCTTTCAAAAAAATATATGGTCAAATAAGGGTATAAATTACTTTAACCCATTGTCTATAAAATAGAAAAAATTATTTGAAATACATTTTAATGAAACACAGATGTGGATGATAAAGTTGTTCCGGTAGATAATTACGTATAAACAACCTCGTATAATGAAGAGATTGTAGAATTAACCCTTACCTTGCACTTTTCCTTAGTAGATGGTATGTTAACTTCATGTATAATAGTTAAAAAATTGTTATTAAATTATACAATAAATATATACATAAATATGATATCATATATGATCTTATAATATTGCTTTGTTAATAATATTTTAGTAGTATCATCGTTTCGGGTGTCAATTCAATCATCTTCCTTGATATGATTTGTTAAATAAGAAATTTTTGTAATGGATATGATGTATGTTATTCATATTAATAATTATATTAAGTCTTTAAACATTATTTTAAATCATCAAATGAAAATTATTCTTGAATGGATACGATGGGGAATGAATCTCATCATGTTCGTGGAGACGGTAATCCGTACGTATGCACGAGCGAAAATATCATTCTTTTGATATTAAAATCGTATATAATTGGATGCTAAATCATATATACAGAATTATAATAATGTTATATTTATTATTTACATCAGTTTTACTCATTAATATACCCATCCAAAGGATAATGTGTTTGAATAACAAACTACACCACGACGTAGAGACGGTAATCCGTACATACGCACGTATGGTGACTTTGTCATTTATAGGATGGATAGAATAATTAATATGGTTGTCAAATTTTTATAATAACATTAAATTATATATAAGATACTGCACTTATTATTTTATAATGGAAACTACAAATAAAGAGGATGTGGAAGAATAAAAGAACTTGAAAGAGGTGATGAAATATTTACCTCTTTTTCGGGTTCTTCTTTTTGATTAGATCAAAAGGGATAATTAAATTGGCTTTATGAGTAAAGGAAGGACTCTTGGATGAATGTAGGAGAGTTTATAGGATATTTGGGTAGGCTTTGGCCAAGAAAAATGGATTTCAAGGTGTGAATTTGAGAGAAGGGGAAGTTTCTTTTTATAAGAGGGGTGAGGGGCACCTTAGGAAAAATTGAAATATTTTTTATAACATAATACTTTTCGGTTTATAATGGCTCAAAAATAATTTATTTCTAGGATAATGTGGTTATGGGTTAAAAAATACTCATCCAATAGGTTTTAGATAGGTTTGGGTCACTATGTTAACCTTATCATTTAGATTTAACTATTAGTTAAATAGTTTGACATTTACCACGTCTCTTTGTATTTTTATATTATATGGTTAATAAACATTCTATAATCTTCAAAGAGAACCTAAAGTGGTTCATTAATGACATATATAATATTATTTAATCCATTTGGATGAACCATAGATTTTATGAATATAATATCAATTAATAATATAATATTTGTTTTAAAAACTCTTTTATGTCAATTTTGACACTATTTGGTATTTTGTTTTTGTTTAATTCATAATAGCATTATTACTTCGAAAAAAATTCATTCAAGAAACCCTAACACGTCATATTAACATATAAAATTAGTTTAATTCATTAAAAGTCTTAAATTATATTTATTTGGATATTTCTAATATCAATTATTTTAATGATTAATTAATAAGTTAATTACTACATCATCATTGTGTCATAAATAAATTTAATTATTTAATTTCTAAAAATTATAAATAAAATACCATTATGTAGGAAATATTTTTATATTTATAATTAATTTTTATAGTCGAATTTATCTTATTGATAACCCTATATTAAAAATTTTTTAGTTATTAAACATTGAATTTAACACTTTTAACTCTTCTTTAAATAAAATAATAATAATTGTCCTAATCTAATAAAAGTGGACCTAAAGGATAACATTTTATTCCTAATATTGTTTTTGGTAAAAATACGCTCATCCTATAGAATTAGGACATGTGTTAGGTTAATAATAATATCATTTTTACCTTTAATTAAGTTATTTACTTTTAACTGTGGTAAATAAATGTCAAAAGTCACTATTCACCAAAAAATATTTTTATCTTATTTTACCACATTTTAATTACTGATATCAACCGTGTCTCTTAGAGTTTTGAAATTCAACTCACAGAAGTGGTAAAATTATGTTTTATGAAAATCTGCAAAAGCTCCTAGGAGGTTGGTAAAAGTCGGTAAAAAGTTCAATAAAATTTTATATATCTAAACTAATTATAAAATGACTCCAATGAATTAAATTGAACTTATATAGGTATTATGTATATATTTTTACCTAAAATAAATTTAAATAAAATAAATAATTATTAAAATAAAAAGTCGGGTCTAAAAAATAACTCAGTGTGTTTTCACTATTCATCAAAAATTGAATGTTTTTAGAAAAATACAAAAAATTCACACTAATCTAATTTAGATATTAAAAATACAAAAATGAAGTCCAATTTGAATGGTAAAATTTATAATATTTTAAAAAGTGTGTATTACTATTCATAACAGCTATATTGATTGGTTGTGGTGTGTTTGAACTCGAAGTTGCATACAACAAAAGCTATTGTATCATTCCAAGAGAAACGTACCATGGAATCTTGGGGTGGTACACCTACAAAAACAACGACTAGGTGTTACTACCATTTAAAATAATAATATTATATTATTAGTGTGCAATGTAAGATTTCAAAGAAACCCATTGTTGCGTATCGGGCAAGCCATCGAACATAACATCCCCTTTAAAGTAAAATTAATATTAAATTCACAAATATTAATAAATATGAAAATGTATTATTCTTTATTTACCCGGGATGATACATCCTTCCCCCCTTTTGGGAATTATTTCATTGCAATTTTTATTCACTTATCAAATAAGTGGGGGTATTTATCCCTCGTAGCATTTTTAGATTCCCACGTTGCCTTTTCAACCATATGGGGTTTCCATAAAACCTTTACCTGGTGAATTAACTTATTCCACAACACTTTCTCTCTTTGGTCAAGAAAATGGACTGGTTGTTCCTTATAAGAGATATTATCTTTCAACTGAACTACCTCTGGGCTCAAAACATGAGATTAATCCAGCATATACTTTCTCAACATTGAAACATGAAAAACATTTTATACTTGGGATAAACTTGGAGGTAAATCCACGTTGTATGCAACTAATCCAACTTTATCTAGGATTTCATAGGGTCCAATGAACCTTAGACTCAACATTCCCTTCTTACCAAAATGCATCACACTTTTCTGTGGAGAAACTTTAAAAAATACATGATCACTAACATTAAAAGGAAGATCCTTCCTCTAGTTATCTATATAACTTTTCATCCTACTCTGAGCTATTCTCATGTGTTTCTGAATGAACTGAACATTTTATGCCATGTCTTCTACTAATTCTAGTCCCACCCACTTCCATTCACCTAATTTATCCCAAAAAGATAGATATCGACACCGCATTCCATATAATGCCTCAAATGGAGCCATATGTATACTAGAATGAAAACTGTTAATATAAGATAATTCAACCAATGGAAGATGTTAGTCCCAAATTCCCTGGAAATCCATCGAGAAAACACATAACATATCCTCAAAGTTCTTAATTGTTCGTTCTGATTGGCCATCTGATTGAGGATGAAAAGATGTTCTAAAATTTAATTCAGTACCCAGCGACTTCTGAAAGCCTTTCCTAAAGTTAGATGTAAACCTGAGATCATGAACAGATACAATGGAGAGGGGAACTCCATGCAACCTAACTATCTTCTTAACATACAACCGATAAAGTGTATCTAGAGACAATGTATCTCTATTAGGATGTAAATTAGCAGATTTAGTCTACCGATAAATAATAACCCTGATTGCATTATTACTTCGAGATGTCATTGGTAATCCCACAACAAAGTCCATGGGTATATTTTCCAATTTACACTCTAGAATAGGTAATGACTAAAGTATCCATTTTGGTAACTACTAATCTACTTTAACATGGAGACAAGTTAAAAAATTCATAGTAAAGTCAACAATATCTCATTTCATTCCATCCCACCAGTAATACTCCCGAAGATCTCTGTATATCTTAGTACTGCTGGGATGAACTGAAAATGGAGAACTATGAGGTTCACATGACAATTCATTCTTCAAATGTGAATCACAAGGCACTCATAATCTCGTTCCAAACCTCAAAAGACAATAATTATCAATGTTAAATTCAGGAAACGTACCCTTTTAAACCAACTCTACCTTTTTCGGCAACTCACTGTCTTCCTTCTGCGCTTGCTTAATTATGTCTGATAGAGATGATCTCACTGACACCTGAAACAAAACAAAAGAAATTCCTGCAACAACAACTTCAATGCCAATGTTAATCAAATAAAAAACCAATGTATCTCGTTCCAAACGTAGAATGTCTAATGAAGCATTACTTTTTCGACTCAAAGAATCAGCCACTTTATTTTCTTTTTCTGTATGGTAAAGGATCGTGCAATCATAATCCTTGATTAATTCCAACCATCTCCTCTATCTAATTTTAAATTCTTTCTGATTGAAGATATACTTTAAACTTTTGTGGTCAGTATATATATCAAATTTTAATCCATATTGATGATGTATCTAATTTTTTTAAAAAAATTAACAACAGCTGATTCCAGATCATATGTAGGGTAATTTAACTCATGAGTTTTCTACTAAAGTGAAGCATAAGTAATTACTGGATCATACTTCATAAGGACACAACCCAGTCATTTCAACGAAGCATCACTGTAGATAAAAAATTCACCATTTTTGGAAGGCAGTGCCAAAACTGGAGCATTCATCAATATTCATTTCAATTCCTTAAAACAATCACCACATTCTTTTGTCTAGATGAACTTAATACATTTTCAAGTTAACTTATTCATTGGACTAGATAACCATGAAAAATTCTAAAAAACCCTCTGGTAATAACCTTCCAAACCAAGAAAACTATTAATATCGATTATATTTGTAGGTATTTCCCATTCTTCAACTACTTTTGTTTTAGCAGGATCAACAATGATTCCTTTTTTTTGAAAAATGTGACCAAGGAATGAAATTTTATATAACCAAAGCTCAATATTGATGATTTTAAAAAATAGTTTCTTTTTATTTAAGGTTTCCAAGAAAACCCTTAAATGACATTTATGTTCCCCTTTACTTTTAAAATAAACCAATATATCATCAATGAACACAACCAAAAAAATATCCAAGAAATCAGGGAAAATTCTATTCATAAGATCCATGAATACAACAGGTGCATTGGTTAACCAAAAATTCAAAGCTAGAAATTAATAATGGCCATATCTAATATAAAATGCGGTCTTCAAAATGTATGCATACTTAACTTTCAACTGATGGTACCCTGACATCAAATCAATCTTCAAAAAATACTGAGCTCCCTGGAGCTGATCAAAGAAATAAACAATATGAGGCAATAAATACTTATTTTTAACAGTTATGTTATTCAATGATCTATAATAAATGAAAAGACTAATTGACCCAACTATCATTTTAACAAAAAGATAGGATCACCCCATGGTGATGTTCTAGGTCAAATGAAACTTTATCTAATAACTCTCGCAATTGTTTCAATAACTCTAAAAGTTCAATTTGAGCCATTCGATAAGGGGGTTTTCAAATTGGCTTAGCATCAGGAACTTAGTCAACAATAAATTCAACTTTCTGATCAGTTATAATACCAGGAAACTCCTCATGAAAAACATCAAGGTACTCATTTACTACTGGCACATCATTAATCTGAATATCTCCTTTGTTTTCAACAATATGTGTAAGGTAACATTCATTTCCATATTTTACCAGTGTCTCAGCTTCCTGATATGTTACCAAAATTAAGGGTTCATTATTGTATACAAACTAAAAATATTTATGAGAATAATCATTTTAAGCTCTACATTAAATCTTATCATGATAAACAGAACGCTAATCCATACCCAAAATAACATCAAACTCTACTAGAGGCAAAACAATAAGGATCACAGGTAGTCTCTTTCTGCACACAAGGAAAGAAGGTTCTTATAATTTCTTTTTGTCACAAAATTCCCCCCTAGTGTTTTTACCACATGTTCATGATTCATATCTTGATATGGAATTACCAATTTACTAGAAAAGTTCTCAGAAAAGAATGAATGTGTAGACCCTAAATCAAACAACACATTGGGATAATCTGAACAAATAAATAGTGTACCTGATACTACATCATTTGATGGACCATCATCTTTCTAATGTATATGCAAAGGATTTCACCACCCCTTTCTGCTTGTTGTCCGGTGATTTCCCTCAGTTGAGTTCTTCTCTGGACACTCATTTTTATAATGGACCATTTCATTACACTTAAAACATCTTACCACTGGATTTTTATTGCCTGCTTGATTATCTTACTTATATTTACGAGCAATATGACCAGACTTACCACACTGGAAGCACTTTATAGAAGTTGATAAACATTCCCAAGATACTTTTCACCACACTTCTCACAAGATGGATATTTAGATTTCTTACCTCCAGGATTCTTTGATGAATTCTTTCCCTTTTCCTGCCAACTGGACCTCTTATTTTGTTGTTTATTAAAGAACACATGATCATCGGCAAACACCATTTCCACCTCCTCAAATCGAACAAGTTTTTAATAAATTTTGAAATCACGAGAGGCTAATGCTCTTCGATATCATGCCTTCAGTCCGAAGTAAAATCAATTTATCTTACTATCAAGATCTCAGATAAAATTTGGTGCATACCTTGCCAATCTAGTGAAAGTTTCTTCATAAGTATCCACTGAGTCATCCTCCTGTCTCAATTCCAAGAATTGTTTTTCCATATTAAGTCGAACCACCTTAGGAAAATATTTCTCAATAATCATACCTTTGAATTCATCCCAATAAAGATAATAAATCTCCTCACTATCCCTGATATTTTTCACCATCGACCACCATGGATCACCTTCACCTTCAAAACGGTAAACAATGAGACTAACCTTTTGATGTTCTGAACACCCCACAACATCTAAACTTTTCTCTAGTGCTTTAATCCACCTTTTAGCTAGCACAAGGTCAGATGATCTTCTGAATGATGGGGGATACTACCTCATGAAACTCTCCACTACTGACATGTTCCTCTGTGGTTGATCTGGTTGATCACGTTCATGGATATCAACAACATTTATTGCTTGAGTCATTTCTTCCATCACTGCAAAAAACGGTTCGGTTTCGATTCTGACCATCTCAGGTTTCTGATTTAGAAGGTTGTATTCCTCTTGATGTCGTCCCAACATAGCTACCTTGTTTCCTCTACGGAAAACCATTCTGAACATAGAAATATAATAGGTGAAGAAACTTGGTAATCTGTAAATGCTACATCATTTCAATCATTCCATAAATTAATTTATGGGCATGAATTTAACAATATTCTAACTCCTAAAGTTGTCTAAACTGACCTTTGATACCAACTATAAAGACCCGGACTTAAACATTACATAATCATGAATTAAGTTAATAATTCACATTGAGGATCTTTTCAGGTTTAGTGATTTAGAGAATTAGGTTATAATATAAACATAACAACTTGAATATTCCATATAGACACTTCTAATCAGTATCCATTTTTTCATAAAATAAAAAAAATCATTGAAAAAAAGAGTCATGTCTAGTTCCTTGTTTTAGATAGCATGCATTTTCCTTGATCCCATCCTTAACCCTATTCCACTTTATGTTCTGTGAAAAACATTTAAAAAACTTGGGATGAGCATAAAGATCTCAGTAAGGGATATACAAAGAAGGAAAATTGTTAGTTTTTCCATACAATAAGTAAAACATGAATACCTTATCATAAGTAATAATTTTCACCTTTATGAAGTAGTAAATACTCTTCTTTGAATAAAATATCATTTCATACCATTTTTTAACCAGAATATTACCATAAAACCCATATAAATAACACATAACATATCAAGGTAACTTGGGACATAAACATACTTAAATGGAATAACCATACGGTTGACTTCCACACATATTACTAAATGAAATATCCATACATCCGACTTCCATACCCAATGTATTGGAGGTTATAACATAACAACCCGTACTGGATTATCACGACACCACCCATCATTTGGTTTATCACACAACCACCCATCAAATTTCCAAGTACAATTATTAAATCAAAACACATAAAATATTGAAAATATAAACATTTCACAAGTAAAATTTCATTTGAAATCATAGGAAATCATTTCATGATATTGAAATAATCCATCCATTTCAAAAATAATTTTTAATACCAAAACACCCAAAAATAGAATATGGGGTTTCCTTTTCATTTTTTTAGAAATACATTAAGGCTAACAGAGGAAGCCAAATAACGATTACGGTGGCATAGAGGTAATTGTTGTCGCAAATGTTAAAACATTATTTTTGTCATCTAGTAAAATTCTTCTTAGAAAAAAGATTTCCTTTGAATGAAATGAAAATTCAAATGGGTTTATACCTCATATAAAAGAAATTCGTGTACAAATCAAAGTATGACTAAATGAAAGAAGATTGAGACGAAGTCCCTTACAAAGATCATTTTTTAAATAAAATAGATTGATTATATGTATTCACTATAAGTACACATAAATCAACTTTAACTAAAAGATAGGATATCAAAATATATATCTCACATAATCATAGCATGGTATAATAAATAAGTAGAAGTTCAACCTAAAGAATGGGAATTGGGTTAAGAAGTTCCCTTACCTCATGTCCGACTTGACCCGTTCGTTCTTTAAACTCCAAAATAATAAAATAAAGTTAATTTATACTTTCTTCAGAACATTTTTTTAATTTTTATTATTCTTATCATATCACTTATTACCATGTTATAAACATTACATAGTCATTTATGTTAATAATGGCCGTTTTGTCGATATTTGGTACTTGAGTCAAAAATGAACATGTTATAATTATGAATTGTCTGGGCGGTCAAAATTAAATTATCTCCAGAATTATATTAATGATTTAGATATCATATATAGTTAGTATATATATGTATTTATAATAGTACATAACATTTAGAGATAACAAATGAAATTCACCGTTCATGGAGACGGTAAGCCGTACGTACGCATGAACACTACTTTTATTTCTGTTTAATATTTTAATGGAATTAAAACATAAGGAAACATAGGTATATTATAATTACAGTATAATATAAATGTTATATATGTTACATAATTTCATAAATTATATCCATTATATGTTCCACATATGACAAGAACGAGTCATATCACTTTGATGGGGCGGTAGTTCGCACTTCGTCAAATTAAAATACCGCGTTTACCAATAATGAAATCCATAAAGGTATGGTATAAATGGAAAATATAGAAGAATATAAACAATATAAATATAATATATATCACATATAAATAAATTTCCATCATAATGGCCACTATTAGATGAGGTAGAATATAATTGAACAATCATCGTTTCGTGGGGCAGTAGTTCACCATCCACAGAAACAGTATGTTCTTTACCAATTAGATGGAGGTGTGTGTAAGTGTAGTTTTAATACTTATCATAAAAAAATCCTAGTATATTTAGGATACTGTTTTTGTTATAAAATAAATGAATAAAAATATTCTATAGGGTTGAAAAAAAAATAAATGAAAAGAACTTAAGAGAAGACGTTACCTTTAAATCGGGTAACTCCCTTTAGTTTAAACCAAAAGGGATTCTTGAAGTACATTTTGCCTATGGTAAGGCTTATAGGATGAATAAAGGGATCATGGGATCTTATTAGAGGTGAGTTTGGGCGATCCCAATGGATTTAGATGTGTGAGAAATGGGTAGGAAGTGAGGTATTTTTATAAGGGAGAGGAGGGGCTCTTTTGGAATGTTTGAAAATATTATTTTATTATATAATGATTTTCGGTTTCTAAAGGTCCAAAAATCGTTAAAGTAAAAGATAATGTGTCCCATGTTCGAAATAAAATAATCCAATAATAATTGGACAAGTTTTTAATATGGGTTTAATTTTTATCTTCTTATTTATTTAAATCATTCATTAATGACGTAAACACTGCATCATCATTGTATCATAAATAATTTTATTTTTTAGATGTCTAAAAATTATAAAAAAAATTACCATGATTTAGGAAGTATTTTTAGATTTCTAATGAATATTTATAGTTAAATATATCAATTATATACCCCAACATTAAAATTGTTTTTGTAAAACAATACATGTTTCTGACATTTTTATTTTTACTTTAAATAAAAAATTATTAATTTCATTATCTCACCCAAGTGCCTCTAGGGGGTGCCAAAATTGACCCATGGATTGTAGTGGTCGTCCATGACTCATCCAATAAGGATATGACAAGTTTTATGGTAATTTTATATTATTATACCATTATTTTTACCTTAAATTACCCTATTTTTTTTAATTGTGTTTAATAAAAGGCAAAAGTTACTATTTACTGAAAATTATTTTCATCCCATTGAACCAAATTTTACTCACTAATGACAACCATGTATGTCATATTTTTTAAATTCACATCACAGAAGCGGTTATGTTTCATTTAAATGATAAAGTCAAATTTTTAACTACTACTTAGTGGTTTCACTATTCATTAAAAATTGATGGTTTTTAGAAAAATTCAAAAAATTCACCCCAAGATAAATTAGATATTCCAAATTCAAATATGATTTCTATTTTACCAAATTCAAAACATAGAAGTTTCATTGATTAATTTTATAATTAATTATCATTGTCAAAACAAAAAGGCATGTTTTTAATAAATAATAACAATCAAAAGATTGACTCTTGATTATGTCCAATTTCAAAATGAAATTACTTACAATGACCAACATTGCAGTAAATGTTAAAAATATAATCTATTCATACTTTATAACCAATTAAAAAGGAAATCTATCCTTACAAATAGATTAGATTAAAAGGAGGTTTTGAATTAAAATACAGCATTTTTTCACTATTCATTAAAAAAGAACATTGTTAGAAAAATACCAAAATTTCATCCAAAGTAAATTTTTATGTCCTGATTATAAAAAAGAATTTTATTTTTTCAAATAGAATATATAAGAGTGAAAAAAACTAGATATAAAAAGGGTTTGCGGTCAAAAGACAGTAAATCGGCCTTTTAAAGAATATTGGAGTATTTGTGCTTAAAATCTAATTCATTCTCATTTTAAAGAACTAACTTTTATTAGAAAAATATAAAAAAATTTAAAAAACATGTATAATTATATTATAGTAAGTTCTATTCATTCCCACCAATACAATGGCTAAGCGTTAACTACCATTTAATGTAATAATATTATATTATTAGTGTGCAACGTAAGATTTCAAAGAAACCCATTGTTGCGTATCAGGTAAACCATCGAACATAGCATCCACTTTAATGTAAAATTAATATTTAATTAAAAAATATTAATAAATATGAAAATGTATTATTCTTTATTTAACTGGGATCTTATGTTAGGACACTGAGGTAATATTTTATTATATTTTAATCAACAAGAGTTCATCATCATGTTATATTACTTTTTTGGCATAAAAATGTTATGGTTACATAAAAGTAATGTTTTTTATGTTAATGTTTCCGTATTAGACATCATAAAGTTAATTTTTGGTAAGTAAATTTACTAAATTATAGTAAAATACATGATATTAATAAAATAAAATTTTTGTGTTATTTGATTATGTTGATTTATTTACTAAATTATCATGACATAATTATGAAGTTTTTATACATACGGAAAATCTCAAACTGTATTTTTTCTCTTCACAAAAAAATAATGTATTTTTTAAAAAAGTCATAAATTTACCCTAAAGAAATTCTCCATTATGATTTTAAAAATGATATGTATTTTATTATAATAATTATCAAAATATGATAGTTATAACATTTAAATGTAAAATTCCCTTTTTATTGAAAATAAAAACTTATTGAAAATGCTTAGTAAAATTTCTAACACTTGAAAAACATTTAACATTTTAATTTAAATAAGAGTAATATTTAAATAATATTTCATAAAACTAAGTATTATTAATAATATCCTAGTTTATAAAAAATATTTATATCTTTTACAAAGAGTACAATTTCTAAATGAAAAATTATTTTATCAAATTCCAACTCAATTTTTTTAAGAAACACTATTCTTAAAATAGAATTAATGGAATTAAAATTATATTTATACTATGGGATTGCACTTTATGTAACAAGGAGCTCATCACATAACCCCTTATAACACATGCATATGACCTAAGGGTAAGGAGTTTGGTGGTGATAAATTCACAGGGTGGCTCGGTTAACATCATCCAAGTGGTAATTTCAGATAATTTGAACTTCCCCCATACGAATCAACTGAAGAATTTTTTTTAACCTTTTACCTTTTTCCTTATATTTATTTCAAATGAAATTTAATTCAAGCTTCACTTATTGAATCTCATCATGGAATATCATTTGAAATAAATATAAGGAAAAATGGAAAAGGTTAAAATAATTTCTTGAGTTTCTTCATATTTATGGGAGTGGACCTATTTCACCATGATATATAGATGGGAGGATCTATTATGTTATCTTAAGTGATTTTTTTGGGAAAATCAATTGGGTTTTAGTCATCAATAAAAAATATGAGTTTTTTAGTATCATAACAACATATTTTAGGGATGTTGAAAGGATTTTTGGTCAATGAATCTAGAATATATGAATAGATAATGGAATAGAGTTTACAAATATCCAAGTGGAGGATTATCTTGAAAATCATGGGATAAGGTACCAGGTATCAGTTGTAATAACTCTATAGTATAATGGAGTAGTTGAGAGAATAAATCTAATTATCAACAACATGAATAGAACAATGTCCATTGAGAAAGGCCTTCCAAGATGGTTTTGGAAAGATACGATGAATACATCAATCTAAACATCAAATAGATAGTTATTATTTTTAAAATAATAGGAGACTCCTTATGATATATGGTATGGAAATAATCCAACATTGAAGTACATTTGAGTCATGAGAATTAAGTGTCTCATTCTCAAAATGGAGAAACATGGGAATTTTCCATCTTGTCGAGATGAAGGGATATTCCGTGGATATCAAAAAATATAAAATAATTTAAATGATTCAATAAGAAGTCTATAAAATAAGTTGAAAGAACTTATATAACCATAGAAATGAATTTTTAGAATCTTTAAAAAATACGTGGTCAGTCTTATGAGGATTGTGATGAAAAGATAAGTAGCTCAAATTATGTTCCCAATCAATATGATGATTTAAAAGAAGTTTCAAATAATGATAAACATGAGAATAAACTAGTATCTGCACAACAACCAATTATAAGGTCTGAAATTTATAAAGAGAACATAATTGGTCATAATACATCACTAGTGGAGACATAGTGAATGAAGAAACAACCATAAGAATCATTCTCATCATTAGAAGAGCCTTATTGTTTTTATGAATTTTTCAGATATGAAAACTTGATTTAGGATATTAATGAAGATCTTGACCAAATTATGAAGAAATGGACATGAGAGGTTGATTCTAGAACAAAATATAACAATGTCATTGCAACTAAATGGGTCTTTTGGAACAAGATGAATGATGGTGGTAAAGGTAAAGGGATTTAAAATATGAACGACTATGATGAAAATGGTACTCCCAGATAGAGGTTATCGATGTTGATGAAAAATTTTCACCTACAGTAAGGTAAGAGACAATAAAAATTATTCTTGGCCATAGTAGTGACAGAAATGATTAATTTTTCTTCATTTGGATTTTAATTCATCATTTCTAAATGGGGTTTTATAAAAAGTGTTTTATAATGAATATCTAGGTTTTTTTCTAATTCAAGAAGATAAAAACTGAGTTTATCAACTTAGAGAGGAACTATATGGGTTGAAGAAAGAATCCAGATATTGTTATTCAAGGCATGATCAGTTTTTGAAGAAGATCTGTTTTCAATATGGTGGAATTTATTAGAATCTATAATGTAACATTGACAAAGATCAATGGATGGTGGTTCTAGTGTATGTAAATGAAATAATATTTTCTATATCATAATAATCACAGTGAAAATAGTTTTTAGTCTTCCTATAAATTTAATTTGAAATGTCAATGATTGATGAACTGTCGTTTTTCCTCAGTTTACTAGTGAAATAAGGAAATAATGACATATTTATTTCCAAATTTAAATATTCCAATGAGGTTTTGAGAATATTTTAAATGGATAATTCCAAGGAAAGGATGAATCTCATGGTTTCCATGATGAAACTATTACATAATGATAAATGAAATGTGGAAAATTTCATAGAATATAGGAAAATAATTGGTGGACTATTCCACATAATAGTGACAGGACCTTATATTGTTTTTTTAAAATTACAAGATGAAATATATCATAGAAATACCATGGAACCCCATTTTATTATAGTGAAAATTATACATTAGTATATCAAGGAAAAGGTTGATTATGGTTTGAAGTAAAATGGAAAATATCATCATGAGTTATTGGGATATAGAGATGTAGATTTGGATAGTTTAGCAGATGAATGAAAATCATCGACATGTGGTGAATTCTATCTTGTCAGATTTTATATTTATTGGATAAAAAAGAACCAAGATTTCATTACATTGATCCCAACAGAATTTATGTATATTTAGTTTAATCATTTTTTCACATAGTTATTGTGGATGAAGTTGAAACTAGATGATATGGTTGTTGAAGTGATGTCTCTGATCAGAATCCATTATGATAATCCAAGTTATATAAATCATTTTAGAAATCTAGTCTATCAGTTAAAAAAATATTACATTGAACTCAAGTATAATTTTATCACGTAGATGGTAGATCATGCGATTTTTGACTTTGGAGTATGTACCTTTCGAACTACTAGTTTCTGACATTCTAATAAAGGCCTTTCCCAATAAAGCATTTGACTATCATCAACTAGATAATGGATTTTACTCAACTACCCACACATGAAAAAGTGTGGATGTAAAACCCCCTCTCCCCAAGGTATAATGTGTTTTCCTCTAATGTATTGATTTTTTTCATCTTATTGTGGACCACAAAGGGGTGACCCTGAGGTTCATCGAAAAATGGGAGGTTTGTGGTTATAAAAGAGAGGAAATGTTATGGATATAAAATGGGAGAACATGTCTTAATCCAAAAATTGGAGAATCTGATAGGGGTGAAGTGAAGTAAGGTGATTTTTAAATATAGTGGTGCTAAAAACTTTAGATAAAGGGTTATATATCACAATAGAATGGGATCATGATGAAATAAGTAAATTTGTTTTTAATGGAGTGATTCATTGATGAAATTTTCATGATACTCTTTTTTCATACCGAGCATCACTCATGTGGGATTAAATTATTTGTTGAGTAAATATTTGATCCCTATTTGAACCATGTGAATGTAATTCTGGAAAATTATGGATTTTTTTTTGTAGATTTATCAAATTTTGAATATTTTTCAAAATATAAAAAGGGGAGATTGTTGGGAAACAATCACTCAAGGAATCAACTTGATGTTTTCAACTACGAAGCATGCTGTGCAAGACACATAGGGAAATATGTTCATGGGAGGCTCATCATTTTATTGAGGATCATATTTCATGGTTGGATATTCTCTTATGGATTGTGGAATCAATTTAAGGATCTAAAAGTGGGTTTTGTTTGTGGATGACATTGGTTGTCACAAATGATAATGGTGCTATGCATTCCAAATAACTAGTTTTTGATGAAGGATCTAACGTATCCTTGTTTTCGATACTTCTGATTAGATGTTTTGTGGGATTTATCTACCAATATAATTGACACTACTCACATCATTACATTTTGTGAATTTCATTAGATAAATCATCAGGAAAATAATCCGGGTTTGTCTAAAGTAGTTCTTGATGGAGGATTCTAAAAAGGATAAGAGTTTCGTGGGAGGGATTTTTTGTGATGGTGGTAGTTTTTGGAAAACGTTTGTAGGGTTCTATAGCTCACAATAGAGGTTTTGTTATGGAGATGAGGTCCATGAATAATTCATTGTTCACAAGGAATCACCCATCTGTGAAGAAGAGGTGATCTGCAATGAAAATGTGTTTCGTGAAACACTCTCACAATGTAGTACAAGGTAGATCACAAAATATGCAAGATAGTTAACTGAGGGTGAATGGACTTTTTTGGAGGGATTATAATACTTTTTGAAGGTAGTTTCCTCAAACTTATAGTATGCGGAGAATAGCATTTCATCTACCAAGTGAAAATAGGACTTCATGGAACAATCATATATGTGTGAAACAATTCCTAGGTGGTTCCATATAACTTGATATTCTTTTAGAGGAGTCGTGGGAAAACATCATTTGAGAGATAATTGAACTTTACCCTTGTCAATTTTAGTGAACCAAGAGGGATAGTGAGTATAATGTGAATATTTTAAGGGCATTGAGCCTGGGCATTGAAGTGGTCTAGGATAATCCTCTTTATATGAGTGATCCTAAGTGGGTTTGGTATATCACCACGTTGATGTTGCATGATCCTTGGATGTATCCCTGTGGGGAAGAACCATGTAAACTTGTTATAACTCAGGCATGATTTCATTTCAATAAATAAATTGCTACGAGAATTGGAGATAATATGGATTTTATTTGAAACAAATCAATATTTGTGGGAGAAATATTTTTAATATTTAATACCCTAATCAACCCCCAGGGTTTTTAACCTATATGGGATAATAGATTCAGAGTATATCTACTCCGTATCCCAAATGTTTATTCCCACATCTCCATACAGGAGGTGGAATGTGTTTATTTCTAGATTCCAATGAATAAACAGTTCCATCATTAGAACCTTGTAAAAGTTGAATAACATCTGTGATATCCAAACATTCTTTTATGTCCAAATTTGCGTCATCTCCTCAGAAAATTTGGGAGAAATGTATTGTACCCATAAGGGCCATCACCATCCCACTCCACCGCTACCTCCGGATCGTATGCCCCAGATGGGAACCCACTCAAACTTCTGGATAATGGGGGCTTCCACATTATCAAGAAGTACATATAAACATTCGTATTAGGTTCACAATTGGTACCATTAATTTTTGTGGGTATATATGTGAGTGTATACACATAATCACATAGCTCCGCTGAGAGACATGCAATCATAATGTGATGTGGGTTTTCCAAACCCAAGAAGATGGTATAAAGGATAGTCGAGGTGGTGGAATGGGAGTTTCATTAGTAATACTAAAACCTTAATATGGAAGAAAATTTTCTAGGGGATATCCCCCTTGTTATTCTCCCATCAACATTATTATATATAGCTTGTAAGACCCCTAGATTTTGCGAATTATTTCATTTCCAATTAATTTATATTTTTGATATTTTTCATTCCACATGATACTAGAAATAGTTCTTTTAAATATATATATATATATATATATATTTAATAAATTAAGTGAAAAATTACCTTCATATGACACCATCTTGTCCTGTGCTATAAGGAATATCGACTTGCCTTACGCTACACACAACACCGACTTGTCTTGCATTACACGCAACATCGAGTTTCTGCGAAGTAAAATTTTATTATAATTTTTTTAAATGATATAATTATATCACAGCCATTAAACATAGTGATATAAATATTAATAAAAAATTTTTAAATATTTTTATAAAGAGGTTTTAGAGATTTAAAAAATATTTGTAATGAAATATATAATATTTTGTAAAGTCCTAATATGTTTAAAAATACTATGACCTACAATGCCGATCCTTATTTAAAAAAAAAATAAAGTTAATCATAGGCACATTTTTAAACTGAATTTAAAAAACAAACCACATTTTTGAATTTATAACTAAAAATTAGATAAGGGTTATTTTTTTATTTTTCTAAAAAACATTTTTTTGATAAATAGTGAAAAATACTACTATTTAGTTAAAAATTACATTTTAGTTTGAATATTTATTAATGATAAATTATATTTTAATTTTTTTTAGGTCAATTTGGATCAATTATACATCTATTAATAAAATTTAGGTAATTATAATCATTTTAATTTTGAAATTGAATATAAAAACATAATAATATTAAGAACTCCATTCTATATTAAAACCCCATAATTTCATACCATCTAAGGGATTAGTATTAATTTTAATTTTTCCACATCGGTGAATTTAATTTCTAATAATTGACATAAACTATTGTAATAATTATAACTTTAAGATTCTAAAAAAATCATTTAATTTTTTGATGAAAAATATTGTTAAATTATATTAATATTAATCATAGCAATTAAGTTACAAAAATGCTTACTTAGGGACTAAACCTTAATCGTAGGGGCCAAAATGACCTAGATATTGGTAAAAAACCCATTTCTAGCCATATTTCCGCCATAATCCTCCCTTTATTTAGTTTGGATGGTTTTTAGGACCTTTTTTTTTGGTAAAAACATGTTTACACCAAACTTGTTTTAAAAAATTCCAAGTGATTACTTTTCTTCCCTATAAAAGTCCACCCCTCTCCCACATCTTCACACCTATAAAAATTTTTATATTCTTAAAATATCTATCTAATTAACTACCCAAAATAACTAACTTAATCCTAGAATAATTAACTAGGGAAGAAGGAAATCCATGGAATCCTTTTAGAACAAACCCAAATGAGTTACCTGATTAAGAGGTAACGTCTTCTTTCAAGTCTGTTACTTTATTTTCCTCATCCATCCCATACACTCTATTTATTTCAAGTTTCTAAAACATCAAACATATCCTAAATATACTAGTATGTTATTATTATAATGGTTACATCTACACATACTCACACTACAAAATAATGTGTAAGGAACATACTGTTTACGTGTACGTTGAACTACCGCCTCAAGAAACAATGATTTTCCAATTTTCCATACCACCCCTCATGGAGGAAATTATGATGGAAAATCTATTTATATATGTTTTTTATTATATATATTATTTCATTAAACTTTTTTATTATTTTTAGAACACATATCCTTTTAATTTCCATTTGGTTTTAATAGAATAATTTTGTTTGAGGTAATGTGGACTACAGCCCCCTCAAAGCAATGTGATTCATTCACACAATACAAGCAATGTATTAAGGATGAGTTTAGTGAACATATATGATATATATTATATAATAATTGTACTTTAATAATTATATATATATATACATATATACATATATAAATATATACATATGTCTTTTACCTTCTTTCTTTCAATAAGATAATAAAAACAGAAACAATGTTAATTCACACGTACAACTTACCATCTCTATGAACTGTATATTCCATCTTAAATTTAAATATTTTATAGATTATTTTAACAAAAATATAATGGATATAAATTATATTTATGTCATATTTTACATTCTGGAATCATTATATAATTATAAGGACAATTAATAAAACATATTAAGATACATGTGAAGAACAAAGTGAATATTTTCCGAAGTGAAATATTAATATAGGATGGTTAGAAAGTGGGTAATATAAACCATGTATGATATAATATATATGAATATGGTTTTGTAAAAAATATATAATAAATTTATATTTATTTTTCATGTGTTTTGAATGAGTAATATGAGAGTCAAGACACAAGGAAAGGGTGTTTCATCTCACTTTTTATTTCTGTGAGATATATGCTTTATTCATCACCAATTCATTTTGTGTGGTTTTTATACTACCCAAGTATGTATTAAATGATTCATATAATTAAATTTATGTGTATTTACATATGCATTTATGATCCTTATTACATATGTTTTTAGTTTCAAACAATACCAAATCAGTTAAATAGTTTTGTCTCAATATTCCTTCTTTGAGACTCATGTTTTGTTATGAACATAAATTATTTTTTTGAGGAGTATATACATCCATTTAACATGTTATATCATCAGGATTATACATTTATTTATATTTTAAGATTAATTTTATTTTCTTATATTACATGGAGATTATGATCCCAAGTTACAATGTTATAAGAGTTTATTGAAGCAAACTCATCTCTTTTTGAGATTTTTTATGTTTATGATGTCTTTGATGAAGTAGTATGATTTATATATCAAGAAAAATCATGAAATTTTTTATCCTATGGATATTAATAATATAATAATTTATTGGAACCATTTTTATACTCTTTGGTACATAGGATAGTTAGGAGTGTGTTTTTGGGAAATCCTTACTTTACCCTCTATTGCACCGGAAATCTATGTTCTTTCAAAATCACTCATTATAAAAAGGGATTACAAGAATTTCTACTAATCTCCTAGGATAATTAAAAAAATTCCATTTTTTTCTTTTACTAATGTTTTCAAAGGAATCATCTTGTATTTTTTGTAACAACTCTGTTTTCTACATTTCTTACTGTAGAAATGGAATGTTCTATTTACCTCGTATGACATGTATGGATTTTCGACTGTCATTTTTGTAGAGAGTCCATTTTATTTTAAAAGGATTGTTTTTTATAAATGCTTTATATTGTATTTACAAATACTTTTTTCATTTTACAATCATTATATTTCAAGAAAAATGGTTTTCAAAATGTTTTCTGGCCATTTTTATATGATTAAAAGGAAAATGGTTTTAAAATGATTTCAATTATTATTTATATGTTTTAAAGGTACTTGATAAGAAAATTATTTTCAACTGTTTTTATGTATTAAAAAAACTTTTTTAAAGAACAAAATATATTTTCCTCCAGAAACATTTCTGAGAGAAATTTCACAATTGTTTTCCATCTAAGATGACTTCTGTTGTGGTTACTCATTCCTTTTTTGGAAAATATCTAAAGGTTTCATGCATATTCTTCCAATGAATGGTTTGCGCTTAATGTCATGGTATTTATGAATCTAGTTTTTCATTAATGGGTTATATTCTTTTTAAACTCAATCTATTTCATGGTTTATGTTTATATTGAAATGATTATAAAACCTGTATTTTTCCACAGGTTATGATATGACTATATGTCTATAATATCCATTTAATTTCAAGTGTTATGAAATGATTTGTTATGATCTTGTTCCAGATGTATGTATGCTTTCATAATGAGATGGTTGGGACCTATATATCCCTATAATGGATTTAGTAAATATTTTTATCTCTTTAGATAGACTAATATGGTCTTGGGAATGAACCTTGACCACTGATATGTCCATGGGAGTGAAACTTGACTACCGAGATGGTATGTGGTGTGAAATCATGCTACTAAGATGGCCTTGAGAGTTGAACCTGACTACCAAGATGGTATGTGGAGTAAAATCACACTACCAAGATGGTCTTGGTAGCAATATCTTGGCTACTATGGAAGATATATTTTATGTTTATGTGTTTGTCACAATTCTATGTTTTATTCCTATATTATACTTTAATGGATTATGTTCTTCATATCCTTATTATTCATTTATTATGAACTTCAAAACAGTTTTATGATATATAATATATAGGTTATTATCTTGAAATGTTACGCTCATGTTCCACACCCATTTATTATGTTATGTTTATAAATTTCCTTTATTTACCCATATTGATTGTCTGATCTCACACCTTTGTTATGTTTCTATTCCCCAGGTTATGAAGAATTGTTTCTGGTAGATGTATTAAAGGTGGTTATCTTTATAGGATATGTTGATGATCATTCACCAGGATAGAATATTTTGTTTCCATGTTTCAAAAGACACTTAACTATTACGGTCACCGAGCATGTATTGTTGTAATGTAATGAGTTTTCATCTAAAATGATGTAATATCCATGTATGTTAAGATTGGATAGATATATTTGTTATCAACAAAAATGATTAGTAATCCTTTGGAAACATGGATATATACACTTTTGTGATATCTCAAGGTATATTTCTAAGGATAAGTAAAAGTAAGTGTTAGGGATTAGGAAATATCAATGAATTTTTGTGAAGGATAGATCGAGTGGTTTCCAAGAAATTCATCCATGTCTGGATACTGAATGTGAACATTCCTATGCAATAGAATTACCTAGGGGAAACAACACTGATAAGATGGTATGTTCTTTATTCATGGTAATTTGATACATGACCATATGCCTTGTTGTACACCTTTTTTGACACTCCTGGGTGATATTCTTTAGGAATTCACAAACTATTAATAACCCATGATGAGTGTTTTAAATTTTTGTGTGGCTAAGAATAACAAAGGATAAACCTAGACTGACATAAATTAAAGAAGGTTTCATGATTTAGACAACCTATATGTTATTTATTTAATGAATATGTGGTTTTCTTCAATGATAAGTAATTCTCACACAATGATTTTGGTTAGTCAATGGAGGTTACCAGAAGGAACTGAATTATATTTTAATGTGATGGATGATTTTCTGATGAGCATTCCACTGGGATGATCAGTGGAGTGAGGCCTGTTGTGATAATTCCTAATCCTCTTCCAAAGAACATGATTAAAAATGTATACCTTAGCCAAATTACAGACTCACCGATGTATATAAAGACGAATTTTGCTGATAGTTAGGGTAATGGAGAGCATGGAGATAAGAAAATTCATCTTCCATTGTGTCAAGAATGTGGAAAGAATCTCATATGTGACTTAATTAGGGGAACTTGAAGTTGTTTTGTCTGTTTAAAAGAAGGTCAAAAAATAAAGTGACTGTAAGGGAAAAATGATGTGTTCAGTTAATGATATGGAAGTTAATATTGGGCTCCCTAAGACATCATCGAATGTTAAGTGTATTATTTGTGGAATAGATTGTCATTGTGAAACTAAATATCCCAACTGGAAGGTTCCTAAAGAAGATCAGCATGTTAGTGCATGTAATGATTATAATAATGATGATGATGATACTATAGAGGAAATTTAAAAGGAATGAGGTATTATGATGAGGGTGCTTTGGAAATGGATTAGGGATGATATAATCATTGTTTTTATGTATTTTCATTCAACAAGTATTTTATATAGTATGTGAAATATATAAGGTTTTATCAATTTGTTTTTTTCACTACAGATTTGCAGGAACATGTTGAATGGTTCTAATATAATATAAAAATTACATAATGGAAAGGTTTAGAACATGGATAATATAAGATTATGGGAAATAAAACCCTCAATATGTTTATCAATTTATTATAATGTTGTTTGGATAATTATATGTGGGATATGAATAAGTAAATTGGATGGTACTTATTACCTTGGAACTAATTATAGACTTGTTGACAAGTAGTTTATGCTACCATGAATCATGTTTACAACTTATTGGATTTATGGATTATATCTATTAATATATGTAATAAGGAATCATGCATGTTTTCCAAGAGTATTTATGGTAATTCATGTTTTTACCATGTTCCAAGAGAATTTACCATGTGGTTATTCACATATTTGGAGTGTGACAAACCAGAGCTACTTTGTGATATATGGGGGATCAATGTTAACCTAAATTTGTGAATCTCTTTCTAGATTTTTGTATTTTAATATTTGAGAGTGTTTTTATGGTTAACCACTCGTGGAAAGATTATGTTAGACATCAACGGAGGTATTTTTACACTAATCTGGAATTGAAATCCTTGGTTAAAGGCTATTTATTGGTTAAACTTATTTAAAAATATTTCCATCATATTTTTGGAAATTATATTAGAGTGGTTTTAGAAAAGGACATCATGTATGTCGGGTGAAAACCAATCTAGTCAGTGAATGTCATGGGACTTGAACCCATGACCGAAGGATAATAATGGTTTCACACCTACCATTGGCTTACACAATGTCTTGGTTAATGTATAATTATTTTTGATGATTAGCTATTTAGGATGAAATACTAGTGTTACTATTATGTTTAGAGATTAATTTTTTAACCATATATATATTTATTAAGATTATTTTTAGAAAACTAGTTATACTTTTCATTCTTTTATGGTCCATAAGATCTACTAAAAGTGTATTTTATCACTTCATACATCAATGTTAATTTATGGACGTTTGTTACATGATCTAATGGGTGAATTAGAAATTGATAAAAGCACAACTAAATAATGAATTTTTTATAGGAATAAACCAAGTTAGTATATTTCTTTATATTCTTGTTCAATAAAAAAATTAATCAATAGTATGATAATGATCAGAAGAAAATATTTTTTCATAATAACATAATTTTTTTGAACTGATGGCCTTTTAAATCATCGTAGATTTATGACTTTTAGGACCTAATATTTTATTTGATCATTCTCTTGTTTGTTATTGAGGCCCTCAATCACACCATATAAATATTTATGCTCTTACTCCATGTCTAATCATCCTTCTCAACCAAAATTCACCTATATGGAAACATTGTTATATGTTACTTGGGTTATCCATTATGGTCCTAACTATCACATTCAGGGGAAGCTTTATTATTAATTTTTATTATTTCGGTTTCTATGAATGAAAATTTGATGTATTAATCCATCGATAACCCAAAATAATTTCGAGGGAAAAATATATTTTAATAAGGATAGAATTTAACACACCAAGATTTAGTGAATATTGTTTTTCGAATTAATTTATCTTTTTTATTTTTTAAATTTTAGTGGACACTAGAAATTGATCGTTATATATAAAAATATATATATATTAAAAAAAAAAGTAAAAAATTTCTTTCTCTTGACACTAACTTGTCTTGGACTGCATGAAATATAGACTTGTATTGCGCTATACGAAATATCGACATGGCTTGCGTTACATGCAACATCGAGTTTCTACAATGCATAATTTCATAATAATTTTTCTAATGATAAAATTATAGAAAAGTTATTAAACTTATTGATATTAATATTATTAACAAATTTCAATTAGTTTTTTATAATGGTTTTATAGAAATAAATAATATTTATAATGAATGATATAATTTTTGGTAAAGTCCTTATATGGTTAACAATATTATGAACTACACTTCATGTCTTTCTATGAAAAATAACAAAATTAATTTTAGAAACATGTATAATTTTAATTTGATATAATAAAAATAATTTATAAATATATAATTCAAAAATTATCTTTGGGTAAATTTTTGGTATTTTTATGTGAAACATCATTTTTTTATAAATAGTGAAAAATACAGTTTTTTAGTTAAAAACTATATTTTCATTAAAATTATTTTTAAAGTTAAATTATATTTTAATTTTCGAAAGGTCACAATCGACCAATTATACATCAATTAATATAATTAAGTAATTATGTTAAATTTTTCATTGAAATTTAATATAAAAACATAATAATCTTTTGAAGTTCTTTATATATTAAAAACCCTTAATTTCAGCCCATATGTGGGATTAGAAATAATCATACTTCTTCCTATTTTGTGAGTGAAATTTTTAAAAACAATCATAAATAATTCAAATTATTATAATATTAAGAGTGTAATAAGATCAAATTATTTGTTAACCAAAAAAAATATTAAATGTGATTAAAATTATTCAAAGAGATTAAGGTCAGATTATTGTTTATTAAGGAATAAACCAAAAAATTAGGGGCTTAAATGACCAAAAAACTTGAATAAAAAAACCATTTACTGGAAATATTTTTTCAATAATCCATTAATTATTTATTTAGGTTAGTTTTTTATGAATATTTTTTAGGTAAAAACATGTGTACACCTAAATTGTTTTTAAAAATTTCAAGTGAGTCATTTTCCTTCCCTATAAAATTCCACTTCCTCTCTTACATCATCACACCTATAAATAACTTTATAATAATCCAAGATCTTCCCAATACACTTCCCAAAATCCCTAAATTTATCTTATAATACTTGACTTTGGAAGAAGGAAATCCATGGAATCCTTTTGGCACAAACTAAAAGGAGTTACCCGATTAAGATGTTACATCTTCTCTGAAGTCCTTTCTATTATTCTCATTATCCACCCATTCCACTATATTTATTCCATAATTTTATAGAAAAATATTATAATAAATATAATAAATATAATAATATGTTTTTATGATAAAATTTGAACATTAAATTACACAGACCTCCATCTAATGGGTAACAAACATACAGTTTATGTGTACAGTGAACTACCACCTCACTAAATGATGATTGTTCAATTTTCCTTACCACCTCTCATGGTGTTAATTATTATGGGCACTCTATTTATATATTTTATATATTATATTTACTATTTAATTATTCTTATATATTCCTTTTACAACACATATCTTTTTTACCATCCATTTTGTGTTAATACGATAATTTTATTTGAGGATGTGTGGATTGCCTCCCCTACACAGCAATGTGATTCGTTCACACACTACATGTAATATATTAAGCATGAGTTTTGTAAAATCATATTATATATATGATATAATAATTATATAGTAATAATTATATACATATATATACATATTCAATTACCTTATTTCTTCTAATATGTCAATAAATATAGATACATCTTTCATGCGTACATACAGATTACTGTCTCCATGAATGATGTATTCCATTTTATAAATATATATTTAGTCGATAATTATAACATAAATATACTAGATATAAATGATATTTATATTATGTTTTACATTCTATAATCAGGATATATGTATAAGGACCAACAATATAATACATTAAAGACACAAGTAAGGCCAAATCGAATATTATCCGAAGTGAACCCAGGACAGAGGATATTTAAAAAGAAGGTGATATAAACCATATGCGGAATTAGATATAAGCATATGGTTCTTTATATGATTTATAATAAATTTATATGTATTATACATTCTCTTCCCATGATTATGATGAGAGTCATGACATAAGGTAATAGAGTTTCATCTAACATTTTATTTCCATGAGATCCATGATTTATTCATCACCCATTCTTTTCTAATGGTGTATAAACTACACATGGAGGAATTTAATGATTCCTAAACTTATATTTATGGGTATTTACATATCCATTTATTGATATTTATTTCATTATATCAATTTTCTCAAAAGTTACCAAAATTGGTAATATAGTTTTTCCTCAATTTTCCTTCTTTGAGACTTGTTTTTTTGCAGCTAAATTATTTTTTGAGGTGTATATACATTCATATTACATGTTCAATAATTAATAATATAATTTTAAATATATTTTAAATGTAATGTAATTTTATTTTCTTACATGGATATTATGATACCAGGTTTCCATTTTATAAGAGTTTAATGAAATAATCTCATAGCTTTTTAAGATTGTTTATGTTTATATTTTCTTTGATTAAATATTATAATCCATATCTCAAGAACAATCATGGATTTTTTTATCGATTTGATATTAATAATATAATCTGGTATTGTTACCATTATTCTTTTATTTGGTTCATAAGATAGATATGATTTTTTAAGAGATCCCAACTCTACCCTATCTTCTATTGGAAACTTATGTTCATTCAAAACCATGTTTTATAGAAAGGGTTTCCAAGAATATTATACTACTCTACTATAATCATTAAAATAATTTTTTAACCTTTTGTTTTTTAAAAATTTTATCAATGGAATATTAATTTCTCTTTCCAAACAAGGTGTTTTTATACCCTTTTTACCATGAAAAAGGAATGCTCCTCCTACATCACAGAACATGTACATATTTAACCTAAGTTATTTATTTTGATCATCATGTGCATATTTAAAGGATTAATTTTTAAGAAAGGGGTTTTTTAAAATTATTTTAAAAACATGGTTTTCAAAATTCTTTAAATATCTATTTATATATTTTCAATAAAAATGATTTTGAAATCATTTTCAAGCTTCATTTATTAGTTTGTATGAAAAATGTGTTTCATAACCTATTCAAGATTAATTTTTAAATTTAAAAATATTCTAGTTTTCAAATGATTTCATGTATTATTTATATTTTTTAATGGTATTTTCTATGAAAATTATTTTCAAATGGATTTATGAGTTAAAAAAACTTTTTCAATGAAGAAATGATATTTTACTCTAGAAACGTTTTAGAAGGATATTTCAAAATTATTTTCATTCTAAGATGAAAACTTTTTATGTTATTCATTACCTTTTAGTAAATGATGTAACAGTTCCATTTATATTCTTTGTATTATTGGGTTACGCTTAATGTCATTGTCTTTATGAAACTCATTTCTATTTCACAGGTTATATACTTTTGAAACCTTCTTCTTTTTACGGGTTAGGATTTTTATGAAATTATTATGATACTTGTCTTTCTACATAAGTAATTACATTATTACATGTTTATAATACCCAATTCATTTTATGGGTTATGACATTGTTATTTATGATCTTGTGGTACATGTATGTATGATTTCATTATTAGACATTTGAGACCAATATGTCCCTCCAATTCATTGGGAATATGTTTAAATATCATGAGATAGACTAAGATGGTCTTTGGAATGAACCTTGAAAACTAATATGGACATGGGAGTAAACCATGACTTCCATGATTGTATGAGGAGTGAAATCATACTAATAAAATGGACATAGGAGTGAACCATGACTACCAAAATGGTATGTTGAGTGAACCCAACCAAGACGGTATTGTCAGCGATGCCTCGACTACTATAGAAATCATTTTATATAATTTTCTATTTGGAACAATTCCATGTTTTATTCCATTGTTATTAATTTGTGTATTATATTGTTCATTTCCATATGATTCATGTCTTATGAACTGATAATATTTATTATGATTTGTGATATGCATGGTATTATCTTCAAATTTATTTTCTCAAGTTCCATAATCATTAGTCCATGTTATGCATACATATTTCCATTATTTACCCTTACTGATCCTCTAATATCAAAAATTTATTATGTTTCCTTTCCCTAGGCTATGAAAAAATGTTTTAGGTAGATGTACTAAACATGGATATCATTAAGGGAGATGTAAAATATCATTCACCAGGATATAATATTTTGTTTCAATGTTTCCAAAGACCCTAAGGTATTATGATGCCCATGTATTTTATTTTTTAATGCAATGAAAATTCATCTAAATTGACATAATATACATTTATTTTAATCCTAGGAAACTATATAGATGAAGTGACCCATCATCACAATGGAATGTATCATCCTCTCTTGCTAAAATTGCATTGGGATGGGCCATTGATTCCTTTGAGTGCTTCCTCAAATTTTTTCAAGAACATGATGAGAATTGGAATCCATATAAACAAAATAATGTATAATATATTAGATTGATAAAATAAAATATTCTCAAAATAAGTACATAAAAATATTATGGAATCAAGAACACCACATGAATAATCATAGAATTCATTAATCGTTTGAAGTATTTGAAAATTTCCTGAAAACTAAAGATCATGAAGATTGAATAACTCAAAAGGAACTGTGAACACCACATAACCCAACATAGACACATGATTATGTGAACTTGAAATGGTGTTATGAGCTGCAAAATAGTCAAAGGGATGTGTGATCAATCCTGATGATTTTGAAGAATACCAAATATCATTTAGAATACTTGGCATCGGCCAAGACACAAATTGGAGATAACTCTAAAGCCTCATGTAGGCACTTAAATTCCTGAAAACCAAACTGTTGTCCCCACTAACGCCACTTATAGGGGGGGACTTGTTGATTCCCACCAAATGAGATTACGAAAATCCATGAATAATGAAATACATGAATATAGATATTATTTTCCCCACAGAGAAAGGGAATATGAATGTGTTAATGAGCACACATATCATGTGAACCCCTAGAGACACATGATTCTACGATATGTACATGTTTATGAAAACGGTCATGCATAGTCAATAGTCTATGGAAGATTAAGTATATATCTATTTAAATGTCCATATTCTCTCGAGAAATCGCCCAAGACAACCATTTATCATGTGGAAGTATCCAGATAAATATCAAACGGTTCATGGGAGTTATCCATCAGCAAACGCCTGACAAACCAACCAAAAATAATTAGAATATATGAAGAAAATATCTAAATGGTGGGAGCCTATTACTATTGTAAAACTCATGAAATGCATCACCATTAGGGAATATAATTTTCCTTGACAACACCTAAGAAATATCATGAAAACCCCTAGCAATTGTAAAATATTAAAATGAAATAAAAAAGGACAATGTAGGAACATCATATAGTCGTATACATAATATGATGTGCCCACAATGATGTTCAAGAAAACACAAGAACCTACGTACAATTCTTCCTCATCTAGTGAAAGCCTACTGGCATCCCATCCTCATCATGTGAAGGGCCTCAGACACATATAAGTATCCTTGTGATCCCTCTTTGGATCTATATAAAAGATAGGGGGAATTTTTAATGAAATGATTATGAATATCCACAGGTCATTTTATTTTTCGCGTGATGTGTCAAAAAGTGGTAGAGTTATATTCTTTTAAAACACTTATACAACCTTAAGATATCCCAAACTATTTTAAAATAAACTATTTAAATAAAAAAAGTACTTGATGTAATTTTCTAGAAGTTGTAGAAATCTTACGATTCACCCAATCTGTCAGCAGCATGGCCTTAGAAGACCCCTTAATAAGCTGGTCTGATTTCATGAAGGCCCCCTAACAAGACATCATTGTCTCATAAAAGATTAAAGAGTGGTCTCCTACGAACATGTGAAGTCCTTATAATGGGATTTATAATCTAAATAAAGCACATGGATGTGTCTTATAGATAATATGAATGTCCCATGGTATATCTTCATGATTAAAAAATATCCCCTTAATTGGAAATAATCATATCAAAGAGGCATTTATGGGTTGATGTCACAGTCACTAAAAAGAATGTTACGCCCTTTGAATATCTTATATTAGATACTAATGAAACACATGATGTTGAATCCCTCCACCAACCCTAGCATGGATTCATGTTGTATGTTCCATGAAAATCATAAAATAAATATGGTGGCGATGCCTATAAATTCCCCACCCTAGGATGAAAAAATATATGTACACATAAAGGGAATAACTCTTGGGACCTTTCACCGGTACACCAAGGTAGTAGAGTGAATTTCTCAGAGGCTGATCTTGTGACCAGAAAAGATTCCCATCAGGTATGATCCAGGGAATGGATTAAGTGATCATGAAGCATGTATAAGTGCATCACGTGATCACTCATAGATCATGTGAAAGAGTTATTGTGGGTTGTGTTAAATACCTCCAACATATTTTCTAAAACATGAGAAACTTAAAAAAAATCTAACACTGAATAGAATCTAAGTAATATTAAACAAAAGTATTGTACATGCACTTAAATATGGGAGAATTATGTGATGAATTTATATGTTGATCCTAATTCACTTCTTAAGAACCTCATGGGTCATGTGACAGCATGAGGACATGTTTCCCTTCACAAGAGGCACTCATTTTCTATAATATTTAGATCATGTGAATTCCCATGGACATTTCAGATCATGTCACATGGAATCCTATAAGGCATGCCACACAAGCCTCATTAATAATTCTGAGATCTCCATCTAGACATTTCAATTTCCTTAAAACATGTCACCACACTAATATGAAAATATCAATACATGTCAGCTGATTCTCATAATAACAATAGGGTATGTCAATTCGATCTCACGATAACCTCTGGATACACCACCAATAATTTTAGATTTCCTCCATAAATGTTAGATAGCTTATGTGGAACCCTCCAAACAAGTCATCTTGGATCATGAATCACCCTGCAGACATGTCGCATTGACTATGGTGATGCCTTACATGTATATCAGCAAACATTCCAAATGACATCAGGGTGAGTTAGAGTGGTCATGAAATTCCATCTAAACATGTTATCCAGGATTAGGTGATGGATTGGAGGACAAACCATCATGGTATTATAATATCCTCCATAAAAGTCAACCATGATCATGTGATTACTTTCATACATACCATCCAGGTCATGAAACATCCTTGGTAAAAGTTCATTGGATCATGTTGTTTTCTTTGCTCATGTATGGAATTCATCATCCTATATTTCAAGAAGACAATCAAGGAATGTCGAGAATAAAATCAACACATGAGACACAAACTCTAAGGCCATCTGTAATAGTAACCTAGGACTATATAAAATGTTCCACCCTTCGTATGTAAACCCCAATCAGAAGGGAAATTATTGTGTATAATCCCAATTCAGAGAACTAAAATGACTGTGATTCCTTCCATGATAGGGATATGTATGATTCCACTTTAGGGCCTGATCTCTATTTTAATAATAAAATGGGTAGTCCTAGAACACTTTTACTATATCCAAAATAAATGAGTTTGATCATTTTCCATCCATAATTTCCCACACTGAGCATAGCTCATTTGATCCCAAGGAGTCTCAATGATAGTATCATTCACATCAAAGCCCTCTATAAGTATCATGGAAAGTCCATCTTGTAAACCCCAACCAATTTAACTATATGAAAACTTATTCATTTCATAACCAAGATACATAATACGACTTCCTAAGGACCAACCACAACACAATTGTGAATCAACATTTTTGTAAGTCACACCATGTAACCAATATTTCAACCATCCGGACCAAATCATTCACATGGGTTGATTATTATATATCATCTTCCAATGGAAATAGATTCTGATTGATCTATGAGGTCTCTAATTCCTTCCATAAACATGACACATATGAAACCTTCTTATATCCTGATCCTGAAAACATATGGGAATCCACTTAAGTGTAAGTCTCACTATGTCTCTGAAATTTCAACCATCAGCACCCAATCATTCCATCGGGCTGTTAATTCTACTTCATCCATCAGCAAACTGATATTCTAATTTAACAATAAAGAATCTAATTCATTACCTAACCTGGATACATAGGATGAATCATATAGCTCGAGAACATACACTACTAGGAATAAAATTTTGTGTATGTACCACCATGTCTCCAACTTTTCAACCATCAGGACCCAATCATTCTCAGGTGCTGATCATTGTACAATATCTTTAAATAGATTGAAAATTCAAGTGAACTAAGAAGAAACTAATTCCTAACATAAACAGGATATATAGGATGCCTTCATAAGGCCTGAGGCTGAACAAAAATAGGATTCTATATCTATGTAAGTCTTACCGTATCTCTGACATTTCAACCCTCAGACACAATCATTCCCATGGTTGATCATTCAACCTCATCTTTTAATGGAATCAGAAGCTAATTAAACTATGAGTACTCTATAATATTCTATAACTAGGATAAATATGATGATTTCTTCTGGGCTGAGCCTGAACACAAATAGGTATCCACTTCAGTGTAAGTACAACCAGGTCTCTAACATTTCAACCATCGAGGACCAATAATTCTCATGCGAAGATAATTAATCCTTATCCTTCAGCATACTAATAATTCAATTTAATTATGAGGACTATGATTCCTTCTATGACTAGGATCTTTTGGATTCCTTTATACAACCAGAGCCTAAATACATATAAATAACCAAATCAGTGTAAGTCCCATAATATCTTAATTATTTCAACCATCTTGACTCAATCATTCTAATGGGTTATTCATTCTGCCTCATACTTCTACGTAATTAGATGCTAATTAAACATTATGGACTTTTATTACTTCCAAAAATTGGATACACATGATTCCTTACTAAGGCATATTGTCAATAAAAAATGGGCACCCACTTTCGTGTAAGTACCACCATGTATCCAACATTTCAATCATTAGTACCCAATCATTTCTATGGGATGATAATTATACATCAACTGTCAACATTTTGAGAAATAAAATGAACTATAATGAATCTAATTCTTTTAATAACTAGGATAAGTAGGATTTTGTACTGAGGTAGGTTCGTTATTTTAAAAATCCCATGGGTTTTCTTAGTACATAATTAAAGCATCCATATGAAGTAAAACTAATTACTTTTTATCCTTTGTTTTTCACACCAAGAATACCGTACATGGGAATAGAGAGTTGAAATGGAGATTCCATTTGAAAAATTAATCTACACTATCATGGGAAATCACAAAATTTATTCCCCTATTATTGCCATGATATAAATATCCCCCATATGAGGGAATCTACCTGGGGGTCAGTCCCACCGGTGTGATAAAACTATTAAAACTCTGATTTCAACTATAAACATGATACATGTGATGTATCCTCATAACATAGTAAAAACAACTGGTGCCTAAAGGGCAAAACTTATGTCCTTTAAACATGAAATTAAATTGCATATGTTTAACGAACTATGTAGATTATGATTCCTATAATTAATAGGATATGTATAACACATCGTAGGGGATCAAACCCCTCCTCAAAATATTTACTACCTCAGTTCATGATATAAAATTACAATGTTCCTGGATATGTGTCTTTAGAATATAATAATCAATCCATTAATGTGAAATGTTTGAATAACCAATGATAATTATATGTGTACAAATGAGATATCCTTCTTCTGAATACAAAAGGGATTTACCCAAGATCATTTTATTAGGGTAACTTATCCCATATCAGTATTTGGAATATATTCACAAACATATCCTAAATCAATAAGAGATTATAGGAGTGGGAAAAAATCCCTCCCAAATTGTGTAATGTTCATTTCCACCTATCGTTTGGAAAAATTTGAGTCCCTAAGTGTCATTTGGTATGAAACACCAACTAACCACTTGCCTATAGAAAGTAGTTGTGTACCCAGTGATGGAAGTTCTAACAATTGGTAGATTTTGATAAGAAAATAATTGTTAACCATCATAAATGATTAGGTAGCATTTTAATCCCCTCTTATACACAATCAACCGTCAAGACAAACTGAACACACCTAGTGGTTGTCTTTTTTCTATCAAGAACAATATAATTGTGTAATTGAAATATCTAGGATTGGGAAATTACAACCAAATATGAATTTATTATTGTTATATTGAATTGGGTGACATTTGGAATTGCAAAGGGTTTGATGGCCTATCCATAAATGGATAATTGTTTTTGAATTAATGTTGATTATTTGATTAATGGGATGGTTTTTTTAACATTGATTTTATAAATAATTTTGTGATTACATGTTGATAAATTGAATAACTAAGAAATTTCCATATTATTCCTTTTGATTAATGTTGTGAACCATGATTTTTTGATAAATTAAAATGATTCAACATGATGATATGGAATTAAAAGTATGTTGTGAAATTTAAACATTTATTTATATAATATGATATTTGTGAAAAGGTGTGTGGGGAATAGAATAGATCTCTAAAAACTCATATGTGATAATGAGTGTGGTACAATGATTTATGCTCCAGATTCCCATATGTATAATGAGATGTAAGACATGGATGGATGAAAAAATACCTATATGGTGCTAGAAATTATGTTTTTGGCCGATGATATTGAAATTGGACCAGGGTTCCATGTGGTTTTGATATGAAATTGAAATTAAATACATAATGAAATCCATAAAATAAATTATTGTGACATCCCCATGATAAATGTTTTATGCCTAGGTATGGACCAATTCAGGTAGTGATGGTTTACATTCCATCATAAACCAAAGGTGTTGTGAGCTTAATTAAATAATATTCAACTATGTAAATTGTTTTCATTATTTATTCTATTTTATTATTTATAAATCATCAGAATCTATTATAGTTAGGATGTTGTTTTAGATGTTTTTTTGGGTGGACTACTTATATTTACTAACACCAAACATGGGATACCTGTTCAGTACCAGAATATACTTAATGGTTGTAGAATAGGATAATGGAACATTCCATATATTAGTTTTCTGAGTTGGGAAGGATCATGGATGAGGTATCCGAAAATTTAGTTTAGAACCTCTTTAGTGTTTTAGAGTCTTTTTATTTGTTTTTTTATTTTTAAATTTACACATATATGTAGGGATATATCTACTACTTTGGTTTGGATATTTTTTTTTCATGTTTTGGATTATCATGTGATACTAGACTATATTTGTTGTGATATTATTATAGATATTGGTTATTATAATTATGGAAATTGTATATTTATTTCATCTATAGTAATTCTATGATAAAGTGGTTATAGTCTCCACATGGTATAAATATATTATACCCTTGATAGTAGTCTATAGCCTCTAGCATACAGGGATGTGTGGATGACCTCATTTGACTGATTACATCGGGGTACCAGTGTTTGGCTCCTGGGTCGAGACATCACAAGGATTGAATTATGTTTTAATTATGGGGACCCCCAATACTATGGTAAGACATGATTTTTGATATCCTAAGGGATATATAGGTCATTGATGAATTCTTGGGAAAGATGTCATATATTAAAAATGATCCCCATTAGAAATGGAATACATGATAAAAGGGTGTTACTATGGAAGTAATAATACATTCATGTATTTTAAGAGTATATAGGGAAGGATTGGATATATTCTATTCCATATTGGTTTCCAAAGATAATAGGGAAACTTGGTCGGTAACCCGAGAGAATTGAAGCCTATGTATGTGACTTTGGAAATGGTGTGACCATTTAAATGAAAATAGAATAGCCAATGTTGGAGAACTAATTTGACAATATTTTTAGGGAGACATTATCACCATATAATGGAGATATTAGGTATTGTGTGAATTTAATTTTTCTCTAGAGGCGAAATATATTTTGGTATTTTTAGAGTATCCCATAAGGTAATACATGTTTTTTATTACTCTAAGGGTCCTATCATACCTCAAGGAAATATTGTGAAGAAGACATTATCAAGTAAATACATGATCGATGGGGTGAAATCTGGTGTGTATAACTCAATTATATTCTTTTAGAGGCCATAGAGGATACCTAAAGAGACATATGCTCATTAAGGGGAATTGGGATGACTCTATCACCCTGGTATGAGTCTTGAATACTAAGTGTTACCATGTACGAGGACCTTGGTGAATTAGTCCCCAGGTATAGGGGCCAATGAAAATTATTTCCTTGGTATAATGGCATGGTAAATGGTTTACCATAATCAAGAGGCCGTGGATATAGTTCTCCCAAAAGTGGATATATGGGAAAAGGTTTGCCCCTATATGGAGGACAATGAGACAGTTCACCTTAGTATGATTATCTAGGTATGATATGGGTTCATGTACCCCATTGTATCATCTTAGATTGTGTCTATAACCATTGTTTAGGGGAAATAGTGGTGAAGATGGATCTTCTAATGTTTTTTATAGAGTTGGGTAAATCAATTACCCATAATCTCTATTAATTAAAATATATGATTGTCAAAATAATTCACATGGATAGAGGAGGAGAAACTTGGGCATGAGAAGATGGATACTCCATTAACTCTTTTCTTCGATGTTAAAAAATCTCCAAGAAGAGTTTTCATGGTGTTATGTTTAATAATAAAGGGGGTATATGGAGTGTCTCTTCATGTAAGTAATCCTATGAAAATAGGATGGAATATGCTGTTTCATGAAGGAGGTATGCACGTTTTATTTATACATGGGGGCTTTTTGGGATGTCCAAAAAATAACTCTAGGAAAAAAATATAATGTGATAGAGGTTCATGAAAAAATACCTTATCAAACATAAGGGGAACCTAGTATATGAGTGATACATTGAAATGGTTGATGCCTATTCTCACTTATAATTTCCTCATCCTATTAGAGTCTCATCCCTTCAAATATGGGATATTAAAAAATCATTGAGACTTAAAATGCATAACTATAACCCTCATGTCTCATCACATAGGATAATATAAAAATGACCTCTCTATTCATGGAACTTTTCAAATCTAGGTCATGAAAAATATGCAATTACTTCATCAAAGTGCATAGTTAGTGGTTAAAATACATTGTGATTTAAAAAAGTATCAGTGGTCATGATAATGTAGAATTTTCATTGGAAGGAAAAATATTTGTTTGTAATAACTATATTTATTTATGTCACCGCATATCTTGATATCATTGTAATAATTCATCACAATTATTGTAATACGGGGAGGTTGGGTAGGGCATACTCTTACATAGGGTAAAATTAAATGATTTTTCCCTACTATCTATTATTGTATAAGACTCTATCCAAATTGGTAAATAATCACAACAAGAGATCATTCATAGATCTGAATTATATGTAAGATAATATAGTCATAAATAATGAAATGCCATAATTATTTTATTTCATTATTGGATAGACCATCATGCATTTTAGTTTAACATCATGTGACTAGAACAACTTCTGCAACGTCCCAGATCTGGGTGAGTCCCAAAGGTGCCCTGAACCCGGTTGGTCTCATAACCTTAAGCACATTTCAAAAAACACGATAGGCTTATAACTAGTAGTGAAGGTCAATCTATGATAATGGGGAAACTATTCCCTCATTGGTAGAGTATACACAATAGAAATCAAATAGTAAACAATAGCAGAAGCAGTAATACCAGACAACAGAATTAAATAGCAGAAGAGTGATAGTAATAAAACAAATGAAGCACATATATATATGATTCATGGAATATGGATCTAAGAAAACATCCAATCAAGTAAAAATTATATACATAAGCACATAAAGCTACATACAAAAGAAATAAATAAACTCTAGCAGCATCTTAAGCCACTGATTGGTCCTATTCTCTCTAGCTGCAACAACAATCAAGTACCTAATGAAGAAGGGTGCTTTCCCTCATCTATAAATGCAATCATATAATCTATTTTGGGTCCACAACATGAGAGAAACAAGGTATGAGACACATTCTAGTAGGAAACCACTAAAAGATATCTTCCTAACTGTCAGTGTACATATATATAAAGTAATATCAAGAAATGAAGCAATAAACTAGGAAGTACTAAAAAGTAAACAATCCTACTATTTTCAATTAAATTCAATTAAATTTTTTATTAAATCTATTGAATCATGTAAACCATGGGATCTAGCCTAATATCTATATACACTGTGTACATAACAATATAGATGTCTCAGAATACCATCTAAACAATCAAGTAAGACCATGTCCAATCTTGTGCTTTGGCTTGGTAGAATCATCACAATCATTCAATTATTAAAATAATGATTATCTGGGAATCTCTCATTGTATAACCCCTTTGTTTCCACAAATTATAGATCAATTATAAATGACTAACTGGGTAGCTATCATGGTCAATACCCCTTGGTCCACATAGTGTCAATAAATTATAAATGACCACTTGAGCATCTCTCACGGTCAATACCCCTGGGTCAACATATCATAAATCAATTACAAATGACCACCTGGGTAGCTCTCATGGTCTAAACCCTTCGAGAAGCTCTCACAGTCCAATCCCCTTAGTCAAAATTCATAATTCACATCACAATCATTTCATAAAAGTAGTAACTCCATCCAAACAAAACATGGAATGGGAAATAAGGCAATCCTAACATGCATTCTAGACCAAACAAACATAAACAATCAAACAAAGGGAAACACACCCATGGGGTGTCCCAATAACAAGTTATATAAACTTATTCATAATCAATAACCATTTATCAATCAATATAACCATAGAAGGTAACAAACAGGGTTAAATTTGAAATCAAGGAAGACACTAAGAAGGGTTATGTGACTCTTTTAGCATATATAATCCAAAGACAAACCAAGAAAGGAAAAACCCACCTACCTCGAAGTTGTAAAATCGATATACATGAAATTAATCCCTTGAATAAACCATAATTGGAATGAAAATAAAAAAATAAGAAAAATTATCATCCTTTAATAACCCATGAAAGAGGAGAAATTAGGAAGAAAGACTCTAGGGGTTTTGAGAACTCACTAGAGGGATTCCAACGCACTCGAAGATGTCTCAATTGGAACTCATATAGAGAATATGGAGTGGTTTAGATTTCTTTAGGCACTCCATTGAACTCTTATACGAACCACAAATAGATGAAGATATTTCTGAATATGAGACATAACCCCACTCTGATATATCAAATAAAAAAATTACATTGTGTGTTCTTTAAAACTACACGCCGTGTAGTAGCTTAAACCAGCCCATGACGTAAGCGGGTTTCTAGGTCACCACATGACCATGTAATCATCCATTTTAGGGAAAGTATGTAGTTGTACATGGAATTCAAGTACATGACATGTACATAAAAGTACATGTCGTGTACTCAAAAAAATTTCAATTTCATTATTTTTCTTCAGAAAAACCCAAAATCAAGATCCATACCTGAAATGAAGATCCTAGTTCTTACAACACGAATTCTATTAAAAATTTAAAAAATATATTTTTTTAATCTTTTTATAAAACTTGGACTAAATAAATTATAGATATTTTCAAGGATCATAATTTTAATATTAAAATTTGAGGAATTAAGAGGATTATCTTTGACTCATGTATTTTTTCTTCCTAGAAAATTCATAAAAAATATGAATGGATAAAAAAATTTGATTTTTTAATCTTGATATGATAATGTTTAAAATGAATCAGTGTGTAACTTCATGGATAATTGAATAAATAGCAATAAATGGGTCACTAAATCTGTAAGTCATAATATATGGATGTATTAGTTAATGGGAAATGGATACATATGGGAATAAGTTAGACATTTTTTATTGAGATACTATCATGACACCATCAAAACATATTTCCTTGGGATAGAGGATGTTTCAAAAATGATTAAAAAATCACTTTGTGTTTATGGTTGACATGAGGAACATATATTATTAATATGAAGATGAGTAATTTTTTGAAATAGATATATTCAAAAAAATTCCATATAAAATGGGGACCATATAATATATGGTAATGGTTTTGGAATTTTAGGAGGAGAATGTATACTCAAGGATGTGGGTTATAATATATTCATGAAACAAATTATAATGTTGGATCATGGAGAGAAGGTATTTTATAAAGGATTGCTTAAATTAATGGCTACACCATTTCTTATTAAAAACATTATTGGGTTGAGGGGATATGATATGAAATTTATTTCATAAATAATAATATTAATGGGAGGGCTTGTTAAATTTGTATAAGTGGTATTTTCATGAATAGATATTTTCCCAAGGAAAAGGATAAGATCATTTTCCATGAGAAGGGATAATTTTCTCAAAAAAATTATCCCAATAGGTCTAGAAAGAAAATCATGAATTTTATAGTTACATTATCTAGTTCAAAAAAATCCTTTTTCCATTTTTAATTTTCACTCCTCCTTTTTATTGATCAATAAAAGAGTTGGATTTTTAGTTGATGACTTTGAATTTACTCAAGAATAACATTTTAGAATTTCAACCTGGAACACCTTTGGGACACTTTCATGAGAAGTTTATGGTCAAGGAATTTTCACCATTGGGGGAGGAATTTTGAGGACATATGTATTTAACCGTTAGTGTATAATGTTTATGTTCTTGATCATTTTCCAAAAGTCATGCGATTCTATAATATAACATGGGTGATGTAAGCCAAATGTGAATTTAGATATGATTTATATAGTACATGACCTAAATTTGAGATATCCTTAAAAGGTAATAAAATGTCATGATCCAATAATTATAGGTTTTATCTCAACACTAAGATAGTTATTATGATTTTATTGGATGTGAATTTAGGGATATCCTTATGAAGAGATTTATGAATGAAAATAAATCCTATGCTAATAGGAATCATGAAAACATTCTAATTAAAAAATTATATACATGAGGGTTTGCACACATTTTATCTTTTGTAATTTTTTTTCATTTAGATATATTTTATTGAATATCATTTTCTATTATAATATTATACTATATTGAATTATAGTTCAATTTTGATTTGTTCTACATGCATCACAATATATATAATACATACTAATTATCTAAAGGATAATATATAATGAAATTATGGAGTTTTATAAATACATCCTCTGATAAGAAAATATTTTCACTATGACCTCATTCATCCATCAATGTAAATAGATTCAAGGATATAGAAAACATTATTTACATATATATATATATATACATATATATAACCTGGCCATTATACCACCATCGATTCAACATTTTTCCAATAATTAAACATTATCAAATGATTTAAAATTCCGTTAAGTTTTTTGGTAGAAAATAATAATAATATGGGTATAATGAAGGAATAAAAAAATCAAAACATTTTATATCTAAATAATTAGGAGGAATTTTATAATTAATTTAATTAAATACATTTATAATACATATTCTATAACAAAAATATTATTGATACATTTATATTTTATGAAATATTAAAATCAACCAATTCATATATTATAGATAGTGTTATTACTTATCTAATATTTGGATTTCTCACTTATTATGAATCCCAAATTTTATGAAAGTTTCCTTTGATTAAAGAAAACAATTTAATGTAAAATAATTATTTAAAATGGTCTTAATTGTATAAATATTTTTTTTATAAAAATCATAATTCCTTAAAACTATTAAAAAATTAATGATTATGATCCAATAGAAAAAAATATCCTAAAAATCATTTTGTTTTCACCCATACTAAAAGGTTTTTAATGTATTATTAATCATTAAAAATGAATTATTTAAAATAAAAGGTTATATTTTAAAAATTACCCATCCTTAAAAGACTATTATCCAAATTAAAATAAATGTAAATATATAATGGGTAGTCAAAAAAAATGTTTTTTAATAAAATTTATCTAAGTCCATTTAATCTCATATTTCATGAAATCAATTCTTCTTTCCATATTTTAATGAAAAATATGAAAAATTAACTCCAGAATAAAATAACCACCATGATTTTATCCTCTTAAAACATACTCAAGGTTTAGGAACCATAAATACTTCTATTTTTTGGTTGATTTTCAATTTTCTATTTTTTTATATTCTCAATACATATAAATTTACTGAAATAATATTTTCTAAAAACATTATAAATAATATACATGGTGTGACATCTCTTTTAATGATTTTTAAAAATTAATTTATATTACATTTCAAAATATCTAAGACAACCTAATTTACTTTAAATACACATATATTTAATAGTATAATAATAATAGTACTTTGGAATGTTTAAAAAAATTACATCACATGCTTTAATGAAAACTTTGAACCCTTGAATTCATTTCTTGACGATCATTTGTTTTGAGGAACAACTATCCCTAAATCATAAAATAATTTTTTATACCCTATATAAAATTTTAACAATACTGACTAACTAATTGGATTCCTTAAACTTTTAGACATTCAATGAACTCAAATCCAAGAAGAATTAACTAGTTTGAATTTTAAGATACTCATTGTATTTTTCTCTTCATGATCACATCATCAATAAATTTATTTTATTTATTCATTTTTTTTTCATTTCAATGATATTTTCGTCTTTATTAAAGCTTTTGGTTGACTTTTAGTGTTATATCCTCCACCTTGACTGATCCACTCCACATTTTCTAGGTATGTACATATTATAAAGAAAATTATATTCTATGGGATAAGGTTTTACATAATACAAGAAATGACCATGAACTATTATTCTTTGATGGAAATTTTACTTCATTATGGTTCATTTTCTGAACACTTTTTATACCCACTGATGTATTGATTTCACAATTCACTTTTTGTGAATTCATTATTGATTAATATTTGTTTACATAGCTAAATATAGAAAGAAAATATTTCTTATTTTGAGGATATTTTGACATCCATTTATACTTTTTGGTTGCGAAAATAATCATTTTATTATCATAGTTCATATAAATACACTTTTTATCAAACAGTGATTTATATTTTCCCAGTCAAGCACTCATTTTACTATAATATATTATTTATTTATTTTTAAAATTGATTGGAACATTAACCAATAATTATTATATATTTTACATTATTGAACACAATTTTTTTTCACATTCTTATGACATTCAAAAAATATCAACATTTTATTATCGACCATTTTATCACTATTGATGACAGTGGATTCCAATAAATCAATGATATTATATCCATCTGTATTATAATTATGAAAACTCAAAGAAAACATGACTATATAAGCCTTATAAATCTTAATATTTTCTGTTCAACTTGTTCCTCCTTAGGATGTGAATTCTCACATCATACCCATTTAGTCTCTTTTATATCATTTCGATCTCAATTATCAATCGATATTCTTTTACAGATTCATATTCTTTTGTATCAAAAACCATGTAAATTTTAGTTTCATACTCTAGAAATTAACATTAATTATTCTATTAAGATATTTAATACTATAGATAGTATCATCAAAAGAAAAAAATCATTCCTTATGACCCCTATATTAGAAACATCATACTTAAGAGATTGAAAATGTAATCTAATGATTTTACAGAACAAATTTTTCTCCACATCTATTTAAATTATATTTCTTTTTAATGGATATATTTTACGAGGATAATATAGGTTGTACCAAATATTCATTATAATTTCTAATTCAGATTGGTTCAATGGTATGAAAGAATTTTCTATCTATAATTGAAATATTTTAATATTATTTTTCACTGATACTTTTCATTTCCCCTTTATATTATTATGGACATAAGTAAATATTCTCATCAAATCCATCCATGTTCTAATACTTATCGGGGTTAGATTTATAAAAAAACCCATCATATTATTTAATTATTTGAATGAAATATTTTTTACCTTCCTATAACTAATTTATGGAGAACTAATGATTTGTTATTTTATAAAACAAGAATTCATTAAAGGTTTGAAATTAATAATTCCTCAATGTCACTATCTTCATGATATGAGATCATAGCATCAAGCTTATCTTGAATAATTCTTAAAATCTACTTCACTAAAATATAGCATTAATGTTTCGTTCTATATCGTTTGATGTTGATAAAAATAATATTCACTTGGATTCAAAACTAATAAAGGGATACATCTTCATGGATTCTAATATCTGAATGAAAACTTGTTAATTTTTTTAATTTTAATTAATTGATCAATTCTCATCTTTTTATATGTTCTGATATCTTTTTATTTATATAAAATATTTTAATACCATGAAATTGTATATATCATTCTCATATAGTGAATTAAATAGTGTATTCCATTTCATTATGTAAGGACCATTATTCTTTATGTTTTATAAATACCATTTTAAAAAATCGCATGGAATCAAGAAACCATAAATATTATTTTTTACATCCCACCTCCCAATATCATAGATCATTATCTTGCCTATAGATGGAAATTATATGCAGATAGAGGACACCAACAAGCAAATGGGATTAAGAAGTGTCACATACTAATTCCAGCCTCTACCGTCTAGCCAGTGGACCCTTGCCTGCTACAGGGACCATTGGCTAATTTAACTACTAACCAGTGTCCATTCTATGAGGAACCATCCACAAAATTTACATATTATTGTGTCTTTAGACTATAATTAACTTTATAAAATTCCCAAATAACATAGTTATTTATAATTATTTAGCTTTAGGTCATAACCCTTATACAAAAACTCATTTATTAGAAAGTGGACACTTCTATCCAAATTCCATTTTCCCACAAAAAACTTTTATAATGAAATAGGTTTTATTTTCGTGACAAATCATTACAAATTTCATATTGAATTCATATATATTTCATACCCTTTTTATATACTATGAAATGAAATTTGATAAATGGTATGAGCATAAATTTTTTTTAGGTTAATAAAATAAATAAAAAACATTGTTACTATGTTTTTTAAAACCTGATATGAAAAAGGTAGTTTTCTATTAATATAAAAATAATTTAGATCACGTAATAAATTAATAACACATGAAAATATAATTTCTGTCAAAAAAATTTCATATGATACTTTATAATTAAACATTATATGAAACCATTTTCATGAGGGTTTCCGAGAAAACATGAGAACCCAAGTAAAACATTTAAAAAAAATATTTTTTACCATAAAATGGTATAATCATTCATTTTAATATAGAATTTTTAGTTTACCTTATTTATGAAAAATTATTCCTAGAAAAATATTTGAAATCATAAAACATTAATGTATGTAACATGGAACATTATATTTATATAACAAATATAGAACCCTTATAATTCGAATAACTGTATGGTTGAATTACAACATAATTTTTTGGAATGTACTGATTACCCAATGAATTAGATAACTATATAGGAAAACTATTTGAAAATATAAATCAAGTTAACCCATATTCATGAGATTTATGTGTTTAACCATTATCATAAAAAAACATGAAGACTATATCATGAATTAAACCCTTTAAAAAGTCATTTACCTCTGTATGAAAAATGGTTTCATATAATGACACATATTTTCCTTTAAATGTATAATTTATTAAAATAATATACCTACAATAAAAATTATAAATGGGGTTTTCTTTGAATAAAACAATAAATATTTTAAAGGATGGAAAAATAATATATCAGTTATTATGGTGGGAATGTTTTTCTGTCATGTATATTAAAATAGAACATTCGTTTTATCTTTTGTAATTAATGTACAAACATTTTATATTAACATTCCTTCATAAAACTCACTAAAAGAAAGTCAAATAGATATAAAATTCCCCTTATAATTACTTTATGTCAATAAAAATAAATCCATAAAACAATCTTAATAATTTTTGTAAGTTTGAGATAGAGTATCAAAGGAGATTTTGATGTAGGATTTTATAATGAAAGTCCCTTACCTTGAGTCTGACTATTTTTATATGTTATTTATCTTCTAAACTAAAACATAGATATTAAATATATAATTTATTATTAATCATTTTGTTTTTTATTATTCCTTTTATTTTATTTAATTTCATGTATTATACAATTACTTAATCAATTGAGTTCACATAGAAGGTTTTGTGGATATTTGATTTATTGTGGAAAAAATAGATTTGTTTGTTTGAATATTTTCAATGAGATATTTGATACATCATCCATATAATAATAATAAATATATAATTATGATTTTTATTCATCAATTATACTTTCAAAACTAACCACTAATTATGGTTATAAGAAATGAACTATGTTACAATCATGTAGCATGTAGGTTGTATATATAAAAAAGTAACTTTTCCATTTTCATTGATCATTATAGAAAAAATATCAGTACGATTTTATGTTTTTAGAATTATAAATATTACATTAATTCCATATTATATCATTAAATAAACTTATATATATTATTTTTTTAATTCCTAGATAGAAAACAAATCATGTCACTTTGTTAAGGTGGTACTCCACACATACAAACGAAAAAAGTTATCATTTTCCACTGATTTGAATGGTAATAAATTAAATGATATATTAAAAATTCGTATTGATAAATATATCATGAATAATATATATATATATATAGTAAAACCACCAATATAACTAGATATAATAGGTAGTGATGGAAAACAAATTATATAGGTTAGTGAGGCAGTAGTCAGCCGTACACATAAATGATTGTTTTGATTACCATTTGATGGAAGAGGAGATGAATATAGGTCATTATATTAACATAATAACATCAATGAATATGTAATACACTGGTTATATTATTTCATCATATTGGAATTATTTATAAGGTGGTATAGTAGAAAATAAAACAAAAACACCTGATTAATAAATATATATCTTATTCTACCAACCTCTAAAGGTTTACAACAGAATATTTCACATATTTGTTTTTTTGATCCAAAAAATGCCTCTAAGAACAAGGTTGCGATGTAAGTACGGTTTTTTGGTAGGTATTTTATGATCTAAAAATATTTTTATGTTTGAATGAAATATGATAATATGTTCCTTTTTTTAAATGCAGGAGCGACACTCTTGGAATTTATAAATGTATTAAATTAATATGAAATAATTTTCAAATTTTAAAGGAAAAAATAATAAAATTGGATGAAAATATGAGGGTGAGATAAAATAATATCATATAATAATATTTATACAAGTTTTCATTACATTTTAACCCATATAATATTGTTTTAACATGTATTAATCATTTATAACAATTAACATGATATTAATTATATTACATTTTAGGGGTCAACGGAATTAACTATAAAAGGCAAATTAGACCATAAACGGACCATATTTGATATTTTAATCCTTATCCAAGTAACTTTTATGAATATATGAAATTTTACATTTAAAAAATTTAATAAAATATTATTTACCATAAAGTAAGAGTAATATCAATTTTGGAACTTTTCATCTAATTTGACATTCAAAACTACAATAAATAAACAGAATAAGAATGTAAGGAATTAAGACCTTGATAATATGTCCTGAATTTATATATAAATTAGGAAATAGAAATATTTAATCAATTTATATTATATTTTACATATTGTAGGTCAACTATGTTTTTTTATTAATAGGATAGATATTGTCTCGGTATTGTGTATGATTTTAAGGTTATTATTTGATCATCTAAATTTAGAAATAAATTTCCATGATAAATAAAATTAATTTATATTTAAAATTATTATTTATAAAATCAATGCCTTCTTTTTATAACTATGTCAAAAAATGAACGATAATAAAATAAATTGAATGACATTTTGGATTCTTTATTACATAAAATATTATAATGGTAGATATCATTTCCAAATAAAAAAGGCCATATACTATAATATTGGATGATTATGGAAAAAATAAAATCATTATATAAAATTAATTCATGTTATAGGGTTACTTTATTGTAATTAATATAATATTTTTACTCTTTGTTATCCAATTTTACCTTTATCATGGTGACACCATTTTCTATGATTTATATTCACAATGAATAAATATAAAATTGGAATTATTAAAAAAAATTCACCTTATAATTCCACATATTTAGTCTCTTTTTAATGAATCAAAACAAATAATTCATTTAATTTAATTTAAAAATAATCGTACAAAATGTGTTGAAAAACACTATTTCATAAAATTGCCTTTTAAAGCATAAAATGATTTTATAATAAATTTAAGTGTAAAATTCATTAAAAGGAATATAATTTTATTTTTTAATCTATATGAAAAAATTATCATTTAAGAATATTCAAATGTATAATTTTACTTAATAAATAGTTTAGAGTGACATATATTTTATATTAAAATTTGTATTATTTTCACTATTCATTGAAAAATAAAATGACTCAGACTAATCTGAAAATTGTACCATAATATTTTTTTGATATGTTTATTTTAAAAAATATATTGGTTTTTAAAAATAAAATTTATATATGTTTGATAAAGTAATTATAGTATTTTCTCATAAAAAGAAAAAAATATCATTTTTGAGGAAAATGTATTTCTAAGGAATTAAAATAATTTTCTAAAAAAGGAGTCCTTATTCTTAAATAAGAATAATTTTATTTTTATTGATTGTGAATTATTGAAATATTTAGTAATAAATTAAATAAAATTTATTCCCAATAATTAAAAAATATGGGTACAATGGCCATACATAAATAATGTCAGTTTATAGTTGTTTTTATACTAGTTGTTGTTTATATTAAATGATATCAAACATAGTCTTGATTTTAATGTATTGGGATATTAAAAATACCCTTCATTAAAAAATAATTATCCTCACACTTTTGAACATTTTATGGTAATCAATGTTTTCCCATTAGAAAATACCTTTGTGAAAATACGACATTCTAAAAATGGTTAATAAAACGTCCTATTGAAAAGTGGTGACCATTTATATGAAGGCCATAAGAATCAACATATAACGTAGATTAAAAATAGGAAAAAATGTTAAAAGTTAAAATATGTACATATAAGAAATGAATATAGTCTAAATAATTTTGGACATTGATATAGAGAAATATAGAGATGAAATTTAGTGATGAAGAGATAGTTAATGATAGAAAAACCCCAACATAATCAAGTGTGAAAGGGAAAATCACTTCATTATAAATGAAGGTACTATGATAAAATTTCTATTTAAATATCCAATTCATAGTGTTGATAAATTACATTATAATGAAAATTAATAATAGAAAGAAATATACTTACCTGATAAGTATAATTTAATTCATTAATAAATTTTCAGAACAATATAATCATTATTCTGTAAATAATGAGTATTGATGTTGATTTTTTTATCCCTAAAGTACCAAAATAATTTTTCCTCCTATCAAGTAATTCTAGAAATGTTTAACAAGAAATTCCTCATTTATTTATTCACAAACGAAAAAAATATTTATCCCAAGGAATGATAATCTCAAAAATGAATAAACCCTTACATTGAGAAATGATACATTAATCTAAAAAATTAAACAGTAATACCCAATGCTAAAACTAAATCATTTTTAAATAACTATCCTAATATTCATCAATATATTCCTGGATAAGATTGAGAATCAAATATTTGACTGATTTTATCACATATTCTTCCAACATTTATCTCCAAATCACATCAGTCACTCTTAAAGCCTTATGCCAAAAAAATTTATATGACATAGTCATTCAATATCCAAAATATACAATTCATTTCCATAAATTTCATGAATCACAGTTATCCCTTAATAAAATCATATTTGCTTTAAAAAGATAATTCAATCATTAATATGATAATAAACACTTTAGTATTCTATTTACCTTAACTAAATAATGTTCCAAAAATTTTATACTTCTTCTGAAATAACATTAATCACATAATCAAATTTCAACCTCTTTATAAACTATATGATAAAATATATTTTTACAATATATACATAATCAATACCATTCTTATTTTTTGAATAGTTTCTTCCTGATTAAGACACCAACTAGGTCAAATGAAGGTTTTTAACCATTTTCACCCATCGGATGTGGGTTCTAGCCCCGTAGCCTTACTATATGTTATAATATATCATTTTTGTAATTCATAAAATGTTTCTAAAAATATAATGAACATACAAAAATATTTTATTAATTAGGAAATCAATTTTTGATATATAATAGTTTTAATTTACCACATTTTTTTTGAAAAAAATTATATAATCATAATTTACAATATTTTTCTAAACATCACGCAAATTTTATAATAAATATGTAGTTATCCATTTATCATATATCCTTAAATGTCTATCTCAAAAAAATTCACCATTTTAGAAAACATAATATCAAAGGTACTTATACAATTTAACCTATATTTTCAAATTTTGAAAATAAATTTATTATATGTTAATGCTTATGTTTTTCAAGATTCTTATTATATTTAGAATATATTATAATATCATTGCTAATGATTTAATTCATTAAAATTAAATTTAATCCATTAACAATGAATTTTCATATTAACCCTTAATATATTATTCATAAACCTCAGTGCCATGTAATATTTCATTATAATTATAAAATAAAAACTCATTCATTATCCATACATATAATATATGATAATAATTCATACACTAAAAATTAAAATTAGTGTCTTATTTTATGCTCTTTATATCACCTTATCATCTAGAATGAATTTAACGTCTCCAGAAAATAAATATTAATATATATGGGGGTATATACTTCTATAATTCAGTAGGAGAAGTTGATATTTATAATTAAAATAAAATAAATAACATCATCTATAAAATTGCTTTCAAAATGATAATGTTTGGGATTGATCAAATAGTTTCTTATAGGTGATTTTGATGTTCAAAAATATTTCAAAATCATTTGAATAAGATTATTACATGATATTATTTCATAAAAACTTTAGGATTGATAAAAAGGTTTTTTTGACCAATTTCCTTTGGTCCTCATAAATGATATTTATTCTATATTATGGAACATAATTAAACCATGAAATGAATTATTTGTTGGTAAAACAAAAAAGTCCCTTGTAAAGGAAATACCCATATAAATTATATTATACAATGACCATCAAATTATGAAATATAACATTAAGGAATTCAAAATTAAAGAATTATTTATCCCCAAATTTTATCCCATACATTGTAATTATATTTAAAAATTTTACAACATTATTATGAGACAATCCATTTCATTAAACCAAATGGAAACATCTACGACATCCTATTAAAATGTCTCAAAATATATAATTAATTTCCAAGAAATATAATCACTTAAAAACAAAATATTAGTGTCTAAGGCATTTAACATAATATCAAAGATAAAATCATAAACCCTTGATGGAATACATAACTCTTAAGATGACCTCTCATGAAAGCATCCTTATCACCAATTATTCTGAGACCCTTGTTTGATACGAACTATGAAGTCCATGTCATAACCATCCCATATTCAAGTATCATAATACTATAATAAATCCTATTGAATTAACTAAAATAATTATTGCATAGATATTTAGATAGACAATTCATAAAAATTACATAAAAAACAATATATTTAAATGTAGACATTTCTATCAAGTATCTATTTTCCTACAAAACAATACATTTAAAATGAAATACATTTTACTTTTATGAATGTTTCCCAATATTCAACATTACATTTTTTAACATAAAAACCCTTAAAAACTATAAAAATTATTTTAAATATGTGATAATAATAAAAAACTTAGTAAAGAACATAATATAATTAAATAAACATGATAACCAATTGTTTAACCATGATATCAACAAAGGTATATTTATTTTTACATAGTAAACCTTAATCTAAAGTAATCACTAACAGAAATATGAATCGATATTATCTTCCAAATTTTATTCATATAATAATTCCTAATTAAACATATTGGATAATCACAATGAGGAGGGTTTCACAGAAAACACGAGAACACATTAATAACATTTTTTAGAAATAATTTATTTTTACCCTAAAATGGAATTATCATTCTGTGAAATAATGGATTATTGGTGTACCTTATTGATATCAAATATGTCTATAAAAACATATACAAACCCTAGATATTCCTTTTAGGTTCCTTTTTAAATCATCTTTATAAAACCCTTACTGATACCTAAAAATTGGAATAACCATATGGTAGACTTCCTATATAATTATCCGGGAAAAAAAAATGTTACCTAATACATTGATGTGCTATCTGGGATTATCCATCATATAAAATATATTAGGCCCACCCATCATCATGAGCTATACTGGTCGGACCTATGATCATAATTGATTTACCATGACTATATAATAAAAAAAACTCTTGAAAAAACTTTAAAACATGTATGAAAAAAATATTAACCTATCAATATAACCATTCCATTTAATGACCCATTTATAAAAAAATACCCGGAAAAATCATATTTTTTACTAAATAAAAATTATACTATTTATTGGATGCCAAAAATAAATAAATTGTTATGATGGAAAAAAAATCATCTTTTCATATACGTTAAAACAGAACAATCAATTTTCCTTTTGTAAGGAATGTTATAAGATTTTGAAAAAAGATTAAATATAAATACTATATACTTATAGTCAAAAAAGACATAAAATTTACTTTATAATTATTTAATTTCCATAAAAAAACCATACTTTTTTAAAAAAATAGGTACATATGAGAGAAAGAGTTGTAAGATATACTTTAAAAAAGATATAAAAAATGTCCCTTATAATTAGTTTGACTAATTTTATAAGTTAATTTTCATAATGAATAATAAATTATGTAAATTACATAATTATATAATAATTTTTTTTAAGATCATTAGTAATAATTATTTTATTAAATATCATTTCATATACAATTACTCAATTAATTATGTTCACATCTGATTTTCAAAGATATTCATCTCATTTTTCTAAAATGACTTCGATAGTTTGACTATGTTCATTGAAGTAATTATTCCATAAAATAATAATAATAATAATAATAATAATGAAATAAATATCATTATAAAAAATCAATAATACATTTAAAACCATCCATGATTTTTAAAAAAAAAACGAACTACCATACAATCTTGGAGATGGTAGGCCATACGTTTTAATAAGTGAAATTTACATTTTTCAATAACCATTATAGAAATAATATATGCATTATTTTATCATTACATAATTATAATTATATAATTAATAATATATTATTTCACTAGATACACATATATATATTATCTATGAAATTTGGTGATGAACAATGAAGCATATCACTTCATGGATGTGGTAGACCACACATACTCATGAACAAAGTTATCCTTATTCAGTGAATGGAAAAGGTAATAAATTAAATGAGATATTATAATTTAATAATGATAAATATTTTATTAATATCATATAGAAACATATACATTAAGTCCATAATTATAACCATCCATAATAGGAGGTGCTGAAAGATGATATACATAGGTTTATGAAGAGGCAGTACACAATACACATATTAATGGTTTCATTTACCATTTGATTAAATAGAAGATTACCATAGGGTATGAAATTAACATTATTATATAAAATTTTCTAGAAGATATTAATGTTATCAGTTCATCATGTATGAATAATGTCTACAGTAGTTAGAATAAAAAATCAAATGAATAGATATGATATATAATTATATCACTTCATTAGATAAATTCATAAAGTTTACTCAGAATTATTTCATAGATTATATTTATAATAAATACCAGGAATTTAGAAAATGCGGAGGGATTTATAGAAGGTATTTCTATTGGTATTTTCATAATAAAAAAGTTTTTGATGTGTGATGAAGGTATGATAGGATGTTCCCTTTTGTAAGGGTGCAAGATGACACTTGGAATTTAAAAAATTATTTAATAAGTGTAAATTAATTTATACATTTAAAAGCAACCAAACTGATAATATTTGAAGATATTAAGAGTATAATTAAAAATTATCTTATCCAATAAAATTTATAAATGATTATATTATATTTTTATCCTTATCTTTTTTTATATCCATATTAACTGTTTTTACAACTACCATCGTAATAAATATTTTATTATTTATGAGTAAATAATTTTACTATAAAAGAAAAAATTGGCCATAAATAAATGATGGTTGGAATTTTCAACCATATCTAAATAAAATTTCCAAACACATGATTTTTTTTAGTTTTTAATAACTTTAAAAAATATTTTTATTTATAAAATAACAATAATATATATTTTTGAATTATTATTTTACTTTAAATTTATAAACTCAAATTAGATAATTTAATTAATATATATGGAAATCACCCCATTGGAATATTTAATAATTAACTTGAAAAATTATTGAATATAATAATTAAATAATATCATATTACTTTTTAAAATTATAATATAATTTATTTTATTTTTCTATTGTTTGAATAAATTCTATATCAGTGTTGCGATGTCATTAAAGGTCATTATATCATCACCAAAGAAAATAAATAAATTACAATGATAAATTAAAATCCATTATTTTTAAATGAATATTTTCAACTGAGTATAATTTCTTTTAGTCAATTTTTTAAAAAATTTGTAGATAATAATATAAGAAGAATGAAATTTTTTGAGATTTCGTTAAATAAAATATTTTAAAGGTAAAAATACATTCAATATGGAAAAATATAATAAGTTACAATTTTTAATTCTTAGGGTCAAAATATAATCATCTAATAAAATTAAATCATGTTTTAGGGTTATTTTCTATTCATTATCAAAATATTTTTTCATTTAATTGACCTACATAACCTTTACTACTATAAAATTATTTATTATGATTACAATTCATAATGATTAAAAATGAAATGGGCATCTTTAAAAAATTTATACCTCCTTATTAAAAATAGAGAATTCATTTTATTGTAATAAATAAAGATATGTGAAAGAATTTAATTTAAATTTATTCCCATGAGATGAGATGAAAAGGTATTTTTCAGAGAAATACCTTTTATAGTATAAAAGGGATTTTTAGTGAATTCAGGTATCAAATTTATTCCATAGACTATAATTTGATGAATTTTTAATCAAAATTAACTAACTATATTTTTGTACAAATCCAAATTAGATTTCTAATTTCAATATTCTTAAAAATGAAAATTATTATTCAATAAATTCATAATATTTTTCACTATTCATTACAAAATAAATCTTTTTAAAAATATAAAAAATCCCCAAAAATCTATTTTTTTATTTGAGGATATATAATACAACAAAACTTTTATGAAATAAGGTTTCTAAAATTTTCATTATTTAATTACAATATTCACTCCTAAAAAGTAATAAATACCTCTTTTGAAGAAGAATTAAATTTTAAGAATAAAATGTCTTTCCTAAATATTTTGTTTTTTCTTAATAATTAATAAATAAATTATTTCTTATTAGGGCCTTAATATTTATTTATAATTTTTAATACTATTAATACTATTCAAATAAAATTTTAGTTTTTAATGGTCATATATAAATAATGATATTTCACGATTTGTTTATTATTAGTGTTGCATAATTTTTGGGATATCGATCATTTTTTCATTTTATAATCAGGGAATAATACTCATTCAGTGGATTGATAGATGTACAAAGCTACATCCCTAGCCACATGGCCTTCTTCTTGTGATTTTGACACAAATTATGGACACCTCTCAACCCAGAAACCGTGTCTAAAACACACACTATTGAGTAATCCAAACCATCAGAATACTCTTATGAACCCCAATTATTAAAATAATCTACCAAATAATGAATGAGAAATTTTCAATTATAAATTTAAACCAGTCCATACAATTTATGTGTTAAAAACTACCTAATATAAAACATCTCTTACTTTAGATTTTTTTATGTTCATAGAATTGGATCATCCAACAAACATCATTAAAAAATCCAATACAATGGATTTGTTCCATCTCCAAAACATCAATTTACATATTGGGATCATCCTTGAAATTAAAGTGCATAAACCATTGAATAAAATCCACCACATAAATTAATCCCCAAAATACCAATATGATGCTCTCATAATATCATATACCATGAGACAACAATTGTGTCTTCAAACAATTTATCTACTGGTGTATGGTTCTCCCTACTCTAAGAGATGGCCCATACGGTCCACCATCTAATCCATGGGGTCACCTACCTCTATAATTTTCCAAATAGTCTAATATATTTGGTTCTTATGATATTAATAGTTCCTCCTCCAAATCAATGCATCATATTATTTTCGAATCACCAATTTAACACAGGTTTATCTCCCCACTAAAAATTTATGTCCAATTTATGAGTCTTAGAAATGTGATCCATGTGCCCGAACACACTGAAATATCTTTTATAAGACTAAAACACACCCAAAACATAGCCTTTTTAACCAATAAGACATGACTCAAATAGTTTTCAACTAACTACATCCAACATTATGTGAGAACACATGTCAAACCTCTGTTGCATGACCTACCAAAGAACACTCATCCTCCCAAATATACATGTAACTAACACTTCTGACTATGATGCCTTAACTATAGGAGGAATCAAACTACTATCTTTATATACACCAATCAATTTCTGTAATATAATTTTGGTGAGATTCCATGTATTGAACAACTACAATCAATGTCCTTCATCATTCCATATCATGATCACTAGAATATCAATGAACTGATCATGTTAAAATCACTTTCATTCATATATGGACAAATGGAAATTCTCATATTCCATATGATAAATCATCTAAGAAAATATAATGAAAATAATAATGAATATGTTTAATTTGAAATCATTTATATACTAACATAAAAATTCCATAATTATCATTTATTGATCAGTCATACAAACATTCATTTTGAACTTTTCTGATATTTTCATCACTATAAAATACATCATGCCAGACATAGTAGGAGAAATCCTATGACCTCATAGTTGAACCATTTTCTACTCTCTATATATCATTCTCCATACATCACCAAGCATTTTGGCTATAGGGGGGACCAGCCATCCACCATGGATAATACATATGAAATGTAAATCACCACTCGTTCATGGGTAATGGGAATTCCACCCAAAATATATAATGTAAATACTACTTATGATGAGGGTAACATTGGAAAAGACTGATGGTTCCCTCAACACCATCCACCTCATCCCTGACTACTCATAGAGTTCCAACAAAAAGGGTCTTATTGTAACCACACATGTGGTCCACCCCCTTGATCCATACTACCACAATAACAACATAAAATGATGATGATTATACTATGATACAATCATAGATATTCCCTTTCATTACACTCCATCCATCAATATTTTGAACTCCTATATTAGGGATCCATGACTATCAACTAATTTCTTGGGCCACTATTTCTATTTTCCCATCATCAAAACCATGTTTTTACTAATCCCATACATGGATTATTGTTCATTTATACATCATAATGTACACTTACATACCACCTAAACCACAAACTCAGACCACACCACATATCTCATGTGTTGTTTCATCAGTGGTTCCATCAATATCCAATGGTTTCATGCTCCTACACAACCTAATAAAAAGGGTATAACTCAACTCATGTGAGCCAAATTTCACTAAGACTCAACTCAAACATCCATGACACAAGTCATGACCCTTTTTCATGATAGTCACATAATGTGAAGATCACCTATAGTTATTTCTAGATGTAAAGGAATCTCATAGTGCCAAAATAATTCAAATGACCACTCGTAACACAATAATTATTCCAATGTTACAATTGGGTTCATTTGTGCTCTTCGTATTATCTTGATGACATTTCCTAAGTCGATATGAAAGGCGCTCGATCTGTCTATCCCTCGAAAATCTTATTTTCTATTGAATCTATGAAACACATGATAATTTTCATTTAAATAATATTATAAGAACTCTGGATTTTTATTTAAGGATAATATATCACAATGGATGAATATTAAATACATTTCCCAAATTCATGCCTGATGATTGTAGAGGAATAATGTCTCTAGACTCGAGATAATGAATCTTATTATTTGATGAAACATCTTCCACATGTCCCATAAATATCTTCCCACAATATAAACATAATAGGAATATATAAATTATGATGATTCTTCATTACCTGTTGAAAGGAAACATAAGCTAGGGTGAGATAAAATGCTCCGTAAGGGTAAGCATAGGGATATTAACATAACTTGGTAACAATGATAGAGAAAATGTTCATAAAATTTCAAAAACATTCCCCATATTCATAGATCAAAAAAATGAATCCAATAATAAATATTGGTATTTTAGAAGATATGAATCATAATGTAATCAAATAACATGCTCCATAAGAATTTTTTTATAAGACATAAATTTGAGGAAAACACATTTTCATTGGTAAATTATGTCTAGGATACAAACCATGTAATATTTAATATGTTAGGCTTGGGATGACCATCCACATATTGGAATTTTTCTTGGAATAATCTCACGTGTACATTGTTTTTAGTACTTCAGATATCCTCTAGAGTACCCTTTTTTAAAGCATTAGATGAAATTCATTGTACCAACTTTTTGGGATTGGGATAAACTCCATATATCCTTTTTTCTCATAGAACATTAAGTATTACTCAATGCATTTTTGGGGGATATAGGTACCACCCATCACATAATCCAAAAAACATTGTGCCATAATATCATAAAAAGTTAATCATAACATAACCCGTAGAATGTATATGGTCTCATAAACATTTAATTTAACCAAAATCCATTGAAATAAAATGGATTTCAAAAATAATATCATTAATTCATCATAACATAACCAAAGGAAAAGTAATGGGTTTTATCAAAATATATTTACCATAATCATAAACCATATAGAGAAGGATTGGGGATGTTATTATCATATTATATAAATAAAAACACATCAGGAATAACAAACTGTATTTTCATTGATGAATAGAAAATCCATAGAAATGTACTTTAAAACATTATTGATGAAAACAATATTTTCATTTTGAAAACACATCATTAAAATATATAAATTCTTAAAATATTAAAAAAAATATTTCAATGTAAACATTTAAAAATATAATGAAATATTTAAATAATTTAGCAGTTTTTATGATGAAAAATAATGTTCATACGGTATATGTTAAAGTTATTATTCTATCGATATTTTTAATAAAAGTCAACAGGGCATTGTTTGTAAAAGTAATAATTGATTCCTTTTAAAAAATTTATAAAAAATTTAATCATGGTTATCAATTTCATTAATAATTAATTGGATAACACTGAAAATATTCTTAATAACGTTTTTAGAAAATATGGACTTGGAGGAGAAAGTGTTTTCGACCAACGAGATAAATAAATTTAGTTCTTCCATTAAAACATTATTTAAGAATATTGATAACATAATGAGGATAAAATGAAAGGGAAAATGTAATTTCAAGATATAAAATGAAGATAAGAAATTTTATATGTTCATTGAGTGGAAGATCAAAATCTCTTTATATTGTAAACTAAAATATAAGTAACCCCAATAAATAATGGGTTTGTAACATCAAACACTTTCCATAATGGTAAAATTTGAATCATAATACCCATGAAAGAAAAAAAAATATATGGAAATTTAAATCCCCATAAAATATATATGATTCATAATAAGATGTGTTCATGGGTAGTATATACCCCACAGAAAAGAAACAAGTGGTGAATACGGCATGTGACTCACATAAATTAATGTGTGACAAAAATCACTTATCACATTTGTAACAATTTAATCGTAAGACCAAGTAAATAATAAAATAAAATGAATCATTACATATTATTCTAATATCCATATTATGGATATAACATGTCATATTGGATGTATATACACCACACAAAATAAATGAGTGCTGAATATGGCGTATGTCTTCTGGTAATAAAAGGGACACATGAAATCCCACCGCTTAAGTATAAAAATAATTCATATATATTTAAAAATCAATAATAATATATATTTTTTATTATAAATATATTCCAGAAAAAAATTATATATATCATAAAATATATTATTTAATTATGACCATTTATTACACGTTTAATAATAATTCACTGTTAAAATCTAATTTTTTATAATAACTACATCATTTTAGATGAATGTTTTGGGTTTTTATTTTAAAAAACATTACATTTATAATGGTAATATCTTATAAATAATGTTATAAATTATGTTAATATCATATATATTCATATATATGTTTTTATAGTAATCCTTAATGTTAGAGAATTTATAATGGATTACACCATTTATGGAGACAGTTGGTTGTGCGCATGCAAGAACGTTGTTTCCATTTTCTCAATTGATGTAATAAAAGGAAGGAAAATAATATATCAACTCTATAGATAAATTTTATCTCATATAGATCACATATATTAATTTAATTCATCTTTATTACAATTTATGTAATGATTATGTAAAAAATGAACCACCTTGCTTCACTAAGTGGCAGTTTTTCTTACACATGAGCAACATTGTCATAATCCCATGGAATCAAAATTAATAATGTGCATGTGATATTATATTTATAGAATAATAATTTTTTTATGAATATAATATATTTAATTTCAATACATAATTATCTGCTTTTCTAGGACGCGATTGTGGAAAATGGATTATATCATTTTATGAGGCAGTAGTTCGTTGTACACACGATTTAAGGTTTGTTATCCCATTTTTTAGATGAGGAGTGGATACATGAAAATAAAATTTCAAAATAAAATGTTATTATTTTTTATAAACATGTTATTACATCATCATGGTTGAAAATGATTTTGATGGTTTAAAGGATGAAATTGAATGAAAATGTATGCTTAAGGACTAAACCACTTCTTTAGAGAACCCCTTTAGGCTTAAAACTAAATGATTTTTAAGAATATTTATACCCAATATCAAAACAAGTAGGTGGAGAGTAAAATTAAGTTATGTATTTTGGTATTAATTGTACAAAAAATGGGGTTTGATATGTGAACTAGAGAGAATAGGGGGTTCCCTTTTATAATTGAGGGATATATCACATATATAATTTTTGGAAACAAAAATGTGTACCCAATTTTTTAATAGGATAAAAAAACCAAAATGGAAAATTATTTAACCTTAAATTCTATAAGGTTTAACTATTTAAATAAAATGGAATTTAGGAGAGTTTAAATGTCATTCTACCCCTTCTACATTTAGTTTAACACCACACTAAACTTGTTTAAATATTTATCACGGAAATAACTTTTCACTTTTTTTAGTATTCATTTTGAAAATAAAAATATGTTAAGATTAATTTATATTATTAATATTTATAATTCAAGATATAGATTCAATTTTTCCAAATTTCATTATTAATTTTTAAAATATAAATTTAAAATGAATCATCCAAATGCAATGAAAATCAATTTTCCAAAGAGAAAAATTTCATAAGTATGGAAAGCATTAACATAAAAATTAAATAAGAAATTGATTCTAATGATGTAAATTGGATTAATAAATATATTATTTATATAATATCTCTTTTAAACCCCTCTTGAAATAACATTGATCTTGTATACTATTTAAAAAAAATTTAGATATTAATAAAAAATATTTTTTTATTCATCGAAAAATTAATATTTTAAGAAATTTATCAAAAAATTAATCAAAGACAAATTTTAAATATAGATAAATAATGAATTTTATTTCTTTAAATACACTTTATAAAAGTGAATTTTAGTTATTTTTTCATAAAGATAAAAAAAATTCATGAGAATTTCTTATTATCAGAACATATAAATACATTACTAAAAATCATAGTGTTTTTATCAATATGTTTTTGTTATAGAAAAATATTATACATAAATTCTAAAAATCATTCATTACTATTCATACCAATGATATCAATATCTAGTGTATAAGTTCTATGGTTGAATAATAATATTACTTTTATATTAAAGTTTATAAAAACATGACATTGTGTGTAATGGATGCTATTGATGAAATTAAATTTATTTTAAATAATATATATCATTAAAACAAGGTGTGTTACATTATTCTCCCCTTAAAAATAATATTTCTGTCATATTTTATTAATATTATAGAAAAATATGAGGATATTTATTTCACAATCTATCCTTATTTTCCAATGTAGCATCTTAGAATTTATTGTTTCACCACATATCATTGAATAGGTTAGTGGTCTTGTTTTATAAAACATTATATCTATGATTCAAAATATCCGTAGGTTTTTATTCATTTAAAGGATCATGACACATGAGTGTGGCCTCTGATTTCAGCACATGTGAAGGATCAAGATTTTACTTTTCTGGAGATATACACGGAACACATTTTGGACTTGAGAGATGTTTCGTTGAACCAGCAATCGATAAGATTTGTTCTAGATATGATCAATGATTTCAATTTTATAGATATATATAAGTCATAGTTTTTCCATATTTCCATACAACATAATATTCTTATATAAAAAAATTATTAGAATCACCTTGTCATTAACATCAACTTCAAGGTCACATTGGCGATTGTCAGCCTAAATTTCATAATGTGGTTTTTCTTCCATTATGTGTTTCAAAATGGCCATAACAGTCTCTTGAATTTCTTATGAAATATCTAGTCTCAGTAGTCTTATTTCATCAACTACATCCCAGTGAGTTATAATACTTCCCTTATTTCAATAGATTAAATCATAAAGATCCATCTAGATTTTCGAGTGTACGATATTATTTTAAGAAATAAGCGAACTAATGAGGGTGTTGATCCCAAAAACCATTGATATCTATAGAACACATTAATTGAATATTCACTAGATATTTAATTATTATCTCATACTAACAATCTATATAAGGATGATATAGAGTGTTGAAACTCAACTCCATATTAATATTTTTCTGATCACTTCTCTATAACATTGAGGTATTCCATGGATCCTGATTAGATATAATAGTATGTGAAAAAATGTGCGACCTTACCTCTTCCACCATGAATTTTCTAGAAAATTTTTAAAGAATGTGGTCAATTATGATATCAATGAAGTATGCTTACAGTACAACATGATCAACAATAACCCAAACGGTTTTATAACAATTATATGTTTTTGAGAGACTGATGAAAAATCCATAGAGATTTTTTCCCATTTCTACTCAAATATAGATAATACGCGTATCATAATTTTTTACATTTTTCTCTTAGACATAGCATTTGGAATTACTAAGCATATAATTAATAACCTAGTAATATATCTCTTCATGTTCTATCATAAGAAACACTCAATCAAATAGTTTAGTGTTGTGTTGTATACCCTTGTGAGCCTTCATTAATGGGTTAAATTTCCTTTTTCAAATGGGATGTGACACTTTTTTACCTAGAATATGGGTTATCCATTTTAAAAAATTATATTAATATAATTACTATAAAATTCAAAAATTTGAATAACCCAAAATTACCTAAATATAAAAGATAAGATTAAACCTAAATTTTTCTAGTACCATTAATCTTTTCTCCACTAAATGAAATGGAATTCCACCTCAAATAATATTTCAACTAAATGATACAAAAAACTAATGTGTTTTACTTTCATAAATGTCTTGAAAAATATCCTAAACATGATGAAATTCCATCTCATAAAACTGAAAAAATTGGTGTCTAAATATTTCAACTTATGTTCTGCCATAAGCACAAAAACAAATGACTGTATCCATAACTCTAATATAAAGCATATATGAATACCTATATGCTTTATAAAAATAATTCACCCTTAATTAATTATAGAATAAAATATTTTAGAAAAAAAAATTTCCATTGAAATGTTAGGTTTAACCTTGCTCGAATAGAATATAAAATGTAATTTCATTATTCCAGAATCTATACCGAGGGAGATAATCAATTATAAGACTCTCATAAAATCTCACCGAATGATGAAACAAAATATTTTCATTAGGCTCATTTATATAAATACCAACATGAAATTCCCAACTCATAAGTGTAGGATATATGTTCCCTAATTATTATGATTCACTTAGATTATTGTGATTAAATAAGTATCCACTTTCCACTTTGTCCTTAAAGGTAGTTTGGATTATTGTACTCATTTATTCCTATATTAGTACATTTATTAGCATCATGAAAAATCTATATGAATCTATATAACTAAAGTGAGTATGGTGTATCATTTTTTTCTTTCTATTTATTTATGTCATTAGATACTTTTTTCAAATCACATTTGGTATTAATCTACTCGGTGAAATTTCTTTCAAAAATAAATTATTTATGATTACTCTTAAGGAAGATTCCTACATGATTCCTGTCATAATTATAGAATTACTAAATGTTCATATTCTTATGTCCATGGTTTTATGTTTTTCTATTTAATTCCAACATTATATTCTTATCACACCCAATAGATCGAACAGAAACTCGCATATCTATTTCCACCTTGATAACACATCAAATTATTTATTCATAGTTAAAAATTATCTTACTGAACATACTCTTTATCAAAAAATTTTCAGACACTGATGAATCAATAAAACATAATTTCACTATGGACGACAACACAAGAAGCCTACCTATATTTTCTTGTAATATTTTCCTCATATGTACCAATAGATATTTAATATTTCTATTTTATATCATGTAATTCCTTCACTATTTTCATTTTAAGAATATGAGTAATGAACTTATTGAAAAATAATCTTTTAGTATTATCCAACTATTTGGGTTTGATTTCTCATGTTTTCCCCATGTTCATGATAATATTCCACCATTGTTCTACTTAAAATTCAAATGAAAAACAATCAAAAATATATTTTTTATTCTCCAAGCATAGGCTAAGGAAAAAATATCTTTTTAGCGACAATGATACATTTCATGAAAACTAGTGGATCTAATGAACTACTAAAAGATTGTGTATGTTTCATTATGAAGGACTCAACACCTTCTTTATCATATTATGTTCAACATGATTCTTAACTATAATGTGCTGTGTGGGAATCGTAGTAAGATTTTGAATTATAACTCTAATAAAATTTGGTTTCTCATGAGTAAAGTCATTTTATTTTCTATTTCATTAATTATTAACACAGTTCCTTTAGGTTTATTATATTTAAAATTTCAAAAAGAAAAGTGTCACCAACAATAATAAGGTTTGGAAACTAAATAATAATGAAAAATCCCCTGTAGGATTTCTAAATCATGAAACTATATTTTATATATTTGATTTTGTAAGATTTACCGCAGTCATTCATGATCATTATTCAAATAATTCATGATGGTATTCAAATATTTTGGGAATTTACAAAGGATACCCCCCCAGGAGTGTTGAACTATGATAGTAAAAGGATAAATTTCATCAATAAGGTGAAATTTTTTTCTTACTAAATGTTCCATTTTCATCATTATTAACCATAGGTATGACTATTCTAGTGCCACAACAATTTGTATTATCTAAGCATGTATATAATTTCATACAATCCATTCTCTCTATCTTTCACAAAAAATCCACGATACTTTACTATACCTAAACATATCCTTATACTTATCCTTGAAATCACCTCTTGGGTTCTTAGTAAAGCATTATAATACTAGTTTGCAAAGGATAACTAAACATCTTCGTTGACAAAAACTATAACAAATCTGGTATTTCAAACATATATTTCACATATGAGTTTATGAATTTATGAATTTATGAATATTCAATACATTTCAAAAATAAAAAACAGAGGATCATATATTTTTAATGTATTTGGAGACTAGATAGACAATATTATTATTTGATGAATTATATTCAACATCACCAACAAAGATCTTACCATATAGTAAACTTCATAGAAATAACCTACTAAAAACCTTTCTTCATAACTAAGGGAATTTAAACAAAAGAAAGAATGACCTAAGAATCCGAGTAAGGGTAAACATGGGGGAGATATTTACATAACATTGGAAAATCAGTTTGAGAACATGAGAATATCATTTGAAAAGCCTACAACACACATGTACATCACACAAGTCACAAAATCCACATTTTCATTCAAATTCATTTTGAAATCATACTGACACAAAAAAATCCCACAACAATTTTCACATTTCTTTAACACTTTCACAAAACCATTAAAAAATTTTATAAAACAATTCCAAGACATTATAACTCACATAAAATCCCACTCAAATATCATATAATACACCATTCATCTACAAAATTTATTTTACACAACACACTCATAGAAAATAGACCACAACCAAGTTTCACAGCTCTCTTTCCATTTTATCAAACATTTCCGCACATTATAAAACATTTTAAAAATATATATTCCATCTTAAATGACCACCTTACCTTTCAATAACACATATTAGGTGAACACACCCAAAAAATAGTATATAAACTCAATGTTTCCACTTTTTTAACCAAACAAAACATTCACAATTTTCATAAAACAAACCCAAGGGGTGTAACTATGATTCACAGACAAAACCCACTTCAAATACCTTATTAAATTCCAAAAACATACCAATACCAATCCATAACATAATTTTAAGCCCTGAAAACATTTATTAAACTACCCCCAAGTGTCATAAAAACACCTCAATTAACACCTCAAAATACACACATGAAAAACACATGTTTTCATAAATCATTTCCCCGCAGTACAACATGGTCTTACACCTTGAAACTATTCAAAAACCCCATTTCAAGACCCACATGACACTAATAATTAAAAAAAAATGGAAGCCCCTTTAAACACTAATAAGTCACTTTCATGTGTTATAAAATACACCCAAACATTACCCCAAGAGTCACCCATGAAAATCACCCACTTTCAAGCCATAATACAACTATAAAATTAACGCTTAAGAAAATCCATCAAAAACCGTTTTTGAACCACAATAAGAATATTAGGAACATTAAAACCAGTAAATCAAGAAAGCTAACTCATCAAAAATTTCGTACACATGGAACCACCTATCTTTTGAGTCAAAACCCTTGAATCTTGGGGTGAAACCACAACCACACCTCTTCCGCAACATAAGGAAGTGAAAACAAACCCTAAACCATAATATTTCAAAAAAAAAGACCCCATATAAAACCCTAGGTATTAACCCTAACTTATGGACACTATAAATTCATGAACGAGGGAGGAAACCTTAAGGAGAAGGAAGGAAATGAAGAGATAAACACTTACCCAAATAAATAAAGAAGAAAATGACCCTAATACACTAGTATCTAAATTTAAAAACAACCAAAAATGAATGTGTTGTTAGAATAAGGATGAGGAGGTCATGTATGAACTATAATGGGAGAAAAAGAGTAAAAATAGGAGTTATGAAAGGATCAATTTAACTGTTCAAATCTGGGCTATTTGTGAAATCCATAGAATTTTGTCCCAACTTTGCGATTCAATTTAGGTCCTAATTGGTGGAGTAGAAAATGGGTCCGTGATTTGGGTAAGTGCACTTGGGTGAGAGTTTGAATCACTGAATGAACATAAAAATTGAATGAGATATTAAAGAAAAAAATATTTAATGCAAGAAATGGGCTTTCGGGATAGCCCAACTCCTTTATAAAAAACCCAAATCCATCATTATCATGGATTAATATGAGGTCCAAATGAATATGTTTGTTTTAATATAACTGGTTATTCCAATTGGGAAGTGGAATGGCTGTAAAATGTTGAAAAATAAAGAAGTTATAAAAGAAACAAAATTTATTTTTATATCTGGAAATGGGCTCACAGTTTGGCCCAAATTTTTAAAACCCACAATTTCTACCAAAATGCATGGAAAACCCCCATAACAAAGCAAGGATGAAAATAAAATGAAAAATTACTTTATAATAAGTCAATGATGTGTCAATTCTCCCCACTATAAAACTTTCTACCCCCAAAAATCTACAACACCTCTAGTGATAAATTAAGAAAGGAATTCTCTCAAAAACCAAAAAATACATCAATTTAATGAAATGATAAAAAAATTCAGACATTATCCCCAAAAGGAAACTCTTAAAACACTATATGAACAAGTATCAAGTAAACTACCTAGAGGGACAACAAAAATGAACAAGGTTACACTTACTTTTCTTTAACTAAATCATTGGGCACTCTCCAATCCCAACATTTATCATAGGAAGATGTTGGTAGTTAGATAGCTCCGAACGAGACTACCGTCTGAAAGGACAAGACCAAGTACAAATCTGAATTAATAGTATGGGGAATAAAAAATGGGCTCCCTACCATAAGAGACAACTTAAATTTTCCCGAGATAGATTCAGGACACTAACAGGGGGAGGCCTGAATGGAATCCCCAGTTCAAGGGGTAGGATTCCATCAGAACATTACAAATGTACTTATATAAGACTCATATTGGGTCTCCCCACCATAGAAACCAACCATATTAACTGACCATCACATTCCGGTATAGAAGGACCCAACAATTAAAGTGTTGGGACAACTACACTGCTAGTCCGCATGGTTTGGGAAACCGTGCACTAATCGTGGGGATCCTTCTATCTACATAGTTTTTTGGGGCATGCTCAGTACTAACCATGCACAAACTATGCACTCAACTTGTCTAGCCAAACATCGAACCTTTATCCAAATACCCAGTCAAAACCATATAGTGAAACTATGAACTCAGGGTACAACATGGAAATGAGGTCCTCCCACCTCTACCACCAAATGGGAACAATTGGAACAAGATGATGAAAACAGAGGTTTATACACTTCCTATCATTCATACTAAGGATAGGAATTTGTACAAGGGTTTGAATGAACCTGTGATTTCCCCTAACTACATGCCAACTTCTCTCCGGGACCTATGGCTGGAGCTCAAATGATTGAAGCATCTTCGGCCTCATTGTTAGGCTTTGGAAACCACCTGAACATAAATTCTTCTTTCGGTGATACAAACAACTACACCACAATCCCTGATAAGTTTACCAAGACATAACACATTCCAAACTCACTTTACCTTAACCCAATATTTCACTGAAATAATTTCATTAAAGATGCAGACAAAATTACACCTTGTTTCTTTGGGTGAGAATCAAAAGAAAGAAAGGATTCATATAAACAACTTCCTATGAAATAAAGTATTTTGAAGTTTTTACAAGGGAAACATACTCCCAACATAATAGGGACTCTCATAGGATTTCACAACCTTCATCTTTATTGTCAAATGAGAACATGACATCATAAGGCATCACTGAACATGAACATTGTGACTGATAGAAACAATACATGGAACAAGACCTTATGACAAGTCCCTAAACAACTCAAAAGTCTAGAAAGTATCCACAATATCCTATCATGACCAGATTCCCAAAATTGGTGGTTTAACATGAACTCCTACTTCAAAGAAACTATGAAGATCCCAAAGGCCCTCTTAGACACCATCGAAGCACTCATCCACACTAACAACCGCAGACCACTTCCACCTTCGACGAATCAGTAAACATAAGAAACTAAGGTCCCTTTAAACCATCCAAGATCACTATACCTCTACAAGAGGATCCAAAAATCAAATAATTTATGGTTATAGACTCAATCAATAAATATCGATAAATGATTCCTTATATTGATCGAATGGAAAATTTTCCAACGGTGAAACAATACGTGTTGCACATCAGTTGTGCATAAACCCTTAATGGGGGCGTACCTTATCCAACGTGAGAACCCAAGGACACAACCAAGATGGTATATTGGTCAAATCATACCACAATCTAGATCCAAACACATGAAGGGAACCACTATAATGGTTTCTTGAAATATATGTTAGAATAGACTACTAACTGGTCCTTCTACCCAACTTACCTACCAAACACAAACCCAAAACACGGTTCGAACAGGAGGGGTTCTTGGACTCAAAACTTACCGTGATATAAATTTTTTCCAAAAACACATAATATAAACCATCATAATAATCTCATCATGGAATTATTTTTTTCTTTAAAAAAATTTCTTTGAAAACAAATGGTTCAACGGTTAGAAAATCAACCAATGGTACCCCATGGGTCTCACACATGCATGTTTCTATGCCACACTAGGTACCCTTCTCATATCTGTCCTGGAACTCATCCATACATGACATCAACCATCCATCATCCCATATAACCCCATACATTTGGTCACTCATAGAAGTAACATAGGTTAAAACAAAAATTCTTTCCACTTTTCAAAACCAAAATTGTAAACAAACAAATCCTTTTTATGAAAACCGCTAACCACGAGATCAAAATCCCAATTCACATCTTACAAAAATTATCAGAAATACACAACCATTTATATAATAACTCACTTTCATGTTATTCGAATCAATTTCATTACATCTCATCCTATTAAAACACCCTTTGATGGTTTAGAAAACTCTATTGGAAACACTTTTTCAAAACAAACTTCAATATAGTTCTGGCATTCAAAAGAGGTGTAAGGACCCCTTTTTCCATTTCAAAAAAATTCTTAAAATTTAGTTACACCATTTCATAAATCAAACCATTCCCTCTTTATTTGAAAATAATTTCAAAAAAACATTACGCTTCGTAAAACCAAGTCAATTTAAAACAAAATTTCCATGATTTCAAAACAAATGAACTTAAGACAATTCAAGAGGAAACTAGATTCAGTGGGTGACTTGGAAATATGGTTGGCGGCTATATTCCAATCACTTCACTACCACTGAGGGTTTCTAGGGAATATCCCTGGCTCCACATGGCTTTCTAGGCCCTGAGAGCTCACTAAGACCATTAACCGAACCCTCTTTTCATTTCCCCTAATCATCATCAAACCAAGAAAAAAAGGACTTAGATAAATCCCCACTTACCCTAGAAACTTGAATCCCATCATGAGGTGTGGCGACCATGGAAACCACCCATAATTGGAATACCACGTCTCTAGAATCCTAACTCCAGACTATCCCGACTCTTCCCCAAATAACATGACCTAAAGAGTTAACCTGAACCTCCCTCTCATACCATTATCTCACGAACTGAATATGGTAACCATCGAAACCAAAAGAAAATTCTGCCCATGACAAGGCCCAAAGGGTGTTCTTGATTCCCATATGCTGGAAAAAGTTCCCAAGTATCATAAAATGAGAACTAGGAATGATTTACCCGAGTTTATAAACTTAAAACAATAAACGAATCCAATAAAACAAATCTGGATTTTTCAAACAAAACAATATTTTACAAAAATTCATAACTGAATTATGTAGTTTAAAAAAACTCACCAAGACTATAACAATGGTTCAAAACCAAAAGTAAACATCCCAAAAACCCTGATGGGAAGGGGCACCTCCCTCAATCCATCTCCACAAGACTTCACCCCCAATGACCTACTAGAAACCCTAACCACTAGCACTAAAAACAATACACAACCTATGACAAAATAAACCAAGTATACTTACACACAAGTGTGTAAGTAGGGTGTGATCCAATTCCTAGTAGGATACCCCCATTAAGAGACTCCATGTGATAAACATTCAAAGATGAAAAGATTTCATGTTTTCATAAATAGGAAATGCTAGTTACAATTTCTAAAAGATGCAACTTAAAAATTAAAATAGTTTTCAAGTGTGTTATAATTAAGAATAGACGCTTTTAATAATAATGTCAACACTACTGAATTTTCTAGCCAACCATACCGTATTCTGATTGTAATCACAAAGTAACTAATGAGCCCATGAAATAGGAAATAACCCTTAGGCACTAGCTCATTGTGGGTCCCTGGTACCTCGTATCTCGGTGAGAGTAAGTTTCACAATATATGTTCTTGTGCATGATCCACTAGTACAAAACATACCCATAACCTAATGGTCCCAAATCATCATCATCATAGTTTCGTTAGTGATGTAACAGTCAATCATGCTACCTGAAACTGAGACCAAACACCACAGATTCACTATCATACTAGTACATGTCCACCCTCCTAGATACATTGTTTTCCCCTTGTTCTCAAACAAGTTCAACAAGTTAAGAAATATACTTTTCACATGAAAATATCATTTCCATGTCAAAATTTCACAAAAAATCCCACAGGTACATCACACAATTCCAAAAATCCACTCTTTCATTTAAATGCATTTTGAAATCATACTCACACCAAAAATAGCCCACAACATTTTTCACATTTCTTTGACACTAACAAAAATCCATTAAATAATTTTATAAAACCATTCCAAGACATTATAACTAACATAACATCCCACTCAAATATCATATAATACCTCTTTCATCAAAAAACTCAATTTTTACAACACACTCACACAAATAGCCCACAACTATGTTTCACAGCTCTCTTTCCATTTGCTAAAACATTTCATCACTTAATAAAACAATATAAAAAATATACATGACAACTTAAATAACCACATTACCTTTAAAAATAACCTATTAGGTGAAAAATCACAACAAAAAATACATATAAACCCTTTTACCCACTTTTTTTAACCAAAAAAAAACATTCACAAATTTCATAAAACAGACCCAAGGGGTGTAACTATGCTTCACACACAAAACCCATTTCAAATCATTCATTGAATTCCAAAACCACACCAATACCAATTCATAATAGAATGAGAATCCCTAACATCATTTATTAAAATACCCCCAAGTGTTATAAAAATCCCTCAATTAACACCACAAAAGACACACATGAAAAACACACATTTTCATAAATCAATTCCATGAAGTACAACATGGTTTTACACCTTGAACCCATTAAAAACCCCCATTTCAAGGCCCACATTACAGAAAAATATAAATTTTTATTATTAAGCCACTTTAAGGAGAAGTGGGAAACCATAGTTCACAAACCACTGATACCACTACGTACTGAAAGAACTCACAAATTGATTAAATACAAGACTAAGATTATTAGAATCAAACACTCTTTATAATTCCCAGTGAAGATTACTAACCTAGATTTTTGAATCCTTGCTGATAAGCTCTTCAAGGTGGGTATCCATTATATCCATTGTTTGTATGAATTCCTCAGAGTTGATTTTGTCGTGTTTGAATCCTTGAGCTAGGATTCCGTCTTGTTTGTCTAACCATGCCTCTTGCTTCTCCTTGGAATCAACTTGCAACCTTCTTTCATATATTCTTTCGATCTCATCTTTTGAAGCATTGACCCGAAGATCTTTTTCAAACATTTGTTCCTTGGAATGGAGGATGCATTTCAAACACTCCCCTTATTCTTCTGTTTCAACTACTCTTTCTTTTCCAATTTGTTCTCCACTTTCCCTTTTTTGTAAGGCTTTACTTTCTCTTTTTACACCATTATTAGATGACCTAGTTTCCATCGGCATAGGCATGCAGGAATATTCTTTCCGTCCCTTTGATTTTTTCCCCTTGAACACAATGCACTTTCCGGAGTCTCGATTTCCTTTCCGCCCTTTCTTCCTTCTAGGACTATGAAGGCCTTTCCCCTGAATTCTTTCCAAACTATCCACTGAGAATTGGCTGTAACTATCGACACCTCAATCCTCCTCTTCTGAAGCTAACGTTGCTTCTTGGACATCCATACCATCAAAGCGGTTACCCAGCACCACAACTGGGTCTTTTTTGAGAGGGCTCTGCCTGCACGAAGACTTCACTATTCCTACCTTAACCTGAAAGTCATTCTTCTTCCCTACACTCACAGCCTTCACCTAGAATGGAGGTTGTCGAGAGAGGGTGTTGGGGTCTAACTGACCCAAGAAATTCACCTCATTCATCCAACATTGTCCAATCTGTGATACTGCAGCTGACTCCTCCTGCAGGTTTTTTCCAAATATCTCGGTCACCCACATTACACCAAGTAATTAACAAACCAGAATTGGAATACCCTTTAAATACTAATAATTCACTTTCATGTGTTATAGAATACACCCAAACATTACCCTAAGAGTCACCCATGAAAAGTAACCAATTTCCAGTCATAATGCAACTATAAAATTAAAAGATTATGAAAATCCATCAAAAACGTTTTTTGCACCACAAGAAGAATATGAGAAACATTAATACCAGAAAATCAAGAAATCTAACTCATCAAAAATTTCTTACACATGGAACCACCTACCTTTTGAGTAAAAACCCTTTAATTTTAGTGTGAAACCTGAACCACACCTCCACCGCACCACGAAGAGGTGAAAATGAACCCTAAAACATTAAATTTCTCCAAAAAGACCCCAAATAAAACCCTAGGTATGAATCCTATCTTTTGGAAACAATATAAATTCATGAAAGAGGGAGGAAACCCTTAGGAGAAGGATGGAAATGAAGAGAGAAACACTTACCCAAATAAATCTTGAAGAAATAAAACCAAATACACCAGGATAATAATTTCAAAACAACCATAAATGAAATTGAAGTCAGAATAAGGATGAGTTGGTCATGTAGGAACTATAATGGGAGAAAAAGTGTAAAAATAGGAGTTATGAAAGGATTAATTTACCTATTCAAATTTGGGTGACTTGTGTAACCCAGAGAAGTTTCTCCCAAATTCGCGATTCAATTGAGCTCCAAATTAATGTAGGATAGAATGGGAGCACGCCTTGGGTATGTGTTCCCAGGTGGGAGTTTGAATCACTGAAAAAGATTAATAATTGAATGTGATATTAAATATTTAATAAACATATTTAATGCAGGAAATGGGATTTCGGGCTGGCCCATCACCTTTATAAAAAACCCAAATCCATCATTATTATGGATTCATATGAGGTCCAAATGTATAAGGTGGTTTTAATATACCATTTTATTTCAATTGGGTAGTGGAATGGGAATAAAATGATGAAAAATAAAGGAGTTATGAAAGAAAAAAATTATTTTTAATTCTTGAAATAGGCTCACGGTTTGGATCAAATTTTGAAAACCCACCATTTGCACCAAAATGTATGGAAAACCCACATAATAAAGAAAGGATTAAAATGAAAGGAAAAATACCTTTAATAGACGTCAAGGATTTGACAATACATCCCTAGAATAATTTACAATTCCAACATTGGAATGAATACTATATTTGCGATAAGATTATGCTAACTAATGTAAATATCATAGTTTCTAAACACTGTTGATGCTTGTATAATACCTATAGGAGTATTAACTGATAATAATACTTTTAGTGGTTTAGGAATTGATTTTATATTCGTTTCAAATTTGGAGGAAATAAAGGTATGCATAAAAGCAGAATAAAAAAAGTACTTTATTGCTTTGAGAGAACAAAAATATTACCTACCACCTCATCAATTGGAGATTGAACTCTAACCATCATGATAGAAAACACATGACCTTGATCCCTAGCCCTATGCTAATGCTGATGGTGATTCTCATCCACTTCCCTTGGATTCCGAAAATTATTGGAAAAGTTCCAATGTTTTCCACACTAGAAGCATTGGACATAAAGTAGGAATTGCACCATTATCCCTTTCATGTTAGTGTTTGGAAGTTGGGACTTCACCTCACAATGAAAATTTTGAGAAATATGGCCATCTCATCCACCCTTTTTTCACTTCCCACTCTAGAGCAGGCAGTTACCCGAATGCTTCTTCCCACATTTATTACATGTGTGAATTTTCACTTTCTTTACTCCTCTTCTCAGATCAAATATCCTCTCCAATACCAGCTCTATTTATCTCTTCTTTTTATTGGATTTGTGAGACCACTGCATCTGCTCGAACTTTAGTTCGACTTTCAAAGCACTATGTATGATCTCCTCATAGCTATCATAGTCTTGGTTGGATAGATTCTTCTGAATATGAGGTCTTATTCAACCAAATAATATATCAACCTTCCCATTAGGATGCATTAGAAATCATTAGGAGTAATGTGAATGTTTTGTGAATTTCATCTCATAGCTTCCCACAAATTCATTATCATTCAACTTCATCTTGATAAATTCCTTCTCCATTTTTGTTTTCACAGAAAAGGGGAAATACTTATTGAAGAAGATCCCCCAGAACTCTTCCAACTCTATATCTTTAATCTACCTTATTGGACTCATATTTTTTAATTGGTTCCCCCCACTGATCAACTTCTCCCTCTAAGTGGTAAATATCCAAGGTGACTTTCTCTTTTTCAAAACTATGATGTATGGAAAATATCTTCTCTATAGATCATATACAGTGATCTAAAATAAATGGGTATGTAGATCCACCAAACATTGGTGGTATTTGATTCATAAAGGACTCAATGAAATGTTTTTTCCTTCTTGTTGTAATCAGCCTATCAGCTTGATTCAAGTTATATTCAATAACGTTAGTCATTTGATCCATCATTCTCCTAAAATCATCCATTCTGGCTTCCATCAGAGGGTATTCAGTGCATGGTCTATTGGGGTCACCATTTTCATGGTTCCCTTATTTCCCACCATTTTATAATTAATGAAAACCTTAGTGATAAACTTGTTTCATTTAAGAAGAATATAACTCTAAAACATTTTTACATCATAAAAAATTATACCTAAACACGTTATTCAATATCATAAACTACATTTCTTATAAATCCTTCATAACTATTCATAAAAATATTGTGATTCACCAAACATATCCCTAGGGAGTGTCAAACTAAGAGTTAAGAAATGCATGTTGTCAAGACCTAGGTTTCATTCACGTCTAGCTCAAAATACTATTTTCAGGTTTCACCCCTCAATATATTGGTGCCAGATCCACATCCACTTGTTCGTATCCAGACATGGAATTATTTATTCAGAAATAACTTACTGAATATTTCACCAAAATACTAGGTAGTTTTAATATATTAAATCTTTTCTATTGGGTTCATCAAAAAGATTTCATATCCAAATTTCCACAAATGACTAAACTAGCCTTTAATACCTACTATAGCTTCCCACAATTTTATTACATAACTTTTCATTTAATTTTACGAACATAGGATCTTTAGAGTTTAGTTACCTAGAAAAAAGGTAAAAAATACATAAAAACATAAAGAATCTTTATAAAGAACTTTTAAGTATTCATAATAGGATCATCCTAAGTACAATTACTGCATCTCATGGCCAAGGGACATACATCCAAGGAAATGGTGAGCAGAAGGCCCAGTAAGGGTAAACAAGGGAAATAGTTTACTTGTGATATCAATAAGAACTTGATGAAAAACATAAATACATGAGAAATGTAATAAATTCCTATCATTATAAAAATAACATGAATCATAACATGATAATATGGATAAAAAATATAATTTAGACATTCATAAACAAATCACCAAGGTCCATCCCCATAGTTTCATAAAATTTACCAAGGTTATTCACCTTGGTATCGTAAAACATGTCATCTCTATAGATTAATTTTTTTACACAATTCATTGGATCACTATCAGGGCACACCATTAATGTCTATTTATTTACATTTTACCCACATATATCATAATAAATCTTTTAAAAAATAACCCATATAGAATAAATGAAATGGGTTTCATATCAAAATCAAGTCATTTTAAAAATTGATTGAAACCATTATCATTTTGTAATTTATAACCCATAGAAAAGGAAATTAGGTTTTATGTATATCCATTACATAATCAAATAAGTAATTTTTTTGTCATGATGAATACCCCAATAAATTAATGTGTTATGGTTATTCATATAATGATAAAAAATAATTTATTAATAAAAAGAGAGAGATTTTGAGAAAAAAATTCTTCAACATAACGACTCTGAAACATGGTTTTAGAAATCAGAAAAAATAGAAGGGATAAAGGTATCCCATACATAAATTACTCATAATATAGTATAGATATAGAATAAAATTGAAATAAGAACATGGTATGGAAATTTTAAACACATACCACATAAAAGAGAACATGAAAGGAAAAGAGAAGTGGAAAATTCGCTTACATTGAAATTTAACTGCAAATACTCTATGATTGGGACCTTGGGGGATTGAGGGAACCATGGGAGGAATCCTTGGGAGGTAATACGGCCAGAAATTCCTGGAGAATTATTTTTGGAATGAAAGGAAATCATGTATTCGGTGGGTATTTATAAAAAAAGTAAGGGAATATTTTATAAATTTTAAAGGGCACCTCATTAGTAGTATTTGAAAAGACATGGGCATGCCCATGGTATTTGCTAAAGTTATTTCCAACTTGGGACACCTCATTTTATATTTCATTCAATAATAGTCAAAAAACATATAATCTTACTAATTACAGCATTATGACATAGTTATGATGTCATTAAACTTCCCAAAAACATAAAAATGTATTTTTACTATTCATTGAAAATTCAATTATTTCAAAAAAATACAAAAAATTCTCCCTAATCATTTTTTGATGTGTAAAATTAAAAAGTTAACTAAATTTTATAAAAATTATTTTTATTTGAAATTAAATGAAATAAATAAAATACTAATAATTAACTATTAATTTCTAAAACATTTATTCTCTTATACTATGATAGAATTATATGACATTACCACTTAAGATGACTAAAACATATTTATAATTCTGTAGGTGATGTTACTATTCCATTGGTAAAATTACCATTGATAAGGGTAAAATTAATATTACAAAGGGTAAATTTACTATTCAAAAAAATTATTTTGATCTTATTGAACCACATTTTTCAAACTGATTACAACCATGTGTATTTGATTTTCGAAAATTATTTCACCAAAAAAGTTATTTAATAATAAAATATATTTTATTAATATTCATAAAAAAACACTATAATGCCCCAAAGACTTGTGTTTCATATAATGGTAACTTATATAATTTATTTTGTCTATTAATCGAACGAAACTTATAAAGTAATAATATGATGCAAAGGAGTAAGGAACAAAAAATAGATGCAAGCAATTTTATTCAAATAGGAACACCGTAGTGTTTACAAAAAATTGAGATTAACAAGGGAAATTAATCTAACAAAAGATACCAATTAAAAAATCTATTAAGATTACAGGAAGGCCACTCCAAACAACAAGAACCCTGAGAAGACAATAGGGGTCCTTAGTATCCATCGTAATAAACATTAGTATGACCAAATCCACTGCAGCCACACTAAGAACCAACGGTATGACCCATACCATTTTCTTTAATCAACATGAGGTTTAGGAAACCCAACATCTTGGATTTATAGGACAATAATGTGACCTTTGTCTTGGGAAACCATGGAACTCTAATGGCTATAAATATATCCATTAGCCTCATTGGTAAATTAATTGAAAACTTATAAGAATATTCTAGTCCACCATGTAATTAGGTTATAAAATTGGGAAAAATTATAAAACTACTCCTAACAATGAGTTTTAAGAGAACATTATGAAATGTTTTGAATTATTCATTTGTGTTTTTGAAATGTAATATAAAATTAAAAACATGTTGCAATTAATTCAAATGCATTGAAAAGATTTTCATTTAGAGTCTCAAACTATGTTTAATTTCTTTTAAATGACTTATTATTTTAATTAAGCTATGTTTTGTCCACTATAACAAAAATATAAGAATTCTCATTCAACATAGAACTTTTTATGTTTATTTTTTATAAATTACCTTAGATTATAATTTTAATACAAATTTTAATTTGTAATCATTAACCTTGCAATACTTAATAGAATCCACGTATAAGAAGGAGAATTTCAATATGGTGTTATTTTTCCCTTAACTTTATATGACTTTTTTTAAAAAAATAGTTTATATAAAAAAATTTGGTCCCTCTAGGGCCAGCCCTTTATTGGACGAGAAATATGAGGCAGCTCACTCAAGGTGGTTGAGCCTAGCCCTCAGCCTAAGCCTTGGAAAGCCCGAGTTCGAGCATAGTTATATCGAAGAGCTTGTGAGGGCATGTGTGTGCACAGCATGGTTGTGGTCGCGGTGTGCATGGGAGCACGCAGGAGCGCATGTGCGCGCAGCGTGCACGCTTGGGTAGGTCGAGGCCTGCGGGGGAGGCAGAGGCCCATGTGTAAGGCCTCCTGGGTGTGTACTATGTTATTTCCAGCCTTGCGAGAGGCCTAGGCTTAAAAGGAAGATCCGTGCGCCTCCCCGTTTCGATGTGGGAACCAATTTTTCCGGAGAAATGCAATCATGGCCATTGGATCTCTCATCGTGCGATCTCAGCCATCGAAATAAATCCCGGGTTCGACCCCCAAGTAACCGAGGAATAAAAATGAGTTTATGTGGACCGTCTGATCAACCCTGGATCTAATCGTGGCTGTCCGAGAATTTTAAAATGCCGTGTCGTTTCTGGGCTTTCCGATCAACTCAGATATAATCTGAGTCACTCATTCTTTTTAAAACCCATAGACATACCCTAGCCCTATGATCAACGTCAGATGCGATCTGGACCGTCCTATTCCTTCTGGTTTTTCTTCCAGTGGCACAGTCTTCTTCTCCGCGGCGTGCCCCGAACCAGTAGCCCTATATCATATTTTATCACCGATTTATTCTTCACCATTACAGCCATCAGATCCTCAACAATTGTGGTTTCCACATAGGTCCTTTTCCCCGTTTTTACATCAAGTGGCCTCAGATCCCTATGAGTATTGAATTAAATAACCTTGATAGGTTTCATTTATAAAAAAACGTCTCTGAGGCATTTCAGGAACCCTCTCGGCTCCTTGCACCCAAGTCTCTAGCAAACCTTCAGAGATCTCCTCTTCCTCCTTAAGATAAGGTAAGGGATTACCTTTGTCTTGACATTGGTTTCGGGTTGTATGAGTGTATATAGGAATGAGTATAGATATATTTAAGGTTGTGTGTATAGGTCTTTGTTTTTATATAGTAATCCGAAACAAGATTCCTTTTTTTGAGTCATGGTGTTCAAACAAAGATAAGAAGGTAATCGTTAATAAATATGGTCTACCTTTATAATTGGCCCTATTTGTGGGAAAATTCACAAGTATATATATATAAATTTATGTTGTTTTATATGGACATTTATATGTTCCTACCCACATATACATGCACACAAATAGTTTTCCACCCTAACCCTATCCGGGTTTTCTAAATGTGTTTTTCAATGTTTAACCAACGAAGTGAGACTTGTTTTGGTTGTAAAATGCAAAGTTCATATACTTAATTCTATAAATATATATATATAGTTTATAGCTACATATATCATCTATAATTGAATTCTTTATTTTCAAAGGTTTGAAGTTGTATGTGTAAACATTTACTGAACTCGAAAATTATGCTTGAGTGTGTTTAGTATGAATTGTGAAATTATAAAAGAAACGGATGAACACTTAGTATATATTTGGACATGTACATATAATTTGATATAGTTTTATTTTATACTAATAAATATGATTTACAACACTTACATAAATAAATGGATGCGAATTTAGTTTTTGGTTCAATTGGTTTTATAATATTAAGCAAAACATTAATTTTTTTATATGTATGTCCCATGTCAAACTCGTTTTAGTTAATGAACCTTAAATGATATTATCCTTGTTATAAATGTATGTTTCAATCCCTTATTATCCATTATTTTATATGCTTCAGTAATTGCCTCATGTGAAAAGAAGGTGTAATGAACCATGAATACCTTTGATAAACTGAAACGACTACATTTTCAATGTATTCTATAGTATTATGTGTATTTGGATTTAGTGGTTTCAATTACCACATTATTTATAGTGGAACTCAATGATTCATTCATATGTATATATGACATCTATCTTAGATTAAAATTGGTCATTTCAAACTATAAATATTCATTTCTATAATGTATGGATTTTGAAAATTAGAGTATTATCATTATATGTGGTCAAATTGTTATTTATTTTATGTTAGTTGTCATTACAATTTCACTTAAGTTTTGTACCAATTAATGAATTTACCACATAGTTTATAATCTTGTTCCAGACTCACTACATATGCATAAATTTGAATTATTGTAATAATAAACCTTTTTTCCCTTTCCTGAGTTTATGGATTTAATTGCTCAAGGTGGTATGGGACACCTTGAACAAAACGAAAAGTGAATTAATAAACCAATTAATTTGTACACTTTTTATGATATGTAATAAGTGATGTAATAAACCAAAGTGGTATGTGCACTTTGATTTAGAGTTATGAGGAATGCATTGGACTAATTTATGTGACAGGTGGGGCCTGCTACAACCCCTCATTGTATCGGTAGGTCTCATGAGACAACTAGTAGAGGAATTGGCCGAGGCCTTCCCAACTATGGGTTATGGATTTTGGCCGAGGCCTTAATCATTAGACGTCTTGGTATGAGGCCTTGACATAGTCTAGCATATGCATTTTCCTCATTATTACTATGTAATATAATTAACCAGAAAATATTGGACTGGTTGAATATTGGTTAAAGAGCTTAGGGATTATGGCCGAGGCCTTAATCATTAGATGTCTTGGACAAGGCCTCAACAATATGTTTTCATAATGTTCAGAATTATAATCCCTCATTATATTTATGTTAATTAAGAGCCATTACTTATGAGTATTAGAAAAGTAAAAGTTTATGGCATGACATTTGTATAGCACTTAGTGATTTTAGTATTTGAAAATGATGTGATTACCATTATGCGCAACTATGATTATTCATTACTCTTAGCTGTTTAATTTGTACATACATATTCTTATGTCATAAAAGTTTGGAATTTATTTTATTCAGCATGCTTATAATTGAATTACGTATCCTTGTAATTGCAACAACATGTTTTGATTGATCAATTTTATGATATGTACTAGTGTTACAAATTTTCTTTGGACAAAATGTTTTATGGAATTTTACAAAATGGTTTCAAGTGTTAGTATGGGTATAGTATGTAAATTTTTAAACCCCTTACGGGGCTTTGTATTCTCACCGTACGTTTTAAATGAAATTTTTTCAGGTATCAGTCATGTCTTCGATGAAGTTTCAGAATGCATCTGGTCTTCCCAAAACCTGAATCTCATGATCCTATGTAGCATGTTACATGATGTGATATATGTAAATGAAAGTAATGTAATATTTATGGTACATCATGTCTCATGGGAACTGGCTCCGGGCACTCTGGGGTTGGGTCCTCATAGTTGGTATCAGAGGATAGGTTCAAACAATTCTGGAAAAACCAGGTAATAGAAATACATAAGCTACGACAGAACCTTACTAAGTCATTTGTTATATCTTTTATATGGCATATGAAAATGTGCCTACTAATCTTCTATCACTCCCCACTGAGTCCTTAGAGACCATTGTGTCTTTAGCTAGCCGAGAGAATTTTCTTAACTATTCCCATATCCGCATGACATGAAAACACCTCTACGATGTGTCAAATTCACCTCGGCTGCTTCAGCTATACATGGGGTTTGGAGTGGATTACCTTCTTATGATGATGACCCAATTCCTCTCCTATGTATGTCAGGGAAGGTACCTTGAGGTACTTTTACAAGTGTTCATGGAAGGTGAGGACCTTGTCTTTATGGCACTCGACACTTTTAAAGAAGCTGCTGTTGCTGGTGACCTCCGAGTGGCCTATCTTTGTCAAATAATGAACTATGGCTTCTAGGGCTAGTTGTTGGACTACAGAATGTTAGAAGATAAATACACTCAACTTTCTTGTAGGTAACAAGTTTATTTTGATGTCTCCCAACTTCATACCCCTCATGCTACACTCAGGAGATGTCACATTTGTCTTTATGAGTTTAACCTTGAATGGTCAGCCTGCATTTGGTTTGAGGAAAAAGGGAGTTTTTCTTCTGTGTTTGGAGTTCGTGTAGTAGATCATTAGGGGAACTCATGCACTGATGATTGGTAATAAGCATATGTTTTAGTAAAATATTATCTTTCCCATTCCTGTCTTTACATTATCTGAATTTTCAAAGTTAATTTTCACGCATATGTTTTCAGATGGCTAGACGAACAAATATGTCATCCCTACCTGATGAGATATTGGAGGATATCATAATTAGAACTTGAACTTTGGACTATCCTTCTTTCCTCAACCTACAAGGATCGTGTACACTCATGTTTGGGTTGTCTAACATCCCTGAGATCCTTCATTACTGTCTAGGGAATGACCAAGTCTTCCACTTCATTGCCATTACCCAACTCCCCTATTATAGGCGAAGGGGGAGATAATTTAAGGGTCTTTTTCAGTGTTTCACTCTGGAACAAAATTTTTCAGCCAGAGCATGTTTACTTGTGGATTCCCAAGATGGTAACCTTAGATTGACATTTATGTTCCATATCCTAAAAATCATTCTGTTTAACCGTATTGTTCCAATCGAATATCTCGATCGACATGTAGTCCAGTGGGGAATCAGATAATATGTCCATTCAGAAATCTCTGAACATATTAACTCTCGGGCCTCCCTATGGAATCTTGAGTATATAATTCCTGAGACGATGTTAAAAATGTACTTGTCAAGGTGTATCTGGAACAAATAATTAGAGGAAATGAATACCAATCTGGGTATTCTATTGACCAAGACAAATTTCCCATTTGGGTAAAGATAATCATTTGGGAATTTCTTTTCAAGTTTAGGAATGGAATTGCGAGGAAAAAATTCTTTGTAGGGGGAATAATGTAACGCCCCAAAATACTTGTGTTTAATATAATGGTAACCTATATAATTTATGTTATCTATAAATTGAATGAAACTTATAAAGTAATAATATGATGCAAAGGAGTAAAGAACACGAAAAGGACGTAAGGAGTTTTATTCAAATAGGAACACCGTAGTGTTTACAACAAGATGAGATTAGCAAGGGAAATTAATCTAACCAATGATACCAATTAAAAACCCTATCAAGATTACTAAATGTCCACTCAAAACAATGAGAACCCTGAGAAGACGATAAGGGTCCTTAGTATCCATCATAACGAACATAAGTATGGCCGAAGGCACCACAACCACACTAAGCACCAAAGGCATGAGAAAAACATTTTCTTCAATCAACTTGAGGTTTAGGACACACAAAGTCTTGGATTTATAAGACACTAATGTGACTATTGTCTTGGGAAACAATGTAACTCTAACGGCTATAAATATAGTCGTTAGCCTCATTGGTCAATTAATTGAATACTTGAAAGAATATTCTAGTCCACCATGTAATTATGTTATAAAATTGGGAAAAATTATAAAACTACTCCAAACCATGAGTTTTAAGAGAACATTATGATATGTTTCTAATTATACATTGGTGTTTTAGAAATGTAATAAAGAATTCAAAACATGTTGCAATTAATTCAAATCTATTGAAAATATTTTCATTTGTAGTCTCAAACTATGTTTAATTTCTTTTAAATGATTTATAATTTTAATTAAGCTATGTTTTGACCACTATAACAAAAATATAATAATTATCATTAAAATTACAACTTTTTATGTTTATTGTTTATAAATTACCTTATATTATAATGTTAAGACAAAGTTTAATTTGTAAAAATTAACCATCGAATACTTAATAAAATCCATGTATAAGAAGGAGAATTTCAATATGGTGTTATTTTTTCCCCTTAACATTATATGTATTTTTTTTAAATTAGTTTATATAAAAACATTTGGGCTCGTTAGGGCCATCCCTTTATTGGCCGAGCCAAGGGAGGCATCTCACTCAAGGTGGCTGAGCCAAGCCCTCAGCCCAAACCTAGGCTAGCCTGAGTTCGAGCATAGTTATCTCTAAGAGATTGGGAGTGAATGTGTGTGCACAATGCGGGCGTGGCCATGCTCTGTATGGGAGCACGCAGAAGCACATGTGCACACAGCGTGTGCGCTTGGGTAGGCTGAGGCCTTCGGGGGAGGCAGAGGCCTATGTGTAAGGCCTCTTGGGTGTGTGTTGTGTTATTTACATCCTTGCGGGAGTCCTAGGCAAACAATGATGTTCCACATGCCTCCCAGTCTCAATGTGGGAACCAATTTTTCAGGTGAAATGCAATCGTGGCCGTTGGGTATCTCATCGCGTGATCTCGACTGTCAAAATCGATCTCAGGTTCGACCCTCAAGCGACCGCGGAATAACACCAAATTTACGTGGACCGTCCAATCAACATTGTATCTAATCATGGCCGTCCAAGAATTTTAAAACGTTGCATCGTCTCTAGGTCGTCCGATCAACTCTGATATAATCTGCACTGCTCATTCTTTTTTAAAACCCACAAACATACCCTAGCTCTAGGATCAAAGTTAGATGCAATCTGGACAGTCCTTTTTCTTTCTATTTTTATTCCAGTGGGGCAGTCTTCTTCTCTGCGGCATGCCCTGAACCTGTAGCCCTATATCATATTTTATCTTTGATTTCTTCTACACCTTTATAGCTGCCATACCCTCCACACTCGCGGTTTCCACAGAGTTCCTTTTCCCTGTTTTTTTATAATTCATGTGGCCTCGTATCCCTATGAGTATTGAATTAAATAACATTTTTAGGTTTCATTTACAAAAAAACTTCTTCGAGGCATTTGAGGAACCCTCTCGTCTCCTTGCAGCCAAGTCTCCAACAAACATCCCGAGATATCCTCTTCCTCCTCGAGATATTGTAAGGGATTTACTTTGTATTGCCTTTGGTTTTTGGGTTGTATGAGTGTATATATGTACGCGTATAGATATATTTAAGGTTGTGTGTATTGGTCTTTGTTTTTATATAGTAATTCGAAACATGATTCCATTTTTTTGAGTATTGGTGTATAAACAACGCTATGAAGGTAATCATTAATAATTATGGCATACCTTTATACTTGTCCCTCTTTTTGAGAAAATACACATGTATATATATAAATGTACATTGTTTTATACAGAAATGTATATTTTCTTACCCACATATACATGCACAAAAATTGTTTTCCACCCTAACCCTATCCTGGTTTTCTAAAAGTGTTTTTCAATGTTTAACCAATGAAGCGGGACTTGTTTTGGTTGTAAAATGAAAATTTCATATGCTTAATTCTATATCTATTTATATATATTTTATATCTACATATATCATATATATGTGAATTTGGTATTTTCAAAGGTTAAATGTTGTATGTGTAAACATTTACTGAATTCAAAAATTATGCTTGGGTGTGTTTAGTATGCATTGTTAAATTATAAAAGAAACGGATGAACACTTCGTATATATTCGGACATGTACACATAATTTGATATAGTTTTATTTTATACTAATAAAGATGATTTGAAACTATAAAATAAATTCATCGATGCGAATGTAGTTTTGGGTTCAAGTGGTTTTATAATATTAAGCAAAACATTAATTTTTTTTATATGTATGTACAAGGTCAAACTCATTTTAGTTAATCATCCTTAAATGATATTAGCCTTGTTATAAATTTATATGTCAATACCTTTTTATCCATTATTTGATATGCTTCAGTAACTTAATCATGTGAAAAGAATGTGTAATAAACCATGAATACCTTCGATAAACTGAAACGGCTACATTTTCAATGTAATCTATAGTATTATGTGTATTTGGATTTAGTGGTTTCATTTACCACTTTATTTATAGTGGCACTCAATGATTCATTCATATGTATATATGACATCAATCTTAGATTAAAATTGGTCATTTCAAACTATAAATATTCATTTCTATAATGTATGGATTTTGAAAATAAAGGAATTATCATTATATGTGGTCAATTTGTTATTTCTTTTTTGTTAGTTGTCATTACAAGTGCACTTATGTTTTGTACCAATTAATTACTTGACCACATAGTTCCTAATCTTGTGCCATACTCACTAAATATGAATAAATGTGAATGATTATAATAATAAACCTTTTTCCCTTTCTTGAGTTTATGGATTTAATTGCTCGAGGTGGTATGGGACACCTTGAACAAAATGAAAAGTGAATTAAGAATCCAAGTAATTTTCACACTTGGTATGATAATTAATAATTGATGCAATAAATCAAAGTGGTATGTGCACTTTGATTTAGAGTTATGAGGATTGCATGAGACTTATTTATGTGATGGGTGGGGCCCTCTATAGCCCGTCGATGCATCAGTAGGTCTCATGAGACAACTAGTAGGGGAATTGGACAAGGCCTTCCGAACTATGGGTTATGGATTTTGGCCAAGGACTTAATCATTAGACATCTTGGCATGAGTCCTTGACATAGTCCGGCATATGTGTTTTTCTCATTAGGACTATGTAATATAATTAACCATAAATTATTTTACTAGTAGAATATTGGTTAAAGAGCTTATTGATTATGGTCGAGGCCTTAATCATTAGATGTCTTGGCCAAGGCCTCGAAAATATGTTTTTAGAATGTTCGGCATTAGAGTCCATCATTATGGGTATGTTAATTAAGAGCCATTACTTATGAGTATCAGAAAATTAAAAGTTTATGGCATGACATATATATAACACTCAGTGATTTTAGTATTTGAAAATGAAGTGATTACCTTTATGTAAAACTATGATTATTCATTACTTGTAGTTGTTTAATTTGTGATTACATTTTCTTATGTCATACATGTTTGGAATTTATTTTATTCAGAATGCCTATAATTGAATTCTGTATCCCTGTAATTCCATCAACATGTTTTGATTGAGAACTTTTATGATGTGTACTAGTGTTGCAACATTTCATTGGACAAAATGTTTTGTGGAATTATAAAGAATGTTTTCAAAAGTTATTAGTGGTATATTATGTTAATTTTTAAACCCCTTACTAGGAATTTTTATGCTCCCCCAACGTTTTAAATGAAAAAATTTCAGGTATCAGTCATGTCTTAAATGAAGTTTCAGAATGCAGCTAGTTTTCCCAGAACATGAACCTCATGATCCTATATAGCATGGGACATTATGGGATATTTTTAAATGAATGTAATGTAATAATAAGGGTACATCATGTCTCATGGGCACTGGCTCCAGGCACTCTGGGGTCGGGTCCTCATAGTTGGTATCAAAGGATATGTTCAGACAATTCTGGAAAAACCTGGTAATAAAAATATATAAGCTATGACTAAACCTTACTAAGTTATTTTTTATAACATTCAGATGGCAGATGAAAATGTGCATATAAATCTAATATCACTCTTTACTGAGGCCCTAGAGACCATTGTGTCTTTAGCTAGTCGAGATAATTTTCTTATCTATGCCCATATTTGCATGACATGAAAACACCTGTACGATGTGTCAAATTCACCACGGCTGCTTCGGCTACACTGGGGGTCAGGAGTGGATTACCTTCTTATGATTATGACACAATTCCCCTCTTATGTATGTCGGGGAAGGTACCATGAGGGTGTTTTTTGAGTGTTCACAATAGGTGAGGATTTTGTCTCTATGGCTCTTGTCACTTTTCAAGAAGCTGCTGTTGTCGGTGACCTCTAAGCGGCCAATCTTGGTCAAATCTTGAACTATGGCTTCTGGGGCCAGTTGTTGGACTAAAAATGTTAGAATATGAGTCCATATGACTATGTTGCAAGAAATAAGTGTTTTTTGACGTCTCCCAAATTAATACCCCTCATTCTACATTCCGGAAATGTCACAGGTGTCTCGATGAGTTTAACCCTGAATGCTCAGCCTGTGTTTGGTTCGAGGAGATATGGAGTTTTGTTTCTCTGTGGGGAGTTCGTGTAGTAGATCATTAGGGGAACTAAGGCACTAATGTTTAGTAATAAACTTATGTTTTATTGAAATATTATCTTTTCCATTCCTGTCTTTACTTTATCTGAACTTTCAAAGTGAATTCTCATGCATATGTTTTCAGATTGCCAGATGAACAAATATCTCATCCCTACACGATGAGATATTGGAGGATATCTTAATCAGGACATACACTGTTGACAATCCTTCTTTCCTCAACCTTCTAGGATCATGTCCACACATGTTTGGATTGTCTAATATCCCTAAGATCCTTCGTTCCTATTAGGGGAATGACCAAGTCTTCCACTTCATCGACCTTAACCAACTCCCCTGTTATAGGTGAAGGGGGAGATACTTAGAGGGACTTTTATGGTGTTTCACTCTAGCACATATTTTTTCAGCCAGATCTAATTTCCTAGTGGCTGCCCAAGATGGGAACCTCAAAGTAGATTTTATGTTCCAAATCCTAAAGCTCTGTCTGTTTAACCGCATTGTTCCAATCGAATATCTTGAGCGAGATGTAGTCCGGCGGGGCATCAGAGAATATGTCCATTCAGAAATCTCTGAACTTATTTACTCTCGGGAATCCCTGTGGAAGCCTGAATGTAGAATGCATGAGAACGAGTTCAAAACGTACTACTCGAGGTGTATCTAGGCTAGAGAAGTAGAGGAATTGAATACTAATCTGGGTATTCCATTGACCGAGCCGAATTTCTTGTTTTGGTGATGATAATCATCTGGGAATTTATTTTCCTATTTATGAATGGAATTGCGAGGACACAATTCATTGTAGGGGGGAATAATATAATTCCGTAAAGACTTGTGTTTCATATAATGGAAACTTATATAATTTATCTGGTCTATTAGTCGAACAAAACATATAAAGTAATAATATTATGCAAAGGAGTAAAGCACACGAAACAGACACAAGGAGTTTTGTTAAAATAGGAACACCGTAGTGTTTACTACAAACTGAGATTAACAAGGGAAATTAAGCTAAACAAAGATAACAATTAAAAAACCTATTAAGATTATAGGAAGGCCACTCAAAACAATGAGAACCCCGAGAAGATGATAGGGGTCCTTAGTATCCATCAAAAAAAACATAAGTATGGATGAAGCCACCATAGCCATACTAAGCACCAAAGGTATGACGCGAACCATTTTCTTCAATCAACTTAAGGTTTAGGACACCCAAAGTCCTTGATTTATAGGACACTAATGTGACCGTTGTCTTGGGAAACCATGGAACTCTAACGAAAATAAATTTAGCCGTTAGCCTCATTTTTCAATTAACTGAAAACTTATAAGAATATTCTAGTCCACCATGTAATTAGGTTATAAAATTTGGAAAAATTATAAAACAACTCCTAACCATGAGTTTTAAGTGAACATTATGATTTTTTTAAATTATACCTTGGTGTTTTTGAAATGTAATAAGGAATTCAAAACATGTTGCAATTAATTCAAATGCATTGCAATGATTTTCATTTAGAGTCTCAAACTATGATTAATTTGTTTTAAATGATTTATAATTTTAATTAAGCTATGTTTTGACCACTATAACAAAAATAAAAGAATTATCATTTCACATAAAACTTTTTATGATTATTGTTTATAAATTACCGTAGATTATAATTTAAAGAAAAAGTTTAATTTTTAAAAATTAACCTTGAAATAATTAATAAAATCCATGTATAAGAAAGAGAATTTCAATATGGTGTTATATTTTTTCCTTAACATTATATTTCTTTTTTAAAATTAGTTTATATAATAAAATTTGGGCCCACTAGGGCGAACCCTTTATTGGCCAAGCCAAGGGAAGTAGCTCACTCAAGGTGTTTGAGCCTAGCCCTTGGCCCAAGTCTTGTCCAACCTGAGTTTGAGCATAGTTATCTCGAGGAGCTTGGGAGCGCATGTACGTGCACAACACGGGTGTGGCCGTGGTGTGCATGGGAGTACGAAAGAGGGAATGTGCGCGTAGCGTGCACTCTTGGGTAGACTGAGACTTGTGGGGGAGGCGGTGGCCTATGTGTAAGGCCTCCTGGGTGTGTACTGTGTTATTTCCCACCTTGTAAGAGGCCTTATCTTACAAGGAAGATCTGCACGCCTCCTTGTTTTGATGAGGGAATTAATTTTCGGGTGAAATGCAATTGTGGCCGTTGGATCTATCATCGCGCGATCTCAGACATCTAAATTGATCCCGACTTCAACCCTCAAGAGACTGTAGCTAACAACATGTTCACGTGGACATTCAATCAACTCTGGATCAAATCATGGCCGTTCGAGAATTTTAAAATGCCACGTCATCTCTGGGCTGCTTGATCAACTCAGATATAATCTGAGCTGCTCAATCTTTTTAAAACCTGTGGACATACCCCAGCCCTAGGATCAATGTCAGATTCGATCTGGACCATACTTTTTCTTCAGATTTTTCTTCCAGTGGCGGGGTCTTCTTCTCTGCAGCGTGCCCCTATCCAGTAGCCCTATATCATATTTTATCACCGATTTCTTATTCACCTATACAGCTGTCGGACCCGCCACACTCGTGGTTTCTACAGAGGTACATTTCCTCATTTTTTAATTCAACATTCCTCGGATCCCTATGAGTATTGAATTAAATAACCTTGTTAGGTTTCATTTATAAAAAAAACTTCTCTGAGGCATTTGAGGAACCCTCTCGGCACCTTGCACCCAATTCTCTAGTAAACCTCCCGAGCTCTCATCTTCCTCCACGAGATAAGTTAAGGGATTACCTTTGTCTTGATTTTTTTGGGTTGTATGAGTGTATATATGTATGAGTATATATATATTTAAGGTTTTGTGCATAGTTTTTTGTTTTTTTATAGTAATCCGAAACAAGATTCCATTTTATTTGAGTCCTGGTTCTTAAACAAAGCTAATAAGTTAATCATTAATAATTATGGTCTACCTTTATACTTGGTCCTCTTTGTGAGAAAATAAACATGTATATATATAAATTTACGTTGTTTTATATGGACATGTATATGTTCTTACACACATATACATGCACGCAAATAGTTTTCCACCCTAAACCTATCCTAGTTTTCTAAAAGTTTTTTTCAATGTTTAACCAATGAAGCATGACTTGTTTTGTTTGTAAAATTCAATGTCCATATAATTAATTATATATGTATATATATATATATATATTATAGCTACATATATCATCTTTAAGTGATTTTGGGATTTTCCAAGGTTAAAAGTTGTATGTGTAAACATTTACTGAATTCGTAAATTATGCTTGGGTGTGTTTAGTATGAATTGTTAAATTATAAAAGAAATGGATGAACACATTGTATATATTTAGAAATGTACGCATAATTCAATATAGTTTTATTTTATACTAATAAAGATGATTTAAAACTGTTACATAAATTCATGGATGCGAATTTAGTTTTGGGATCAAGTGGTTTTACAATATTAAGCAAAACATTAATTTTTTGATATGTATTTCCCATGCCAAACTCATATTAGTTAATGAACCATAAATTATATTATCCTTATTATAAATATATATGTCAATCACTTTTTATACATTATTTTATATGCTTTAGTAATTGCCTCATGTGAAAAGAATGTGTAATAAACCATGAATACCTTCGATAAACTAAAAAGGCTACATTTTCAATGTAATCTATAATATTATGTGTATTTGGATTTAGTGGTTTCATTTACCACTTTATTTACAGTATCACTCAATGATTCATGCATATATATAGATGACATCTATCTTAGATTAAAATTGGTCATTTCAAACTATAAATATTCATTTCTATAAAGTATGGATTTTAAAAATTAAGGAATTATCATTATATGTGGTCAAGTTGTTATTTATTATATGTTAGTTGTCATTACAAGTGAACTTATGTTTTGTACAAATTAATGACATGAACACATAGTTCATAATATTATGCAAGACTCACTACATATGCCTAAATGTGAATGATTGTAATAATAAACATTTTCTCCCTTTCCTGAGATTATGGATTTAATTGCTTAAGGTGGTATGGGACACCCTGAACAAAATGAAAATATAATTAAGAAACCAAGTAATTTGTACACTTGGTATGATAAGTAATAGGTGATGTAATAAATCAAAGTGGTATGTTGACTTTGATTTAGAGTTATGAGGAATGCATTGGTCTTATTTATGTGACAGGTGGTGACAGATACAACCCCTCGATGCATCAGTAGGTCTCATGAGACAACTAGCAGGGGAATTGTCTGAGGCCTCCCCAACTATGGGTTATGGATTTTGGCCATGGCCTTAATCATTAGACATCTTGGCACGAGGCCTTGATAGAGTCTGGCATATGTATTTTCCTCATTACGACTATGTAATTTAATTAACCAGAAAATATTCGACTAGTAGAATATTGGTTAAAGAGCTTATGGATTATAGTTAAGGCCTTAATTATTAGATGTCTTGTCCAAGGCCTCGACAATATGTTTTCAGAATGTTTGGAATTATAATACCTCATTATATGTATGTTAATTAAGATCCATTATTTATGAGTATCAGAAAATTAGAAGTTTGTGGCATGATATATGTATAGCACTCAGGGATTTTAGTATTTGAAAATGGAGTGATTACCTTTTTGCGCTACTCTGATTATTCCTTACTCTTAGATATTTAATTTGAGCTTTCATATTATTATGTCATACATGTTTGGAATTTATTTTCTTCAGCATGCCTATAATTCAATTATGTATCCTTTTAATTACAACAACATGTTTTGATTAATCATTTTTATGATGTGTACTAGTGTTTCAGCTTTTCATTGGACAAAATATTTTCTGGAAGTTTAAAGAATGTTTTCAAAAGTTATTATGGGTATAGTATGTTAATTTTTAAGCCCCTTACTGGGCATTCGTATGCTCACCCTATGTTTTAAATGAAATTTTTTCTGGTATCAGTCATGTCATCAATGAAGTTTCAGAATGCAGATGGTTTTCCCAGAACCTGAACCTCATGATCCTCTCAATCATGGGACATTATGTGATATTTTTAAATGAATGTAATGTGATAATTATGGTACATCATGTCTCATGGGCACTAGCTCCGGGCAATCTGGGGTCGGGTCCTCACAAGCACAATTCATAAAATACTATTCCTCCAAAAAAACTATTCATCAAAAAATAAAAAATTGAAACTTCTTAGAAATCATCTAAATGTAGTCCTAGAATAATTTTGACATCTAAAATGAAAAAATGATATTTATTTTTCCATAATAATTCTCTATGCATGGGAAATCTATGAAAATTACAACGTTTACTTCTAAAATCAATTTATGGAATTTTTCATAATAAAACATATAATTTGTTAAGAAAATTTATTCTTAAAATAGGAATGATTAAATAAAAATTTTATTTATACCAAGGGATCACACAATGTAACCAAGGAATCATTAAATAACCCCTTATAACACCCGCATAACACCTAAGAGTAAGGTATGAAATGGTGATAAAATCTTGGGTTGGATAAGACAACATTTATAGAGTGGTGATTTATATACACTTGAACTTCTCCCATAAGCGATTCTGTTCAAACTTAATGTGTTGAAGTTCGTCTCTGGATTTTTCTAGAGTGAAGCCCAATGACGCCACCTCCTTCACAAGCTCTGAAAAAATGGGACTTGTCTGGACCGAGTCAACTAGATGAGGCCATCGACTATTTTTTTCTGCAATAATAACCATTATCATTTCTAATAATAATTACTATTCATAAAGTTAAGAGTATAATTTCTAACGATCATATTGACCAACATTCATATAATGTTCCAAACCCAATGGTCCCATTTCAATTATACTTGCTTCATTAATAATAGTATATAGTTTTATTGAGTACTAAATAATATAACAAAAAATTTCAAGGAATAATTTTTATTCCAAAAGTTCAGGTCCTTACAGTAATATAATTTTCCCACAATGAAAATATTAGAAGTGATACTTGACTACATTGATTGTTTGGGTTGTGAACCTAATCATCTATGATAGCCTTGTAATTATGCATTGAATACTGTGAAATGATTTTTTATTGTTATGTTTTTCCCAAATTCCATGTCTTATGCATATGTTATTCTCTCATGAAATATTCTCTTGATTACTTTATGATTCATGTCTTATGAATTTCCAGTCATTATTCCATTAGTGAAGACATTAATCTTTGATATAATTTGTTTGTTTTTTAATATTTAGGCTCTCGTTATCATAAATTTAAGCTCATGTTATGTTTAAAAATATCCATTTTTACCTTTACTGAGCATATAATCTCACCCTTTCGTATGTTTCCTTTCCCCAAATTATAAATATAGGTATTATGTATTATATGTCTGAGGGGTGATAGTTTTTATAAACTTAGTGGGAGATGACATAGATAACCTATAAACCAACTATTTATGTGTATGTGTTTCCAGTGATACAAAACTATTATGATCCTTGGATGTTTATTTCAATAATGTACTGAAAATTAAGGTAGTAAGATGTAATATTACTTTGTGAAAATATTGGGTCCCCATAAAATCCAATTAGGGCTATATTTACCCATTATTTAATTAAAACTACAAAATCCTCTTGGGGGATGGGATCATCCCTTTTTTTCAATAAAAATCAAGAGTAATCATTTTTAGATAAAAAAATATATGTAAAAATCGCATTACATCAATAATAAAATTCACCCATGTGTTGTTTTATAATAATATTAATAATGATAACATTTCATAATGGAAATTCGATTTAACACATTTTTAAAAATGTTAATAAACCACCATTACATTACATTCACATAAAAGTCTTATTTTGACATTTAAAAATTTAGTAAAACCCATATTCTAATTTCAACTATAATATACAAGTCATTAACATATCATATAAACCATTACCATTACATTGGGTCCAAATATATGATCACCACCATATAAAATTATTGACGGTTCTAAAATTCCATTTTAAAATAATTGATTAACACCAAAATTCCCAATTTATACTATAAAAATGATACTAATTGGAAAAGATTCAACCATTAATATTTTAAATATCTCATATTTACATTCTTATTAAAAACTAAATTTTTCCATTAAGACTTATTTTGGCCAAAACAATATCAATCGTATTCCACTTGGATGTTCCATTTCCAATGGTTGGAAACTTTTTATTGGGCTAGAACTAGGGTAATTTCACTTTAAAAGCATGTTATTGAATTATGTTCAATTAATGAAAACACCAAAAAGATAACACAATGAACTACTGATAATTCAGATGATATTTTTTGGATAATTTAAAAGACCAAACTACATCATTTGAAAATTCCTTTCATAAATTATCCTCAGGAAAACTCACAGATCGGGCACACCTAAGATCAACAACCAACCATTCATCCACCACTATTTCAAAACTTCATCGGTTCATAAAAAATTAATTGTTTATAATTAATTTATAAATAATTTAAAATCATACAACAAAATATCTAGAATTAATTCAGAATACCAGGATGGATATTTATTCAATTAGTGTTCTCACTGCATCTAAACTGAGACTATCCATCCTCTAATGAAATACTCCATGCTTCGGGACTCTCTTTAGAAAAATACCAATAAAATTAGAAAAATCATACGATAATACATATAATTAAGGTAAAAACTTTTCAAAACCTCACAATAAGATATACCTCAATAAAAATGATATTTCACAGCATATATTCATTGTCTATGTATGTCCACTAGCTAGGACTCATATAAACCAATCATCCCATGGTTCTTCCACTGTCCTATAACATAATTTCATTTAAAATCAATTATCTAGAGAACAAAAAATTCTGTTGATTCAAATAGGAGACAAGGGGGAATCAACGAACAAGGAAACATACCATAAATTCCTAATAAATGGAACCCTAAACCACCATAGATAATGTGGGATACAAAATAAGTGATAGGGGAGTCATTGTACTATGCATGATCTAAAAAAGGTATAAACGTTTGGTTTCCCATATTAAAACATGATGGGGTAGAATTAATAAACAAATTCAGCATAAAACCACCATATTTCTAGTGGCTTCTTGTAGTTACTCATGCCAATAAAATCATCCCCCTACTAGCTAGTACAGGGACACTAACTAGTTGGAAAAACCATGCAAACTGGTAGTCCAACTAGCAAAGGAACTGGATGACTGATGGATGCATTCTATAAAATATTCACCCATAAATCCTATTGTTTTTTAATTATTATTTTATATTCCTTTTGACCCTAATACCTAAAAAATACCATTTTTAGGTTTCTAAACCTTCATAATATTCATTAGAACCTTTTTTCAAAATTTAAACCATTCACTAATGATAGTAAAATTATCATTTAGAAACTAAAACAGATATGTTTGAATGGGGTATTAAATCTTTAATCAATAAAATAACTTAAAATATAGAGAATATATGGTACCATTAATTATTATAATATATAAATTCCATTTCTATCAAATATTGAAGCCCATTACTAGTTAAAGAGTTGTGATCATCAATGGATATACATGATGTGTAGTATTTAATAAAAAACCATGAATATGATACTAGTGGTTAGAATAAATTTATTAAATTATAAAAACTGAGAAGGGGTGAATTATTCTTGAAAAAATTTCCGCTTGAAACATAGTCTCTCTCACTTGGTTTAGGCAATGATCACGAAAACTTACATGATACAAGATGTAAATTAAATGACAAATAGATTCAAATTTTTTTATCCCCAATGATAGTTTCTATATTTCCGTAGTATGTTGGTTGTTATCCCACCCACATATATTTGATATATTATTATCAAGAAAAAACATGATCAATTTAATAGCTTCAAACCCTAAACAATACATGGACTAAACAGTTTTCACAAGGAACTAAAATCAGTATGAAGGAACTGGGGTTGTATTGGAAGCCAGTGGGCCGGGGATTTTAAATGTTTTCATCATTAGAATGAAAAAATTATCTTTTATGATGATTTAAGCCCATTTATGCTCCTAGGTTCTCATGTAAATTAAATATAGCACAAAAAGGTAAACCAAAAACATATCTTTTTGATCTGAAGGTGCGCTGGTCATCTTCATGTCGATGAAGGTTTCTACTTATAGGAACCATATTCGGATCCTTCTATATTGTCCACCCATGATTCAAAAATATTGTAGAGCATCGATCTTCAAATTTGGGGTGCTAGTACAGAGATACAATGACTCCTTAGCAGCCCAAATTATAACAGCATCATCGAGCAAGTGATGTGTGAGAAAGAACTCATTCTGATCGCCTAGATCGAGAGTCTCTATCCTATGAAATTGAGAGAGGGGAGAAAGAATATGGAATTATCACTATGAATTTTTCATGGAAAACACATCTCTCAATATATATATAGTGGATGATCAAAATACCTGGATAAGTTTATGACCCCTGCATGGTATGCTCCACTATAAAAATAATATCACAAACTAAACTATATCAATATTATTTATTACTTTGTCACATACATGAAATATATATATTAAATATATTACAGTAAAAAAATGAGTAATATAAATCGACTCAACATTCCCACTAATATTAATTGAACCAGGAATATTAAAATAATATTCCATGGAAAAAATTATTTCTCATATTTACTTAACATGTAAAAACATTTAGTAAATTTAAATAAAATTATTATTTACTTGAATAATAATGAATTTATTTATTTATTAGTGATTAATAACATAGACAAAGCGCAGAGCTTGTGGTCGGGCCAAAAATTTCTATTATACCAATTCAACTGAATATGGAAGATTCATGCATATACTATTATGTGTGACCCTATAGGACCTGATCTCAATAGTAGTGATTAATATTCATTGACTAAGATAGGATTCTAGAAACCCATATAGGCCCCTAAAAAGATAAATATTTTCATAGGTTTGAAAAAAAACTATGAACACATACAATTTACTATATTCTCATTATATTTAAATATTTCAAAAAGAATTAAACACAATTGTGTCATATCCATTTTATTTATTTATTACTTTTTATATAACGTGATGGATTTAACATTCAACTACTATTCCCAAGGTCATAAAAGGGTAGTACCAGTCCGATCAACCAAACCTAAGATATATTACTTCTATAAAATGGAACGAAAAATCCTTTATTTTCCATAAAACCATTGTCATGCAACCAATAATGCACCAAACACTACCTAGATTGCAACAATTTTATTATCATGTTTTTCACTTGCATCAATATACATTATCAAATGGAACAGATTTTTAATGTTCTCAAATCAGGAGACAAATACATATGTATGTAGATAGGAACAACTAATGAAACTTGATCCATTAGTTTTTCTTATTGGGGATTCTTTCCTCATGATCTCACTACTAGATATCACCATGTGAAAACATCATGAGATGAATTCTCAATGCTTATGATCCACCATTACATGATAGAAAAAATCTACTATGTCTAGTCAGAATGATTTATGATGATATGAAATTTGATTAAAAATAATTTCATAGTATCTTGAGGTTCTCGGTTTAGACATAGATCCCCTATAAAATTTTGATATGACACTTAATCTATAGAAATTAATATTAATTTTTGGATGTATAAATATCAACACTATTATGGTAAGAATACATCATGTATATGTGACTCCATACACAATATGGTAATCAAAAATATTGTTCGATATGGGTCATGGGAACCCACTATTACAACACTCCCACTTGAAATAGATTGAACATACTAATGGACATTGTCAATCCTTACATGATAATGATCATATTACTACTGAGTAATAACTTTAGCGGGTGGGTCTTCCAGGTTTCTACCACATGGCTATTCTATTATGTGTGGCCTCATCTCCTTGAGTAAAACTTATCATGAGATGGATACCCTATGAATGTACATTTGTTCCACTTTTATAACTTGAAATCATTTCTTGCACTAGTAACATAGTTATCAAAATGATAAAAATTTATTTACCAGGTGAAATTCTAAGAACTAGAACAAACTATTGAGTATATTAATTACTTTTTATCTCCCTTAGAATCTACAATAGACTCAGTATTTGTAGGTATGGATACCAATGAATTATATGATATTTTATTTCTCAACACCTTAGTATAACTATGATATTGGATCAAATTGATGAATGTAAGACTAGTTTGTGTCCCACTATAACAAGTCTCCCATTCTCTCGATATACCTGCAACATACATTTTTTACTTTATGACCTACAATCAGATAGTCAAGAATACTTTAACTATAGTTATTCCTAATATAACTAATATTTTCCCACTCTAATGTAAATAATGGAAATATAATTCCCTGTACATATCATATAATAAATGACTGATCCATCAGAAAAGTGTATTGAATTCACTATATAACATCAATTCCTCTCATGCCTTTTCATGTCAAATTAGAGATAATTATACCATGTTTCACTAGCAATGACTCTTTTCATGAATAGTTTAAAATATTATTTATTAATACCATGTTACTATATATACTAGTTATTGTTTCCAAGAAACCATTAGATCTATCAAAGTAGATCTAGGTACCTTGGACATAGGATGGTACATTAAGACAATCATAGTTGAAGTACTTCCATCATTTTCTTAACTAACTGTAAGACCAATATCTATTATCCATATTTCAAAGAAAATATTAAAATTGGAAAACAGTGGATCTCCCATTAAACTCTGGTAGATACCTGGAAAAGATTCATTCCATATGAATATTCAATGATCTTTTTTCACAATTCAATATTATATTGGATTTTAGTATATTTCAACTTTTATTAGCATTATTTGACATAGATATCCCTTCATGTTTATGTCATATAGACACCTTACATGATTGGTGGTCATTATATCAAATTATTAATAAAATGATAATATAATGTAGTTATGGAAAGAAAAATTCTAATCAATTTAGGCATGCCGACATGGTATTATTGATCAAGCCTTATTGGTACATTACTTTTACCATCCATGTATAATGTCATTGGAATACCAAACTTAGTATTAACAAATTATAATCCCATTTTCACTTTGATACATAAAATCCATTAAAATATTTTAATTGATATTTTTAGTCTTATCTTATTTAAATATATTTCATACTTATTGGAATTATTATTCACACTGAATAATGTATCACTGACTATGGTGTAAATAAATCCTTCTCTATGGATTTATCCTTCCTATGTAGTATGTTTCTTTGGAACATACATGTTCTACATGCACTTGGGGAACTAGTTATTATTCTAACTACATGTGAAATTCTATAATTAACTACACCCAGTTCAATCATGCTCTCACTATGTCTAATAGAGACAAGAACCCTAATATAAAAATGCAGTATTTCACATGACAACCACTTTTCTATCTTACAAATTTATGAAATATCCTACTAATCCATAAATATAATTTCATTATGCATAATATTTTCAGCTTGATGAAAGTTTGTTTATATCCTAACAATCCCATAGAATCTAAATGCATGTTCTATGAAATAATGGATTTCCATCGTACTATGATGTGTATGATATCGATTTTTATTTTTTGGTTGGAACATGGTTATGGAATTTCAATATTATTGAAATAAATGCCTTGAAATATAATGGACGTTTCTACAAGTTGCAACATTAATACTGCATACATCATGAATCTCATGTATAGAATATCTATTTATGAATTGCTATACACTATATTTTGTTGATCAATGTGAAGATGTTAGACTTATCATCAATCATCCTTACTTGTATCAGTGTTGTGATGAAGATAAGGTAATGTGATTTTAGAAATTATTCCACGCTACATTATAATGATTGATAAATTATTAGTTAATATATTATTTTTCATGAAATCCCAAAGTAACTCATATGTTATAACCATGCATATTTTGTACTTATCCTTACCATTTATTAATTATTTAATTTAATCTTATGAAATATATATACCACTATATTACCATTGTAAAATTTTACTCTCACTCGAAAACTAATTTAGAAAGAATTGTGGAATACCTTTATTTATAACGAATTATTTTTCCAAACAAAATACATTGATAATATCAATAGATTTTAGCTACACTGAGACTACATACCAAACTAGATATTTAATAACATGGTTCATACTTGTAGGTACGAGCTTCTTCTCTTGTTTTTCCTTTGAGTTGTTTTTGAGAAAACAAGGGAAATTTTGGAGAAGTATTGGAAGGGGTTACATTCCATGCAGTCATAAGAACACGCCGTGTGGAATTGGCCATATATGATGGGAATACAATGTTTTTGGGAATATCGATAAGGAATAAAGGAAAAATCAACTACACATTTTGTAATTTCTAGTACACACCGTGAAGTCATGTCTCCAGGACCTAGAAAGTAAGTCAGCAGAATTCAGCCGCCAAATGAAAAATTAAATGATATACACGCTGTGTATATGGACTTACATGCTGTGTATTTTGTGTTTTTTTTCTTCTGAAAACGAGAAGTAGCCTCTCCATTCAGATGATTGGATAGTGGGCTTTTCAAGATGAATCAAGAGGCAGTGCCAGAACATTAATCCCTTTCTGATTGATCATCTGATCTTTGAATCAATCACTATCGGTCTACTTTGAACCCAATTAGTAATCTATCAATTAAACTTGATCCATTATTGGTGATTTTTGATCTCAACTAAGTTATTTATTTTTGATTTAATGTTCTTGTTTCACAGATCTATACCATTCTAGCATGAATTGGAAGTCGAGTCCGGATGAGGAGAGTCATACTATGCTGAGGTAGGTGGTCTCATACTTATTAAATAATGTCATGTTGTTTATATGTGTGATTTTGTCACACACCAAGGTTTGGGGGTGTCCCTTTGTTGAGAATCTGACCCATGTTAATGCTTAACGTTGAGGGGTAGTTGGCTTGATGATAAAAATCAAGTTTAAAGTTTCTAGATTTGATTAAGGGCTACCATGTGGGTGCATTTCCCTTGAATGTCCAATGTTTAGCTGTTTGGCCTAGGTTTCCTATGAGGCAAGACTTGTATTCCATATTAAGGGTTGTTAAAAATGGAATTGGTCAATTGAATTTTATGTCATGTGGTATAATGATTGGTTATTCCATCTGATAGTTTAATTCACATGTGGTGTTTGATACATAAAATTCCCATGTGAGCATATGTTTGTTTAAGCCTTGTAATTATTTATATTATTGATAGGAATGTGATATGATTGATTACCACATGAATTGATCAATGTTTTCCATGTAATAGCTTAATTTACATGTGCTTTTGTTTGTGATATGTCTGTAGGAGATATTGTGATATGCCTGTGGGTGAGGATTTATTAGGCCTGAGAGAGAGGATTTGATTATTCTTGCAGGTAGGGTTTTGTTATGCCTGCATGCAATATTTTGAGTTGGGTATTGAAATAGAACGACTTATGAATTTTTTTCCTAGCCAAATCACAAGCTTTTACTCAATCTTCACTTTATTGTTAGATAGAAATTTGAGGTATCTCTTAATCTTTTTTATACGGGGATAAACGATCTTAGGCAAGATCACGAGACTTATATAATGTAACATAAATGGTTGGACGGAACATAATAAACAAAAATTGGAAATAGTACATGTAGTATTGTTTACTTTTGAGTACTTACAAGTTATTGCATTTACCTTTGTACATTATTGCTACATATACTCACTGACAGATTGGAACCAACCTTTGGAGGTTATCTACTAGGATTTATTTCTCACACCCTATTTGGGTCATGTTTTTTGGCCCAAATAGACTATACTGCTGATGGTGTCGAAAGGTGAAATTCACCTTTAACTGGTACTTCATTGGTCCTTAGGAGCTGGGGAGCATGGGACCCAGACTATGATTGAAATTTTGTTGAGTTTCATTATGTGTTACCATACATTGGTATTGTATTGTACTTGATTACAGTGTATCATGTTTCTATCATTTTCTATGTACATGTGATAGGCTGCATCATTTGATATTATATGCCTTCTAGTTATCTTTAACTTTCAGTCTTCAGTTTTTTCCTCAATTTAATGATTTTATTGCTTCCGTTGATGATATTATTTATTATTCTATGTTATACTCAGCCAATAAGGGCAGATCTCCCACCTATCACACCCTAGGACATTTCTTCTAGCCAGAATCTTCTGGAATTTGGGGAAATGGGCTTGAGGCATTGTGGCTAATTGGGTATGTGGAACCAGTTGAGTGGCTTCTTAATCCATGACGTTTCAATGTTTTATCATAGGTTTCTTTTCTGGTTTGACTTACTATTTGGAGATGATTTAAATCATATGGAATTTGGAAATTAGATGTGCTTAGGATTAGCTGCCCATGTATCGTGAAAATCCAAATTACCTTGAATGAAATTATGCTTTTGGATTTTGTGCTATTACAATTATTAGATTTCACCATTGGGTGACACACTCATGTTATGCTATTATTATTGATATTAATGGTGGTATTATTACATTTCAACCTAACGATATGTGGGTATGAAATATCATGCATCATATAGACACCTATTAAAAATCACATGTCATGTATACTTGCCATCTCATTTAGGGAGCATTACTGATTGCATGATATTGCAATAGATGTTGTGCTAGAGATGCATGTTGTTGTGAAACTACCATGATATATATTCATACTGTTATGTTAGGTTTATTGGTACATGAGATGGTTTGTATTATATGGATTCCAATATTTGATCTCTAAGGTGTATGGGCCCTGTTTGATCGGAATTTGGGGGATCATGTTTATTCCTTTTGTTTAGAATTGTTTTCAGATATGTTTTTCTTCAGTGCCCAAATATGATACACATGGATTATGGGCCCCTATGGATCCAAATTTGGCATCCCCTAGTTTATTTTCTTAGATGGAATAGGGGTTTTTTTGGGAAATCTGGAGTTTCTGTCATGAAAAAACTAGTATACACGGTGTGTAGTTTAGACTAACTTGCCTTGTGTTCTCTTTTTTGGGGGAGATGATGTTCTAAGTTTTAAGATGAACATGCCATGTATCATGTGTACACACCGTGTAGTTTCTGACCATGTAACTGGATGTGTGATAAGAAACACATGCTATTGAGTTTTGGTCAGAACATGTTTTGTACTTTTGGCACACGTTGTTTAGCATACCTAGGCAGAACCCATGTGGACCTGGCCGTGTTAGAGTAAAAATCAAGGAGGATAGACCTATGTATAATCCATGTACATGTGGAACATTCCATGTACCTGGGGTTGATAAATGCCCAGGTAGGTGGTAGAACATGACCAAGTAATCACTTAATGTTACTGGACTTGTATTCATTTTACACACCATGTAGTCCCATTTTTTCAAACATTGAGGGTCTTTTCTTGATTCGTGTCATCACTCTTGAATGGAAAAAAACATGATAATATGTTTAAACTAAAGAATTTTCTTTAACATATAGATTCAAGCCTCCACAATAAAAATTAGGTATACCCCAGGAGAGCTGCGATGATCATACACTAGAGATGGTAGGCCATGGGCTACCGATGGGTCCTCCAGTTGTGCCAACAATGAAAGAAGCTGTTATACTAGACAATGGTGTAGATGCATAGTTCCATGAAGGCTCTGTGAGGTTCATTCTAACCTTTCAAGGAGAATCGCTAGCTTCCACATCTATGGTAGAGCTGACACGTATATTCCAGTAGCAACATCGACCCACTTATTCATGGGATAGAGGACCACAAGCTGCAGAATCATGGATGTAATCAATGATGAATATCTTCAAAAATATGGAGATGACCCTAGAGAGGAGGTTCAATATCGTCACATATATGATGTGTGATTCTTCCCTGAAATGCTGGGATATTATCAATTTGGCAGGGTGTCATCAGAATATGACATGGGATGAAATTAAGATGACCTTCTATGATTATTATTTTCCCAAGACACTAAGGGACGATAGATCCTGGGAGTTCATGCACCATGATCATGGAACACTGTCTTTATGGACTATTCTAACTGGTTTACTAAGCTTTAGTGATTCACAATAATTATGATGGGTGATGGAATATCGAATGTTAGATGATTAGAGGATGGTATTAGGTTTGACATCCAATCATAGATGAATGTATTCATGTTTCCATATGTCTCTACTATTGTGAATCAGGTGCTGATTACTGTGCATAATCTGCAGGAAGATGGAGGTGAGAACCAGGGTGGTTCCGGACCGAGATCTGGTACTATCTTGACCCGAAGTAGGAAGTGTCGTATGGAATTTTCTTATGGGTATATGAGCATTCATAATGTTTTTCTGGTATCCAGGTGCGGTGCTACCAGTGTGGTAGAGCTGGACATGTGAGACCAAAGTTTTTGATAGACACAATCAGGTGTTGATCTTGCAGCATGATGGGCCATCTACAACGTTACTGTAGGGCGTTTCCACTTGAATCAAGTGAGAGAGGGTCTGCACCAACTTCACATTCATGAGTTGGGTCAACATGTTCTCATTAGTCAGGGAACTGGAATATGTCAGTCCATACCGGCCGAGGAGGTAGTCGTGGTCATGGTAGCTAGAGCCCAGTATCTCAGCGATAGTATGGTGGGTCAGCTCAGGGTAGCTGGGATGTGTCATAGGGTCATAGTACATGTTAGACATACACAGTAAAGCATACCTAGTTGGAGCAGGATCCCATACCTACTACTGTTAGAGGTACTATTCTAGTTTCATATGTTTTATCTTCTGCACTTCTTGATACAAGTGCTTCTCATAGTTTCATATCATTTTCTTTTGTGGAGATCAGTGGGAATTGTGACTTTACATTTGATGACATTATAATGCTAGAAACTCTATTAGGAATAACAATAGAGAGTTTGCATCAGTGTAATGATTTCTCCCTTGAGGTTGGTGGGCATCACTTATTTTGGGACTTCTATGTCATGGTGATGAGATGCTTTGATTTCATTCTAGAAATAGACTGGTTAGTCTTTCTTCAGGACTTTTTTGACTACAATTTCCATAGGGTGATTTTCACATCACTAGAGTGAATATTTTTTTAACACAAGGATGGATGTGATTTCCAGGAAATCCAAGCTAGACCCTAGCATTGTGGGTTGGGTGGTATGACAATCCAGATTGAGATTTTATATCTAGATGACCCGGGAAAATGTCTACAAGATTTCCCTCAAGTGGATGATAATTTCAGGGTGGTTTTCCAGGAATAATTCTCATGCCAACCTCCAGTTAGATATGTGGAGTTCACTATTTATCTAGTGAAAAGAGTTGCACCAATATCCATTCCTCCTTACCGGATTGCTACGACAGAGTTTCAAGAGCTTAAGAGGTAGTTGGAATATCTAGAATCAAAGGGTTTCATCTGACCTAATACATCTCCTCAGGGTTCACCTATCCTTTTCGAGAAGAATGTGGATGATACCCTTAGAATTTTCATGGATTATCAGAATCTAAACCATTTGATGATTAAAACACAGTATCCCTTACCACAGATATTTGGCATGTTTGATCATCATCGAGGCGCTCAAGTGTTCTTGAAGAGTTAGTTAAGGTCCAGATATCTCTAGTTACATGTTCAACCAATAGACATACCTCATACAACCTTTTGTAGAAGGTATGGTATGTAAGATTACATGGTTATGTTTTTTGGTCTCACTAATGCCCCATAAATTTTCATGGCGCTGATGGACCAAGTGTTCCATCCTTACCTAGATTATTTTGTGGTAGTTTTCATGGATGATATCTTTGTGTATTCACACAATCAACAAGACCATGTGAATAACCTTGAGATCATTTTTAATACACTGAGGTTGCATCGGTTATATGCTAAACTTGGAAAATGTCACTTCTAGATGGATCAAATTCACATCATGGGTCACATAATCTCTAAGATAGGAGTACACTACAAAAAATAAGGCCTTTAAAAGTGCTATAAACTGCTTTTAACAGTTCTAGAAAGGAGCTGTTAATCACAGTGAAGAAAAGGGGGGTCCCCTTTAAAAGTGATAACAAAGCACTTATAAAGGGAGGTATTTTTCTACTCTAAAAAGTGCTGATAAAGGTCCCCCATTTATCATCACTTTTTTAGCATAGATAAAGGTCTAGTTCCATGTGATATTCTATTTATTTAATAGCACACCATGTACCTACACACCTGAAAAAACACCTGCACACGAAAAAAGAACAGAAGAACGAAACAACACACACAAGAGGTTTGAAAACAATGATCTATACATTTACATAACATCATGGATAAAAAACACATTGTTAAATACATATCAAACAATGTTTTATATGGTTATAACTACAATTATCCAGCAAATAGTTAAAAACATTAATGTTTCATCCTTCAGAATCTGTGATCCCCTCTCAAATTTTTTTGTCCATTGTATTAGGTTCCAAAAAAGTATCCAAACTCAAGATAAAAATTCCACCTATATAAGAAAAAAAACATATTATGTTACTAATACAATAATGAAATCAATTAAACATAAATATGAAAAAATACATTAATAAAATATCAAATTTTAATAAAAGACACACAATTGGAGTCATACTTGTGACATTGTGAATTGTATTAAGATGTGGTTGATTCCTACACATCACAAATGAGTCATATATCATTACTTAAAAATATAAAAACAATCCATAGGGATTACCTTGATTTTGAGTATGTCACTTATTCTTTTACTAAAATTAATATCAAATTTAATTGACACATTTTGATTTATATCAGTCACATCATTTATCGGATTCAGGTGATGTTGATTCTTACATGTCACAAATGTATAATGGATCATTGTCTTAAATTATAAATACAATCTGAACGTGTTTTCTTGGTTTCCAGTATGTCACCTATGTTTTTTCTGAAATTAATTTCAAATTTAAATAAAAAGAGACACTTTGAGTCATATCAGTTTAATTGTGCATTTAATTGAGGTGAGGTGGATTCCTACATGTCACAAATGACTTATGTATCAGTTTCCTAATGTATCAAAACAATCTGAATGTGTTTTCTTTATTTGTAATATTTTAGCTGTGTTTGTTACTAAAATGTCATTTCAAACTGGAAACACACATTTTGAGTCATACTAGTTGTATCGTGCATTGGTTTGATATGAGATTACTTCATACATGTCATAATGAACTTATGAATTGTTATCATATATTATGAAGAAAATTGGATCCTATTTTCTTGGTTTTCAATCAGCGGCACATTTTGAGCTAAAATTGCAATTTTAAACTGATAACATACACTTTTAGCCATACTGGTCGCATTGTGAATCATATTGAAGTGTGGTTGATTCCTATAAGCCAAAAATGACAGATGGATCATTGTTCTAATGTAACAAAACAATCTGAATGTGTTTTCTTAGTTTGTATTATGTCACTTGTGCTTTTTTCTAAAATTAATGTCAATTTTAAATAAAAAGAGACACATGGAGTCATTCCAGAAGAATTGTGCATTGAATTGAGGTGAAGTTTATTCCTACATGTCATGAATGACGTATGGATCATATTTGTAAAGTATCAGAACAATCTGAATGTGTTTTCTTGGTTTGTAGTATGTCAGTTGTGTTTTTCTACTAAAATGTCAAATCAAACTAGAAAAACGCATTTTGATTCATAACAGTCACATCATGCATTGGTTTCATATGAGAGTACTTCATAAACACCACAAGGAACATATGAATTTTTATCCATAATTATGAATACAATTGTATATGATGTTCATGGTTTTCAGGGATTGACACATTTTGAGCTAAAATGTCAATTTTAAACTGAAAACATTCAATTTTTTCCATAACAATCACACCGTGAATCGGATTGAGGTGAGGCTGATTTTTACATACCAAAAATGACTCATGGATAATTTTACTATATTATCAAAACAATCTAAATGTGTTTTCTTGGTTTTTAGTACGTCACTTGTGTTTTTTTATAAAAATATTGTCAATTTAAAATAAAAAGAGATACTTTGAGTCATACCAATCACATTATGGGACGAATTGAGGTTCGATCAATTCCTACTTGTCAAAAAATGACATATGGATCATTTTTTTAAAGTATACAAACAACCTTATGTGTTTTCTCAGTTTTTAGTATATCAGTTTGGTTTTTTACTAAAATGTCATTTCAAAATGGAAACACATATTTTGAGTCATACTAGTCGCATCGTGTGTTTGTTTGATTTGACCGTGCTTTATAAACTTCACAATGAAATTTTGAATAATTATCCTAAATTATAAAGAAAATTGGAGAGGGTTTTCTTGGTTTTTAGTGACTGACATGTTTTGAGCTAAAATGTCAATTTTAAACTGATAACAGGCACTTTTTTCCATACCGGTCACACCTTGCATCAGATTGAGGTAAATTTGATTCATACACATCAAAAATGAATCATGGATCGTTTTCCTAATTTATAAAAACAACACGAATGTGTTTGATTAGTTTTCAGTATGTCACTTGTGTTTTTTTCTAAAATTAATGTTAAATTTAAATAAAAAGATACACTTTCAGTCATATAAGATGCATTGTTCATTGAATGGAATTATGGTCAATTCATACATGTCAAAAATTATTTATGGATCATTTTCAAAAAGTATCAAAACAATACGAATGTGATTGATCATTTTTTAGTATGTCAGTTGTGTTTTTTTACTAAAATGTCATTTCAAGCTCGAAACACACATTTTGAGTCAAACCAGTTGTATAGTCTATTGGTTTGATATGTGAATGCTTCATAAACATCACAAAAAACATATGAATCATTATCATAAATTATGAATAAAATTGGAGCTGGTTTTCTTGGTTTTTAGGGAGTGAAACATTTTGAGATGAAATGTCAATTTTATACTGATAACATAAACTTTTATCCATACCGGTCACACCGTATGTCAGATTGAGGTGCAGTTGATTCTTACACATCAAAAATGACTCATGGATTGTTTTCATAAAGAATAAAAAATAACCCTAATGCGTTTTCTCGGTTTTCAGTATGCACATGATTTTTTTCCTAAATTTAATGTGAATTTTTTATAAAAAGAGACACTTTGAGTCATACTAGTCTGATTGTGCATTGAATTGAGGTGAGGTTGATTCCTGCCTATCAAAAATGACTTATGGATAGTTTTCCTAAAGTATCAAAACAATCTGAATGTGTTTTCTCAGTTTGTAGTATATCATTTGTTTTTTTTACTAAAATGTCCTTTCAAACTCGAAACACACATTTTGAGTCATACCGGTCACATCGTGCGTTGGATTGATATGACATTTCTCCATAAACATCACAAAGAACATATAAATCATTATCCAAAATAAAAATAATAATTAGAGAGGGTTCTATTGTTTTTCATTACGTGACACTTTTTGAGCTAAAATGTTAATTTTAAACGGATAACAAACACTTTTTCCATATCGGTCACATCGTACGTCAGATAGAGGTTTAATTGATTAATACACATCAGAATGACTCATGGATAATTTTCTTAAGGTATCAAAATTATCCAAATGCGTTTAATCAGTTTTTAGTATCTCACTTATGTTTTTATCTATAATTAATGTAAATTTTAAATAAAATGATACACTTTGAGTCATACTAGTTGCATTGTGCGTTGAATTGTGGTTTGTTTGATTCCTATATCTCAAAAATGACTTATGGATCATTTTCCTGAAGTATCAAAATAATACGAATGTGTTTTTTCAGTTTGTAGTATGCCAGTTGTGTTTCTTTATTAAAATATCATTTAAAATCAGAAACACGCATTTTGAGTCCTACCGGACATATCTTGCGTTGCATTGATATGATACTACTTAATAAACAACAAAAAGAACTTATTAATCATTATCCTAAATTATGACTACAATTGGAGAGTGTTTTTGTGATTTTAAGTCAGTGACTCATTTTGAGATAAAATGTCAATTTTAAACTGATAACATGCACATTTTTCCATACCAGTCACACCATGCATCAGATTGAGGTGAGATTTATTCGTACAGGTCAAAAATGACTCATAGATCATTTTCCTAAAGTATCAGAACAATCTGAATGTGTTTGCTCATTTTTCAGTATGTCACTTGTGTTTTTTTATAAAATTAATGTCGATTTTAAATAAAAGGAGAAACTTTGAGTCATACCAGTCGCATTGGACATTTAATTATGTTGCGCCTGATTCATACATGTCAAAAATGACTTATGGGTCATTTCAATAAAGTATCAAAACAATCAAAATGTGTTTACTCCATTTTTAGTATGTCAATTATTCTTTTTACTAAAAATAATGTGAATTTTAAATAAAAAGTGACACATTGAGTCATACCGGTCACATCATGTGTCATATTGAGGTGGTGTTGATTCTTACATATTTCAAATTACTTATTGATCACATCCATAAAGTATCAAACTAACTAAATGCGTTTTCTCGATTTTGAATAGGTCAACTACTCTGATACAAACTATAATGACCTAAACATTTTATACATTGACATCACATATGATTAGATTATTATTCCATACATAAAATAAATAAAATAAACAAAAAAATGAAACAATGCATTTATTCTATGGAAAATGATTTTACTATTCAAACATCATGAATACCTCTTTGATTGAGCAGAAACAACGTCGTTGCTCATCCTGCAAAGGCATGTCACATGGACAAAAATCTTCAAAAATAAACAAACCCTAAAAGTAATAATGAAAATCAAATCAATGTTTCATTATATAATTTTTCATTAAAATATAGATAATATATCATAACATTACCTTCATATCATTCTAAAGGGTTTCTTTGGTCAAAAGATAAGGTAATAACAATACTAATAATTCTTTGTGCACTTCAAAACTATTGGTTAACTACCGCTTAGTATAGCATCTAATCTACACATCTGATCCGGTGTCCCTGTGAATCTCTCACCAACACCATCTCAACTATATCATCATTCACCATTCAATTTTCCTTCTCTTCCTACACCCATTTACCTAGTAAATTGGTGCAGGAAGATAAAGAAAAGTGAAGGTTTAATGATCATATCATAGAGATGGTGTGCGATGATAGAATCATGGGGAGGCCCGATCGAAAGTTCAGATGAGATGCTATAAAAAGTGGTATTTAACCAACAATATTGAAGAATCCTTAGTTTTTTTATTAAATTTGTGAGTTATGCACAACCAATATTCTTCCAACACACTACATAAATATAAAAAAAATCATGAATGACCAAAATACAGAATATAAATGATCCATGCCATAATAGTTTAGGTCTAGTGCTTTTGAAAACATGGAAAAATAAAGAGATAGTTCATAAGAGTCTCCCATTAAGTTATTCTTTCCTAGAAAGACAAATTATTTCTAAGACCATTCTTCATAACCTAAGGATATGAAACATAATAAAGGGTGATCATAGAAGATCAATAAGTGTAAACAAGGGAGATATCGATGATCATATAAAGATAACATAATTTGTAGTAATTCACCTTCATCATTTTTGTGTACAATATTCAATCAGGTATGCAACCCAATCATTTCTAAAAACATCTATATCATCTTGTGAATATGTGTTTTTGTGACAATCAGGGTAGTACTAAAAAAATATAAATACACAAAGGATTAATAAATATTTTAAATTAAATAATAATTTTTTTTGAAAATACCTCTTTAGGGATGATATTTTGTTGATGAAATATGATCTCTTTCATAAAATCAAAAACATAATAACCACAATCCATTCCATTATTTTGTTTTAGAAACTACAGAGACATCGATAAAAATAAGTAATTTGTTTTGATATGTGTTTGGATAGTGAAATCTTATTATATATACCACGATACTTGTCCAGTTGTAGCTATTGTGGCTGTTCTTGCTCTTAGGACCTGGATTCATTCCATGAAGTAAACGGTATTGATGCACTTCCATATCATAATTGAATCCTCATTTAAAGATAATATAAATTATATAACTAGATTTTTAGTTCTAAAATGTTGGATCTAGTTTATTACAAATTGAAAAACACCATCATGAGAGGTCAGTATGTTGGATATCCATGCATTGAATCCAGAAAATAAATCTTTGGAGTATCTAAATTGACTGAAATGAGCATCCAATGCTGCCTGAAAATAAAAAAAGGAATATGTAATGAATGAAATGAAAATATAGTTGGTATGATTAAATCATAGAGTTTTACCCCTGTATCGTTTGTATTAAAAATCATATGTCATTCATGACTATGTTTTCGAAAAAATTTCGTAGGGATGAGATTATTTCACCCTATTTATCGGAATTTATTTTTTCTCTTAAAGAGGTGTTTTTTGGACAAACAAGTCCAAATTTTTGTTCGTGGGGAAATCACTTCAATTGTTTTTCATATATACGCCTTTGAAAAATATGAAATGTATTTAGTCATAATTATCATATTACAATAGCTTTTGTAAAACCAAATCATGAAAACATACCTCATCTATAAATTTACAAAAAAGGTCCCTAGCCATTCATACGTGAGGATCTCATTTACATTTTTAAACACTAATGTAATTTGATTATTCCCCCATGTATATGTTTTTTTCAAAATCAATTGTGTGAGTATTTTTTTCGACCAACTTTTTATCTACATGATCCTACAATGATATTAAATGTGGATATAGAATGGGCAGGGTGATGGTTATCTCGGTAGATCATTTCGATCGGTTGGTAGATCCTTGAGATTTTTTTGAGCCGATATTTCATTTCAGACCCTTACCTTTGTTGTTCTGTAATAACATTCATATGTTAAGACTTTTTTCATTAAATTTTAAAGGTTTATCTTGAAAATAAATTGAAAATAAAAACCTGCTTGTCAACATGTTTTTTACAAGAATTGATGGCTATGCGATGAATGTTCCAACAGCTTGTTCGACCGTATTAATTTCATCATCGTCATATGGAATAGATAGATCAGTGCTCATATCACGAGCTACATTAATCAATCCTATAAGATGACCTATTGGAAGTGGTCTTTTGCGTAGAATGTTGTTCTACATATTTAACACTATAACCCTCACTACAAGGCGATAGGTTAGAGTTGATAGATATAAATCACAGTCATTTTCACCCTATAGAATATCTGTACAGGAAAGGTATCAATGTCTAGGTGATTTAAATTTCAGATTAAATATTATTAGAACCATTATTAACTCAACTAAGATATGTTTTTTAGGTGAAAGGCTTGCCTCAAAATTGGTGGGGGTGGGGTGGGATCTTCAAACACGAGTTGTTATTTAGTTGTTTCTTCTCTTTGCCACCCCATCAAAATTTATATCAGCTCTCTCTGGTATTATAATTATTCTTGAAACATGGATATTGTTTCTCTCATATTTTTCATTTACTAAGTTTTATCATATACATGTTTTTATTTCTAAAAATATGTTTGGGGTGTCACCCCAAAACCCACACCTCTGACAACACCATATTGTTCTGGCTGCTTCAAGGCCATTCAATGTATGTCTGCATCTGGTGCAGGTGTTGTTGATTCTAGTGACTATGTCAGATATAAAATATCAGAAAATATGTAATCATTTTAATTTAATAGTGATTTAATGAAAAACAAATTTATATTAGGTCATACTTACACATGTTTCCCACCCTTTTTGTGTGTTTTCAACTGTCATTATCCCCTCCTTATTTACACAAGACTCCTTTTATAGAACATGTCATGGGATGGATGTGGATTTTGATTTCTATTATTCAATCTACATATAAACATAGAAACATCATTATGGGTTTTTTATGACACATAAAAGTATTATGGTAGATTTCAAATACGTCCCAATTTTTTATCAAGTGAAGCGTACCACATCATTGCTTTACGGTAGGGGTACACTGGTTTTATTGCATGTTCCTTATTTTTAGTAATCATTACCAGTTCCATAAATAAAAAACTGTCAATCAAAGTGATTAATACAAACAACATCAAACAACGTATTACCAGACACAATGTATATAAAAAGTCTTCTCCACACAATGGTTGCTAAATGCATCCCACGCTCCTTGGGATATCATGTGTGCATAAAGAGGAGGTGGGTGTGGCTTGGTTTTTCTATCAGCATCTTTAAGATTATATTTTGATTAAAATTGCGCGGAAGCCTCTATGAATACTTCCTTAAACTCTTAATACATATTCCTTGTGCAAGGAATCTACTATAAATGCACTCTACAAAGGACAATGAAGAGTATGTCAATGTTTTAGTCTATTATTTTATTTTAATAAATTAAATAATTGATATCATAATGTTACTATAATCTCTCCCCACATTATTTTTTTAATCCCAGTGACAACATGGTGCCACATCTATACATCAATCGGAAAATTATACCGTGTGAAGATTCCAATGTAGCTACTGAACATGGATTTGTTGGGGTTAAAATGATGTCCTCGCTTATTCCATCCCACCTCAAATTTGATAACTTTTTATTTTTTCCTTACGGATTTTGGATAACACTATCAAACTATGGTGGACTTGTTTTTTTTGCGCCTCCAGGGTTTCAATGCATAAAATTTCCCTACTTTTAGCATCATCATTATGTTCGTCTAGAGAGCTAGCATCGGCACTGGGACTAACAAAAACATGTTGTGAAACATGTTGTACCTCAGCACGGGGACCATCAACAAAAGCATGAGAAACCTCTTGTTCCTCTGCACTGGGACCAACAACAGCATGTTGAGTGACCCGTTGTGCCTTAGTATTGGGCACATCAGTAGATGCAGAAGACATTATCTGCAATATTGGTTTAAGATTTAATTAAGATTACATAAAAGTAGTAGTGAATAGATAATAACATAAAGTAACAAAATGTATATTATAATAACAAAATAGCATGATTATTGAACTCTCTTTTTTATGGATGAAGAGTCTTGACCCCTCTATCGACTATGTAAATCCTTTCATTGTGGTCTCCTATGATATAAAAATACCTTCTACATTGAGACTACTGAGAAATGATTGTGAAGTCCCAATGAAAGGGTCATCCTCTATTGAATTTTTATCTGACCCTTCAGTTTTTGTGATCGATAACAGAATAATTGACCATCTTCGGTTTGTAGGATCTGGAACATAGAATACTTGTACTTCATGTGATTCCATTATAAATGGTTCTTCTTTATCCCCTTACTTAATGAAATCAACTTTCACGAATTAAAATTCATCTATTTTAACAGAAATACTTTTATCAACCCATTTGAATTAAAAAATAAGCACCTAGAATTTCATATAATCCAACTCTCATATTTGTTTGATGATTCCAAAGTATGACATATTCAGATAAATTGGATGTTTTTCCTTATCACTGGAAACATGAATCCTTTCAGCCACAAGTGTAAACCCACTATTCTTCATGGTACTATCTTCATCATGTTCATTAGTATATAATGTATAACCATTAACTATATATGCATTATAAGAAAATACATACACACTTGTTTATCCAACTAGCCATTGAAGGCATTATGAAATTGAGTCTAGATTTTCATTTGGATTCTTAAAAATATAGTTCCAATACCATGCTATAAGATATCAATTATGTGTATCAGATATCCATTTTTAAGCCCTATATTGATTCAAATGCCTTATAATTTCTTTATGGGTTTGAACATATGGGTCAACGTCGAAAATTTTATGAAAAACATAAAGGTAGGTTTGCTCTCGATCTGAAAAATTTATTGTGATATCCACTCTTCCATAAATTACATCTCCCTCAAGCTACCCAAGGTAAGAATATTTTTGTAGGAAAATTCATTCCACACATAATAGGTATTCGGTACACAATTCAATGGCTTCCTCAACAATATATCGCTTCTCAATAAAACCCTCTGGCCAACGTCGATTTTGGACGTACCCTTTAAAAATCATCATATACCATTCAATGGGGTAAATTATTCTATAATTTAAAAGACCACATAGTCAAATTTCTCTCCCCAAGTGAACCATCAAATTATCAATCATATAACAAAATGTCAGCTGGAAGAACATTTCCAATTCACATAATATGATAAAAATTTCTCTTGCAATAGTTACAAATTTTACCGTGTCTATTACTTTTATGCATATAGATTTGAAGAAGAAACATAGCTTTGTTAATGTGTGGTGGGAATTCTTGGGAAAACTGCACTGTAATGCTATAGGAATTAGATCTTGTATCAAAACATGGCAGTTAAGAGATTTCAGACCCTTTAACGTTAAATCTCTCATTGACACGATGTTCTTGATATTTGATGAATACCCCTCTGGAACCTTTACCTCATTCAAGAAGTTTCAAAAATGATATCACTTCTACCTGGCAAGAGTGTAAGAAGCAGGAGGATGAAATGTTCATTTTTCACCCTTTACTGGTGCAAACTTGTCTCAGATTCCCATCTCAACCATGTCCATCATATCCGTAATTCCATCCTTTGTTTTCCAGGTGCATTTAGCAACATACCTTTGCTGATATCACATACATTTTTTTTCAACATTCATACCAACAATAAAATTTCTGACATATAGACAATTCCATTATAGTAATTCAAAAAAAACTGCTCCCTTTTTCAAATCGGTTTTTGAATGGTTTTTCGAAAATATTTTACCAAAATTAGAGTCCACATCTTTTACTTTCTCCAAATATTGATCAAATATTATTGGATATGGTGATGTACATTATTATGAACTTCCAATGAATGATTTTTTCAAAGATCGGTACTTATTCCATCAGGGTAGAAATATATGATGTCATAGAAACAAATTTTTCGATGTCTATTCCAACCTAATTGACTCATTACCTTATTTTGTAACACCCCGAGCTTCCACGATACGCTTCTCTTTCAATAATGCAATATCTTGCATTGTACGCAAGTTCGAGATTCTCACACACCACAACCAATCAAAGTAGCCATTATGAATAGTAATACCTAATTTTTGAAATTTTATAAATTTTATCTTTCCAAATGGACTTCGTTTTTCGATTCGTTATATCGAAATTATCCGATGTTGAATTTTTGGTATTTTTCTGAGAACTTCCAATTTTTTATGAATAGTGAAGAATACTTAAAAACAACTTCTTTTCAAAATAACTTTTAGTGATAAATTATAATATTGAGTGGTTTTAAAGTGTAATTATAATATATTTTTACCATTTTATCCAATGGTGGTCATTAGAATTAATTTCACTTTGAAATTGGACATAAACAATTGTCAATCTTTTGATATATATTGTTTCTTAAAAACACGCTATTTGTTGTGACAGCGGGAATTAATTATAAAATTAATTAATGAAACATATATGTTTGGAATTTTTTAAAATAGACATCATTTTTGAATTCGGAATATCAATTATAGCTTAGGGTGAAATTTTGGCATTGTTCTGAAAAACATCAATTTTTGATGAATAGTGAAACCACTAAGTGGTAGTTAAAAAACTGATTTTTTCATTTAAATGAAACATTACCACTTCTGTGATTTTATTTTCAAAAATCCGACATACATGGTTGTCATTAGGAAGTAAAATGTGGTTCAATGGGATTAAAATAATTTTTTGGTGAATAGTAACTTTTAAGTTTAATTAATCACGATTAAAGGTAATTAGTGAAATTTAAGGTAAAAATGATATTATAAAAATATGAAAATACCGTTACACTTGTCCTACCCTTATTGATGTGTCATGGCCGACCAAGAAAATCCATGGGTAAACTTGGGGACCCCATGGAGCCACTTTGGTAGGAAAATGACATAAATAACTTTTATTTAAAGTTAAAATAAAAATGTCACAAACATGAGTTGTTTTACTAAAACAATTTTTAAATGTGGTTATCCAAGTCATATTTTTGCCTATAAATATTAATTAGAAAGATAAAAATATTTCCTACATCATTATATTTTTTTTTATAATTTTTATACATTAAATAAATTAAATTATTTGTGACACAATGATGATGCAGCGATTACCTCATTAATTAACGATTTAAATAAAATAAAAAGATAATGTAAAATATAAGGCATACACTTGTCAAAAACCTATTGGATGAGTCTATTTAGAACCCTTATCACCTTAGCCTTGAAATATATCATTGTGGGACCTTTAGAATCCGAAAAGCATTTCATAATAAAGTAACATTTCAATCTTTCCAATAGTGCCCCTTCTCTTCTCTTATAAAAGGCCCCCACCACTACCACCTTATTCACACCATCAAAGCCTTTTTTCTCGGCCAAACTCTGCCCAAATACTCTCCCAACTTCCCTCTCTTACTCCTAGAAGCCTCACTTTGGGAAGAAGTATTCCCAAGGAAGCATTTGAGCTCAAATCAAAAGGAGTTACCTATTTTAAGGTAATGTCTTCTCTTATGTTATTTTGTTTCATTTTGCTTCTCCAACCCCCTAAACTCTTTTTATTAATTTATTTTGTAACAAAACCAGTATCCTCAATATACTAGGATGTTGTTATAATAATGATTAGATCTACACTTACACACACATACATCTAATGGTTAAAGAACATACTGTTTCTGTGGATGGTGAATTTCTGCCTCACAAAACGATGATTGTTCAACACTCATATAACACCTTCAAAGGTGGCCATTAAGATGACACTATATTTATATATGATATATAACATGTTTATGTTTTACTTAAGCTTATTTATTTTTCATTTATGGCATACCTTTATGGTTTCCATTATGGGTAAACGCGATATTTTCATTTGAGGAAGTGCGGACTACCGCCCCCTTAAAGTGATTTGAATCGTTAATGCCATATTTGGGATGTATAAAGGATGGATTAAATGGTATTATACATTATATTATACTGGAATTATAGTATACCTTTATATAATTATAATTTCATTCCGTTAAATATGAAATAGAAATGAAAGTAGCGTTCATGCGTACGTACGACTTACCGTCTCCATGAACGGTGCATTTCATTTCTTACCTCTAAATGTTATGTAATATTATAAATGAATGTATATATCAGATATATATGATATATATGATATATAAATCATGAATATAATTTTGATATAATGGATATTTCACCACATGAACAACTTGTAATTATAAGAAGTTTATTTTTGACTCAAGTACCAAAGATCGACAAAATGACCGTTATTAACTTAAATAATTACATAATGTTCATAACATGGTAATAAATGATATAAAAGGAATAATGAACATGAAAACGGTTCTTAAGAAAATAGAAATTAACTCTAGTTTATTATTCAGGAGATTAAAGAACGATCGAGTCATGTCGAACACGAGTTAAGGGAACTTCTTAACCCAATTTCTATTCTTTGGGTTAATCTCGTACTTTCAAATTATGTCATGATATTATTGTATCCTATATTGTATTTGTAATTTAATTATGTTTACTTATAGTGAATACACATAATATATCTATTTTATTTAAAAAACGATATTTTTAAGTTACTTTGTCTCAATCTCCATTCATTGAGGCATATTTTGTTTTATACACAAATTTTTGTTATATGGTGTATAAACCCCTTTGACTTTTACATTTATTCAAAAGGAATATTTTTATACGAAGCGTTTTACTGAACGACAAAAAGGAATGTTTTTCTTGTCGTACATATACGGCGACAATGACTTCTCTGCCGCCGTAACCATTATTTGAGTTTCGGCTTCCTCTACAAGACATAATTTGTTTAAATGAAAAATAAATACCAAGTTTTAATTTTCTTTTATTTTGGTATTGAAAATGGTTTTGATAAGGTTTTTATTATATCAATGTGTTGTATTAATATCTTGTGATTGAAATGTTGAAATTTTATGTTTCCTTTATGCACGTTTTATGTGATACGATTATGTTATGGTTTATGATATGTTTAAACCTGTTCATATGAGGAATGCATTGGACTTAATAAGTGACGGGTGGAGCCCGCTATAGCTCCTCGATGCATCGGTAGGTCTCATGATACAAACTAGTGTCTTGGCATGAGGCCTTGACAAAATATTATTTTTGGTCTTGGCACGAGGCCTTGGATACGTGGTTATGATAGTCTGGCATTATGCATTCCATCATTATGAAAGTGGTTGTTGATACTGCATGTGATTATTCGACCAGTAGAATATCCATGTGAATAATTAAATGGCATTATCTCAGTTTACTTTTGATATATTATGTTCATGTTTAAAAGGCTTTTGTTTTAGTCATACATTGCCTTAAATGTTTATGTTTATTTATGAAAGCTTCCGCTATATTGTTATCCTTACTGAGGATCTGAGCTCACCCCTTTCAATGTTTTAATATTTTCCAGGATGTGAAGAAATATTTTATGAATGACCTGCAGGGATAGTCAGAAGAGGATATGAGTGTGGACTATGGAGACTTTTTTGTTCTAGATTTTCACTTTATTATGTAATGTAACATTTATGAATGTATCTAGTGTTTCCAAGGCTACTATACTAATCGGTCATTCGAGACTTGATCTTTTGTGATCATGCCAATATTACGCAATAATGCACCGAATCCGGGTAACTAGGGTCGGGGCGTTACATATTCAAAAATGGGTCACCCTGGAGTTCCATTAATGATATATCATGACAAATTTCCATAAGTAATAAAGTATTTTTTCATCCTATACAACATGTTTCTCAAAGTGAAATATTCATTTTTGTAAGAATCATACAACATAACACCTAAATACCACAATCATTTCAAATTTGTGATCAATGGAGCCAAATAAACATCAAAATCATTACCTAATTTTTTTTGTCCTGATATAATCATAGATATAATGATGTTATTTCATTTCATGCATAACCACAATGGTAAGTTTTAATTTACCAACATAACCATCCATATATTATGACTGCTGCTTTGAAAACCAAAAAGATTCACTCCATCTGTAGATATGGAAAGATGATGGTTTCTCAGCGTGTTTCCAAATTAAGGATACTAATGATCGAATCTCTTACACTGATGAGATTCTTCTAGGTTATGTAGTTTCCCATATTTAATTCTTTTATATTCATGACATTTCAGTTGTCCTACAGCCTCCTCAATTCCATATAGGTGCCTAAACCTTGGAATGATTGGAATGTACAATAAAACACTGGTATGGCGAGATTCATATTTCTTAAATCAAGAAGCAGCACACTTTGGGCACTCTATATATTATTTTTGGTCCTTCAAAAACAATATAAAATCATTTAGTTAGGCGTGTATTCTTTCAGATATCATACACATCGATCATAGAATTCGTTTGGTGTTTTGTGTTCGGCTTGGGAGATCATTATCTTCTGGGATCATCTCATTCAGGAGAGCAAGTAGTTCCATAAAACTAGCATCAATCCACCCATTTCCTATTATCAAATCATAGTGATTCAGTAAAACTATAAATTCTATATATTTAGTTAAATCAACATAAAATGGAATCTTCTCAAAAATCTTTAAATTCATAAACAATTTTGGGATTCGCGATGTTCATCTTCCAATTTTGTTGTCATTTCCTCAATTCAATCTTCATCATCATTCACATCTGTAATCACATAATCAATATGATCATCTTAATTTCTCATGCTTGTAATCATATCAGATGATCCATAAAATAGGGTTCTATCCTATCCACTACCTACATTTTTTTTCCTTGTGTTTATTCTAGAATTTATAAGTTCAATATATTTTGTGACAGGTCAAGTGTTCTTCCAACTCATCTAGACTAATTTTTCTTGAATAACAACAGTGTAAACATAGACAAAGGATTTGAGAAGGGTCATATGCATGATCTTTTGAAAACATGACAAACTCTTCCACACCATCTTCATACTCTTTTTTCAACTGATTGGCATTCATCCATACATTATTCATATACATCCTATTTGATTCAGTAATATTAATATTTAACAACATAATTCCACAAAATATTTTCCACTTGGTTCATCATCCAACTATAAATAACAATGATAAACAATACCCTTACCTCTCCATGAATTACTCAGGACCAAAGTAGATCACACCCATATTCCCAACCACATGATCAATGGAACTAGCTACGAGAAGCCCATTCACTAGAATGGATTAGTATCCCACATGTAATCTATATGCACAGTTGTAAACTAGGTTTTTAGTGTTTCATTATAAACATAATGTATTGAGTCAAGAATTATGGTACTAAACTAATAGATGGTATGATTTTCTAGAGAGTTATTATGGGTGGAAGGATTCATTAAATGTGTTGTTATGGTTATTTGACTCGGGTTTCCATAAAGTGTCCTATAGTGTCCTCTAGTGAATTGGTTTTATAAGTTTCAGTGGGATTGCACTAGTAACAAAGTGGTAGTTCCACTGAAATAGGTAAGGATTGGATGGATATTCAATGGTGGAGAAAATACAACATGGAAAAAATGGCATACCAATCATGCCAAAAACCTCAACACCATAAAAAAATAAAATTATGCTCCCAATCGCAACATAATACAAACCAAACAAATAGAATTTTAGATTTTAAAAAGAATCCCCTATTCAATTATGATTGGTAATTCAAGGGTTATCATAGAAGTTTTATCATCATAGGGCATTCCTTCCTTATCAAAGTATTCGTAAATTACTAATTTCTATATTCAAATTTTCAACAGGAACCAACCAACATGAAATTCATTTAGTGCACAAACAAGGACCACCAACGACCATGATTTTCAGTGAGGTGTTTAGCCCATACAATTCAAAACATAATGATAAATATAAAATAATAAAAACATGATAACAAGAGGAAACCAACAAGTAATAGGAGAAAACTCACCGCGAATGGGTCGTTCAGTGCGTGGAAGATATACATTCATGGTGGAGGACTGGCACACGACAGTAGAGATTTCCATCTAAAAAGAAAACATAAAATGAGAACTCATATGTTATACCTATCCAAAATAGGTCTAGTGAGATTTAAAAAACGGATATGTAGGGAAAAATAGTTTTATTAGCCAATAGTGGGAATTTAAAACACACAATGCATATGAAAGTGCCAAATGGGCCATTGAGTTTTAAGCACATACACACCCAAACATTTCACAATTTTCAAAATGGACCTTATCATTTCCAAACTGACACCTAATAATTTCCTTAAAAAATCCATCAAAACTCTAAAATGATGAAACCTATATAAAACAAATCATACAATTTATCTACAATTTTTTTAAAAATACCAATAAATTTATAAAAAATTATATAAACAACTCAACCAGTTTATAGACAATTTTATAACATGATAACCAGTTTATGAAGAAATTTTTTACTGGCCAAACAAAGTATAAATAATTTTATAAGAATACCAAGTCAATGTGAATGTTACTTTGATGTATAATGGTATTCATGAGAGAATCTATTAAAACCTGTAATTCTTTTGTGACCACTGAATATTGCACTATCTCCCACACATTTTTAGAAATACATCACACAACTAATATGTCTCATACTTCATTCCCTCTCACTACAGTTCACTCATAATACACATTCATTAGATTCTATCTTCTAGTCATCTGATCCCTTATATACTAATAATCCTACTTCCAAAGCTTGAAACTGTCCACACCTCCCATAACCCTGAAGCCCCCATGTGAAACTCCCACACTATTCAACAGATCCCTCTACCTTTAGAAAATAATCTTCTAAAGAATGCCCCACCCACCTTCTGATCCTTTTCCCATATTGATCCATCACATATGAAAGATTCTGAAAAAATGACACCAAATACAACTCAATCGAAGTTCATTGATTTGAACCCATAATCCAAAGTCTAGACTCAATATTTGGTATTGGAAAATCACTTGGAAACCAATTCAATCACCCCCTCCAGATAAATGATATAGGAACCTATGAAATTTGATCTTCTGTGAATAGAGCCTTGGTTTTTTCCATTGATAATAATTGTTTTTTCTATAATAGCCTTCAAGATCATTTTTTTACTTAAAGCTAATTTCCCAATCTAATGAAACACTTCGATAATCCAGAAGTTAAAAACCAATGAACTCCAATATCTTAAGATCCCACAAACATGTCATTAATCCACTACTATCATAATTTCAATGATCTTCTAGGATGTTTTTGAATTCCACTCAATGAACTGAACATGCTGCACGACACCTAGGGCCATAAGACTATTGATATCTTGGAAAACCCATGGTACTACCACTATCTTCTAGTGAAATTATTTTGAAATCCTAATAAAACATCTGATAATTAGTACAAAATATTCTTCAACCTAGACTCAATTCAATTATTTAAAAAACTACTCCACAAAAAACACTACATTCATTCTCTATCATCGATCCCTACAACCAATTTTTGAGACATAAAAAAGGAACAAATGATTTGATACCTCTTATTGGAGGAAAGTGGAAATTTTATGATCACTGGTAGTTTTTACTCCTGCTTCCCGAACATAGTGGAACATCATCCAAAATTTTCATATTATCCACTGATACTTTCATAACTCATGACTTCAAATAGAAAAACTAGGATGACCACACACCCCAACCACCACACCTATATTTCCTCAAACTTGGATTCCCCGAGTTTTAGTCATCTCAGTATCCTTATTTAAATGATCATACAAGCGAACAAGCATACATAGTTTTTATAAACATGTTAGGATAGTTTAGAAATAGCATTTTATATAGGTATTATTTGATTAATACTTTAATTTAATGTGTATGGTAGAAAAATAACATCACATTATTATTCCATTGAAAAAATAAAACATGAGTTATAAGGTAAAGTAAATTTTTTAAAACCCTACTTAGTTCTCCAGAAGATGTACCACCAATACCATCTTTAGATCATTTCGCATCCCTTATGCTCCATCCAGTTCTATGAAACATAGACTTTTTAATTTCAACCTATGGGAATTTGGATGTGTTTAACTGTGCACCTCTTACTATAGCCACCGACTTTTGGTACGTAGGCCTCAACATTGTTCGTAAAATAATCTCTTACATTTATTTGTAAAGGAATATATACATACACATATAGTTCATACAACTCTTTTATATGGTCCTAAACTAATCATCACGTCACAAATTCCCTCCTATAATTTTATTCATCCTTCCATTGGAATGCGTAATTGTTGATTGCTACTAGAAACTTAATTTATGACAACCAACACTAGTGAATTGTTTATTCCATATCCACTTCACTCTAATAAAATTGATGAACTATTACATTTTCATTTTATATGATAGAATCTCATGCATCATCATTAGAGTTCATGGAACTCATGGACTTCAACACATCTGTCACCTCCTCTGGATATTCATTAAAATACTAGTAGCCTTCCCTACCGTTCACCTCACTACATGTATTTAGATGCATAAACTATTCCATGGGTACTTGAATATAATGTTCCACCTTTATATTTCCACACTCATACTCCACTATACTAAATCAACTATACTCAATCATCCAACCACTCATTCTGAACATCCAGTAAAGGCTCTCTCACTGAACATTCAGTGAAGGAACCATCTAGCTACTGACAACATATGAGGTAACATTTTAAGTGTTATTTAAAATTTAATTAAACTAAAATTTATATTATATATGAAAGGATAGATTCAAATTCTAAACTTCCATTGAAGTTAATTGATCTTCCTAAACTCATAATTCAATGGTGCTAGTGAACTTCTATTTATCCATGATCTCCCAAGTGAACCTTCAAAGACTGAACTTCCAGATCTTTAACACTTGACCATGAAACCAATTATCACACCAAGCCCTAACATAGGTCTCATGAAGGGGTGGAAAGTAACTAAATAAATACCATTTTTATAAAGTTCTAAAAAAGTCTTTACAATATATATTGTATTCACACATATGAAAATAACTATTTAAAACTATTTGAAAAAACTATAAATCTAAGGGAATACACCAATAACACCAAACAAATAACAATCAATCAATGGAAGTCATTAAATAATTCCATAAATCAAACACACACCCTTTAATAATATGGAGAACCATTAAGCCAAGAATCACCTGACCTTATAAATTTTCATTGTTCTAATAAACCATGAAAAGATAATTTATCTTCAACAAAACAATCATTTCCACATTAATAAGAATTTAGAATAAATGAAAGACAATTTTTAATAAAAGTACCATTGAATTATTAAAATACAATGATTATGTCAAAGGAAACCTGAAAGTGATCATGAAAAATCTCAACTAGTCAAATTTAGATAACATTTACTTCATTTATCTAATTAAAAATCATGTTTAGAACATCTATCATCAAAGGAACTCTCAAATAAATGGAATCAAATATAATTACCTAAATCAACTGATGTAAGGGTTCAGCCAAACCCTATACACCCTATAGAAACTAGGTAAACTGTAATAGAGACTCACCAGGGGGAATCAGTGCACTGTAGAGGCGGCTTCTTGGATGGTCATCGGATAATGAGGGTGCGCCGAAGAAGGTCAGGTTGACAGGGGGTTGTATAAGATGGAGGAGGAGGAGAAGGAGGTGTAGGATGAGGAGGCAGCGGTTGTGGCAGAGGGGGATGAGTCAGCAGTCGTAGAGGAGGAGGAGGAGGAAGAGGCAGAGGAGGAGGAGGAGGGTTTGATGAATGAGGAGGAATCACCGGTTGAAGAGGGCTCAATGGCGGAGGAGGGATTGACGATGTAGGGGTCAGCCATTGCGAAATCTTGATAGGGTGCAAGGGAGGACGAGCCTGTTAAGGTTCTTTTATAAAAACCGATGAAACCTTTATGAGTGCTAGCTAAAAGCGCTGATAAAGGAATGTTTAATCAGTGCTAAAATAAAAAGCACTAATAAATCTAGGCTTTTATCAGTGCTAAAAATGTGCTGATAAAATACCTATATAGGAAATATAAAATTATCCCGCTAATAAAGACATATTTAGAAGTTTTTTTAGTGCCAATAAATTCCATATTTATCAGTGCTAAAAAGGATCTGATAAATGCATAATTTTAATAATTTATTTATATTATTAATAATTTATTTAAAATTATATGTACGATAAATATATATATTTTTATTGATAATTATAACTATATATATATATATTTATACTTATAAAATTATAATTTATGTAATTATAAAATTATAAGGAATATACTAATTATATTTATAATCATATAATATATAAAATAAATATATTATTTATATATATTAAAAAGATTATAGATATTTATAACTATAAATAAAAATTGTATTTATTTACCAATATTTTTATATATATTTATAAATATATTCATAAATATATACTTATTTAATTATATCTAACATATTATATTTTAAATAATAAATTTTTTTATAAATTAGTAATTATTTTAATAAATGTAAAAAATATTTGTATATATTTATAAATATTTTTATATTTTTATAAATATATCTATTTAATTATATATTTATAACTTTATATTTAGTAAAATATTTATCATAATTTTATAATTATTTACTTATATATATATATAGTTTTAATTATAACTATAAATAGTTTATATTTATAAATATTTTAATATAATTGTTAATATATATATATATATATTAATAAAATTATAAAATTATATGTATAATTTTATAATTATTTATATATATTGTTATAATTATAATAAAAAATGTATTTGAAACGTATTTATATATATATATATTAAAAATATATTAAAATATATCTATTATTTAAATATATTTATTGTAATTTTATAATAACATTTTTTAGAACATATATAGTTCATATGGGTAATATTATGAATTAATCAATATACCACATCAATGGACAATGTGATGTAATTTATAAATGAACATTCATGCATGATACATAACATATACCCATGATCAATATATTCATTGACCAAATTCATTGAAAAATACATATATATTCAATAATTTTAAATATGAATATATATATTAAAAAGTATTATATATGTATAAATAAAATAAATATATTAAATATAAAAAATATAAAAAATATAATGACTTGATCCAATTAATATAATAAATCAAATATATTAATCTAATATATCTAATAAATATTTATCTAATAAATCTCTAATAAATATGATAAATATGATAAATATAATAAATACAATAAATATAATTATTATTTAATGTAATTTATTATAATATTATAATTATTTTAATATATATATATATAATTATAATAATAGAAATACTTTTCTCAATTAAAACATTATATATATATTCGAATTATTGAAATATATATATTAATTATATACATTTGTTTTTTATTTAAAGTATAAAATTAAACATTATTTTTGAATATAAATATAATAATTTCATATAAATTAATAATATTTTTTATTAAAAACTTTTATCAGTGATTTTCTTAGCGATGATAAGACGAACATTTATCAGCACATTTAGCTAGCACTGATAAAGGCCCACCCCATTATTAGTGATTTCTACATAGCACTGATAAAAGGTAGTTCTTCCATAGCCGTGTTTTGTGGTAGTGGTATTAATGGACCCAGAGAAGGTGAGAAAAGTAGTTACCTAGAAGAAGCACAAAAATGTTTTTGAGGTGTGGATTTTCTTGGGGATATCTGGATGCTACATGCATTTCATACATGGCATATTATTATTAGAAGTACCGATGATATTCTTGACTATGGAGGGTGTGAAATTTGTGTGTTTTTTTTGTGAGACAGCCTTTCATGAGCTAAAAGGGTGTTTTACTTTAGCTTCGATACTAATATTTCTAGAGACATGAATGATTTAAATTGTGTACTATGATTCATCAGGAATTGGGTTGGGAGTAGTTCTTATATAGGGGGATTGAGTTGTTTCATACGGGTCTTAGAAGTTGAGGCCACATGAGAGGAATAAACCTATGCACGATCTGATGTTAGCTATGGTTTTTCATGCCTTGCGCTGTTTGAGACATTACTTATTGGGGGAGCATTTTGTGGTGTACACAGACATGAAAAGACTCAAGTATATCTTTACTCAGTGGGATCTAAATTTGAGAGAGAAAAGTTGGGTTGAATTCATTCAGTCCTTTGATTTTGAGCGTTCTTATATGCCTTGAAAAGGAAATGCAGTGGTTGACGCACTAAGCAGGAGGACTCAGATACAGACAGTGCAGGAAATCGGTGGTTAGTGGAAACTTATGACTTTGTTTTCTAAGATGAATTTGGAGGTGCATGATAGGAAAGGACATACTTTTCCTTCATCTTTTGCTGTTAACTCTACATTACTGGACATAGTAAGGATGATGCAACTATCAGATTCTGAAGCCCTAGTTCTACGAGAGACTGTGGCGGGTGAAGGCTCTACTCCTAAATATACAGTAGGCAAGGATGAGATCCTGTGTATCCATGGTCATGTTTGTTTTCTAGTGGACATACATGAGGATCATATGTTGGATTTTCATGTCATTTTATGGGTGGTGAATCTTGGTGTCATCAAGATTTACTTGTATTTACATCATCAGTATCGGTGGCCAGGTATGAAGATAGACATAGCTAGTTTTGTCAGGAGATGTTCCACCTATCGATAGGTTAAGGCATAACACCAAAGGACAACATGGATTTTATTGTAGTTACCCATTCTTGAGTGGAAATGGAATGATGTCACAATGTCTTTATTGACGTGTTTACCAAGATCACCTTGAGGAAATGATGTCATATGAGCTATTATTGACAGGATCATGAGGGTTGCACAGTTCTTGCCGATCAAGGAAACCATCAGTGTTGATGAACATGGGAGGTTATACATCTGTGAAATTGTACAATATCAGAGGGTCCCATATTCTATCATTTCATATAGGTAATTACCCTTTATTTCTCATATCTGTAAAGGGGTAGAGAGGGACATAGGTATACAAGTGCTTCTGAGCACATCTTACCACCCCCAGATAGATGGCCATTCACAGTGCATGATTCAAGTGCTAGAGGACTTTCTTCAGGGATGCGTCATGGATTTTGGGGGTTTTTTAGGGGATAAAGTACCTCTGTTTATGTTATCCTATAATAATAGCTTATTGGATACTATTTAGAATGTTATATATGAGTCTTTGTAGGGTAGACCATGCCGATCACCCCTATGAAGGCTGGAGGTAAGAGAGGCCTCTATATTGGGACCTCACCTTGTCTAGGAGATCACTGAGTTGTTTCAGTTGATTTGGAATCAGATGGATACTACATAGTCTCATCAGAAATCATACGCTGATTGGTGTAGACAACATTTGGAGTTGGATATCGGGGAGAGATTTTTCATACATGTCAAACTGTGGTTGGGACATAAGAGAATCAGGATACAAGGTAAACTTTCACCGAGATATGTCGGTCTATTCGTGATTATAAAGTGAGTCGGGTTGTTTACCTCTCAGTTACATTTACCTTAGAGGTACCAAGCCATGCCTATCATCTTCCCTATTTCTCAGCTACACCGTTATCACTCAGACAAGTCTCACGTTCTTCTACCTGTGGAGGTTGAGATTCTGGTTGATTCATCCTTTGAGGAACATCTGATTTGTATAGTTAACAGGAGTATAAAGGTTCTCCAAGGCCGGTCAGTTCCTCTCATATGGGTTCTATGGTAGCACGGATGAGTACAGGACGAGACTTGGGAGTGGGAGGGAAAAGTACGTTCTCAGGGTCCATAGTTATTCTCAGATATTTCTTCACTAACCATGGAAGATAAATTCAGAAAAAATTTCTTTAAGGGGGGAAGTTTGTATGAATCCACTTCTTACATAGAGGTATGACCTTCTTTTCTTCGTTTTTCTTTTGATTTGTTTTCTAGAAAACAATTTAAATTTGGACAAAGTACTCGAATCAGGGGTTACACATCATGTAGCCCTAAGTACACATCATGTGGCTTGGGCTGTGGATGATTGGAATACATGGTCTGTGGGCTTGTCCAAAAGGAGGATAGGAAAAACCAACTACAGACTGTGTACATCCTAGTACACACCGTGTAGTCATGTTGGAAGTCCCTGGAATTTAAGTCGGTAGAATTCAGCTACCAAATGACCAGTTAAATGATATAAAAACTATGTATATGGACATAAACATCATTTATTTTGTGTTTTCACTTAAAATGGTAAGTAGCCTCTCTACTCGACAGATTGGATAGTGGGATCTCCATGAAGACTCAACAGGTGGCACTGCAACATTAATCCCTTCCTTGTTGATCATCCTAACTCTAAATCAGTCACCGTTGGTCTCGTTTGACCCCAATAAGAAGGATCTCGATTACACTTGATCTGTTCTTGGTGATTGATTCTCTCAATTGAGTTATTTAAGGTTGATTTAATATTCTTATTTCGTATATCTATACTTTTCTTTTCTTGAATTGTATGTTGAGGTTGGATGAGGGGACTCATAAAATGCCGAGGCTGGTGGTACCATTCTTATTTATTAACGTAATGTTTTTTTATGTATCGTTGTGCTACGCGCACATGTTTATTATGTCTCTTGGTTGAGAATTTAACCCATGTTATTTTTTAAAATTGGTTGGGTATTTGTTTTTATTATTTAATAAATTTTTGAGGTTGCTAGATTTGATTAAGGGCCACCATGTAGGTGTGTTTCCCTTGAATAACCAATGTTTAGTCGTTTTCCCTACGTTGGCTATGAGGAACAACTGTTCAATTGAATGTGATTCCATAAGAGATAATGATTTTTTATGCCTTGTGATAGTTTAATTCACATTTTGCTTTTGTTACATAATTTTCCCATGTGAGCTCATGTTTGTTTAAGCCGTGTAATTTTTTATCTTACTAATAGTCATATGATATGATTGACACCCACATTAATTGATCAATTTTTTTCATGTAATAGTTTAATTTATGTGTTCTCTTGTTATGTGATATGTATGCGGGTGAGATTGTGATATACCTGTGGGCGATGATTTGTTACGCATGTGTGTGAGGAGTTGTTATGCCAATGGGAAAGGATTTTTTAGGCATGGGGGTAAGGATTTTATTATACTTGTGGGTAGGGTTTTTTATGCTTTTGGGAAAGATTTTTGAGATAGGTATTGAAATAGAATGGCTTATGACATGTTTTCCAAGACAAAGCACATGTTTGGATTCAGTCTTCACTTTATTATTAGAGAGACTTTTGAGGTATCTGTTAAGATTTCTTATATGAGGGATCAATGAGCTTAGGCTGGATCTCAAGACTAATATAATATGACGTAATGAAATGGATGGACTAAACATAATGAATGAAAATGGGAAACAAGAAATGTATGATTGTTTACCTTTGGGTACCTCCTACTTACTGCATTTCCCATTGTACATTATTGCTGCATATACTCACTCACAGATTGGCACCGATATTTGGTAGTTTCCTACTAGGATTTGTTTCTCACATCCTATTGGGTCATGTTTTTTTGGAAACAAAGAATATATTGTTTGAGGTTTACATAAGTAAAGGACCCATTTACAATTACTTGATTACTACTTAGAAGTAGTAGAGCATGAAACAAATCCAAGGATTGTGGTGCTGCTGGGTTTTATTTTGTGATACCGTACTTTGGTATTGTATTGTACTTGATTGCAGTGCATCATGTTTTTGCTGTTTTCTTACACTACTAGAAAAACGGGCTTTAATAGTGCTAAAACGGGCTTTAATAGTGCTAAAAAGGTGCTGTAAAGATCAGCACTAATATGGGGGGGGTCCCCTTTTCAGTGCTCAAAAGATACTGATAAAGGGAGACTGTATCAGCACTAAAAAGGCACTAATAAAGGTAACCTTTATCTGCACTAAAAAATCACTGATAAATGTGATTTTTATCAGTGTGCTTTTAGCGCTGATAAATGCCTTGTCTACTACAACAAAAAATTCTGCAGGAGCACACCCAAACAACACCTGCAAAAAATTTATCATCTCACCAAGTATACCCATACAAAATTAACACATAATTAATAAGGTAATTAAAAAAAGTATATCAATACACCATTAACACATAATTCATAAGTTAATTAAATACATAAAGAATTCAATTCAGAATTCAGGGGGTTGGGGGCTGTTCATGGGTTTGGGGTGGGTGTCCAAGGGGGAGTAGGTGGTGTCCGGGGGGGATAGGGGTGTCTAGGGGTATATGGGTGTCTAGGGGGGGGTGGGGGCGGTCCAGGTAGTTGGGGGGTTGTCCAAGGGGGGTGGGGTGGTGTCCAGAGGGTGGGGGGGTGTCCATGAGGGTGGGGGTGTCCAGGAGGTGGGGGTGTCCAAGGGAGAGGGGTGGTGTCCAGGGGGGTGGGGGTGGTCCAGGGGGTTGGTGGGGCTGTCCAAGGGGGTGGGGTGGTGTCCAAGGGGGTGGGGGTGGCTGACCATAAGGGTGGGGGTGTCCAGGGGGGTGTGGGATGTGTCCTGGTGGTGGGGTGGTGTCTAGTGGGATGGGGACGTCCAGGGGGCGGGGGCCAGCTAGGAGGTTGGGGGGGTCGCCCATGGATTGTTCTCTTAAAATACCAACACAATACGAATGTGTTTTGTCAACTTTCTGTAGGTCATTTGTTGTTTTCACTAAAAATTCTGTCCATTTTAAACAAAAGAGAGACACTTTGAGTGATACAGGCCACACCGTGCCTCTGATTGAGGCGAGCTTGACTCATACATGTCAACAACACACACATGGATCATTCTCCTAAAGGATCAAAACAATACAAATGCGTTTGGTCATATTTTCGTAGGCCAGTAGTTGTTTTCACATAAAACTCTGTCCATTTTAAACAAAAGAGAGACACTTTGAGTGATACCGGCCACACCGTGCCTTGGATTGAGGCGGGGTTGACTCTTAAATGTCACCAATGCACACATGGACCGTTCTACTAAAGGATAAACACAATATGAATGCGTTTGGTCAGATTTCTGTAGCCCACTTGTTGTTTTCACTAAACATTCTGTCCATTTTAAACAAAAGAGAGACTCTTTGAGTGATACCGGCCACAATGTGCCTCAGATTGAGGCAGGGTTGACTCGTACACATCACCAATGAACACATCGATCAATATCCTAATGTATCAACATAATCCGAATGCGTTTGGTTGGATTTCTGTAGGTCAGTTATTGTTTTCACTTAAAATTCTATCCATTTTAAACAAAAGAGAGACACTTTGAGTGGTTAATCATTCATGCATGTTGCTGGTGCATTTAATCTGTTAAAATGGGAAAATGACTCATTGGAGAAAGGATGTTTTATTTAATTACAATTACCATTTTCCTATGAACATTTACATTCAATAATGTTTCATCTTTTGATCCCCTTAACCCCTATCCAAAATGACCGCCAATTGTACACGTCCCCAAGTCAGATCTTCATGCTATTTGTCCGGCTTGGGAGCTCATTATCTTCTGGGAGCATGTCATTCAAGAGAGAAAGTAGTTCTATAAAACTGACATCACTCCATCTTTTTCCTACTTTCAATTTATACAACATTAGTACATCTGACAATGCTGTATATTTAGTGCAACCATCATACAATGGCGTCTTTTCACAACTCTTTAAATTCTCAAACAATTTTGGGCAATCCCGGTGTTAATCTTCAATTGTCCTTGTCATTTACTCAATAAGATCTTCATCATCATTGACATCGGTATTACATCCTCTCTATGGTCTTCTTCATTATCCATATTTGTATTCATATTTGATGATCCATAAAATGCAGTTTTATCCCAGCCAGTAGCTACATTCACATTTTATCTGTGTTTATTTCATCATTTATAACTCCGATCGATTCCGTGAAATATCAAATGTTCTTCCAAATATATTGGAGTAATTATTCTAGAATAAAAACAACATAAACACAGAAAAATTATTTTAGAAGAATCCTTTGCGTGATCCTTTGCAAACCTTATGAACTCTTTCACTCCGTTCTCATACTCTATTGTCAAACAATTAGCATCCATCAAATATTTATTCAACTCCATACTATTTGAATCTCAAATATTAGTATTTACGGTTCAAATACACAAAACAAGACTTCCAAATACATTATAAGAGAACCACTTCCTTATAAAAATAGAGATTAATAGAGCCTAACCATTTTCAATAAAGATTTAGAAATCAACAGAACCAGGATAGACCCCCATCAAAATCAACACATATTCCAAACACAAAGGGGTTTGTAGGGATAATAACTTGTGTAATAGATGGTAAAAGTCATATAGAATCATCCTCTATGGCTCATCCTCATCCATTGGGTCAACCCTTCTATGGTGAACTAGTTCATCATTTTATACCTCACCAAATTAAAATACATATGGATGAAAACCAGTAGCCAACTCTATAAGTAAATAATGGATTCTCATAATCTCTACAATATAGAATTCATTAAATATAATTACTTTAGATTCGGTATAGTTTCCTCAATTCACCCCAGTATAAACACAAGAATAATAAAAAATAACACATCTACCACTCCTAGGTCTCTTCCCTACATTCAATATCATCATCCTAATATTTTTGGTAAGCTCAAGTTACTTACTTTAAATCAAAGGGGGGATAATCACTTGTGTCATAGATGGTCTCCCATGTTATTCCATATGAAAATTTTAACCAATATTATTGACTTATCATCCAATTCAATCCTCATGAGTGTCTAATTCCAAACTCCATCTTAAGTGTAATATCAAAAGAATATATATTAATAATAAGAAAATATAATAAGTATATAGTCACACATAAATCCTTCTTAAGAGTTTACACCAAACTAACTCTGCAAATACCCTCATCAAACATTGTCATATTTCTACCACCCTCAAATAACCACTTCCATTATAATGACACAAATAATCCCCAACAAATCACATAAGCATACATATCAACATTACCAACTTCTCATTTCATTTAACATTATAACTTCTAGGATTTTTATTACCATATGCATTTCAATTGTTAACCATTTTAATGAAAACCTAATCACTAAATCACTACCCACTATAATCCATTCATTAATCATTAATAACATTTATTCTATCTTTAACCATTTATTAAACATAATTATTTCAATCATTATCATTAATAATTTAACAATCCATCAATTATCATTTCCAACCCATAACCCATTACTATTTTCATTTATTCCAACCATATTCCATGAAAAAATGAAACTATAACACCACCCAATAACAACTAAACTTTCATGACATAAAATACCACTAAACACAAACTAAAATCCACAATTCCACTTATTTTCGGCCTGAAAAGCCATATAATTGCTATCATAACCACAAAATAATCCATCCATCACTACTGTATTAATTACCACACCACATGATCCCAACCACGTCAATCAACCACCACCCTTATAATCATAGTGATAAATACCCCATACAAAGAAGCGTGAAAGGGAAAACATATAATAAATTCACACTAAAAACTACCCCTTAAATATTATTTCATATTAAAGTAGAATTTATGGTTTTAATATGACATTTTAATTATAGATTTCCATATAACCAATTCATTACCTACCTTAAGTGACTAGAAAATAATGGAAGGTTATTGTAACATATTATTAGTAGCAAGGAATTTCTTTCACAACATCAAGAATAAATCACATAGAAACAACACCAATAAATCCATAAATATATAATAAATATTATGGAACTTCATAAATCACATGAAAAACTCCCTCTTCACATTAATTTCTATTAGTGTAATTCATTATAGTATTTTGGTTAATCAGTAATATCCATAAAATGGAAACAAAATAACATGATAATCACACAATTTACACATAATAAGAAGGATAAATTTCATGTCCCCAACCTCAACTTATGATTTAACAAATATTTCAAAAGAGTGAGAAGAATACTCATGTAAAACATGACTTAACACATGAGGGTAATCTAAAAGTCCTATGTATAACCATTAACCATTAAAATCATAACAAAAAAACACAAAACCAAAATTTACAGTGTTTCCGAATCCTTCCTAAGAAGAATGTTAAAGAAGAGAATCAAGAAGAAGAGAAAATAAATTCACCTTAGAGGAGGAGATGTAGGGAGCCTTCTGTGGGAGGGGAAGGCGTGACCAACGGAGGTGCACGGGACGAGCCACCAACTATAGAGAAATGGAGGAGTAGGGTTTGCGGGGAGTAGGGTCGAGTAGAGAGGAGGAGAAGTAGGGTTGGCGGGGAGGAGGATCCACAGAAGGGGTTCAGGGGGGGGGGGAGGATGAGAATTTGGGCTAGCGGCAGAGGTCCCGCAACACGAATATCAGAGGGGGGGGGGGTAGGTCTGACAACGTGAAGATTGGGTGGGGGGAGGGGATTGTCATAGGAGTACAATACCGTGAGAGATTTAGGGCATGATAAACAGATGATATTGTCTGCTCGATATTATAATATATGGGACTATGGTTTTATCAGTGCTAAAAAATCCCTGGTAAAGGCTACCTTAATCAGCTCTAAAAGTTTAGCAAAGATAAAGGAAGGCTTTATCAGCGCTTTTTTAGCACTGATAAAGGTTAACCTTTATGAGCGCTAAAATTTTAGCATCGATAGAGGGATTGTTTATCAGTGCTTCTTTAGCGCCGATACATGGTGTCTTTATCAGTGGTAAAATTTTAGCGCTGATAGTGGGATTGTTTATCAGCACTTTTCTAGAGCTGATAAAGGGGTTCTTTATCGGCACTAGAAAAACCCTAATAAAGAGGCCTTGTATTAGCGCTAAAATTTTAACATTGATACAGAGTTCCTTTATCCGCGCATATTGATAAGCGCTGATAAAAGTTGGTGCTTCCCTTGCCTATTTTTGTAGTAGTGTTATAACATGTGACAGACTGCATCATTTGATATTATATTCATTTTGGTTATCAATAACTTTCACTAATCAGTTTTTTTCTTTATTTTCTTGTTGTTTGTTTCTTCATCTAATGTTATTATCTATTCTCCTATTTTAAACATTTCCAAGGAGGACATTGTTTTCCCACTATCACACCCTAGGACCTTGCTTTTAGTCAGCAACCACTAGCATTTGGGGAAATGCTCTTGGGGCCATGTGGCCAACTAGGTACGTGACACCAGTTGAGTGGTTCTAGATCCAGAATATTACATGATATATCCTTGAACTTCACTTTTTTCATAACAATGAATTATCTTTCCACAACATGTTATATAATTCGTACATTTTTATATTCATCCCTTATTTCCTATGATTCATATATCAATGAACTATTTTTTGTGTATGATATACCAATAAAAAAATTCATTATTGAACCTAGAATAATATATCTGAATGTCCAATGGACACATGGGATACATTTTTTAAATAAACTAAATAGTAGTTTAACATAAATAATTAACATGCAAATTTAGAGTTTTTTCATCACTAATAACTTAAGAGTCACCCTCTCCCAACCACTTACAGAATACTTATGTCTTCTTGATAATTTTCTTTACTTATTTAGTTACTGTATTAGAGTATACCTATGTGATTGAAATACTGTATTTTTAATTCAAGAAGCTTGTTGGAAACATTAATTGATGAATATAAATTGAAGATGAAGCGGGTATATTCTTCATTAATTCAGTTAATTGCATTTAAACATGGCTAAAATAATTTCATGTTATGTGATAAACATGACCATATATTTTACAACCAACCTCTTCATTGAAATAGATTGTGAATGTGCTTTTGGAGTTTTACTTTCCATTGGAAATTTCTATTTTCTTATTAATTTTTCCTCCATATGAATTATGATTAAAATTTATTTTATAATATTATATAATTTGTGAAACTTAATAAAAGAGAAAATAATTAATTTACTCAATAATATCACTTTTGTAAATTAAAATGATAATTGAGTATATATATGAAAATGATATGAAAAAGGGATCCATTGAAAGAAAATGTTTCATATATCAATTTACACATTCCGGTATAATCATCACCATATTCATTTCATTCTTCCCATTCTCCTCATATACTTATTGTATATCAGATTATATGTTATATAAACCATGTTAGGATGTGGTAACCATAACTAGTATCAGAAAATGGTTATATCATTATGACTTAGCCATCATATTCGTAACACAGAAGTCTCTTGTAAGTGTTTTTCTCACCATTCTTCATGAGGTAGATTAATAGGTTTAGGGACACCAACACCTTGAATTTATGATATATATGAATTGTGTGAAAGCACCTTTAAGACAAATGGAAATTCACATTATTTTGGAACTTTCTTAATCCAATATTTATCAAAGTATTAATTTTTGTATTCTTTTCTATTTTATAAAAATATAAAATTATAGCAAACTATTACATTTTATCATTATTACATATTTAGACATTTTGGTTAAATAATTAAATCATTAAATGCCTCACACTATTTTATCAAATTATTAGAACACTATATGCAAGAATCATAATACTCTATCACTTTAGTGTTCTACTAGAAGGGATCCATGAGCCTTTCCTTATACTCTACAAGTTATGGCTACGCCACTACGTGGGGAGTTCAACATAGTTTTTTGACTGGCCAACCACATTAACATGCAGCGTCTTGATCTGTTTAGTGAAGTTCAGGTTTCTCAATATCATATCCTTTATTCCATCAATTATTTCCTCTATAATTATATTAAATAAGGTATGGATAATACTTAATACCACATTAGTAGTTTCAAACCACCACTCTCATAAAAACTAGCTCATAGTAAGAGGCACCCTAGCTATGTCATGACGAGAACCCAGAACACCCGGATTTGTTCAAAATAGAATTATGGAAGGCATCTAGGATTTAATATTTCATTGAGGATTTTTTAGTTTTCTCCCAGAAGAATGTAATCCTTCTCTATTAATCTTGTTCATCTTTTTTTTTTCATTCTAACAAGTGAACATTAATGAAAAAAATTCATATTCATTATTTTTATTATTTATTAGTTTATGTATTTTAACACAGTTATAAAATACATAAAATTATAAATAAATTAATATATGAAAGATTATACCTGACAAGTCATGTGAATCTAAAATGACCTAGATGCATCATACCTGAGTCGTCACTTGATTGGTGATGCAACTCACCCCCATCCAGAATGCTCGTTGCTCATCTGGAATAACGCTCCTTGGAAGTTTTCACTTCACATCTGCTGTAACACCTCATATTAGTGGAATACACCTCAAAATTGGAGCACCAACTTGTGTTTCTGGGATCCAATTCATGTCTTGCATCATCATTATCAAAGTATAAGAATACTCACTTGAAGTTGAGGGGAACTAGGGGTGCATTGTACTTAAAATAAAATTGGACATTCAAAACCTTATACATATAGAATAAAAATAAAAATGATTCAGAGAACACAATTTAATTAATTATAATCATTTCTTATAGTTAAATAAATAAATATATAAATAAATTCCTACATAAACAGTTCAGGGCTCAAGACCAGTAACCAGGAATATTAAAATACACAATAAAATTTAAATTTTATTAAATTAATGTAAGAAGTATTTTTAATTAAATTAAATTAATTAAATTATTAAAATAATTTAATTTTTTTTCCCTAATATAAATTTAATTTTATTTCAAAAAAATTAATTAAATAAATAATTAATTTAAAATAGAAATTTAAGTTGTTTTTCCCCATGAATTAAATTATTATTTAATATATTAATAATTAAAAATTATTTTTTTAACTTAATTAAATTATTTGTAAAAATAAATAAACTAAATAAAATAAAATTGAACAACCCGAGTCTCAAAACACCATGGAAGGTCATTTTGTGTCACATAGAACCTCCACAAAACTGTTTCCGGCCATGCAAGGATGTTTGGGTTAAGAAGGTATGTCTGGACCTATACCTGGTCAGGAGGACCCGACTAAACCTATTTTAGGGAACTATGGGTTGTTCATGACCCATTAATGGGGTACCTAAATAGTTTTAGGGTATCAGTAGCTCGCGGTCATAGGGATCAAAAGGAACTGATGGGACGAATAACTGCAAGGTTTCCAGATGTGGTGGAAAAAGAACATCTGTAGTGGGTTCGACAACCCTCTCTGCTCGGAGGAAGGCGAACTGGAGCTAGAAGTTTCAGTCTATTGGTAAGCTACTTGGATCAAGGATGTTTGAGTGATCCAAGGTGTGTCAGTGGGTAGGAGAGAAGGGTGTGGCTAGATATGGCTACCTCACAGTAGAAGAGTCCAACAGTGGTTTCTTTGTTAGATGAGAACTTGTCAAAGATGATGACGGGTAGGAAAGATCATGATTGTGGATAGAGGAGCTAGAAGTATAGACAATCAGGGTTCCAACCATGGGACGCACCATCTCTCTAGGGTGTCTGACTAGAAGCGGCTATATGGAGGACATGAAAACACGAAAATCATTTTTTAGTGCAATTGACTGACCATTTTTTCAGATCTAAAAAGATGAAGGGACTAGAAAAAGAAGGCTCAACCAAAGGTCATAGTGTAGCAATTTCAAGGTTTTTAAGTGGTTGGATCCACCAGGATATTGTTGTTTGTCCTAAATCGAGAGCGGTGAATCTAGGTAGGCATGCTAAAGGGAAGGAAACCAAGTCCAGTAAAATACCAGAGGGAGGGAGAGCATACTGTTAGTGTGGGAGCTTGCTGGTTGAGGAAGTGCTGCCTGTGAGAGGTGGCTCACATGGGTGGTGGCTAATAGAAGGGGTGTCCATAGTCTCTTTTCCATTGCCCTTTATTTGTTGACACTCAAATAAGTTGTTTTTCTACCACCTTAGATATTATTTTTCATCCTTTGTATTGTGTGTATAATTTCCCATTGATTCTCCCATTTTTAATAGAAAATTCAAAAGTTAATTAAAATAGCATTTAAACTATAATAATTATAAATATTATTATAATAATAATAATAATATAATAAAATATTATTATTATTATAATTAATCTGGTTAAACAATAAATAACTAGAAAATACTATTCCAGTGAACAACAGTTCGGTCAGTATTCTGATTCACATGATTCTTTTAGGAATAAATTTTTTGGGAGTTTTCTCTAATAAAATCATTTTAAATAGAATAATGTAACTAAAAAATTATACCTAATAATTTTTATTGATGGACATAACAATATCATATGATCTCTACTTGAATCACGGTCAGATCTATTAAGACCAGTTTTAAACCCTATACATAAATTTAATGAATATTATTTTTTCTTGGATAAAATAATTTATACAATTGCTTTGATACAAATTGAATGTACAAGGGTTGTAGAGGAAGCTATTGGGTTGAGAATTTAAATAAATTCCATTTTATGGATGACATAAGTTGTCATCTCCAAAAATTAGAGCACTAGAACGGTCTGAGGATCTCAAGTAAATTAAATAGATCACAAAAACCTAAACCTAATACATTACTTTTTTTGATCTGAAGGTGATCTCAACAAATTATTTTCACAGGAATTTTCCGCTTTAAAGATCCCTAATAGGATCCCTCTAGATCATCCACACTCACTTAAATCTACTAGAGCATCGATCATTGAATTCCATGTTCTGGCATGGAGATCTAATGAATCCTTTGATTCCCTTAATGATCACTTCATTGTTGAGATTACAATTCAAGAGGGAGAACTTGATTCGATTGATTGGATAGAGAGACTCTCTCTCTAAAATGTAGTTGATGATACAGAGACTCTTGAATTATATATATGAATAGTTAATGGAATGAGCCTATCCTGACCTATTTATGGAGAGATCAAAATACACGGATGTGTTCCCAACCAACATTTAGGTAATTCCTACTAAATAACTAATTATGATAAATGAAACTTCATGAATATTTTATTTTATTTTTTCAAACTCCTATATTATATATAATAAATATATTATGTTATAAAAACGAGTCATTTAACTCATGTATTAATTCCCACTAAAATTAAATGAACATAGATTATTAAAATAATATTCATTTGATTAATATTATTTATCTTATTTACTTAACATGTAAATAATTTTAGTAATAAATTATACCCAATTATTATTAACTCAAATTATAATGAAATTTTTTATTTAATGGTGATCGATAACATGGAAAACACACGGACCCCAAGGTGGGTCCCACCATGTCCAATATAAATATTAAATTGAATAGGGTTGATTCTCTAATATGTTATTTCATGTGACCATCTATGCCCTTATCTCTATAGAAGTGAATAATATTCACTAACCAATAAATTAGTATAGAAAACCATTAAGGTTCCTAAAAGGATAAGGATTATCATATCAATGACAACCAACCTATAAACCCTTACTATAAACTATATTATCTTCGTATTTAAATATAATATAATGATGGAAAAAGTCTTGTGTCATCGACCTGTTCTTACTTTATTATTTTTCAATATAACTAGATGGATTTACCTTTTGACTTCTTTGGTGAAAAACATATGAATGTAATCCCATCCTGGTCAACCAAGACTCATATATATATATATATATGACTTCCATAACTTGGAAGAAAAAAAATCTTTTCTTGACCATTCAACAAATGTGATACCACCAATGATGCACCCAACACAAGCTATATATCCACAATTTCATTATCATGGTTTTCTCCTTGCATAAATGTATTCAATCAAATGACACACATTGGTAATGATCTCATGTCAGAGGAATGATACACATGTCTATAGATACGATGAACCAAAGACACCTAAACCATGTGGTTGTACAATTGGAGGGTATGTCCTCATAGTTTCACTACTAGAGATCTCTATGTGAAAAATTCATGAGAACAAGTCTCAATACATATGCACCCCAAAACCTAATAGTAAAATATCTAATGTGTCCAGTTAGTAATATGTATCTAACCATAGAACCATTTCCTGAGATTAATGTCATGTATCTCAAGTTTCTCATTATAGCCTAGGATCTTCTATACCCTTTTGATATGGAAATTAATCTACGAAATATTCCATTAAATAGTAGACACATAAATTTATACACTATAATGGTATGAATAAATCATTTATATCTAACTATATACAAGATATAGTTAACAAATGTTTTATTTATGTTGGGTATAAGGATACCACTATTACAACACTATATTCCTCAAATAATGAAAATATTCATGAATAGTAATCATAATGAAATTCTCGAAACCTTATAAGAATTCAAGGATATGATCTTATAAACTATTTCATAACAAAAATTTTCTATCAATCAAACTCATTTCACAATTACATCACACCTAGTAGCTTCATTATGTTGTTCTAATCATCCTTCATTCTCATCAAAATTTTTTTTCACAAAATATAACGATATATTTTAATCAAGACACTCCTATATCAATGTATATAAAAATTTACATGCCTCCCCCTAGACTGTGTATTATGAACACCTACTTGGTCCATACGAAAAACCCAAACAAATTCTTACAATATCCAATTTTAAATAATTTAAAATTTACAAAGTTTTCTATAAATTTATTTTAAATGGAGTTGTTGTCTTCAGTTTAGTGTGACACATCTCAAATAACCAATCCTTGAATAATTATCAATAATTTTTTGATGTGTAGCACTCGATTATGGTGTAATACCCTTAAATTTTATATTATCAAGGAAACACTCTCAAATGTATTATATAATTAGTTACCACTTTGTAGACAATTATTTGTCCACAAAATTATATATGTGTTGAAAACATTCATGGTTTCATAATTATAGTTTGTACCTTCCCCACAATCCAATAATCAACCTATGCTTTAGTGAAATAAAATACATTCAGTGTGGATTTATTGTATATTAATATTTTTTGGAAGCGAAGAGAAATTTTTGGAGAATGTATATATTGATAAGTGGATGATTTAGTTATCTTTGAATAAAACAATCAGTAGTTTATAATTTTGGTGCACAGCTCCAAATTTTATTGAATTGTGTGGGTAATGGTATTTTTTTATTAAAAAATATATATCAATATATACATTATATTAAATCAAATTAAAAACTAAATAAAATTAAAATAATATTTAAATTAATGTATAGAATTAAATTTAATTTTTTATTATTATAAAATTTAATATAGAATGTGAAAATTTATTTATATCTTTATAAGAATGTTTTTAAAATAAATTAATTTAATCATTAAATAAATATTAAGAGTTGTAAAACTGATTATAAATTACGTATATTTTTAACATCAAACATATATCATAAAACCTATCAAATATGGAAAAATAATATTTAGTAAATATCATAATTAAAAATAAATTCATTAAAATAATAAAAACAAATTCACTCATATGTTATTTCTACATGATTATTTAAAAAACATGTCTATGTTAATAATATAAATTTATGAAATATTTAATTATAATATTTTATTTGTAAAGAGAAATATTTGTTTTAATAAATATTTTAAAACATGCCTTGTTAAAATTTGTAGTTATACAAAATTTAAGTTAATAAATTATTGATTCCATTTTACATAAATATAAAATTAAAATTTATATACTATCATCCTGATAAATTTTACTTTTAATTAATTATACTACTTCAATGGTTGTATTGTTATTCAATCATCTAGGAAAATATTCCAATGTCTAGATTCTATTACAGAGGTAAAAAATAATTATTCATCTTATAAATACATCGAAATTACTAAATTAATAATTATGATTTCACTAAACATTCTATATTATTTATTTATTAAATTACAACCAAGTTTATTATGTTTTTTACTATTTCCAAAATGTTTTTTGGGTTATGTTACTTCCACATGGCCAAAAAACAATCAATTTCCAATTTTTTATTGTTTTATTTACTTGATTTTTTTATGATTGTACATTTATTGTTTTTATGGATTTTATTAATAAATTATTTTAAATGTTATATATTAATTATATAATGTAAATTTTGTCTCATTTTTTTCCTACAATTTATTTATAGAGAAACATTATATAGGAATGAATATTTTGGGGATGAATTTTATTTAATAAAGGGAATTAAGTAAGTTATATATATATATATATATATTATTTTTATATAAATAAAAATAAATAAAACTACGTTCATTTAATACTAAAATATATAAATTAAGAGTGGTAATATATAAAAATATTCACTCATAATATTTAATGATATTGCTATCATGTGATCATAGAGCCTTTTGTGATTTCAGTATTGAATGTGCAAGATATGGAAACTTAGGAGTTGAATTGTGATGTGAATGTGGGTTAAATATACAACATAATGGTGATATCATGTAAATATGAGTGATAAAAAATTGAGGATAATGTATTATGTTAATTTTTAGAATATTGGTGTATCTTTTTACCTTAGGGTGTGGGAATGATGTGTCATAGACTGCAGTACCATGTTTTCCAAAGATATTATGTGGGAAATTTTGAATTTTCATGTTATGGTTAAATATAAGAAACATGTCTATTGGGTTGGACCATGTATATAATGTGTTGGATGGTATTAATCAAGTGTAGGATATAATTATGTTAGGATACATGGCATATATGGTGTGATACATTATTAATAAAGGGATAAGACACTAGGAAGTGTGGATTATTCTCAATCTGATTATTATCATGATGAACTTTTTATACTCTCTGAAATCAGAAGAAAAAAGGGATATATGAGTATGTTAGATATACTATTTTAAAAAAACATGACTATTTTAAATTCATAATCTATTTATATATTTGTGAATTTCTATTTATTTGGGTTTTCTACACTTATAGAAGCCCATACTACTATATGAGTTATGATATTATTGATGGAATTTATATTGTCAACCATGGTGTTTGATTATTTTTTGGAAGTACTGTTTGGATAAAAATATCATGTAGTTAAACATCATGAAAAGTTGTTTATAAACTATACTCAAGGATTGAGATGTCTTTCAGGTGTTGATGGGTGATAAGGAGTAGGTTTAGGAAGGTCAAAATGCTACTGGGGAACATGGATTCCTAGAACTCTATAGGATATGTCTTGGTGCCCCAAGTTAGGATTCATTTTTTGGTTATGGGGAGTTCTATTATGTAAATATCCGTGTATTTTAATGTGTTTGACTAGTTGGAAAATGTCTAGGAGAAATTCTATTTTTGGGAATTTGGCTTGGCGTGGTGGATGGGAATCCCACCACCCAATTATTCCTAAAATCATGCTTTTTTGAAAATCATTAGGCTAGAGGTGTTCCACCTATGAGATAAACCTAGAACCATCATATTATATTTCTTGTCATTTTTTAATATAAGTTAAGATCAATTAGGATCCTAAGTCATTATCCAAGGCGTGTTTATAACACACCAAATTGTAATACATATTTTACCTTTAATAAATTTGATCTATTCGATAGCTTGTGAAGCATGAAACCATGAAAATATTTTAATAATTTTTATAAAATATAAGAATGTGAAAATTATATGAAATTTAAATGAATTATATCTATCTCAAATAATTTCTAAATCACTTACAAAATATTATTGATCCTAAAGAACTACATTGATTTATTTTTTTATAGGAATTAGTTTTATCATATATGTTTCACAAAAAAATTATTTTTGAGTATTAAAAATATAAAAATGTAGTATTTAAAAATGTATAAATTTAATTAACTAGTTATCAATTGTTTCTAAAATAAAATAAAAGCACCTGAAGGTAAAAACATGTGTCATTTCAAAATACAACCTTTTTGCAGGTTTTGTGTTCTTATCTTAATAAATAGAATTGATATATATTTTTGATTGATTTTAATTAAACGTGAAATTATTATATTATATAAAATATTTGATCATTAATGAAATAGTCTTTACTAATGTATATGAATTCAATAGAATACATAAAATTCATTTATTGAAAAATTGTTTTCGTAGCCTTCTGCAATCTTAATTTAAATTGAATTTATGCCAGTTATAGGAATCACTGATGAAATTTTCTCCATATCAGAAACCATAAATTCAAAAATAAAATGTGTAGGCCATTTTTATTTTTGGTCTTATTGAGTAGTTAATTAGGTAAAAATTCAATGCAATGATAAATATAAAAAACTTAATGATATTTTGAACTAAAAAGATAATGGTTAAAATAACCTAAATTCTTGTCTAAATATTTTTGGATGAATATATGTCAACTTTAAAAAAATATTCTAATTTTTTCCAATTTAGTTCCAATTTTCCATGATTGTGGCTAAATGTTATTTTAATGTTTTAAAAATTTACAATTTTTCCATAGAGCTCACTTATAAACAGACATCATCTCCCCTCACTGAATTAATAATTTTGACCCATCTAGCTAGTCCAATAACATCAAAAATAAATTCTAAGAATACATGTAAATTTCATAGAGATTTTTTTATTCTAAAAATAATAACCTTTTAATATTTATTGTTCACTCCAAATTAGGTTTCCAAAAGATTATATAATTTTCTATACAGAACTATTTTGAGTTTCACTCTTCCTTATCATCCACCAAATCATCTATACCATTCTCAATAAGATTAAATATTTATTATCACTATAATAAAATGTTGTTATGTTAATTTTAAAATAATTACATAGATATTTTACATTAATTTAAAACAGAAAGCGTCGTCAGTACGTACGTGTGGACTACCACCTCTACAAATCTATATGATCATTTTTCATGTCTTCCAAACCTGACCAGTAATTTGGATATATTTAATGAATATATATGAATTATATGATATTATTCTAATTCTAGAAAAATATATTTTCATCTATGATTCTTTCTTTCCATTTTCTGGAAAATGAAATCATTTCTCCAATATAGGTATGGACTATAGTCTCCATGATGTTAAGAAATATTTTATTCATCATCACCTTATATTAATGGTTATTAAATTGTATATAATTAAAAAATATGGTTCTTATAAAATTATTAATATTTTGTATATTTTACGAACCAAGAAAGTTTTTTTGAACTAGAACCATGAATTTAAATTAAGCATGAAATGTATAACATTTTTTTACCCAAATGTTGATTTTAATGAATAATTATTTATTAACTGAATATTTAAAATTATAAAGTGTTGTATTATTTTAATATAACTATAAATATTGTACTATTAATGATTTATGGAAAATAAAAATTAATTATTCATTAACATTAGAGCAGGTTTGATGAAAATCATGACCCAAGGTAAGGCTTTCTATTGAAATGTATATTTTTAAATGGGAAATTTATGCATGAACATTGTGGGGGGGGGATTATTTGATCTTAATCCAATAAACCCCACATATTATATTCTACTATAGTAATTTTTTAAAAATTGTTTTCTATTTATTAACCTATTTTTGGTACATAAAATTATTTAAAAAAAATTATGAAAAGCTAAAAATATTTCCACAGTGGTTGAAAATATACTTCTTCTATTTCCATGTTTGTTAAAATTATTTCAAAATATTTATTCTTTATGATAAAATTAATATTTATTATTATTTTTAACCATTTTTTAGTTTCTTTTTAAAAAACATTTAATGTATTTTTACTGTATTATTTAAATAGGTTATTCATTACTTTTTGAACATGATTGAAGGGAAAATTTATTTTAACATATACCAGATAGATTTTTTTTTCTCAATATGACAGTAATTATTTTTTTAATGCTTCTATTAAAATTCCATGTGGTTTTTGTAATGAAATTATTTATATTTTTTGAATTTTAATTTATAATTTTTTCAAACAATAATATATTTTTTCCAATACTTTCAATGAATCATTAAATTTTTTTAAGGGAATTTGATCTATTTCTACAAAATTTTATGTTTATTATGATTACCTATGTATATGATCTAATGGTTCCATAAATGTTCATTAAAATAATGGATTATGATTATGTGATGGAAAAAACATGATAAAACTCATTTCATTTTCATGGGTTTTCTTATGATAGAATTATTAATGTTTCTGTGATTTTATTTCACCAATTTTTATGGTTTTGATTATATATTAAGGCTTATCCATAAATTATATAAATATATAATTCATTTGGTATGATTAATAAATAATGTTATAATATGAAAGGGGTAGTTATTGAATCCATTCCTCAGATGAAAAGTTGTTTAGGAATGAACCAAATCAATAATGGGATTGATTACACTATATAATGATGGACTTGACAGTGGTACTTGACTAATGAAATGATTTTATGTGCTTATGATTATTTATGATTTCCTATGACATTTTATTTTTATTATAATATACTTACATGGATATTGATTTATTAATGATGATTAGTTATTTTTACGGATAATTCAATATAGAATGATAATGATTAATTCAATGACTCATGATTTATGATATAAAATTGACTGGGATTTGGTTTTGTAATTTATTATCATGATCACATTCTATAATTCAAATATTTTTATTGTGTATGATCATGAGTTGATATCTCCTATTTTTACCCTTACTGAGCATATGAGATCACCATTTCTTATGTTTCCATTTCCATGGGGTACAACGAATGGTTTTAAGTAGAATATGTCTAGGAATGGTAATCTATTAGGTCAATATTTTTGGATATTCTGTAGATATTAACTAAAATAATTTGATTATGAATGGTTTCTCAAAAGACACAAAACCTTTACAGTTCTATGGAATGAATTATTGTTTAATATATTATGTTCCCATAAAAAATAATGTAATATTTATGTATATTGGGTCATAAAAATTGATTTTAGTTCAATATTTATATAGTTTTAGAGGATATGTTATAATATGTTGATAGAACATAAGGAAACAAATTAGGAAATAAATATCTTATAGGGTTAACATAAAGGTTTCCATGGTTTATAAGATGGGTCCTTTACTTAGTGCATCTCAAAGATGATTTTTATACATTTTACATTTCTTGTAATTAGTATTATAGCTTAATGATAATAGTATGTTTTTTTATTTTACATTGTGGTCTGAAATAGGTGGAATCATATTAGTAAAGAATGTGGCCGATTATGCAATGATCTTACTCTAGAGAAACTAAATGGCATTTGAAGTAGAAGGTAAAAATGTGTTGTAATGCTCATTTAACTCTCTCCTTACTTGAATCCTGTTGATATTATAAATAATAAAAGGAGCGTAAGATAAAACCATGGATTATTTCTTTATTAGAAATCCACTTTCACTTAGTTAGTCCATTGGTCCACTAGTTTTTGAGTGGTTTATGAATACTATTATAAATATATGTTTTTTTCTCCAATTCATAGATCATGATGAGTTATCATGATTCTATAACATTTTGAAATTGATGCATACCAATAGTAGAATATTGTAAAAAATATGAGGTATGAGGGTGAAATTGACTCCAAGGAATGATATATCTTTTAGAGTGTATTTTTCTATAAGTACATTCCCTAAACTATTCACATGAAAATGGAAAGAGAATTGCATTATCCTAAGAAAAATGATCATGAATATATCAATTATAATGAGATAATTTTTTTAATATATAAGATTTATGTTTCTAATATTATCAATTATTATTAAAAAAATTAATTATTTTTTAGTGGAATAAAACCATGTCACTGAAAGGTCTCATTTGAATGGCCCTACTTTAGAGAAAAGTAAAATTTTTTATTTCCAAAATAGGTAAAAATATAGATTTTATGTTATTATCATTCTCATTGTTTTTAAAAAATATAAAGATATTGTTTTATGTAAATTATAATAATCCAAACCATAGAATAGATAAAATTAAAATTTCATTATTCCACTAATGTGGAAATAAGAATGGGGGAATTTTAAAAAAAAACTATTATGTGTTTTATGTGTGGAAATGAAGACAATCAAGAAATTATGTTCCTAAGAGATATAAAGATTCAAGCCAATGAAATGAATTTAAAGAGATATCAGCTAAATAAACCACTCACACTCCAATACCACAACTACAAGGAGTGTAGGAATTATGAAAAATGATAGATGAGTCTATGAGTTAATAATGATAATTGACATCAACATCCACTTAATAAAATAGATAAAGAGATTTTTTCTATGATCAAAATTACCGAATTGGGTAACATGAAAAATGTGGAGAATTGCTTACTCATCATCTACTCAAGAAAAGTAAATTTCATATTTGATTTTTTTTCTAGACACTATTTTACATTGAAAATATTTTCTATGGGTATCCATAATATCCTTAGTGAATAGTTATTTATATATTTTTGAATTCTTATAACGGTAAAATGATTACAACTCAAGTTTTTATATCCTCTCTAAAAGTAGTTTGTAGGGATATTATTCCTAAATATTTTGGAATTATCCATATTCTTGAATTATATGTGATTTTGGGAATTAATGTTTTTTATTATATAGATACCATATAAATTTTCAAGGTAGGGATGAAACATTTCATATTATGAAAGAACCTATGATTAACTAGCACTATGATGATGAATATGATATAAAATGAAAACTTCATACATTATGTGGGATTACAGTATATTCTTGAGTGGCATTTATGAAAAATAGTTAGGGGTAAAATCATTTTTTATAATATTAATATTATTTGGGAATATGTTTATTTATTTTCAGATGAATTTATTAGTCAAACCTGAAATTGTGATGTTGAGTTATCAGGAGAACTCATTAATTATATTAAACCTATTTCAAATAATCATTGTAGAAATTTCCTGATTGAATTGTAGGAACTAAATTAGAATCTCTAGAAAGTTCTTTAATGGGATTCATTAAACCAAATTTGTAACTATAGGGTGATGTTTTTCTCTTTTTTATAATAAATATGGATCAATACATCTTTTAATTGATTATTGATAACTTGAAATGATCACAATCAAAAAAAAATTATCATTTAAATTATGTTAAAGATTTTTTGATGATCCATGGGGATATTAATACATTTAAAACATTTAACAATATTATTGATATCATTAGTTGAGGATAAAACATGAGGACATAAATATAATATCCATTCGTACAAGGTATAGTTCTTATGAATTTATTGTGATTAAATTTGTATGTACCATTTCACCAAATAGAATCCTGGATCCAATGAATAAGTTGTTAATATATTTATTTTATCAAATTGTCATAGTATATATATAATTTATAATTATATATCCCATTACAAAAAATATAACTTGAATATCATTAATTTATGGTTTGAATTCCATGAAGAAGGGGAAGTTGTATACAAAATTTTGAAAATTTTAATTCTCGAAATAGAAAGAAAAATTCTTGGGTCATGTAATTTTATGGTAGATTATATAGGTGAATCCATTAAAAATGAATTTTATTGAAAAATAGAAAATTTCAACCAAAAGACTTAAATAAATAGTTTTCTTCTATTGGTTTGATACAGCTAATGATTTATGAAAAATATCTCATTTCTAGAGAATAATGTAACAATATTGGCACTGATGGGAGTTGTATTTCTTTGAAATATTGAGTTTGATAAAAATTTCATTGAATATAAGGGAGGAATAAACAGTGTCCATATGTTAACACTACCCCTATGAAAACCCATACCATAAAACACCTTAATTAATGAATTATTAAATAGAGACGCATTTAAACAAACCATATAAGATCATGAGTCCTAGATTCATTTTAAATTTTTGACATAACATTCCCACATGATATATACAATTTTTTATAGAAACATAATACCATTCACTTTTTTTACATGGATCTTCTAAAAGAGAATGTGATAACCATGGTATTTACATAATAAATAGGCCATCTTTAAAGTCCTATAGAGGAATAATCAATGAGAAAAAAATAAAGAATATAATACGTATGATATAGTCGGTATATAAATAAGACATAAAAGGGGTGAGAATAATAATAATGAATAATGAGGCATGATATAACTTGATAACATAAATGAAACATAGGAATGTGGAAACAACATAAAACGTGACATCACAAACATAAGTCATGGATAATAGCAATAAAAACATAGAATATCATTTCTAATATAACCTCTTTTGATTAATACACATAATATGGTGATATTAATTCATTACCCAATTAATTTGAGTGCCATAAAATTTTTATCCCACCTACCACATTCAAATCATGTACAGGCATAAGTTTACCATATAGATCATTCGAAACAGGATCATATTTCACAACATTTTATCCCTTGATTAGGGAGTGTCAGTTACATACATAAATGTCACCAATATTGTTTTGATATAAGAATCTATGTTAATACCCTTTAGTTGAAATGGTCATGAGTATTCAATTCATAAATTTATGGAAAAAACATAGGATAATTTTGGGAGAAAAATAGGGGTAAAAATGGAATATTGGAGGGGTGAATGAGAGTGAAAGAGGTATCAAATTACATTAAAGTTATATAGAATATATTGGGGACGTTAAAAATCATATCACAAAATGAATAATATGAAATCAGAAGTCATAATATTGACAATGTGCTAGAATAAAGTGGAGAATTATAGGATCCCTCACCTTGAGAGGGAACTTTAAAAGGCTTTCAAGGAGTTTCTTATGTTCACAGGGAACATTTTAAGGGAATTAGAGAGGTAAGGGGAGAGTTAATTCATTATATAATGGGTATTTATGATGTTTTATTGATATTTTGGATGTTTTTATATAGAAAAAGATATGTAATAGAGTAATAATTTATAAACATGGGTTTTTGACAGTATATAATAAATTAATCCCAACCAGAAACCATCCAATGGATTCATACCATGGATTCTATAATATATGACTACAATAAATTATATTTTTATATCTATGAACATAAATCAATAAAATAATGCCCTTAGTGAGGTGGAAGTGAGTCTTGTTTTAAAAAAATTAATTTCAAATCATTCAAATATAATATATGTTTTGAATAATTCATTATGGTATCTAAAATTAATATAATATCCTAAAAATACATTATTTTAAAGGGGGAAAAAAATTATGGCCATTTATAATCTTTATATTATTTATTATATAACTTTTTTGATTTTTTGATTTAAAAAATATATATATCATATATTTGTATACTATATAATTTTGAACCAAAAATTTAAGTGCCTTAAATTTTCTTGAAAAACTCTCCATTGGATAATACTGAAAATATTATTTCACAAATAAAATTTATTTTAATAAAATACTTTTATAATTATGATAATTATAACATTTAAATTAATAATCCACATTTATTTAAAAATAAGGTTTTTTCAAATAAATGTGTTTAGGGATGTATAAAAATTATTTTTGACTATGAAAATTTATATTATCATTTAAATTTAATAAATAATATTTAATAATATTGTTTTATTAAAATATTTTTTTAAAAAACATCAGTAATACACTAAAATAGTGTCTTGATTAAATGTATATCTTCTAAAAAATATACATTTTATTTCATCTTATCAAAATGACATGTTTCAAACACTTATTTTTTAATCATTATAAAGTAATAAAATATAAATATAATAATTATTTTATTAAATATAATATAAAAATTATTAATGTTATGTTCTTTATATATAAATCTTTATTACACCATTGAATACTCCAAGGGTAAGGCATCCTATGATGATATTTTTATGAGGTGGTTCGACAATCATGGTTTGGGCCATAATATCCATATGCTTTACCATATCCTATAAGTAGTTTCTCTCATACTTCATATGTTAAATCTTAGTTGTAGCTTGGTAAACAGAATATACTAGTAATTTTTTCACCCCTATAGACTCTAATAAATGAGATTCATAGAGTATGATCTCACTGGTCGAGACCATCAATTCCTTTATATACGTCAAATTGATTTATCATAACCCTGTATATATACTAATCTTAATGGTCACTATAAAATGGACCATTATTACTTGTTATTATGCTTAAAATTATTTTAATTCTAATATTATATAATATATTAGGTTCCAAAATAAACAAATTTTTTCATATGTTTTCTATAACTACATTATTTATTAATTAACTTCTTAATTAAAAAATGAATATTCATTTATAAAATAATGTGTCTCTATGAACCTTATGTATAGAATGGTTTTTGATTTATAGTGATACAAAAAATTAGGTGTGGTGATTTTTTTCTCATGTAGCATTATATGTAAATAGATTTTGTCACATTCTAATTTTTAGTTTATGAACAATATTACATGACTCATATTTTGGAAGTGGTTCTGGTAATTTTTTTATTTGATTTGATAGAAGAATTATAATTAGGGTGATGTGTCTTATATATATACAAATAATTAAATAATGAAGTATATATCCACATTAAATAAGTTTAATATGTGTTTGAGGATATGGTTTGAAGTGATAAATGTTTATAACTGCTCAATACATTTCCACCATGGGAAGGTGAACAAAATTTATGATCCTCTAAGTAAGAATGAAATTGATAGTTTGTCCACTATATAGGTCAGAATAGATGAAAAACATATGGATTTGAAGAGGATACACCATGAAATCAAAAGTAAAATGAAAAATATCAAATATTACCTATAATAATGTTCAACAATATATTCTTGTGATGACTATAGAGGTGTAGAAGGAGAATATAGATTTAAAAAATATGTTAAGGAATATTCTAGAAACATTAATGATAGTGATGGAAGGATATAGTTAAGAAAAATTTTATGTGTTCTATCAATGTAAAAATGGAAAATATAGTAGATAGATAAATCTAATAACACTTATTTCTATATTTTTCATGGATTTAAGAATATATACACTATTATTAGTGATCATTTTTGTGGTATATCATAAATTTGGATATTTTATAGTATATATCTTTGTGATTTATATTCCAAGATGATAATACTAATAGATTATAGTTTAAGAGTGTGTTACATCCATTACTCATGCCTCAGTTAAAATTGGAAATAATCACCCTGGATTTTATCATATGACTCCCTAAGACATTTAAAATGCATAAGGCTATTTTGGTTCTAGACAATTTCTTTTTGAAATCGTCATGTTGCATTTCTATCAGATAATATTTCTCACCTGATGATATCTCCCGTATATACATTAAGGAAGTGTTGAGTTTCCATGAAATACCTATCTGAGTCACATATTATAGAGATACGAGGTTTACCTCAATGTTTAGGATAATAATTCAATAATATTTCAATATGGGGTCAAACATTATCATAATATATAAGCCTTAAAAATATGGTCAGACAAAGAGGACCATTCAAACCCTATAATATATTGATAGATGGTGTTCCTTTGATTTAGAAGGAGGTTTGGATCAACAATACCCTCTAGTTGAATTTATACTGAATAATAAGAGTTAATAGGGAATTTTATTGTATCTTTATGAAGGCCTCTATGGAAAGTGTTTTTGTACTCTAACATACTGGGTCAAATCAGGGGAAAAAATCAATTGGTACATGAACTAGCTATGTAAATGGAATAGGATGTTAGATACATTAAAAAACAGATCATGGAATCTTAGAGTTGATATAAAATTAATTTTAACAATCATTGGAGAGATATAGCAGTAAAATTTAGTTATAAGGTTTTCCTTTTAAAATTTCATTGAAGGAATGTTATGGAATTTGGACATAAGGGAAATTTATGCATGAGATATATCAGTCACTATGTGATTCTTAATCATATTAGGATTTCTTTTTCCCTATAAATATATTATTAACCTTTACTATGATTATAATTTCTTCTATGTATCACTTATTATGAATTAAATATCATAACATTCACATGTAACGAACTCAAAGAACATACTGCTGGATGGGGAAATTTCTTATTTTCAGTATCCGGTAGAGAATTTAATTTGCATAAATAACATTTTGTGGAACAACAATAATTATTATGTTAAGGTTAAATTCTGGAATAAAACTTTTGAGGAATATACAAGAAAAGCTCAGTTTGAGGCATACCTCTGACCATTTATTAAGATAAAGGAAAAAGTACAGGAAGCAAATACAAAAAAAAGAAGAGACAACTACATATCATAAGAATCATACCCGTCACCACATCCATGATAGATTTCTTCCTCTATAGTATATGATTCCCACTCTGAGCTTTCATAGTGCTTTAGGATCATGGAATACTTATTTTGAAGATTCAATTTCTCCAAAGAAAGAAACTCCATAAAATATTGCATACCCTTTTTCACACCATATACAACTTTTCCTTCCTTGACAGAGAACCTGGTAGACATCAACTTCATCAGATATGAATAGTCCTTCCTCGACTTTCTTCTTACTAGGATCGTCCTCACTTCCCCATTTCCAGAAACCTTCTTCTTCTCACACTGAACAATGTCACTATAAGAAGGTCTTCCCATGCCACTATCATTTTCCATGTCACTATACAAGATATCCCCCTATTTTCCATGAATATTCACGTCTTGATAACTATCAGTCGCACCCCGGTCCTGCTGAAATTGTCTATTATTACCAATCATGTATAAACATTGTGGATCATCCACTTCAAGCACTTAAAAACTATTAAATAGATGAATCAAATTCCGGGTTTCTAGGCTAGCGCCCCTTGTATTTCCATTATTATTTTGGCGAACCTTGTCCTAAAAAAACCCCTGCAACCCCTCCTTAGACATAGCAACACTACCCACCTTTAAAACTTTAGCAAACGAAACTGCATTGGATGGGAAAGAGTTTCCATCTGTCATCCCCTATCCATTAGACTTCTCATCACTGCATGCCACCCTAGTCGTAGAAAAGATTCTCACATCCAACTGAACCTCGTTCAGAGAAGCGCTATCACAGACATGTCTAGTATCAGCCCTGCTCAATGTATTACATGCGGAATTATCAGCTAGGTCTTTCCATAGTCTATTAAAAATATCAGATACCTTTGGATTAGAAACTAAAACACCCGCATTCCTCTTGGACATTCCATCAGTTGATTTACTTGAACTCGCATCCTTCCCATCCTTGAAGATTGAACCTATTCTAGTATCCACTAATATACTTACATCAACATCCATTGTCTTACTAGCATGAGCTTTAGATAAATATCGAGTCCCCGAGTCACCAACACCTAAACTATTCGACCCCCCTACATCTATAAGCCTCCACACGATGACCCAATCTTGTATAGGATGAGAAGAACTAAAACCATGACTCAAACACAACCATTTTTCTATACCAGAACTCCTCACCCACAGTAATAAAAGAAAGACTCAATAGGAGGTTTAGCAACATCAACTTGAAAAAAAATAAAAGGGGGAATTGGATGGAATACCACCTTTGTTCTACTGTCTGAACAAATGTATCATCCAACTAAATTACCAAGCATTCGGAGAATAGATGGCTTTTGAAAAGGTAAATGGAGCTTTGGAAATATTACCCATATGACCATTTTTGAAGAATCCATCTTCATATGTAAATCATAGGACCACTTGAACAGGATAAAATGAACTCCTCAAGAGATGCAAGGTCCACTCGACCATGTGAGAATCTGATCCTCCTTGGAAGAAAACTGGATCATGATATTCCTAGAATCAAGAAGCCCAACTATTTCCCTTCTTGCATACCCCATTCTTCAAAGATCCATCGATCAAAAGAATCCACTGCAGAACGATGGGTTTTGAAATGCGCAACTAAGGTTAGATTCCACAGTGAGGTTGCATTTGTGAATTCTAAAGCTAAAATTGAAACTTGCGGGCTACCTTCAAAACATTCAAGAACCTTTGGGAAAAGGGTAATCAAATGGAAGGTATGTAAGAACTCAGGGTTGGAGACCGGGACGAAAGGCATCCATTTGGCTCCAGCAAGATGTGGCGGAGGACCCTCACCCACTAAGGGGGGAGGGGCCGGTGCGACATCCATCGCCGCCTAGGGCATGGCCAGCCGACGAACGAGCTTCCCGATGAGAGCCCAATCTTCCCCCACTTTGAGGAATATATGTGATACTCATGAATGTGAGGAATAATAATAATGTAAATATGTTTTTATCACTTTAATATATTTATGGGGGATAAATACTAATAAGTGGGCTTAAATGTAACACCATGATATTTTACATTATATTTCCTATTTAATAAATTATATATGTTTGATATATTTTAAATCACACAACCATAAAATAATGTCAAATACATATACAATATAATGCGAAGCACATTATATTCTATTTAAAAGAAATACACTTTTTAAAAATAAATTTAAAATCACTTGGTAAATACTATTGATCATAATGAAATATTTTGAAAAAATTTTATTATGATTTTTTTTAATATATGATTTGCATAAAAATTAATTTAATGTATTACACTTATAATATATTATTTTTTATACACATGTGAAATTGAACCATTTTATATTAATTGGTTAGAAATGAAAATAATAGTATTTGATGTGTAAAAATAATTGTTTTTCTAAAAATCACCCTTTTGTTCATGGAATGTGTGTTTTATCATAAAACATTATTTTTACTAATATTTACTAATGATTTATAAAAATTAAAGATAATATATTTTCTCAAATATTTTGAAATTTATTTATTTTTTATTTCTAGGAATTGATTGAGAATTAATTCAAAATTATATTTAAGACTTCATTTTTTTAAAGGTTTTTGTTTCATTTCTAGAAGATATATTAAAATAAATTTATTTCACGTATATGTGTTTAGTTTTATAGAATTATTTCTATATTTTGAAATCATAATTTTTTTGTATTTCAATTTTATTTTTTTCATAATGAAATTTAACCAATTTATAATTCATTACTATGATAAAGTTTACTAGGATTGGTAATGTGTTAAAACTAAATAGATAACAGTTATGAAAAATAAAACATACCTAATTAATATTTGTTTAATTTATTTTTACCCTATATGTTCCCATTAACTAAATTGATCCAATTTGTACCCACTTCCCTAATAGGATGATTTTTCATAATTTTATTATTCTAAATATTTACATGCATCCACGCACCTCACGTATAAAAGGAGGTCATATCACCCTCACTCCATAAAAAATATCCAACCATATATAACATAGAATAATTACACCAATAACGTTTTAAAATGTTACCCCTTTCCCAATATCTTATGTTCTTTCCAAAATACAAACTATTTATAGATTAAGGTGTAATCCAAAATAAAATTCAATAAAAAAACACAATTTTATTTACCAATCTATTTTGATATCCATTATTCCAAAAGCTAATAAAAAACTACTATAACCACCGTAATATTAGTAAAAATGTATTTTAATTATAATAATTTTTTTATTTCAATGTTACATCATTTTCTTTCAACTCCTCTATAATGTAATAAATGATTCCATCATTCATGCATATGTTTAGACTACCACTTCCATGTAATTATGTGATTTTTTTATTTTAATACCTAAATGAACCATAATATAGATTTATTTAATTAACATATATGACATATCTTATATTATTATCAATATATAATAATTTATTATTATATATCTTTCTATCTTTGTATTTGATTTAACATGAAAAAAATACCCACCTGTATGTATAGACTAGCATCTCCACATAGTGATGATATTTTTTATTCATCACAAACATATTCGAATGGATATGAAAATTCATTTAATTAATAAATATAGTAATTACATAATTATTTTTATTATTAAGATTATGATATCATTAACACAATTTTAGTACAAAACCGTCAAACTAAAAAACACATGGGAAACTGACCATTCATCACCCTAAATTTGGATGTAAATGAAGAATTGTTAATAAAATAGTGATTGAATATATTAATGTAATATTTTTGTAATAAAACTATTAACATAGAGATATTATATTAGTGTAATTGGTATTAATTTATTATAAATTAACAGAAACTTATTTTAAATTACCATTAATGCCTTTATAATGAAATTCACGATATAATGTACGAATTTATGTTGTAATACCATTTTAAATGGGAAATGATTGTTATTTAAAATCCATAGGTGTAATTTTATAACTTATATATATAAATCATCATATATTTTATTCTCTTATTTTTTATAGTCCTTTTATTTTTCCTTCCATTATCCATATTATTGGTAATAAAATCGATTGAGAAATTTTATTTAAGAAAAGTTGATCGTATTTCCTCATTAGTCCATGAGCATTTTATTCCATGTCCATATTCATGAAAATATTTTTAGTATCCTTCATTTATATGATACAATAAATATTTAAATCTTTTTTGAACCATATTTAAATTTATTATCAATGGTTTAAAAATGAATATTTACAATGAATTCTAAAACAAATTAGGATGTTTGACTATATGCGTGAAACCAATCTTTATTTTCATGTTTAATACAAAAAACTATTTTACTACAATAATGAATACAATTTTATTTCAATATTCCATTAAAATATTTAAATTGTTTAAAAAATTTATTTTTTCAATATTCTTGTAACATTTACATAAAATTTCTTCAAAATAAATGGAAAATTTTAACTTGTTTTCAATGAATGAATTCAATATTTTTTTACTAGTATTTTTTGTTTATGTCGATCTATTTCAATTTATATAATGTTTCATTAGGGATATTATATTCTGATATCTTCCTTGTAATTATTCTATATTTCTTATAATTATGTGTTAAGAAAATTTTAAGAGTCTATTTTTCTATTCCACGGGTTCTGCTATAATAAATTTAAGAATGTTTTTATCATCTTTTGGAACACATACATATATATATATATATATATATATTAAATTTTATGTTTGGTGGGTAATGAAATATATATCACAAAAATTAATTGGGTAATTATTGATATCTCATGAGAAAATATAGAATGGATAGGGAGAGAATCTTTTTAAGGTTTAAAAAATGGCTTTGGAGTGAGCCCAATCCATTATGGGACTTTGTATGCTATGTGATTATAGAAATGGTAGTAATACTTATATAACTTAATGATATTAAATAACTATAATTATACCACCATTCCTGTGGCATGTTCTTAATCTTATGATATGATCTACTGGCTCATAATTTCTTGATGATGATTACTAACTCGTATGATTCTTGTATTTTAAAATATTATATCTTTATTACATGACTCGTGATTTATGATCCATAGATGATTGAGTATGAATTTAATATGTAATAATAAAGATATAATACCCAAATATTATATTCTACTCACAAATGATCATCGATTGGAAGCTCTTATATTTTCCATTACTGAGCATATGATGTCAACCATTCATCTGTTTCCATTTCCCCAATAATGAAACATGTTTTTATATAAGATATATCTTATAATGGTATATTGAGAAATGAAATTTTTGTGACATTTTGAACATATTTCATGATATATTTTGATAATGAATATAGTCTCTAAGGAAACAAAAAATTCATGATTTGTGGGAATGAATTAATGTGGAATATATAATTATTTTTTAAGAGAATGATATATTAAAATATGTTGTGCTAAAAAATTCCTATTTTCCATTCGAGAAGGGTTTATATTTGTTAGAGATCACTATATAAATAATATATGTAAATTACGTAAGACAATCTATAGTGAACTAAAATTAATATAGTTTGAAAATAAAAGAGTCATATCTCATTAAGATGATGTCAAAATTTAATAAATCCCTTGAATAATTTTCATGATTTTATGATTTATCACTCGGATTATTGTAGCTAGATTCTATCATAATATTTTATGGTTCTAATAAAGAGTTGGAACCTAAAATATTTATGTTAAGAATTTTTGTGGGGGATAATGAAATTATTATACTCATGAAAAACTAAATGGATTACTATTTGGAATGAATAAGCTATTTGTTATGGTCAGAAAAGTCTATCATTTATTCAATAATATTAATTTTCTAATTAAGAAAAGGAGGGAACATTGCACTATTACTTATTTCCTTATGAAAGTTCAAACATCGGTCATTAGGTCCTCAAATACATTAGTTACTGAGAAATGGATCAGTACATATGGAAATTTAATTTTTATTCCCATGTTCTCAGAGCATGAAAAGTTTATCACGGTAGTGAATCATCTAGAAGTTCATGCAGACCAACGGTAGAATCAGATAAAGAATGTTATCAAAGAGGAGGAAATTAAATTCATGGAAATGGATTATTTTAACTGGACATTTTTCTATAATTACATTCCCAAAACTCTTCTCAATGTAATAAAAATGTAATTTTTTATGTATAAGAATAGTGTTGATTCATCTATCGATACAAATGAGAAAACATTTATAGAGATTTTGTGGAATATGTTTTGTTTTTTCATTAAAATAAGAATTAATATTGTTTTGTTCTTTAGTTTCTTAAATCAGTGACTCTATAATGATTTGTGTAACACCCTAGATAAATAGAGAAATATGAAATTTTCATATTTATTAATGTTTTTTAATTAAATATTAATTTTACTTTAAAGGGGATGCTATGTTTGATGGTGTACCCGATATGAAACAACGAGTTTCTTTGAAATCTTATGTTGCACACTAAAAATATAATAATATTATTTTAAATTGTAGTTAACCCCTAGACTTTGTATTGGAAATAATGAATAGAACTAACTAAAATATGATTATATATGTTTTTTAAATATTTTTACATTTATCCAATAAAAGATAGAGGTTTAAAATGTGAATGAATCTAATTTTAAGCATAATTTACTTTAAAAGGTCGATTAACCGCCTTTTGATGGAGAACCCTTTTTAAATCTAATTTTTTTCACTTTTATATATTATATTTGAAAAAATAAAATCCTTCTTTAGAATCGGGAAATCAAAATTTACTTTGTGTAAATTTTTTGTATCTTTCCAATTAAGATCATTTTTAAATGAATAGTGAATAATGTTGTATTTTAATTCAAAAGCGCCTTTTAATATAATTTATTTATATGGTTAGATTATCTTTTTAATTGGTTTTAAAGTGTAAATAGATTATATTTTTACCATTTAATCAAATGTTGGCCATTAGAAGTAATTTCACTTTGAAATTGGTCATTAACAAGTATCAATCTTTTAATAGTTATTATTTCTATAAAACACACTTTTTGTTTTGACAACGGGAATTAATTATAAAATTAATTAATGAAACTTATATGGTTTTAATTTGGTAAAATAGATATCTTTTTTTAATTTGGAATATCAAATTTATCATCAGGTGAATTTTAGGTATTTTTCTGAAAAACCTCAATTTTTAATGAATAGTGAAACCAATGAGTAGTAGTTAAAAAAATACTTTTTCATTTAAATGAAAATTTTCACGACCCATCCTTGGGACCCGTGCCGGGACTACCCCATGCCTGCATTCCATAGGCCAGGGGCTGGAGACTAACACCCAAGGCATAAATCCCGATATAAGGGAAGGCATTTAATTTATGTAAGAAAACAAACGCCACAGAGTATGCAAGCAGAAGTAAACACTAAGTAAACTGAGTACAAAAGTAAGTGTTGTAAAGTAAATGGGCCAGTATACAAACCCAACTGAAAGTAAAGTACAACTGAAAAGATAGTACAACGGCATAAAAGTAAAGTAGCAACACAGAGCCATCCTCTGGAAATCCCACCTGAAGGGTGGGTACAGATAGTCTCCTCTACTCCTCGGATCCAGCCGTCCATTTCGTGTACGTCTCGTCCAGTGATCAACCTCCAGGTACCGTCCAGCTCCACGAGCTCCTACCTCAGTTAGTGCTATCCGTCATCTTCATCTAACACAACGTAGTGCAGGCATAGCCCGTGCAGGTGTGAGTATACACTACTCAATAGGGACCCCGGGACCCTGAAGGTCTCCCAAGCTCCGCGAAAGATAAACCACAAAGGGATGATACAATCACGAAGTATCAACCAACTCTACTTAGGTATATGCCCATACATATACCTAAGTCATCAATTCCAGTTCGGCTCCAACATCCAAACCCAAGTTCGATCTAGTCCACACAAGAAAGCACAATCCAATCCACACAGGATAAAACAACCCAATCCCCATAGGATAGCAAAAGAATCATATCGAAGATAGTGATTGAAAGTCAAGACTCAGCTCACACAGGTATACATTTCGTAAGATGATAGAGATGATTAGATGTAGCCACTGATTCATCTAAGATGTCATACCCCCACAGGATACAAGACCAGCTAAGCTGTCGGACCCACAAAGGATACAATACCAGCTACTCTGCCGGACCCACATAGGATACAAGTACAGAGTCAAATACTACCGAACCCACATAGGATACAACAATAGTAGTCAAGTACTACCAGACCCACATAGGATACAAGAACAAAATTCATCACCGTAGAACCCATGAAGGATTCCAGTATGGTCATCGTCGCTGCCGAACCCACGGAGGATCCCAGTAAAGTTGTCATCATCATCACAGTCACAGCCAACTCTAAGGTACCCGCACACAGCATGCTCGATTCTGGGAGGGTCTGCTCCAAGAGCCAAGGGGGTCGATACATCAAATGACATGAATTATAGAGTTGATGTATCCCAATGTTCCATCTCTTCAATAGGATCTCAACGCGACTGACGGCGCGTCCATTGGATACCCGGTCTGAGAGTTATTGGCCTTTTCATCCTAGGGGCCTGGTTGGTTTTTAGACTAAAAACAACCCGACCATACTCCACCTGCATCCAAACCTCAAGAAGAGTAAGCCAAAAGAACTGTCTCACTAAGAGTAATACAACAAAGTCGACGCCACATCAATCGGACATCTGAAGCTCAAGTTATAAGTGTTTCCACTCCGAGGGCCCGATTGGTTTTGTGTTCGAACCAACCCGTCCATACACAAACTTCTCCTAAACCTTGAGTGTAATATAATTAAATGACCGTCTCAGACCAAGGATCCCTATCCAGCTAACGGTGCGTCGATCGGAGGTCTGTAGCCCATGTTATGAGCATTTGAACGGAAATGTCCGAAAGGAGGGGGTTCGGGCCCGGTCCGACCCGGACCGATACCCCCTGGGTCGACCTGACCCGTGTCTGAGTCTGGCCTGATTGGGCAAGGAGAAGCACAGATAGCGTGGCTCGGCCAGCCTGGCGCATCCCGGCCCAGATGGCGCGGCCCGACCCAGCCAGAGCGGCCCGGCCCGGCTCGAGGGTCCATCCCAGCGCGGGCGGCCCGACCCAGCACGGGCGGTCCGGCAAGACACGGGCGGTCCGGCCCTGTGTGGGTGCCCGCACGCTGAGCGGACGCAGAAGGGGGGGGGGCATTGCCTCGTCGTTTTGAAACGGCGGCCCCCACTTGGAGGGGCCCACCCCAGTCTTCCGCCAAGGGTTACAACCCCCGGACTTCCCGAATGGCCGACCATGTTGGCCGGCCGGTGTGCTGCCGCAGGACCCTCGAGGGTCCCGCCTTCCAATGCGATGGTGGATGGCGGATCTGGCCACCCTTCTCTGCATCGCCGTGGCCTTAGGCCGTGGCCCATGTCTGACTGGCGCAGTGTGACGACGCCGCACCCCTCCGTCGCGGCCCGCTCTTTGCCGTAGTTTCCTTTAGCCTCACCGGCACGGCGTAGCGGCGCCACACACCTTCACCGCGGCCCGCTCCGGTGGCGGTTCTCCCATTCCTGCACGGTGAAACGACACCACACCGTCTTTTCAATTTTGATACACGAAGATCAAGATGAAAGGGGAGGAGGATCGACCATGTTTGTGCGGTCTGACCACCTACCGTTATAACGATATCAAGTGTGATTAATAAAATTCATGAAGATGATAACCAAACTTGATCAAAGGAAAAACCCTACCTCAAAAATGGTGACAAAAGTTGGCGTCACAGTTGAAGGTGTCGACGTATGTCCAATGAGGGATAGACATGTCACACCGGTTGCGGAGTGGAGAAGAACATCATGTCGTTCACTCCTTGCGGTGATGGATTTCTTCATCGAGGTCATGACCTTCTTCAACGAAGATGATGAAGAGTTTAGAGCATCCACCCCAAAAGTCTCCACACAACACAACAACACAAAATAAAATAAGGCTTTGCCTTATTTTATTTACACATGCCAACAGTTCGAAACATCAAAAGTTGGAAATTGAAATCACCTTATTAATTAGACTTGTGTTGTCAAATTAAATGGAGAGATGAGTTGGCAAGAATTAATGTGGGGGAGAGCCACATAATTTAAGTGGGTGTTTATAGGGGTTAGTGAATTTGAAAAGTTGGGGGCTCGTGTGGGCCCCACCTCACTAATATCCTACCAAGAGTTAGGATTTTAGTGGGTCCCACCCCAACTCCCACACATGGGAGTTAACCTCTTATAAGTGAAAAATTGTAACACAACTTATTTCACTTAATTCTTAATCCAATTTTTTTTAACAACTCTTCACGAGCAAACGCAACTCCAGAAAAAGTATTCTTAAGCAATTACTGGTGCTGCAGTTTCATCGGTGGCCTCGGATGTCGATTCCGAGCACTGGTTCAAAAGTTATAAAAACCCGCTCATCGTTCACTGAATGTACCTCAGCTAAACATCAGAAATTTATTCCGGGCACACCGGGCCTCAGAATCAGGTTCCATAAAAAACTGCGTACTCGTAAAATCCCAATGAATTTAAGAAAAGATTTTCCTTGAAAATTACGGATTATTACATTACTCCCACCTCAGGGATTTATGTCCCCGTAAAGATACATCACAAACTAGGGAAACAAATGAGGGTACTGAGCACGCATCTGAGCCTCCCGCTCCCAAGTGCTCTCCTGGAGGTTCCCGTGATGCCACTTGATGCGCACTAGAGGAATCGACCACCCACATAGGACCCAATCCTGTAGATCCTTGATCTCCACCGGGACCTCCACAAAAGTCTCCCCTCATCAATGTCCAGCTCCCCATGGTCGATGATATGCGTCGGGTCATGCATGTATCTCCTCAGCTGAGATACGTGGAAGATGTCGTGCACCCGGTGAAACTGAGGTGGTAGAACCAGGCGATAAGCCACCTCGCCTATCCTGCTGAGAACCTAGAATGGTCCTATTAAGCATGGAGATAACATGATTCCCCATCCAAATATCTATAATCCACGTCGAGGTGAGACCGGCAAGAAAAATCTGGTCACCATCCTCGAACTCTAGTAGTCTCCGCCTTCTCTCAACATAATAATTCTGTCGGCTCTGAGCTGTCCTTATCTACTCCCCGATGACCTGGACCTTCTCTGTCATGGCCTGCAACATCTCTGGTCCCACAAGTGTTGACTCCCAAGGGTCTATCCAGCACAGAGGTGACCTGCAAGGTCGACCGTACAATGCATCGTATGGTGCCATCCCGATGGTGGAGTGGTATCTATTGTTGTACGCAAAGTCCACCAAAGGTAGGTGATCCTCCCAGCTGTGACCAAAGTCTAGGACACATGCATGGAGCATGTCCTCAAGAGTTTTAATGGTCCTCTCCGTCTGACCATCCGTGTGAGGGTGAAAGGTGGTGCTAAGGTGTAGCTACATCCCAAATGCCTCCTGTAACCAATTCCAATGCTGGGATGTAAAGTGATTGTCACGATCAGAGACGATATATGATGCCACACCATGATGCCGTATGATCTCTTGAACGTAGAGGCCTCCCAAGATCTCCACTGAGTCCTCCTCTCTGATGGGTATGAAGTGGGCCGACTTGGTGAGTCGGTTGACAATCACCCAAATGGAGTCGTGGCCTTTGTAAGTACGTGGAAGTCCAATCATGAAATCCATATATATTCCGTCCTACTTCAACTCTGGGACCTCCAAGGGTTGTAAGAATCCTGCTGGTACCTTGTGCTCCGCCTTCACCTGCTGGAAGGTGAGACATCGAGAAACGAACTCTACCATATCCTTCTTCATACCCGAACACCAGTGCTGTCGTCTGAGATCCTAGTACATATTCACCACTCCTGGATGTACTGCTTAAGGGGAAGTGTGAAACTCCCTCAGCAACTCCTCCTGTAATGTAGCTGGTATCATGGTACGTCTTCTGAAAAGGACGACGTGCTCTCCTCCTAAAGAGAATCCATTAGGTGCCTATCCTATGGAAATCTGTGCACGCCGCGTCTCATAGTCAACGTCCCCATGCTGTGCCTCTCTGACCTGCTGAAGAAGTGGTGGAGTGACTATGAGCGACTGAAGGAAGGTTTCCCCATCTCTATCCACGAAGGATATCTGCAAAGCGGAAAACTGCTCTGTCGCCTCTTCAAGAAGCTGAATGATCGTCCTCCTACTTAGATCATCAACTACTAAGTTCCCCTTCCCAGATGTATAGACTATCTCAAAGTCATAGTCCTGGAGGAACTCGAGCCATCGTCCTTGTCTCAGGTTCAGGTCCTTCTACGTGAAGATGTACCTGAGACTCTAGCGGTCAGAATAGACTATAAAGCACTCGCCCATCAGATAGTGTCGCCAAATCTTCAGGGCGAAGACCACTGCTGCTAACTCCAAGTCATGGGTAGCGTAGCTCTGCTTGTGCAGCCTCAACTTTCGTGATCCATAGAAGATCACTACCTTGTCCTGCATCAGGACACACCTGAGTCCGGTCCCTAATGCATCACAATAGACTACATACCCAGCTCCCTCCTCTGGCAGCCTCAAGATGGGTGCACTGGGCAATCTCTGTCTCAGCTCTTGGAAGCTCTACTAACATCTATCTGACCACACGAAGGGTCTCCCCTTCTTCGTCAAAGATAAAAGAGGGGATGTAACTCTGGAGAAGTCTGTCACAAATCTCCGGTAGTACCCAGCCAAACCTATGAAACTCTGCACCTCCATCACGCTCCTGGGTGGCTCCCAAGCAAGCACTGCCTCGATCTTTGCAGGATCCACCGCAACTCCTGCCTCAGAGATGACGTGTCCTAAGAAGTGGACCTCAGGTATCCAGAACTGACACTTCGAGAGCTTACCATAAAGCTGGTGCTCTCAGAGTGTGTCCAGTACAACCCGCAAGTGTTAGGCATGCTCATCCTCAGTAGTCGAGTAAATCAATATGTCATCGATGAATACTACAAAAAATCGATCAAGGTAAGGATATAATATCCTGTTCATGAGACTCATGAACACTGCTGGAGTGTTGGTTACACCAAAATGCATAATAAAGAACTCATAGTGGCCATATCAACACCTGAAGGCCGTCTTCTGCACATCCTCATCTCGAACTCTGAGTTGATGATAACATGAACTGAGGTCTATCTTCGATAACCATCGTGCTCCCTTGAGCTGATCAAAGAGGTCATCAATCCTTGGATGTGTATACTTGTTCTCCACGGTAACCTAGTTCAGGCGATGGTAATCGACACACAGTCGCAAGCTCCCATCTGCCTTCTTGGCGAACAAAATCGGGGAAGCCCAGGGTGAAACACTGGGTCGAATGAATCCATTTCCCTCCAAGTCCCCCAGCTGTACCCATAACTCTCGAAGCTCAACGGGAGCCATCCGATATGGTGGGGTAGATATCGTGGTTTTCCCGGGGTACATGTCAACATAGAAGTCTACCTCTCTGCGAGGAGGTAGTCCAGGAATGTCGTCAGGAAATACGTCCGCATACAGATCCACCACAACAGGGAAACTTGGACTCCACATGTCAACTGCTCCTAGGATGAGGCTAGCCACCTGATAAGTGATCGGCTGTCCTCTCCTCTGCATGAGTCCATCCTGCACTACAAAGGCTCCTTTCTCGCTGGTGAAGGTGAACCTGCTCCCATCGGTGTGGACACACCGCACCTTGCGCCTAATATAGTCGATCTGATCATGGACCGTAGATAACCAATCCATGCCCAAGATGACGTCATAAGGCCTCGACGCCGCTACAAGAAGATCCTAGATGAAGATCTCACCTCCTAGAGTAAGCTCACACTACAGGCACCAGTGCGTAATCATCGAGTCTGCTCCCGTAGGAGTCTGTAGCCCTAAGGATCGAGCCAATGGCTCCGTCGGAATCTCCGATCTCTAAAAATGGGCATCGACAATGAAAGAATGACTCTATCCTGTGTCTATAATAACTACAGCTAGGTAGTAATAGACACACATAGTACCACGAATCATCTCAGGTGCACCGTGGTCATAGGCCTCCACTGCCTGAAGCTGATCCTGCCTCTGTCCTCCCGCTCCCTATGGTTGGGGTGTACCTCTTGGTGGTGGTGGTGGTGGTAGAGTCTCAAAACATCGTCCACCACCCACTGATCAACCAACTCCTCTTCCTCATTTTCCTGCTCCCTGCGGAACACCACGGTCAAACCTCTGCCTCTTCATGGGTGGTCCCTCAACTGTCGGCTGACCCTCTGCATGGCGGATCAGACAGTCCCGAGCCATGTGGCCCTGTCCGCCGCATGCATAGCACTTTCTGCCTCTCGTATAACTGGATCTACTGTGTGTTCCCCGCACCTACGAGCCAGTATCCTGAGGTCATCCGCCTGATGGTCTGGTCTGTTTAGACCCCTGTGACATCCATCGATGTCCAGATGCAGAAGACTCCACTACGTGTCACCCCGCGGTAGGTCTCACTGCAGGTGTAGGCTCAGAAAGAAAGCTCTCTACAAGAAGGGCTCTCTCCAGTACTCCTGCCTACGTCAGAATGCTGAGGGAGATCATCGAAGCCCTGATCTCATGCCTCAGTCCCTGCTCAATGTTCCAGGCCTGGAATAATGGTTCTCGTACCATGTACGTGGAGTAGCATGAGCGATCGGTAAATCTCACCGAGTTCTGGGCTACTGTCATGCTGCCCAGCCGCAGCTGTAGTAGCTCCTGAATGCGCACCGCACAGAGGGTGGCTGGAATGAACTCTGAGCGGGAGAGGCGCTCGAAGTCCATCCAAAGTAAAGATGCCTCATCGTGCACCTAGAGCATCAGGCTCCACCATCTACCTACTTCTGCGTGCAGGAGACTCGCTGCAAGGATCACCATGAGGTCAGTGGGTGTCCCCACTAACTTGAAAACTCGTACAACAGCCTCCATCCAATCTTCGGCTGCCTGAGGGTCCATCTCCCCATAGAACCTGGGCGGTCTCTGACACTGAAACTCTTGTAGTGCACTAAGGTGATGTGCACTCTCAGCGGCTGTGGCTGGTGGCATTAGTGGCTCGGCGGGTAGAGGTACCATCGGTGCCTCCTCTGTAATAGGGCCCTGCACCGAGACCTCATCGCTCGGTGGGCTGTCGTCTCGCACAAATCTCGGAACCCTAGCTGGCTTCCATCGTGGGGCCATCCTGAAAAGAAACAGGTGCGCCACAGTCAAAACAGTATACCTGGTGAGCTGACCCAAAGTAATCACAAAGAAATCTTTTGAAACACACATACAATCAATGTTTTTGTGCATTGAGTCAGAAATCAGAAGATAGGGTCCTGGTGTATGGATACGTCGGCCGCCGCACTAACACTGGACTCCCTAGACTAATAACCACACTCAATACCCTTAACACTATTGCTTCACATAGAAGAAAGATCAGATTCCTGAGTTCTGCGGTAGAACCGAACTCCTCTAATACCAATATTTCACAACCCGTCCTCGGGACCCGTGCCGTGACTACCCCAAACCCACCTTCAATAGGCCAGGTGATGGCGACTAGCACCCAAGGCGTAAATCCCAATATAAGGGAAGAATTACCTTTATGTAAGAGAACAAACGCCACAGAGTATGCAAGTAGAAGTAAACACTAAGTAAAATGAGTACAAAAGTAAGTGATGGAAAGTAAATGGGTGAGTTTACAAACCAAAATGAAAGTAAAGTACAACTGAAAAGAGAGTACAACAGTAGAAAAGTAAAGTAGCCACACCGAGCCATCCTATAGAAATCCCACCTGAAGGGTGGGTACAGATAGTATCCTCCGCTCCTCGACTCCAGCCGTCCGCTTCGTGTACGTCTCATCTAGTGATCCACCTCCAGGTACCGTCCATCTCCATGAGCTCTTACCTCGGTCAGCACTGTCCGCCGTTTGCATCCAACACAACGTAGTACGGGCATAACCCGTGCAGGGGTGAGTATACGCTACTCAGTAGGGACCCCGAGACCCCGAAGGTCTCCCAGAATGTACAAAAAATAAACCACAAATGAATGATACAATCACGAAGTATCAACCAAATCTACTTAGGTATATGCCCATACATATACCTAAGCCATCAATTCCAGTTCAGCTCCGACATATAAACCCAAGTTCGATCTAGTTCACACAGGAAAGCACAATCCAATCCACAGATGATAACACAACCCAATCCACACATGATAGCAAAACAATCATATCAAAGATAGTGATTGAAAGTCAAGACTCAGCTCACATAGGTATACATTTCGTAACATGATAGAGATGATCAGATGTATACATTGATTCATCTAAGCTGTCGGACCCACATAGGATACAAGACCAGCTAATCTGTCAGACCCACAAAGGATACACGACCAGCTACTCTGTCGGACCCACAAAGGATACAAGTACAGAGTCAAATACTGCCGGACCCACATAGGGTACAAGAACAGTAGTCAAGTACTGCCAGATGCACATATGATACAAGAATAATAGTTATCGCCGTCGAACCCATGGATGATTCCAGTACCGTCGTCGTCACTGCAGAACCCACAGAGGATCCCAGTACAGTCGTCATCATCGTCACAGTCGCAGCTAGCTCTAAGGTTCCCGCACACAACATGCTCGATTCCGGGAGGGTCCGCTCCACGATCCAAGGGGGTCGATACATCAACTGGCACTATGTTCGAAGTTGATGTATCCCAAATTTCGGTCTCGTCAATAGGAACTGAACGCGACTGACGGTGCATCAATCGGATTCCCAGTCTGAGAGTTATTGGCTTTTTCATCCTAGGGACCCGGTTGATTTTTAGGCTAAAACCAACCCGACCGTGCGCTCGCTGCGTCCAAACCTCAATGAAAGTAATCCAAAAGAACCTTCTCACTATGAGGAATACAAAAAAGTCAACGACATGTCAATCGAACGTCCGGAGCTCAAGTTATAAGTGTTTCCGCTTCGAGGGCCCGGTTGGTTTCATGTTCGAACCAACCCGGATGTTCACAAAGTTCTCCAAAACATTGAGTGTAATATACCAAAATGACCGTCTCAATCAAAGGATCCCTACGCAGCTGACAGTGCATCGATCAGAGGTCCGTAGCCCATGTTATGGGCATTTGAATGGAACTATCCGAAAGTAGGGGGTTCGGGCCCGGTCCGGGTCCATCCCGGTTGGGTGCAGTCCGGATCGGCTGGCGCAGCCCGGCCGGCTGGTGTGGCCTAGCTCGGCTGGTGTGGCCCGGCCCAGCTGGTGCGGCGCAACCTTGCTTGGGGGTCCGGCCCAACGGGGGCGGCCCGGCCCGGCACGGGCGTTCCGGCCCGGCGCGGGCGGTCCGGCCCGGTGCGGCCAGTCCGACCCTGTGCGGGCGCCCACCCGCTGAGCGGACGTAGGAGGGGGGGCACATTACCCCCTCATTATGAAACGGAGTCCCCCACATTGAGGGGCCCACCCCTGTCTTCCGCTAGGGGTTACAACCCCCAGACTTCCCGAACGGCTGGCCATGTTGGCTGGCCGGTGTGCCGCCGCGGGAGCCCCGCGGGTCCTGACTTCCAATGCGCCGGCGGCCGAAGAATCCAGCCACCCTTCTCTACACTGCCGTAGCCTTAGGCCACATCCCTTTTCCAACCAGCGAGGCGCGATGGTGCCATGCCCCTCCACCGCGGCCCGCTGTTGGCCGCGGCTTCCTTTGGCCAGACCGGGGCGGCGCGACGACACCACGCACCTTCCTCACGGCCCGCTCCGGCCGCGGTTCTACCGTTCTTGCACGGTGAAACGACACTGCACCGTCTTTTCCATTTTGATACATGGAGATCAAGATGAAATGGGAGGAGGATCGACCATGTTTGTGTGGTCCGACCTCCTCCCATTATAACGATATCAAACAGTCATAATAAAATTAATGAAGATGATAACCAAACATGATCGAAGGAAAACCACTACCTCAAAAACGGTGACAAAAGTCGGCGTCGCGGTTGACGACATCGGCGTACGTCCAAGGAGGGTTTGACGTCTCACACAGGCTGTGGAGAAGAGAAGAACGACACATCGTTCACTCCTTGTGGTGATGACGTTCTTCATCGAGGTCACAATGTTCTTCAACGAAGATGATGAAGAGTTTAGAGCTTCCTCCCAAAAAGTCTCCACACAACACAACAACCCAAAATAAAATAAGGATTTGCCTTATTTTATTTACACATGCCAATAGTTCAAAACGTCAAAAGTTGAAAATTGAAATCACCTTATTATTTATACTTGTGTTGTCAAATTAAATGGAGAGATAAGTTAGAAAGAATTAATGTGGGGGAGAGCCACATAATTTAAGAGGGGGTTTAGAGGGGTTAGGGAATTTGAAAAGGTGGGGGCTCGTGTGGGCCCCACCTCACTAATATCCTACCAAGAGTTAGGATTTTAGTGGGTCCCACCCCAACTCCCACACATGGGAGTTAACCTCTTATAAGTGAAAAATTGTAACACAACTTATTTCACTTAATTATTAATCCACATTTTTTTAACAACTCTTCACGAGAAAAAGAAACTCCAGAAAAGGTCTTCTTAAGCAATTACTGGCGCTGCGGTTTAATCAGTGCCATCAAATTTTAATTCTGAGCACCGGTTCAAAAGTTAGAAAAACCCGCTCATCGTTCACTGAACGTACCCGAGCTATGCTTCAGAAATTGATTCCGGGCACACCGGGCCTCAGAATCAGGTGCCGTCAAAAACTACATACTCATAAAATCCAAAATAATTTAAGAAAAAATTTTCCTTGAAATTTACGGGTCTTTAAAAACTTTTACCACTTCTGTGGATTGAATTTAGAAAATGCGACATTCATGTTTGTCATTAGTAAGTAAAATACGGTTCAATGGGATGCAAATTATTTGTGGTGAATAATAACTTTTGACTTTTATTAACTGCAATTAAAGGTAATTAGGGTAATTTAATTTAAACATAATGTTATAACAATATAAAATTACATTGAAACATTTCATAACCTTATTAGATGATTCATGGATGACCAATACAATCCGTGGGTCAATTTTGGGACCCCATGGAGCCATTTGGGTAAGATAATGAGATTAATAAATTTTTATTTAAAGTAAAAATAAAAATGTCATAAACATGTATTGTTTTACTAAAACCATTTAAATATGGGGTTATATAATTTATATATTTGACTATAAATATTAATTAGAACTATAAAAATATTTCCTACATCATGGTATCTTTTTTATAATATTTAGACATCAAATATATAATATTATTTATAACACAATGATGATGTAGTGTTTACGTCATTAATGGACGATTTAAATAAATAAGAAGATAAAAATTAAAAAAATATCCAAAACATGTAAAATTCTTATTGAATGATTTTATTTCAATCATGGGACACCATATATTCAAATTTCATTATTTTTGGACCATTATAACCAAAAAACATTATATAATAAAATAATATTCTCAAACATTCCAAAAGAGCCCCTCCTCTCCCTTATGAAAAGACCTCACTTCCTACCCATTTCTCACACTTCTCAAGACCTTTGGCTCCTCCAAAATATTCTCCAATAATCTCCCAAGATCCCTCTATTCATCCTAGAAGCCTTAACTTAGAATGTAATCACATCAAGAAACACTTTGGTTCAAACCAAAGGGAGTTACTCGATTTAAAGGCAACACCTTCTCTTAAGTACTTCTGTATTATTTTACTTCTACAACTCTCTAAACTCTTTTTATTACTTTATTTTATAAAATAAATAGTATCCCCAATATAATATAATGTTGTTATGTGAAGGATTCAAACTACACTTACACACACATCCATCTAATGGGTAAATAACATATTGTTTCTGTGGATGGGAAACTAATGCCTCAGGAAATGATGATTGTTAAATTATCTATTACTTCCTCTCATGGTAGACATTAATATTGAACTATATTTATATATTATATATATTATGTTTATGTTTTCTTTATACTTATGTATTTTTCATATATAGCTTACCATTATGGTTTCCATTATGGGTAAACGCGAGAATTTCATTTGAGGAAGTGCGGACTACCACCCCCTCAAAGTGTTATGACTCGTCCATGCCATACATGGGACATATAAAGGATGGAGTTAATGATATTTTATATTCTATTATACTGGAATTATAATATACCTATGTATCATTATGTTTTAATTCCATTATAATATGAAATAGAAATGAAAGTAGCGTTCATGCGTATGTACGTCTTACTGTCTTCATGAATGGTGCATTTCATTTCATACCTTCAAATGTCATGTAATGTTATAAATACACACATATATATACTGGATATATAATATATTTATGATATCTAAATCAATAATACCATCATGTAGATAATGGAATTTTTACCACATAGACAACTTGTGAATATAAAAATTTTGTTTTTCACTCCAGTATCAAATATCAACAAAACAACCGTTAATAACATAAATGATTATATAATGTTCATAAAATGGTAATAAATGATATAAAAAGAATAATAAACTTGAAAAGTTTCTTAAGAAATTAGAAATTAACTTTAGTTTATTATTCAGGAGATTAAAGAATGAATGGGTCAAGTCAGACACGAGGTAAGGGACTTCGTCACAATATCCTTTCATTGAGGCATATTTTTATTTATAAACAACTTTATTTTTTACAGTGAATAAAACCCTTTGAAATTTAATTTCATTTAATTAGAATATTTTCTCTTTGAATAATTTTACTAAACGACAAAAAGAAAATGTTTTTTTTAAATTACGCGGTGATAAGGACCTTTCTGCCACTGTGAGTAATATTTGATCTTTGGCTTCCTTAACAAGCTGTATTGTTTTTAAGAGGAAAATAAACACCATATACTTTTTTACATATTTGGTATTGAAAATTGTTTTGAGAATGGATTTATTATTTCAATATCTTGTTCTATATCTTGAAATGACATATTTTGATTGCAATGTGAGAATGTTATCTTTCCATTATGCTTATGTTATGTGTTATGGTTATTTTATGGTTCTTGGAAATTGTTTACGTATATGAGTTGTACCGTGATAAATATAAGGTTGGGTGAGCCTCAGATATCTCTCCAATTCATTGGGTAATGTGAAAGAGGCAAACGTGAATGTTTATCCTTAGATATTTTGGGAATATAATGTGATGGGTATTCCAACGTAACTCCGTATATAGCTGTGATAACTACAATATAAGTATGATATGGATTCCACAAGTTACCTTTATGATTTAGGCATTCCATTTGTTATTAATAAATCTTATGATTTTATGCAGTAAGTTAGATATTGAAAAGCATGTTTTCATTGATTTGTATGTATTTATAGACTAATGTTTTCTTTCATTATTTTATAACCCTTACTGAGATTTTTATGCTCATCCCATGTTTGGAAATTTTTTTCACAGGACTTAAAGTAAATGGGGTCAAGGATGGGATTAAGGGAAAGTCATGCTATCTAAAACATGGAATTGGACATGACTCTTTTTTTCAAGAGTTTTTTTATGGATAAAATGGAAACTGAGTAGAATTGTCTACTTCGTAATTTTTGAGATATAGTGTAATAGTTATGGACTAATTATCCAAAACTCTAAACCTGAAAACATCCTCAATGTGAATTATTCATTTAATTCAATATTATGTAATGTTTTAAGGTCGGGTCCTTATAATTGGTATCAGAGGTTCATTTAGATAACATTAGAAGATAGAATATTGTTAAATTAATGACCATAAATTAATTTATGGTAATATTGAAATGATATAGCATTTACAGATTACAATATTTCATTGACTAATATATTTCTGTATTCATAATGGTTTTCCATTGATGAAACAAGGTAGCTATGTTGAGATGACATTAGGAGGAAGATAACCATTCAAATCAGCAACTTGAGATGTCCAGAATCAGAATTGAACAGTTTGTTATAGTGATGGAACAATTGACTCAGGATATAAATGGTGGTGGTATCCATACATGAGTTTAGCTAGATCAACCACATAGGAACATGTTGGTAGTGGACCATTTCATGAGGCAACATCCCCTATCATTCAGAGGATCATCCAACCTTGTGCTAGCAGAAGGGTGGATTAAAGCAACAGAGATGATTTTTGATGTCATGGGGTGTTCAGAATATCAAAAGGTTAGTCTTTATGTTTACCATATCGAAGGTGAAGCTTCTCAATGGTGGTCTATGGTGAAAAATATCATGGATAGTGAGGAGATTGATGCTCTTGATTGGGATGAATTCAAAGGTATGTTTCTTGAGAAATATTTTTCTAATGTGGTTCGTCTTATGATAGAAAACAATTCCTGGAATTCAGGTAGGAGGATGACTCAGTTGCTCCATATGTAGAAATGTTTACTCAAATGGAAAGTTATGCTCCAAATTTCATTCAATATCTTGATAGTAAAATTCAACCTTTTTTTACTCATAATTAAAGCCAAAGTATCTAAGGGCTTTAGCTTCTCGTGAGCTCAAAAGTTATGAAAAACTTTTTTGAAGTGCGAAGAAGGTGGAAATGGAGTTTTCCAACGATCCTGTGTCCTTTGAAAAACAACATAATATGAGGTCAATGTGGTAGGAAAAAGGGAATAACTCTTCAAAATAGTCTAATTGTTAAGAAAATTAATTTTACAGTTTGTGAAAATTGTGGTAAAAATCATGCTAGGGAATGTCTTTTTAATTATGGTAACTGCTACTGATGTGGTAAAATGGGACATAAGGCTCATAATTGCCCTGATAAAGATCAGGGTAATGGTAAGAAAAAAAAATCCTATTTACAACCAGTTATATGTTTTAAGTGCAAGGAAATGGGTCATTATGAAAATGAGTGTTTGAAGAAGAACTAAACTGAGGGAAAGCAGCCAGACTACAAACAAAACGTGGTGGTGAAATCCTTTGTAACTACTTCAGCAGATGTTGGGCCATCGAATGAAGTAATATCAGGTATACTAATTGTTTGTTCAGATTATTCCAATGTGTTGTTTGATTCAGGGTCTACACACTCTTTTATTCATGAGATGTTTTCTAGTAAATTGGGAATTACTTCTCAAGATATGAATCATGAACATAGAGTAAAAACAACGAGGGGAAATGTTGAGAGAAAATGAAATTATAAGAACCTCCTTATCCTTGTGTGCGGAAAGAATCTACCTGCAGACATTATTGTTTTTCCTCTAGTAGAGTTTAATGTAATTTTGGGTATGTATTGGATTTCTATTTATCATTATAAGATTGACTTCAGAGATAAATATGTTTGTTTTCAGAATAATTTTCAGTTTTTGTACAAGAATGAACCCTTACATTTGATAACATATTAGGAAGCTGAGAAATTGGTAAAAGATAGAAATGAATGTTACCTTGAACATTTTGTTGAAAACAAAATTCCTGTTCATATTAATGATGTGTCAATTGTAAATGAGTACCTATATTTTTTTCCAGAAGAGGTTCTTGGTATAATAAATGATCAAAAAGTTGAATTTATTGTTGACTAAGTTCCTGATGCTAAGACAATTTCAAAACCCCATTATCGAATGGATCATGTTGAACTTTTAGAGTTAATGAAGTAATTGCAAGATTTATTGGATAAATGTTTCATTCAACCTAGAACATCATAATGGGGTTCTCCTATCTTGTTTGTTAAAAAGAAAGATGGTTCAATGAGACTTTTCATTGATTATAGAGCATTGAATAACAACATTCTTAGGAACATGTATCTATTGCCTCATATCGATGATTTGTTTGATCTCAACCAGGGAGCTCAATATTTTTCGAAGATTGACTTGAGGTCGGGGTAAAATCAGTTGAAAGTAAAGTAAGAAGACATTCTAAAGACTGTGTTTCATAATTGATATGACCATTATGAATTTTTTGTTATTCCTTTTGGGTTAACCAATTCCACTTCTATATTCATGGATCTTATGAATATAATTTTCTTTGAGTTCTTAGATAATATTGTGGTTGTGTTCATTGATGATATTTGGGTTTTCTCTAAAAGTAAAGAGGAACATGAAATTCAATTCAGGCTTGTCTTAAAAAACACAAAATAAAAGAAACTATATGGGAAATTCAGAATGTGTGGGTTTTTGTTAAACAAATTTCTTCCCTTGGTCACATTGTTTCAAAAAATGGCAGAACTATTGATCCTGCTAAAAAAAAGTTGTTGAAGAATGGCCAAGACCCAAAAATATAACCTAGATTCGTAGTTTTCTTTGTTTGGAAGGTTATTATTGGAGGTCTGTTGAGAATTTTGTATGGTTATCTAATCCAATGTCTAAATTAACTCAAAAAGGTGTTGAGTTCATTTGGAAAATAGAATGTGATGATTGTTTTCATGAATTCAAAAGAAGATTAGAGAATGCTCTAGTTTTGGAAGTACCTTCCATAAATGGTGGGTTTTTTATCTACAGTGATGCTACATTGAAAGGACATCGCTATGTTCTTAAGCAGAATGATTTGGTAATTGATTATGATTCACGTCAGTTGAAACCTAATGAGTTAAATTACCCTACACATGATTTGGAATTAGCTTCTGTTGTATTTGCCTTAAAAATTTGGAGGCATCATCTGTATAGAGTAAAATTTGAAATATATACTGAAAAAAAGTTTAAAATATATATTCACTCGAAAATAATTGAACATGGGACAGAGGAGATTATTGGAATTAATTAAGGATTATGATTGCACGATTCTTTACCATCTGGGAAAGGAAAATAAAGTGGTCGACGCTTTGAGTCAAAAAACTAATGCTACGTTAACCATGTTACGTTTGGAATCAGATCCTTTGATTAATGATTTGATGAACTTTGGTATAGAATTTTTTGGTGTAGGAAATTCCTCTATTTTGTTTCAGGTGATAGTGAAATCATCTCTCTCAGACAGAATGAAGCAAGCACAGAAGGAAGACAATGAGTTGTAGAAAAAGGTAGAGTTGGTTTAGAAGGGTAATTTTCATGAATTTATCATTGATAATGATTTTTTTTGAGGTTAGGGAAGAGATTATGTGTGCATTGTGAGTCACAGTTGAAGAATGAGTTGTTATGTGAATCTCATAGTTCCCTATTTGCAGTTCATCATGGCAGTACTAAGATGTACATAGATCATCAGGAGTATTACTGGTGGTATGGAATGAAAAGAGATATTGCCGATTTTACTATGAAGTGTTTGAATTGTCTGTAGGTTAGAGTAGATTGGTAGTTACTGAAAGGGATGCTTCAGTCTTTACCGGTGCTAGAGTGGAAATGGGAAAATATATCCATGGACTTTGTTGTAGAATTATAGAAGACATCTCAAGGTAATAATGAAATATAGGTTATTGTGGATCGATTAACTAAATCTGATCACTTTATTCCTATTCGAGATACATTGTCTGTAGATCAAATTTCTTGGTTGTATGTTAAATAGATATTCAAGTTGCATGGTGTTCCCCTATCCATTGTATCTGATCGTAATCTCAGTTTTACTTCTAAATTTTGGAAAGGACTTCCGAAGTCATTTGTTACTGAATTAAAATTTAGAACACCTTTTCATCCTCAATCAGATGGGCAGTCAAAATGAACAATTCAGACATTGGATGATATACTACGTGATTGCTCTATGGATTACCTAGGAAGTTGGTACGAACACCTTTCTTTGATTGAATTTTCCTATAATAATAGTTTTCATTCCATTATACAGATGGCTCCATTTGAAGCATTATATGGGAAGTGGTGTGGAAGTCAAACTTTTTGGGATGAAGTAGGTGAAAGGAAGCTGATGGGACCAGAATTGATAGAAGAGATGGCAGAGAAAGTGCATTTTATTCATAAGAATACGAGAACAACTCAAAGCATGCAAAAAAGTTATGCAGATAACCGGAGGAAAGATCTTTCTTTCGAGGTTGGTGTTCATGGTTTTCTCAAATATTCTCCTTGTAAAAGTGTTATGCATTTTGGTAAGAAGGGAAAGATGAGTCTGACATTCATTGGACCCTATGAAATCTTGGAGAAATTTGGATCAGTTGCGTATAGAGTGGCTTTACATCCATGTTTATCCAAGGTACACAATGTTTTTCTTGCTTCAATTTTGAGAAAGAATATGCCATATCCATCTCATGTTTTGAGCCCAAAGGTAGTTCAGTTGGAAGAGAATCTCTCTCATGAGGAACATCCAGTCCAGATTCTTGACTGAATAGATAAAGTGTTGCGGAACAAGGTAATTCATTAGGTAAAGGTTTTGTAGAAAAACCAAATGGTTGATGAGGCAACCTGGTAATCTGAAAATTCTTTGTGGGATAAGTACCCCCATTTATATTCTACGTGAATAAAATTGAGAGGATGCAATTCAAAAAAGGGAGAAGGATGTAACATCCCAGATACATAGAGAAATATGAAATCATCATATTTATTAATGTTTATGAATTAAATATTAATTTTACTTTAAAGGGGATGCTATGTTTGATGGTGTACCCGATACACAACAACAAGTTTCTTTAAAATCTAACGTTGCACGCTAATAATATAATAATGTTATTTTAAATGGTAGTTAAATCCTAGACATTGTATTAGAAGGAATGAATAGAACTAACTAAAATATGATTATATATGGTTTTTAAATGTTTTTACATTTATCCAATAAAATTTATAGGCTTAAAATTTGAATGAATCTAATTTTAAGCATAATTTACTTTAAAAGGTCGATTAACTGCCTTCTGATAGAGAACCATTTTTAAATCTAAATTTTTCACTATTATATGTTATATTTTAAAAATTAAAATCCTTATTTAGAATCGTTCCATAAAAATTTACTTCGTGTAAAGTTTTTGTATTTTTACAATAATGTTCATTTTTTAATAAATAGTGAAAATGATGTATTTTAATTCAAAAATGCCTTTTAATCGAATTAATTATATTTTTAGATTATCTTTTTTATTGGTTTTAAAGTTTAAATATATTATATATTTACCATTTAATCCAATGTTGGCCATTGGATGTAGTTTCACTTTGAAATTGGACAGTAACAAGTATCAATCTTTTGATAGTTATTATTTCTTAAAAATACATTTTTTGTTTTGACAATGGGAATTAATTATAAAATTAATTAATGAAACTTATATGTTTTGAAATAGGTAAATAAGAAATCAATTTTGAATTCGGAATATCAAATTTATCTTAGGGAGAATTTTTGATATTTTTCTGAAAAACAACAATTTTTGATGGATAGTGAAACCACTAAGTAGTAGTTATAAAACTGAATTTTTCATTTAAATGCAAATTTATCAGTTCTGTGAATTGAATTTCAAAAATCCTACATTCATGGTTGTCATTATTAAGTAAAATATGGTTCTATGGGATGAAAATAATTTTTGGTGAATAGTAACTTTTGACCTTTATTATCCGCGATTAAAGGTAATTAGTGTAATTTAAGGTTAAAATAATGTTATAATAATATAAAATTACACTGAAACATATCATAACCTTATTTTATGAGTCATGGCCGACCAATACAATCCATGGGTCAATTTTGGTACCCCATGGACCCACCTCGGTATTATAATGACATTAATAACTTTTTATTTAAAGTAAAAATAAAAATGTCATAAACATGTATTGTTTTACTAAAAAAAAATTAATGTGGTTTTATACAATTGATATATTTGACCATAAATATTCATTATAAATCTATAAATATTTTCTACATCATGGTAAATTTTATATAGTTTTTAGACATTAAATAAATAAAATTATTTATGACACAATGATGATGCAGTGTTTACATCATTAATGGATGATTTAAATAAATAAGAAGATAAAAATTAAAACAATATCCAAAACATGTCAAATTCTTATTTGATGATTTTATATAGAACATGGTCCACCTTATCTTGTACATTAATGATTTTGGGACATTTAGAAACTGAAAATCATTATATAATAAAATAATATTTTCAAAATTTCCAAAAGAGCCCCACCTCTCCCTTATTAAAACAACTCACTTCCTACCAATTTCTCAAACTTCTCAAGACATTTGTCTCATCCTAAATCTACTACAGTAAGCTCCCACGATACCTCTATTAATCCTAAAAGCTTTCCTTAGAAAATGAGCACTTCAAAAAACCCTTTTGGTTAAAACCAAAGGGAGTTACTCGATTTAAAAGTAACATCTTTTCTTATGTTCTTTTGTTTTATTTTACTTCTCCAACCCCATAAACTATTTTTATTCATTTATTTTATAAAAACATCAGTATCCTCAATATAGTTGTATTTTTTATGATATTTAATCAAGCTACACTTACAAACACATTTATATAATGGGTAAAGAACATACTGTTTCCCTGGATGGAATGCTAACGCCTCACGAAACGCTGATTGTTCAATTATCTCCTACTGCCTCTCACGGTGGCCATTAATATGGAACTATATTTATATATGATATATATTATTTTTATGTTTTCTTTATTATCCTTTATTTTTCATTTTATCATACCTTTATGGTTTCCATTATGGGTAAATGCAAAAATTTCATTTGAGGAAGTGCAGACTACCGCCCCCTCAAAGTGATATGACTCGTCCATGCCATACGTGGGACATATAAAGGATGGAGTTAATGATATTATATATGATAATATAATGGAATTATAATATAACAATGTATCATTATTTTTTAATTCCCTTAAAATACGAAATAGAAATGAAAGTACCGTTCATACGTATGTACGGCTCACCATCTCCATGAACGTTGCATTTCATTTCTTAACATCAAATGTCATGTAATTTTATAAATACATATATATAATAGATATATAATATATATGATATCTAAATCAATAATACCATTATGTAGATATTGTAATTTTGACCACATGGACAACTTGTAAATATAAGAATTTCATTTTTGACTCAAGTACCAAATATCGACAAAACGAACATTATTAACATAAATGATTAAATAATGTTTATAACATGGTATTAAATTATATAAAAGGAATAATAAACTTAAAAAGGTTCTTAAGAAAGTATAAATTAACTTTATTTTATTATTTAGGAGATTCAAGAATGAATGGGTGAAGTCGGACATGAGGTAAGGGACTTCGTCTCAATCTCCTTTCATAGAGGCATCTTTTTATTTCTACATGAAATTATTTTATACGGTGATTAAATTTTTTTTGACTTTTAATTTAATTCAAAGGGAGTATTTTCTCTACGTTTCATTTAACTAAACAAAAAAAAGAGAATCTTTGTTTTTAACATACACGGTGGAAACGACCTTTCCGCCACCGCGAGAATTTTTTGATCTTGGGCTTCCTTAAGAAGCCTTAATGTTTTTAAAAGAAAAATAAATACCATATAGTATTTTATGTATTTGGTATTGAATATGGATTTTAGAATGGATTTTTTATTTTAATATCTGGTTCGATATGTTGAAATGATATATTGTGATTGAAATGTGGGAATGTTATATTTCCTTTATGCTTATGTTATGTATTATGATTATTTTATGGTTCTTGGGAATTGTTTAGGTAGACGGGTGGTTTCGTGATAAACCTAGGGTAGGTGAGCCCGAGATAACTCTCCAATGCATTGGGTAATGCGACAGATGTAAACATGAATTTTTCTCATAAGAGATTTAGGGAATATACTATGATGGGTATTCCAATGTAACACCCTATGTAGATATGATATCTACAATGTAAGTATGATATGGATACCACACGTTACCTTTATGATTTATGCATTCCATTTTTTATTTATAAATCTTATTATTTTATGTTGTAAATTAGAGATTGAAACACATGCTTTCAATGATTTGAATGTATTGATGGACGAATGTTTTCTTTCTTTAATTTATAACCCTTACTAATATTTTTATGCTCCTCCCATGTTTTAAAATGTTTTTCACAGAACATAATGTGAATAAGGTCAATGATGGGATCAAGGGAATGCCATTCAGTCTAAAACATGGAATTGGACATGACTCTTTTTTTCAAGAGTTTTTATTTTATGAAAAAAATGGAAATTGAGTAGAAGTGTCTACTTTGTAATTTTTCAGATATAATGTAATAGTTATGGCCAAATTTTATAAAACTATAAACCTAAAAATATTCTTAATGTGAATTATTCCTTTAATTCAAGATTATGTAATGTTTTAAGGCAGGGTCCTTATAAGTTGTCCGTAAGTGACTTTCACAGATATGAAGACATCATTCGAATTGATCACAAGGTATAAATTTAGAGGTGATATTATCATCATTCTCCAAGTTCTGTCAAGATGATAAATATGGTGTTTCATGGAAAATATAATAATAAAAACTATGAATAATAGAATATATATTATACTTTATGCCAGATCTATAGAAATAAGTATATATAAATGTTCATTAGGGAACTAGTAATTTTTTATGTGAAAAAATAAGGCCATTTAAGAATTGAAAATGGAAGAGACTTAAAGAGGAAATATAATTAAATGAATATGGGGGAACTAAACTAAATTCACCACCAACACTGTAATTCTAAAATATTATTGAATATGGGAATTATTCTAAATAATTATTTTATATAATATTTATTTATTATGATCATCAAATACTACCTCTTATGACATGAGATAATGAGAAATCTAATGGGATAAGAATCAATGATGCAGGTAAGAAGAAAAAAGTGGTGTAATATACACTTATAATTGACTATATAACTAGAAATTCCATTTTTTTCATTATATTTATAAAACCTCTTTTATATCTGAATAATTTTATTACGGTATCAATTAACCACCTTAAAAATTATATATTAAATAATTGATGAAAAATACTAACAATAAAATGATTACAACAGATGTTTATAGCTCCACTATTATAAATGTTTGGGTGAATGTGATTCCAACATATAATTTGATTCTCTCTATATTGTAATTTGATGTGATTTTTGGAATTTATTATTTTTCATTATATATATATATATATATATTCTATCAATTTTCATATAAAATAATATTATGCTTTATGTTATGAGATCGGAGCATGTTAGGTGCGAACAAAAATACCATATTGTCATAAATATGGATTGGGATTGTCAATGCAATGAACTTCGAGATATTTTTTTCAATTTTAGTTTTTAATGATATGTTGAGTACGATTCCTGAACGTATTGAATATGTATGTGATTATGGTTGGTCAATGGGTGTTTTTATAGATATTTTAAATATTATATTGACATTGAGTGATCAGTGTTTGTGTAGCAGGCCTCGGCTTGAGTGAAATTCCAAATTAAGAAAAGAAACACCAAGGATTATTAATTATTGATTATATTTAAATCCATATTATAATGGTCATTAATTGTGGTGTGTGACTCTACATTCAATGATTCATGTCTAGGGGATCATGATTGAACATATGTGAATATGTTGTACAACATCTTGCCCCCATAGAATTTTGATGAGAACAAGATTGTCTGTAATGGTAATGTATCTTATTTTTTGGGTTTTAAATCAATTTATATCCATGTGTGGGTCAAGGAATGATGTTTGTAATGATGATGATGACACCATAATTGATGTTGTGTTAGTTTTAAAAGTCATGATGATCATGGATTGGGAGGGGAGACATATTTATGATAATGACATCTATTGATGTTTCAATCAAGGAAAAATGAAAGTGATATTGAATGGTTGGGAGTTTATCATTGGGTATTTGGGGTTGGGTCCCTCATTGTAGATGAAATTTAATGGATCTCAAGGGTGATGTTATTGGGGAGTCAGGAGTGATTTTTTATTGATGTCTTTTTAGTGTTGATTTTGAGTGGGGAAAACATATCTATTAATTACATTAGGTAAATTTTGGACCATGGATAACGTAGCTAAGAACCTTTTATTATTATAGTTTTGAGTGTGATGGTATATGCCATTAGATGGATGATAAGGTTATTGGATTCTACTGAGTGGTTCAATCATATAAATTATGTTTTGTTTTAAATACTATATTAAAATATTGGATATGGATTTGGATGGATTTGATGAATTTATATTTTTCTCAAGAATAAAGGTACGGGCATTGAGAGTGTGTCAGATTGATCGTATTCCAATGATCGTGGTGATAGTGCAATCAAGGATTAGTATTTTCATGGCTGTGGATTAAATGGGCTAAATTACACTGAGTTCCATGTTCATACATAAATGTAAATGATTATATGATAAAATCATACCATAAAATATTAAGGCATCATGACTAGGTGATGTTATATCACATTGGTGGGTAATACTAAGTGTTTTTTATAGTTTTCATATGGAGAATGATCGACTGGTGTTTTTTATAAAATACAATAGGAAATTCTAGTGGATATGAGATCAATGGTATAGAATCATACATTATGTTTAAAGAGTATTCGCTGGGAGTACTATGAGGGAGATAATAAAATGGTAAAAGAAAATTTGGGTATATTGGGATATATTTTATTCACTGAAAATCATCATGATGTTTTAGTGATAGTGTTAAGTGGTGGCATGGGTTTAAACTAATTACATGTTTTTTGTTTTTATTATTTTGTTGGATACTAAGTCATTATTTATGGGTAGAACATGAAATATTGATCATAAATTCATTACTGTGATTTGTTCTATTTTTTCTTTGATAGAACACTGAGCATTCTTGAGGACAATATTACAATTATAGGTGGATTTTAAAACCCTGCTCTTATACGACTTTAGTTTTTTTATAAAGGAATTTGAATTATTTAATATAGTGTGGGATTAATTTTCAAAAGGTGGGTTCAAATAAGGAATCATTTACATTTAACAACTTTACATGATGATTATAGAGATGGAAAAGACCTAAGAGGTGTTTTTGGTGTTTGAAGGGGATATATAGTAGGTGTAGGAAGATTGGGAGGATATTGGGTGTCTAGAATCCAACCATTCAATTGGATATGCCATAGTACCCATGGGTTTTCTATTTTGTCTTTCCATGAACATCTTCAAGCCGTAGAACCCTCCATGCTTCTAGTGGGTGGCACTAGTCAGAAATTGCTATCAAAAAATTTCTTATATTGGGTGTTTTCATTATGAATTGTGATAGGAAAACCCACTATGACCTAGAAACCATGGACCAATTATTTTTACAATCATGGAACTTCAACAGAACCACCTATCCAAAATGAAGATCCCCACCATAACTAAAGTTCCCATGTGCCTCGATCCTAGTTCTAGTGGTAAAGAATCATTGAATATATGCTTTCATATAAAGTGAGATGATCCGGTCATTATTTTATAAAATTTCTATAATTTAGACATTGCATATCACAAATAGTCACATAATACCAAGAATTTATGGTTTAATTCCTTTGAGGACTAGTTACACATGAATATTTTTCCAATTTTTTTAACATAATACACTAGAATAGAACCACTTTAGACTCCCTTATAAGATTATTATTGCTTACATTTATCATCTAGTCCTAGGGAATTGAACCATAAGAATGATTTGGTCTAAGATTATATTTAAATAGAAATATTCATCATCATTTCATCAAGGTATTTATTAAAATCATGTGAGAAAATAAGTTATTGGGAGAAATATACTATTAAAAATAAAAAGGAATAATAAGATTATTCTATAACTAATGATATAAGGACATGTAATCTCAATGGAACAAACATATACCTTGGAAAAAATTTGTGGGATAATTATCAATTAAACATTATATAATAAATATACTCATAGATAAAATATTATTACGCATGATTGTGGAAAAAACATAAGCATTTAATACAATTATCATGGAAAGCCACAAAGCCATTAATCTCCTAGCATTCTAGGTATAATCCTAATTTTACATTCATAAAATTGAGATATTCTTCCCATGTACCCATAGGCTTGGTATAATCCACATATGTACCCATTTTGTTAGGATAAATCCTATTGTATACTTTTTATCATTGTATAAATCGGTACACATAGAATTTGATTGGTGATAAATACCCCCATGTACCATTTGGATTGGGATAAATACAACATTGTTCTGTTTTTCCTATTTTAAATCCCATTGTGTACCCTTGGTATTAGGATAAATCCTCTCACATACCTTTTAGATCATGAAAAATCCTCATTTATACAATTTTTTAACACATGAGATATAAACCTCACAATTGAATTTAATGGATATATATTTGACCCCCATATCACATAGTTAACATATATATATATTCCATTAGAATAGTAATCCATTCATACATCATACATCATATTAATAAGAAACAGAAAAGTTGTGAGTATCATAAAAAACATTCTCATAAGATTACATAATAAATGTAGAAAAATAATTTCAATGGTGGTAAAAATTATCCCCAGGGTACGATAAGATGTATTAAGAGACAAAAAAAATTTCTATGATTTTTGGACAAATAAAATTGAAAATAAGATGTCATCCCCTCTTTTGGAAAGCCATGAAAACTAATAAAAATTCTTTTATTAAAATGAAATAATAGATATTAATTACATAATTGAAAATCATTATTTAAAAAAATAGTGTCTTTAAGAATCAATTTTTTTAAGATAATTATTTTTTCAAAAACATTCTTTGATAATATATAAAACATCCTGAAAACACCTTCTTAAACTATAAACCTTTAAAATATATTTTAGAAACAATAATTCCTTTTGAAATCATATTTTTTTTGTAAATGATATGAACATTTGATTTTAAATTTAAAATTATAAAGGGTTTAAATCATTTTGAATACCATTTTCGAACATGAAAGGGAATCTACATATATAATAATACACATATAGTGGAAAAATCATAAAATAGATTTTACAAAACATTTGTACCATTATCATAATATGTAATATTATGGGACACATTTAAATGTTATTTTCATAATGTATAAGTAAAAAATTTGAAACCATTTACATTAGAATACTGATATTCCAAAATTGAGCCTTTAATAGTATTTAATGGTTTTTAGAGGAAATGTGTGGTGGAAGATAAAACATTCATTCACGGTAGTTAATTAATTATATTTTTAAATAAATTTTTTAGAAAACCACTATATTTATAGGTATTTTAATACATCATTTTTAAAGGGGGATAATATAATTTTAATTGTCTCATTAGATAATAAATAACTTAATATCCAAGTATAAAGTATATCACATTAATCAAGATAAAATATCAACATTGATGTAAACATTCATTCATAGAGATGATTAAATTTATTCAAAAATTAATCAAAATTCATATAGATTGAAGTTCAGTGATATAATTCCTCAATAGTAGGTGGAAAGACATTATAATATACTTCGTATAATAAATAAATCATATGACAATTGAGTTCAATAAGATATCTTGAGACTCACAAGAAGGAAACTATGTTAGCAATAACTATCATAGATTTTTGGTGTTTTGATTCAAACAAACATTATATAATGAACATATAATAAAGTATTGAAAATAATAAAATGAAATATAATCATGATATAAAATAAAAATGGGGTAGTAATTGAACCATGAAAAAGATAACATGGTTTACAACAAAATGTTGAACAATGGAATAAAAATTTGAGGCATGGAACACCTTATGAAATAAAAATTTTGGGATCAAAATACCATGAAGGATCAGATTTAAAATTTTTCATTAATTTTAATGAAAATATTAGTGTATAATTATAAAAATTATTAAAGGGGAATTTTTTACACCACTCAAAAGAGAGAATGGTGTATATATCTCAAGGGGTAAAAATTTGAGAGAAGAAACGCTTACCTTGGTTTTGGTACACTCGACTCATGGGAATAAAAACATAAATAATAAAAATATGATTATTAGATTCATTATTATGAAAATTATTCATCAATATTTAAATTAACATGAACCATTTAATATCATTTTCTATTTATTAATTATATACTATTTTACTTCATTTGATATTTGAGGTGGTTATCTCAATTTAAACATATCAATTTTTATATTTTGAATATTGTTAATGGTGATATATATTAACATAATAATATCCATTATTGTAGGTGTTTTTTTAATTTCATATTATATAATAGTAATATTCATATAATTCTATATTCTTTATTAAAAATATACTTAGATTATAATAGATACACCTATACGTTTATTTGTGGTGGTTAAGTGTTCAATAACATTTGAATATTAATATTACTTATATATTTCCCAATATTGTCTTTATATAAAATTAATAGTTTAATAATACAACATTTGAAAGATTAAATTAATTTTTTAATACCACACATTTCATGTGGTCTTGGAAGATAAAGTACAATACTTCGTGGATGTGGTATTTCACATATATGAACAATCGATGTTCATTTGTTTTTCGTAGTGGATCTAGGGGAATAAAAAATTTGTTGCTAATTTAAGGTAGTAATACATGAGTCTGATAACAATTATAAAGTCATTATATTAACATATAAAGGAAAGGTTTGGAGTATATTTATTATGAATAATAGGGTGTGGAATAATTAATACTCACTTTGGGACCTTGATCGTTATCTTGAAAGACTCATACGAAATTAAGGGTGTAGGTTTTACTATCTTGAATATGGTATTAATATCATGTAATAGAATTATTAAAAAGTAAATTTTTAAGGGGTTAAATGAAAATTTAAAGGATGTGTGTAACTCTTAGAGGGTAAAATAATTAATACTCGCATTGAGACCTTGAACATTATCTTGACTGACTCATTGGATATGAAGGGCGTATGTTTTCTTTTCATGAATAGGGTATTAATCTAATTAAGTATACTTTTTAGAAAGAAAATGTTTTAAGGGGTAAAATAAAAATTTAAAGGGTATGTTTAACTCTTATGGTGTAGAAATGTTCCCCATTAAAAAGTAAACAATAGGTTGCTTTTTTGAACAGTAGTTATTTTCCATGATTGTTTGAAAATATTTAATTCTCAACTATTCTAAAAATATTAAATAATATATTTTTGGGTGATATATGGTAATTATATCCTCAAATAACCATTTTACACAATATATAAACATTCCTTATGAGTTTTACTACTTTTTATGTTGTATAGTTTTCATTTTCTCCCTGAAAACTTTTTTTTTTAAATTTGTAATATTTTTTTAAAAAAATTAAAAGGTATCCATTATACCAAAATATTTACGATATAAAAATATATTTATGGCCCATATAGTGTATTATGGGTTTTAAATAATTTATAAATAACTTTTAAGTTAAAACAATTATGTATTGAATTTGTTTAGCGATGATATATTTATAATTAAGTGTTCTTAATCATATTTTTTTATTGATTAACTATTGAATGTATATAAACGTATTTATATATTGTTTTATAAATTATATTATATCTATTTTTGAGAATATATTAATTTATTTATATGATAAATATTACATATTTTTAATAAAATAATAACAGTTTTACCGTTGTGGCTGTAATTAACTTCCCTCCTCATAATCATATTTTTATGCCTAAAAATTAAATATTCATCGTTAACTATTATGAAAATTTTGATTTAAAATATTAAAACCATTATTTATATACTTAATTAATATGAATAATGAAGAATAGTTTTTATTATAAGCATATAGAAATTGTTTTCCGAGTAAAATATTACTTATGTTTTCTAAATGATAATCATGGGTTTTATAAATTCAATAGAGTATTTTCAAAGTATTTATTTTATTTTATAAATATATATATAAGGTGATTCAAAAATATTTATTCCATTCTAGTGTTATGATAATGCCATAAATGTTATGGTATAATAAATATCATTATTTTTCAACTATTCACATAAAAATCAATCATTTTTAAAAATGACAAAAATTTAATCAAAAATAATGTTGACATGATTAATTAAAAATGAAGTTAATTTTAAAATATTAAAATTAAAATAATTTAAATTTTTTTATGGTGACTATTTATAATTAATAATTTTTTTTTAAAAAATAATCTTTTAAAAAATTATTTGTCATTAATCTGATTTTGTATGTAATTATAGTTGATTAAAATATATTTATTTACTGTAGGATTTAATATTTTTAAATTAAATGAACAATATAAATCTAATATCATTTTTATTTTTTGGATTAGTGTGGATTTTTAGACAAGCTATCAGAAATAATGTTTATTTTGTGAAATATGTATTCTAAAATCTAAGCGAAGAATATTTTTCCACGAAATAAATTGATCCATCGTAATTTTAATTTTCATTCAGAGTATAAGTGACATAATTTGGAAATAATTAAATAAATATATATATTCTACTCATATATCCACCACAATCACTTTGGTAACACTATTAAATTATTTATCCCAAATATTCTTCCTTATGTGTTCTCAGGGGCATAACTTTCACAGCTTCATTTTCAAGATCCAGTTTACATCTATATAATATAACCAAAAATTTTATAATAATGTCTAATATAATTAGGGTACATTACCATTTTAATATTTATAATCAATCCAAATATGTCTTCTCTTATTACACCTCTATTTAATGTTTTCATAAATTAGGTTCAACAATGTCACAAATTATTTATATTATAAAACTTTTTCCAATGGTTACAAATGCTCAATTTTCTAATAGGTTCTCTTACATAACACATCATTGATTTGAAATATATTTTGATCCTTCATATAGTGTAGTGAATATAATATAATTAACCAAATAATATCCCCACTGAGTGTCTAGTCAATTGTGTAGTCTAAGGCCCACTCATTGTTCACTAGAGTGAAGATTATGTTGATACTCAAATAGCCTTTTTCTAGGTGATTACCCCAATCTTAATCTAAACTGCTTCCACATACACATTCCAATATCTATATATGTATGTAATTTCATGTAATACCACAAACTAAAAATATAAATGAAATTTTAGGATGTTATCCAACACTTAAGGTTATTCTATAGATTTTCCCTAGGGTTTTCAATTATTTTATTTCAACTTAATCCTATAAAATAGGTAAAATAATCCTAAAAAATAAATAAATCTAAATTTAATACCAACTCTAATGACCAAAATCCACACTCCTACATTCAGTGTTGTAAAAAAAATGTTTAAACACTACCATTGATACAATATGGTATGATCCTATTATTATATTGAAATATTTCTATAAGATAAATTCTATATCTCAAAAATATTCACACATTCACAAGAATGGATGTTTATGTTTTCTAGGACAGGTTAGAAAGTAAACATAATTTAAATATTTTTTAAAATTTAATTATTACAGTACATAACAAGAGTCCATTCTAGATATCTGATAGATTAAATTATTTTTGAAAATATGGATAATAGATACAAAATGGAGATATGAAATCATATACTTATTAATGGAAAAACCATATCAGCAAGTCAACAAAGAATATATTAAAATCATGCATGAAAACATGGGAATATGAGAAATATTATATTAAAAATTACATTAAAAAATAATGTTTTCCATAAGTCATCATAGATTACTATATAAACTTATATGATTAAACAAATACTATAAGAAATATTTGAGGAATCGTGAGACATGAATCTTTACTCATGGAGCATAATAATACTCACAAGATTATAAAAATATGAGTATGGAATGGTCATTATTATAGAAATCATATTTCTAGAAAAACCACCAAGAGAATCATCAGATAGTAGGTTTCATATAATCTCACATGTACCATATTGTTCTTTGGATAATCCTTTGTTATACCCATTTGCACGAGATAATATTTCTTTAGAAACATTCTCTTTTCCTCTCATGTTCCCTTTCTCATGGTGTAAATCCTCTCATGAAATATAAATTGGGGTAAATACTCTCATGTACTCTTTAACATCAAATAAATATTCTTGTATACCATTTGGGTCAGGATGAATCTTCACATGTATATTTGGGCTTTGGATATATCCGCTCATACACCAAATAGCTTTGGATAAATACTTGTGTGAACCCTTTTTATATCTTGAAATATAAACCTTATCGATTAATTGAGGGAAAATATAGTACCTCACCCATCACATAATAGTAATCCTTATACATATTCATGAAATTTTAACATTAAAAATTTGATAAATTGAACATCAAATAATTAACCCTTATAAATGAGATTAGTTTCATAAAAATACATTCCGAGAACATTCCATAGGAAATCCAATGAAATCAGTTGGTTGGTTTCTTGAAATTATCCCCATTGGATCATAATTAGAATTCAATGTGTTTTTATAGATTATAAGATCCATTTAAGATATTTGGTTATATTAGTCACATAATAATAGGGGATGCCTCATTTTTTAATAGAATCAAAATAACATAAAATGGGTTAATTAAAAGTAAATATTGGATATTATTAAATCATTTGAAAATATCATTTTAAAACCTAAAATTTCTTTTTGAAAAAAAAATATGATTACGATGTTATAAAAAAAATTCCTTGAGAATATATAATAATTATAGAATTTTTTTATTAAAACAAAAACAAAAACAATCTCTTTTATAATCAATATTTTCATTTGAAATAAAATTTTTAGTTTTGAAATTTTTGAAAAATATTTCATTTTCATTTTTAGTTAATCAATAGATAAAATCTTTCAGAAATTAATTTTAACCACAAAATGTACTCTTCATAATGAGTAATGCTCGTATAGTGATATAAACTGTTTAATTATTTTTCTACTATGATTCCACCTTACATGTAAAAGAAGTATTTGTGGGTAAAAATAAATAATAATTATCAATAATTTTATATAAATAAATTATAAATAAATAAATTTAAAAATTATATTTAATATTTTTTCCATTAAATAAATATATGGGGTGTTCATGGAATGTGGAGTGGAAGATAAAACATCCTATCATGAAATGGGAAAAAGTATTACATTAAAATAATTTTTTTCTACCCCACTATTTAAGGGGATAATAAAAAATCCATTATAAAGAGGGGGTAGGAAAATATTATAGTCACATGAGATTATAAATAATTAGTCATATAAATATAAAGGAAAACCTTGTCTAAAAGGAAAAATTGTGACATCGAAGAAGATGATATTTAATTAAGAGGAAGGGAATTAATCTCTTCATCATCTACATTTAAAAAGAGATAATTACCTTAATTTATTTCCCCCTAACATAATGTGTGATAAAATTATAATATTATTAATTAGAATAAATAAAATAAGGAAAAATATAGTTCAACAAGAACCCTTGTAACTCAATGAAATGAAATTGAGTTAGCTAAAACCCATACAACTATTGTGACTTTTAAGTCAAAACCAAAATAGATAAATAAAATTGAATATAATATTTAATAAAATTAATTATAAAACCATAAAGATATAAAGAATAAATGTGGTATTAAATATAAAATTCAGTTAAAAAAGGATTAGAACATAAATATATCTGATGAAATTGAAGTATGTGATAATAAACCCCTAATTACAATAAAAATCATTGAATAAAATCCCTTTTAAAGGATATGGTTTCAAATGAAACATTATTTAAAATGAATATAGATATAATAATTATGAGAAATAATAAATGAGATGTATATTAATGATTTGAAATAAATTTTAGTTTATAATAAAAAATATGTCTCATAGGGTGATGATTTGGGACATGAAACACATTTCTAGGTTCTAATTCCCATTGTTCATGAACATAAACTCATAAATAATGAAATTATGTTTATTGGATACATTACTAATAACCATATACATATATATTTCATTTAATAATGATAATTATTAATAATATTTAAATTATTTATTATACAATTTTTTATTACATGGGTTATTTTTGGTATTTTAGTCAACATACTGGAAACTCTTTCTGTATATTGATCATGGTATTTAGTATTATAGAATTACATCATAACCTCTTGAATTATAGGGATGTATTCCATTATTATAATTAATATAACGTATATAATTTCTAATATTATCATTCTATAATATTAATGGTTTCATAAAAATCATTTTTCACATTAAATATATTATTAAAGTAATCAGTGTTTAGTGGTGGTGGAAAACATTAATGATATCTCATAGAGGATATTGTCTACAAATACACATGATTAATATTATATTATTGTTCATTCATGATGGAATCAAATAAATAAGGTTTTTATAATAATATAATAAGACATCCGTATATTATTATATTAAGGTTAATATATTCTTTTGAAAATGATATTTTTGAAAGGTAAATTTAAGAAAAAAATGTTCATGTTTATATATTACTAACTCTGTGACCAGGAAAATTCACTTGAATGTATCCTAGTAAATAAAAAATAGCTTTCTTATGATGACTAGGGGATTTAGGTCTTGAAAGGAACATCATGGAGAGGAAAATCATTTATGTTCTAATTGAAATCTTGATTGGCTTGTGTGAATATTAGATGGTGGAAGTGATACCAATTTATAAGAGATGAAAAGGGATCTTTTGTGAAACCCCATTATAATTCAAAAATTGAATGGGAAATTTCAAGGGATAATGGTTCAAAACAATTTAAAAAATGGAGTTTGGGGTGATATAATGTATACAAATAATCACCAAATAATTTTATCCCATGTTTTAAACATGTTTCAAGACTTTATCTATTTGAATTTTATATGTTACCCTTTAGGATTTTAATATTATAACTACTTTTACCCAAGTATCTTCTATTTTGTATAAAATTTAACTATACATTACTACAAAAATATTTATTTTCAAATATACAATATGGGCCCTATATATAATAATTAAATTTAGATATAAAATAAAATTTAGTTTTAAATTAAAACCTTTAAAATAAAGAAAACTGTTTTTCATGAAAATGTTTTTTTCGGCAACAAGTGTTCTTAATCTAATTTACAGTTCACAATAAATTAAATTAATGTTAATTTATTAATATATATTTTTAAAATTTATGTTAGAGTCATTTTTTATACGATATTAATTTTTTTATTATATAAATATTACATAATCTAAATAAAACAATAATAGTTTTTCCATTAAAATGGTAATTAACTTTAATCATAGTAATCAAATATTTAAGAACAAAATTAAATTTTAATTTTTAAATAATAGTATCATTTTGAAATAAAATATAAAATAAATATTGTAATATTTACTCTCTATAAGTGATAGAAACCAATATTAATATATATAGTTAAAAATATTTTTTAGAGAAATAAATTATTTAGGTTTCAAAAAATTTAAACAGGGATTATATAAATTTGATAATTTTTTTTAATTATTTTACATTATAAATAAATTTTTTTATAGATAATAGGTCTCAAAAAAATTCATGAAATTAATAAATTATTAAAATTTCATAAAATTTATGGAGTTTAAAAAATCCAAAACTAAATCACACTATTAACAAAAAGATCCATAATTTTAGAAAAATATAAAAACTACACCCTAAAATAGTTTTTAAAATATAAATTTAAAAATTACATTTATTTTAAACAATTAATATTTTAAATTATAAGTCTTTTCAATATATTGAAAATATATTATGCAAATTTTATTAAAAAATTACCATTTTAAAACATTCGGTGTTCTTAGTTGTATTTTGTATATATATCTAATTTATTAAAATATTGTTATTTACTATAGGGATTATTATTTAAAAAATTTAATAATATTATTGATATAATATTTGTTTCCTAGTTTTATTTTCTTATTTCATGTTAAATAAGATATCTAATATTGTATTAATTCATAGAGAAATATATTCCAAAATATATCGGTGTTAGAACTATATAGTGCATGTCATGGTGGGTGCTAAAACAATGACCATTGAGGTTTCTATATTATGTTCTAAGACCATTCATGCTATTAGATGGATATATGAGTTGCATCATTTCAATGTTAAATCCATTCTATAGACCTTTTCCCAATACATAATTTACAATTTCATAGATGTTCCTATGTTTATCCTCTTTGGTAAAAAAAGTGTCAGGTCAACTTTTAACCCCCCTCATGTATCAAATAACCATAAGGGATCATATCTTTTTACTAATTTAATAACATATTGAACTAACCTTTCTTTATATGATGTGTTCATCATTTTGATTTTTGATCTCTTTTATCCTTCCTCCATGACCCCCATGTATTTTTATCTAATTTGGGTGACCTGATTTAGTGTTTTATTGAGTATTCCACTTGAGTGTGGTGGAATCATCCCAATATTATATGGATTTGATGTCATAAAACATCATTCCATTTATGGTGTTGGATGGTGTGGATTTATTTTTAGTTTCAAATAAATTTAGTTTATTTACTGCATAGTATTGGTATTTTTTCCAAGATCACATTGAGAGTATACCATCGTTCATTACCGAGAGGTTGGGGTTAGTTTTTCGATGATGTGGTTGACCGATTTGTTTTATTCAATTATTCATAGTTTATTTTACTTCAATTAAATAAAAAGTTATTATCTGATAAATTTAATAATAATTATTAAACTTTTATAATTAATTATTGGGGTTTTCCATTAGATGGGTACTCAAGAGTCAATGTGATTCTTAGAAGTGTCTAGGAATGTATTACTGGGATATGTTTAAAGATAATAAATATAGTCCCTATTAATTGTCAATTATTTAATGATTTCGATATATAGATCTTTATTTGTGGTCTAGAACCGCGGGAGAACAAACTTTTGATTAAGAAAATTGATTATTTATCTAAAATTCACGGACTTAACAATATTATAAGGATCATGATGGTCCAATGTGTTCTAGTTTAATTTCCCCAATCAATGATGGTTCAGGACAAGAAAATAGATTCATACCATGTTACTCATGGAACCCATGGGATATAAATTAATTTAATGATACATATCAGAACTAGTGTTTATTGTCCACTATGATCTTTGGATGGAAGAGGGTGTTAAATGGGATTTCATGACCCGAGTATGCTATGTGAGCACCTTTGGATGAAAAAAATCATTTTGTATATAAAAGATGGTGTGGGGGGAAATGTTTCTCTCAAACTATGATATGATAACATATATGGATAGATTATATATATATTGACATATATGATAGGAATGAGTATTGACATATGGTTAATTGAGAAGTGGATGGTGTTGAGGAAATCCCCCTTGAATAAAAATTATACATCATTATATAAGAGGTCTATAATAATATATGTTGAATGTAATTAGTTTGAGGGATGTTATTCTTTATGAGTGATGTGATTGGAATAAGACTATGTGAATTAGATAATGAATCCATGATATGGGGTCCTATTTTTTATGTGACCAAGGGGAACCTAGCGGGTTCCCCAGTGAAATAACTACCCCTTAGGGGGTTATATGGGTAATGGGTACAGATGATTGTTTCTGTAACATTAGATCCAAGATTGATGGTGGGATTTAGATGTGGTTGTATTTATGGAAATTATTTATACTAAAATGAATACGGAAATGGTAAACAAACCCATGGACCATGTTTAGTTTATTATGGAGAGTTCAACTTCTCAAGATGATACTGATATGATTGAGTGTAGTGAAGTAATGTAACCAAAACAAGGTGAAGATAAGATAGATGATCTGATTTAGAATCATACAAGATTTATGGATATGGTCAAAGAAACAAATATAGAGTTTCATAAAGTATGGAAATTATGTGATCTCATTATTCAATACTTTAAAAATATGCTAGGAGAGGAATTTGATTTCAGAACCATATAAGTGGAATATGAAATTATGGTTGACACAATGATTTCATTGAACCTCAACATAGAATAGTGTTCTTATATCAATAACCAAAATTTCATTTTTTTTAATGTTCCTTAAATGAATGGAAAATATTTATTGAATAATTTTTCCATGTTTGGGACAGGATGGACTATAATTTACATGAACACATCATAGATGACCATGAAATTAAGGCTTATTATATCCAATGGATTATTTATAGATTTAAATATTCTAATAGAATAAAAGTTGATTTAAATAATTATGTAATTTCGTTGGGTTTTTTTCAATTTCCTATCTTAAACTAGAATGGTTTCCCACTCATTTCATAAAATTTATTTGAAAAATAAAATGTTAAATTTCAGTCTGTCAAAAATAAAATAAGGAGTTGTTTGGTTTCATTGCATGAAAACTATTTTGGTTGGAAAATTATTCTAGTATGAAACCACATGGATTTGATATAAAATTTTAAAATAATTAATTATATTATATATATATTGTTTTATGTAAATATTTTAACCCATTTTATACTAGTGGCATGAGTAAAGAAGTCATTTTGGGAAACCATATAGAGTTTCATTACTCACCCCCTACTAGGGATTGTTGGTTTGTTTGCAGTTATTGTTTATCAAGTAATAGGTAAAGGAAATTCATCTCATTGCATTCATTACACATCATGATACTTTTGGATACATTATATAGTTATAAATTGGAGCATGTTTTATGTAGTGGAGTTTGTGTCTTTACATATTTCATCATTGTCGGTATTTCCTTGCACATTATAAGTTGAATCAAGTTTTTTTCTACATATTATTCTGGTTGGTTTTTTGTCATTTTTTCAATACATTGAGTTGTATTGAATTATGTTCTTGTATAATTTAGTTTTGGTTTGGTTTTTTTACTTCAATGGGAAAAATCATCCCCCATCTCTACATGAAGCCCTTGGAAATTATTGGGAGCACCTATTGGGTATATCACCAAAGTCCTTGTAACAATTCTATCTCTTCTCATGACAATGAAGAGGGAAGTTATGTTACAAGCGGTATCCGTTTTTTTCATCCCTAATATCAGTTGATTCAATCTTGGGGTTGAAAAATCAATTTTGTAGTCGATGAGTTGGGGTGGTATAAATGAGTAGGGTTGTTGGAACTTGAAATTTTGAGCATAAAAAGGAGTGACTATCCTATTAATGTTGAACATCATGTTACTATGGAGTGGGGGTACATAAGTGTTTTTTATAGACTTATTGGAGTTATAATCTCATTTTAATGGGTTTATCCAATGAGAATACCATGTAATAAATTGATATAAATGACTTCCCAGTAGGATTTCATATTTCATTTTGAAGAATGATTTGTCATTTGGTGCAAAAATATTTATTTTTTACATTTTTTGAAAAATGTTATAAAATTTTTGATTTTGAAAATAACTTCATAGTGGTTTTATATAAGTGGTTTTATTTTTAAAAGCATAGTGGGATTTTGAAAATAGGTTTGAAAATATAATGTCATAAATTTTTGGAAAGCCTTGTATTCATAATTGTGATATGGTAATTATTTATTATTTTTAATCATTTATTTGGTAGAGAGTGTGACATATGGAGTTTTGATTTTTTATTAAAAATTTTCCTTGGTATGAATTTTAGAAACCAAAATGATGAGGATACTCATAATGTGGTTGTACCTGGTCCATAGGTGAACCAACGACTTGTTTAAAGTATTGTCCTAGATTTTTAGGTTGTGGATAATGGGAACCTAAAGGATGAACCAATATAATTGGATCATTCTATTCAGTTATAGAAACATAATCCACCCATATTGTATGGTAATTTGAAACTAATTTAATAAGAGTTGTGGATGAATATGATGAATTGAATTTTAGAATTCTTTAGAACACCAGCTAAGTAGAAAGCAATGTTTGAAAAGTATATGATGGATGATCTTGCATGCCAAAGGTTGGATTTTTTATATCTAGCTAAATTTGACCAAGTGATATAATGGGAGGTATTTTTTGAAATTTTAATCCAAAATTATATCCTCACATATTTAGGATTTTAATAATTATAGAATTCATCATCTTGAAGTATGAGAATCTCTTATTGAGAGTTTTTATTGATGAATTTTTGAATTTAGTCTAATTTTATCCCAATGATACATCAAGTGCATCCTTGATGAAACACATTTTTTAAATGGTTATGAGGTAAGAGATTAACTTGAATATTTTCATTGTTTGTAAAACAATTTATATTTATATAGATAATAGAGAGATGGTGGTTGAAAGAGACATATCAAGAACAACTGAAATAGGGAGTATGTTAATTCCTAGAGGGAATGGTGAGAATTATACTTTTCTAAAAATTCAAAGAGGTAACCCTATTCCCAATATAGTGGAATGACTTAGAACTAGATGTCTTGATCAATGAATCTTCCAAAAAAACTAAAGAGCATGAATGCGTGTTTCCAGTGTGGTTCATTCAACCACATGTAGAGAGTTTATATGGAACCACCTAGAGAATTACACTATTTCAACTTGATGGGGAATCTTCAACACTATAGTGGTAGTTCTCCACTGTAAGGAATTTATGACACATCTAATGTTTCACAAAAGTCATTTTATTTAATGGGAAATGGGTAGCAGAATAACTCTATTTAGATTAAATGAGGTGGCCAAGGTGATTTTAGGAATACCATGGCCCCTCATAAATGGAAATCACTATAGGGAAATAAAGAAAAATATGCTACGAGTAAGCAGTTATATGGAGCTGAGAAATGATTATGGACGATCAAGATGTACCATAGATAGTAAGAGTTATGATTCAGTTGAATTAAACCCTTATAAAATATTTCATTGACATGGTTGTGTCACACTCGTTTATTTCATTTCATTTTTTTTATTTTAGGGGTCAAAACTTTGAGATGATGCATTCTATTTTATGAACATAAAACTTGTCTTGGTCAAAGAGAATGTTGAGAATTTATGCGTAGAACACGTTCTTTAATTTTTTATTATGTTGAGTTTATATGAGATTTCTCTGTGTATAAAATGATTGTCAATAAACTCATCCTTTTTAAACATTGGATGAAAATGTTCAACAATCACATCAATTATTATAATTGAATGATTAGTTTTAGGACACATGATGGCAGCGAACATCTCATAAGAGATAACTACGATGTAACAACATGTGCAATGTGACTATTCAAACTAGTAGTTGGAACAAAATAATTTTATTTGGAATAATTGAATTCTCCATCTGAGGAAAATATTAGGGACAACACATTTCCAATAATTTTAATCACTTTCCGATTTGTTACCCAATATTTCACAGGATTTCCACCAACATGAGAAGTGGATTTTATAATTTATCTCTTAATGAAAAAATGTACTATATCACTTTTGTCTTACTGAATGGAACTGACATAATTAATAGAATATAATGTCTTATTGGTAGAGTTTTAAGGAAAAGGGTTAATTTGGCCTATCATGTCTCTAAGGGTTGCACTTGTATTTTTGTTAAAAATCTAGAAAAAACTCTTTATTTTTTGGGTATTATCATAAGCATAATAATTTTATGATAATGATTCATTATCTTTACCAACACATTAATGATATTTTCGTTCAATTAATGGGATATCAAGGGTTATATAAATATTACTTAATATTATGATATCACTAATCAAAATTTCAAAAGGTTTTTTAATGAATTGTTTCAGAAGAAGATATGGCCATTATGAGTATATGGTCTTTCCTTTTGGTCGTGTGAATATACCATAAGTCTTTATAGAAATAATGAATCGTATATTTCAAATATAATTGGAAATTTTTTGATGGTTTTTTGGATGATGTATTAGTTTATTCAAGGATAAGCTCTAAGAATGAGAATCAATTGTTGATAGTGTTGAGTGTTTTTTAGGATCATCTTCTCTATGGAAAATTATTAGTGTGTGTTTTTTTGAGACAAGTTGTGTATTTCATTAGTTATGTTGTCTCTGAAGGAGGTTTTTATATGGATGTAGGGAATATATAATCTGTTAGATCATTGAAACCACCAATTAAAGTCTTTTAGATATGTAGTATCCATCATCTGGCTGATTATTATCGATAATTTATTGATGAATTTTCATTCTTATCATTAACTGTGAAATCATTAACAAAGAATAATTTTCCCTTTCAATTGAATAATGAATGTCGGGTGTCTTTTCATGAGAAAATGGTTCTTATTACATCCACCCTGATCATGAAATGTTTTTAATCAAGAAATGGGTTTTCGGTGAATTGTGATGCTTCTAGATCTAGGATTGGATTTGTTCTCATGTAATAAAATATTTTTGTTTTTTATGGCTCACGATAGTTATAGTTTTATTAGAAAAACTACTAGAAAAATGAATTTTGAGTTAGCTATTTTAGTACTTGATTTGGTGACATGGAATCATTACCTCTTTGGTAAAAATTTACTATGTTTACATATCATAAGATCTTGAAAAATATTTTCTCATAAAGGGTTTTAAATTTGATACAAATTAGTCATTAAGAGTATCTCCAAATGCATATCATTGAAAAGATGTATGAACTGGGTATATAAAAATATGTGGTAGATGAATTATGAAGAAATTCATATCGTTAGTTTGAAAAAGGGACTTTAGATTAGTGAACGTAGATGTCAGTGATATATGACATGCACATGGAATGTGAACACTGAGGCAGTGTTGCAATTTACTTCCTATTTCATTTTTTTTCTAGATTTGGTTGAAACTGTTAAATAGGCATAATAATCTATTTCAGATTTTATTCTTTTGAGTTAAAATCTCTATGGAAAAGAGGCCATGGAGGTATTAGAGTTGAATTGGATTTTAGTTTTTTGTCTTCGAAATTGGATGGCTGTACCTATGTATTATCAAGAACAACTTCTTCATGCTTACCACCATATATGATGTAGCACCAAATATTTTTATAAGATATTTTTATAATTTCTTGGATGTATTTTTTTATATTATAATACATGATAATCATTCACTATAAGTAACACCGTCTTAGCTTGTGGTATATACAATAGTATGATTGACTTTTGTTACACACAATTTTGAGTTCCTTTGATAGATTTCACTTCACACAAGACTGAGTTTAAGTAAAAACCAAAATAATATTATGTTAAATTATAACCTATATTTTATAATGTATGGTATGAAAAATATTAACATAATCATGAAACTATAATTTATTGGGGGTGAAATTAATTATAAATGGATATAAAACCCTTTTTGAAGAAATAGAAATATTTTTCTTAAAAACTAGTTAAATCAAAATCAGTAATTATATAAGATAATAAAATCACTCTATAAGGTTTTATTAATGAATTTAATATTTAATATATTCATTATAATGTTTATAATTATTCTCATATGTTTTATAGTCATTATATAATAAATATTCAATTTTTTAGACAAAAGGAGTATTTTTCAAAAAATAATCAGTTTCTCCACCTATTAATTGATCACATTTAAAATTATGATTTTCCCATATTAATAACTTTTATATAAAAACATAAATTTTTTAAATTTATTTAGGAAATAAAAATTTACGTTGGATGAATTTTGGATATTTTTCAGATAAGTTTAATGTTTTGATGAATTGTAATAATATTCTAAATTTTAATTGAAAACAAATTTTTTCGTTAAAATAATTTATATCATTAAATTATATTATTTAAATTTTTTAAAAAATAAATATATTATTTTTTTACATTTAATATAATATATCTCATTCTAATTAATTTTACATTGAATTTATATTTAAAGGCATTTCAATCTTTTGCGTGTTTTAACTTTTAAAAATTAATTAGGAGTATGGATCCACAATCCTCTGGTTCTTCCTTCTCCCACAGTTACTCTACTTAGGGTTACCTCTCCTTGATCACTCACCCCTTTCATTCTTCCTACATTATCATGTACTCTCCGATGGTTCTTCCCTCTACTCTGTCTTGCAGTTGGTCTGCTCTTGGTTCACTCAATGGTCTTGTTCTTCACTTTTTCTTCAATAACAGTGCATCAATTTTCCCCCCAGTTTCCTCATCCATGATCTGACCACATGTTCCACCGATTCTCTCTAGGTAGGATCTTTAGTGGTGGATACACCGAGGTTTTGGGCTCACATAGTCGTGGGTCTTCACATCCTCTCCTTACTCTACATTTCATGTTTTAGTCCCCAGTTTCTCCTTCATATTTCTATTTTCTAGATATATTTGTTTTACTCCCTGACTTCTTTTAGGTTTTACCCCTAGTTCTACCTTGTTCCTTATTATTTTTGGGTTTCATCACCAATTCCATATTTCCACTATGGTTTCTTGTTTGATGTCTCTATGGTTTCTTCTTCAATGGATGCTTTCTGGGTATTTTATGGGCATTTTGCATTTGATATGGGGGTTTAATGGGTTATAGTTCTGGTTGTTTCTTCTCAAGGGAGACAAGGATTTCATGTGGGTCTCAGATGGTGAGAATGATTCGATTTTCATAATTGAGGAAGTCTCTTCTCTTGGGCCATCTCTAGAAACATGGAAACAACGAAAATGATGACGACGAGGAGGTTTTCTGCGATGACTGTGACAATGATGGATTTCCTCAATGATGATGATGGATTTCGATTGGTCAAAGGTGACAATCTAATGATGTAGTTGAAGAAGGTGATGTGATGATGGTACGATAACGGCAGTGGTGAATTTATAATGTTGGTGATGTGATGATATAATCCCTATGACTTGGATTAATTTGATGTAGGTTTTCTTGGGTAGCACGTTGTGCCTGTGGTCTGAGGTTTAGACTCTTTAAATTTGAATTTCAAAATTTATTGGTGGATTTTTATTTTAATCATGTTTGTTATGTGAGATGTTTTAAGGAGGTGATGTTTCAATTTTGTTTCCAGTATTCTTGATGTCCCTACAAACCCAACAAGATGAATTATAAAAATAAAAAAAGGATTGAGATAGTAACTTTTAAATTTTTTTTCTATTCTGATTAAGGGAATAATTTTAAATTAATTAATGAAACTTATATGTCCTGAATTTTTAAAAATTTATTCCAAATTTGGAATTAGTTGGTTAAAATTATGTAAATATGTTTCTTTTATTTTTGGGCATTATGAATAGTAACATCAGGAGTTTTTTATTTTTACATTAAAATGGTCAATCAAGTAATGAAGGGTAAAAATAATATTATAAAATTGTCTTAAAACATGTCTTAAATATTAATGGATGTGTTTTATTTGACCTAAATCATCCTTTAGTTGAAATGGTATACTTTTGAAGCCACTTTGATGATATTAAGGCATTTAATATATTTTATTTAAATTAAATATAATATCACTTACTCAAATTTTAATAAATATAGCTTTTTTAATATAAGGTTTTACATAAGATAAATTTGACTATATGTAATCATTTGAAAGATAAAATTTTATTATTTATCATGGTAATTTATTTTTCATTTTCATAATATAAATAATTTCCTTAAAATTTTATATAATGATGATGTGTAAATTATTTAATTCAGTAAAAATTAAAAAAATAATTTTAATTCAAATTATAATAACCATTAAAAGATAAATACACTTAACAAAATCTTATTGTTCAAGTATATATCAACCATAATCATAAAAGGGTTGAATTATTGACCATTTGGAGCCAAATGGAAATTAATAAAACCCTTATAATATTTTATATAATTTAATGTTAAATTTGTCACATTAATGTTTTAATGAATATAACAACATTAATAAAGGATTTTCAAGAATATATATTACAATATAAGTATTATTATGAAATATAGAGGATTTTTATTTTTCATATTATTTTATTTTTAACTTTTGTAAAAAATATTTTTTTAAATATTTAGAAAAAACAAATGTATTAATTTTTTTATTAATGGACATATCAAATTAATGTTAATAAAATTATTAAAATAAATTTATTTTTATATAACTATTGTGAGAAATAAATTTTCTAGAATACCTAGACCCTTTAGTGATATAATAAAATTATTTATTCGAGGTTAACATCTTGTCATTATATTTTTAATAATCCATGAAATGAATAGTGTCTAAATTGACACTATTGATATTATGTAAAAATAATGTTTATAAAATTATTTGAAAATAATAAAATATTTTAAAAAATATAAAATAATTAGTATATGGTCTAAAATATTCTTACAGGTTCATTTAAGGTCTAATTAAAATAAAATATGTTAAAAATATAATGATTCAATATTGAAAAATTTGCAACCTTAGTTATAATTAATATAGATTAACTAAGGGTTAATTAAAATGATAGAAAAAATTGTATAACACTTACTTGGTTATGATCATATAACATTATCTCATATTATATTTAAATATATTTAATTTTCAAGGTTTTTGGATGGTGTTTGATTTTACTATAAATTAATAGTTTTGAGATTCCAAAAGTTCCCATCACCTCAATTATAAAAGGGACCCTCATATATCATTTCATAAATTAACATAGATCATTAAATACCATCCATTTCCTACCCATTTCCACTCTAAATATTCCTCAAAACATTCTAGAGGTGATGGTTTTCTCAAAAGTCAAAATCTAGTGTTCCATAGAGGAGATCTAGAGGGATCTCGTCTAAAAAGCAGTAATCTCCTTTACTAACTCTATCATGATCTTTTATTATTCTTCTTACTCATCCAGTGTTGTTTCTAATAATAAATAATAACTCCAGTATCAAAAATATTTTGAGATGTTATTTTGAATATGAACATCTATATTCCCCCTACTAGCTATCTTATGAAAAAATAAATCACTACGCATGCGTACACATGGCATATCGTCTCCACGTCATGGAGTAATATATTTTTCATCACTTTATTTTTAGGTGTATTATTATATAAATAATTTACATATATTGTGATTATATCATTATATTTATTCTATAAAAAAATTTACCAAACACTGCCATACATTTTATAATTAAGGAAATTATATCATCGCTCGTGTGTACGTGTGGCCTACCATCTCCATGATGTGATGTGATTCATTTACATGTACACCATTCATTCATGATTATAAAATTCAAAAAATTATGGAAATAAATCCTATTTAAAATAATTGGGAATTTTATGAGAAAACAATCTTGAGAAAATAAACCAGTTATCAACCAATTGAACAGTAATAATGAAATATTATTACAAGGGGGTTTAATATGATCATATATGATATCATAAACATAATTATGGTCCCATAATAATTTAATGTAATTCATTAATCCATTATAAAAGATATTAAAATATATTTTATGGAATTCAAACATATGCTAAAGGATAATTTCACAATCTCATTTTAACTTGAGATTGTTTATATGGAACTATTTACTGGGGTATATTTATCATCCATGTATATGTTTCCTAAAACGTATTTCTAAAATATTTTTACTACTATTATAAAATTTTTTAAACTCATTTTTACCCATGCATGATGTTTTACTATGTAGTTTGAAAGGAATATTTTATCATTTTCCTAATGAGTTAATTTTTGACAATTTCAGAAAAAGTAAAAGAAGATTGTTTTTTAACTAATATGAAATAAAAAAAATTATGCTTTCTCGAACCATTAATTTCTTGTATATTACCTTGATATATTACATTGTTATTTTCAAAGAAAATTTTTTCTGTTAATATTCTGTGTCATTTTAAATAAGGATAATGTTTTTAAAGTAGAAAGAATATATTCCTCAAGGATTTTTTTTGAAGTGATATATCAAATGTTTCATATGTTTTAGATGGTATATTTTTCAAGGATATTATCCTTATTCTAAATTTGGTAGATTTATGTTTATCATGGAATGACATTTATAGAACCCATTTAATTCTATGGGTTATTTTATGATTGAATGATGTTAATGAAACCCATTTTATTTCATGGGTTATAATATGATGAATAATTTATTTTCTTCTAGAACACTTATATATGGTCTTCATTATGAGATGGGTGTGACCTATATCACTCTCCAAAACATTGGTTAATTATTTATATCTCATGAGATTGATATCATGGTAATGGGAAATGATCTTGATTCGATAACATAGTGCTCGAACGGGAAGTATACCCAGTTCAGTAATACAATGTTGGACATAGGAGTTAAAATAGTTAAGTAATGGATTTTTTCCAATATGATGGTCATGAAAATGAGACTTTTATAATATGGAAATAATATTATATGATTATTTTTTCCATAATTCTATGTTTTATTCCAATGATATTTCTCAGGGATCTTGTTCTGTTATGATTTATGCCCTATGAATTGCCATGATTTATTCCATGACTCATGATTTTGATATAAGTTAAACATAGTATATTTTCAAAACATATATTCATCTCTTTAAATTATTATGCTCATGTTTTGTTTGATATTTTTCTTTTTTATCCTTTATGAGAATATAAGCTCCCCATTTTCATAATATTTCTTTCCCTAGGATATAAAGAAAGGTTTTAGGTAAGAAAACTAATGGGGTATATCATTATGGGAGATGTTGATGGACTTTAAACAAATTAAAAGAATGTGTTCTGTGTTTTTGGGGGATCTGAATAATTAGAGTATTTCATCGTGTTTGTTTTTAATGTATGAATGATGTCACAAAAAATAATTTAATGTATATGTACATAAAACTTATTTTCTCACAGTTTTTATTAGAGAGAACATTTAATTAACCATTGGAATGTATGATGTGAAGAAATCCAGTGATATCCCTAGGGATATTTCTAATGATATATATAGGTATGTCTCTAAGGATAAGTCAAATTATAGGTTACAATTCTTGATTTTTGGAAATGATCATGGTTAACCTATGATTTAACCTAAGATGTTAGATATTAAATGTACTTCCCTTTGATTACGTTTTTTTCTTAATATTATTTTTTCATATCATACTTTTTTTTTGAGTCTTAGTTGATGGATAGAACCCAAAGGAACTATTTAAATGATGAATTCAATGGAAAATATAATGATTTTCATCCTAAAAAATAAAATGCTATAGGAGCTAGAATAAAAAATATTATCACTGTATATACTAAAGCATTGAATTATTTTGGACACCAAAATGGCCATAAAAGTGAACAAAATATTGTCGAGTCCTTCATGAGGAAACATCCACCTTATTTCAGTTGGTTTTCTGATCCACTTGTATCTGAACATTGAAATCACACAACTGAACAAATATTTTATATCCTTCCCTGTTCATAACATGAAAAAGTTATTTTTGTTGATTATCATTTAGATAATGAAGAGGACCAGTGGTGAAACCTTATCAATACCAGAATGACAAGGGATAAAATTTATTCCATGGAAAGGTATGAGTTCAAGAAATTATTTTTCAATAAATAATTTCCACATATTCTTCATAAGAAGAAGGAAAATAAGTTCTTTGAATTTATGAAAAAGGATGATGAATCTATTGGAAATTATGAGGATAATTTTACAAGACTTCCTAGGTATGATTTTGGAATTATCACCCGACTTGAATGTAAGGTGGTTCAATTATTCGGTTGTTTAAAACCAATTACTCAAAGGGAATTATTCTTATGAATATGTAGTTTCTATGAAGTGATTTTTCATTATTATATCAAGGTTGAAATAGATTTTGGGGATTCATATCAATATCTTGTTTTTTTATATGAAATGGTAGATGGAGTTCATGGGAAAATCTCAAAACCATGGTGAAAAGTATATGAGTGTTTAAATATTATCAAATTGTGTAAAGAAGCCTAATGGAGATTGTCTTAAAGGTAATATTAAATGATTCATGTTTGGATATGAGGTTCATCAGATAATTTAGGGCCAATTTAATTGGAAAAATATAACTAATTACATAAATAGATAAAAGGCTACATATAATTCACTACCCACACCTCAATGCTACATGTATAATTAAATATGGAATTATAATATCCAAGGTCATAATATAAAGGTTATCAATGACGATAAAGGTCAAAAACCTCTTAAGAAATAATATAAACGAAAATCACATGTGATAACTTTTGAAATATTGAGTTTGATAATAATTTGTGGTAATAAGTGAGTATTTACGTAATGGGATTATAGAATAATGTCGTAGAATCACTTTTATATTATTATATAATAATGAAATATTTACATACTTGTATACTATGGCGTTTCCATATGATTTTATGATTATATGTTGTGTGGTACAAGTATCTAAGAAAACTAATTCAGATATTTTTGGAAAACACGTTATGGGAAGGATAAGCCATAATATTTTCATAATGTTGGGATAAGGAGATAAATAAATTTTTTATTGTATTAATGACGTCGAGATAGATTTGAGGAAAAAGTGATTTATAATATAATGTATAGATTATATAGAAATATTGGGATTTATGGTTTGTGTAAAGGGTTGATTTTTCAAGGCATGAAAGTTTTCACTATGGTTTTGTGGTAATTCAGGTTATTAAAATGTTCCTAGAGAATTTTTGATAAATCCATTCACATGTTTTGAATATGACCAACAAGAGATACTATGTGATATATAGAGGATACATGTTATTCCGAGTTACTGAAACTATTTATAAACCTAAGGATTTTTATATTTCTGAAGGATTCTAAGGTTATCAATTTATGGAACATTTATGATATTTTTTAGATGATGTTTGTTATAATAATTTATTATCTCACCATAAGTGGACTTATTCATATTTGATAAATTTTTATATTTGTTTTTTTCATTAAGAAATATAGAATGACCTACTATTATATTTATGGATCATATGATCTACTAACACATTAGTTATAAAAATTTCAATTCATTTCATTGAATAAGAGATGATATTGAAATTGTTTAAGGCCTGACCAACAGTGTGACTATACCAAAAATAATGTAAGTATTTCTTCTCATAAAAAATTCTTCAAATTTAGGATATGGATCCTGAATCCAAAAAATGTAATCCCAGTACCTTCTTATCTGATAAATAAATTAGTCATTCAGATCATCACAAATTTATGGGTTTGTGATTATTTTCATTCTCCTATCCATGTTCTCTATCACTCTCCATCAGGACTCGAGGGTTATATTTCTCTTCTATATCCATGAATTCACTTTCCACCTATTTTCTCATGTGTGTAAACCTAGTAATGAGTTTCACTACGTAACTATTTTTTTTTTCTACTTTCCATTTTGAAATGATGTTTTAGTATTCATTTTTTCATTGTGGTTTTCTATGAAATAATCTCTCAAGTACTAATCCTTTTACAACCCATATAAATTTTGAGGGTGAAATTCATTTTATGGAGGGTATAGTGTAACACCCAGATGATTGTTTGAGGTGTAATTATTTTAATTTCTTTGATGAAATCAGTTGTATGATACACCAAGATAATATTTCACTACACACAACACCAACTTATCTTGTGTTATATGAAACACTACAATTGGGTTGTTTTACAAACAACCTAGAGATCTTTTAGAAGATTTCATTTCACACAATACAGAGTTTAAGAAAAAAAAATAAATATCATTTTTTTACAATATAACCTGGAAATTATAATAGACGGTATGAAAAATATTTTATAAAGTATGAAAATATGATTTCTTTTCTAATTTATTTATTATAAAATAAAATTAAACCACATTTTAAATAAAAGGAAACTTTTTTCTGAAAGACTAGTCAAATTCAAATAATTGAGTCTATAAAATAAAAATAAATCACAATTAATGGACTTTATTAATGAAATATATATGTAATATATTCAATGTAATGTCTAAATTTCATCTTATGTGTTTTCTAGACATTATATAAGAACAAATTTAGTTTTATGGATAAAATAAGTTTTTTCCAAAAAATGATGTTTTTCATCTTTTACTGGAAAACCCATTTTTAATTAAAATATCGATACATTAATAAATTTTATATAAAAAAATTAATGCATTATTTTTTTAGGATATAAAAATTTACATTGGATGAATTTTTTATATTTTTCTAATAAATTTAATGTTTTGATGAATAGTAATGATATACTAAATTTTTACTAGAAAAGAAATTTTTTCGTAGAAATAAAATATGTGGTTAAATAATATTTTTGAATGGTTTTCAATAATTAATATATTATATATTTATAATTTAATATAATTTAGATAATTGGAAATAATTATAAATTCATTTTAGATGTAAAAACATTTCATTTTTTTATATGATTTTACTTTTTAGAACTGTTTTCTAAATCTGACAATGTCATTAATTTTAAATTAATTACAAAAAATTCGGTGTTTTGGATTTTGAAAAAAGGATTCCATTTTTGAAATCATTGGTTATAAATTATGTACTTTTTTTTGGAAATCATGAATATTAACTTCTATAATTTTTTATTAATATTGTAAAAATGTAAATTGTGTAATTTAGGGTACAAATAATATTATAAATACATTCTCACACTTTTCATATTATCATTGGATGATTTTTTTCAACATAAATAATCATTGGGTAGAAATGGTATCCTTTGGATGCCACTTAGATGATATTAGGACTTCCAATATATTTTATTTAAAGAAGAGTTAAATATGTATTACTCAAATTTTATTAAAAATCTCATTTTTAATATACTCTTATACATAATTTATATTCGACTATATATACTCATTTAAAAATTAAAATGTTCTTATTTATCTTGTCAATTGATTTTTCGTTTTTATGTAATAAATAATTAACTTAAAATCTTATACAATGATGATGCAAAAAATATTTAATTGACTAATAATCAATAATATAATTTTAATTAAAATTTTACTAACAGTTAAAAGACCAAAAAAGCTGACGAAGTCATATTGGTACAGTATATATAAACCATAATCATTTAAGGGTAGAATTAATTATCATTTGGAGTCAGATGGAAAATGTTTTTACACTTATAATATTTTATCTAAATTAATGTGAGATACATCACATTATCGTTTTAATAAATATATCATTTTTTATGTAGTATTTAATATATGATATGTTAGACCATTAAAATTATTATGAAATCTAGAGTACATATCTTCATCATAGAATTTTATTTTTAATTTTTATTAAAAAAAATATATAGTACGTAATTAAAAAAACATATGTAGTAATTATCTTATTAAGGAACATATAAAATAAATGTTATTTAATTTATTAAATGAAATTTATTTCAAGATTATTATTTGGTTTAATGATTTTTATAAGAAAAAAAATATGACTAGTATCAAAATTGACACTGTTGATATTTTTTCAAAATAATGTTTTATTAATTAATTTACAAATCATAAAATATTTGGAAGAATATTAAATAATTATTATATTGTGTGAAATATTCTAATATGTTTTTTATGGTCTAATTGACCTAATATATATATATATATATATGTATTATAATCTAATAATATTGTAAAATTTGTTACCTTTGTAAAAATATAAATAGATTAACCAAGGGTTAATTAAAATGATAATGTTTAAATTGATAAAAAAACTTGTATAAAATTTATTGGTGGATTATATTACATATTTATATCATCTAATATTTTAAAATATGACATTATTGGGTTATTTGGATGTGGTTTTATTATTTTATAAATTAATATTTTTAGAGATTCTAAAAGTACCCATCATCTCAATTATTAAGGGGAACATCCTCCCTCATTTCATCAATTCACATGGAGCCCTTAATCTCTCCATCGAATGGAAATTTCAATTATAAATATTCGTAGGACCATTTTAGATTATCTGGTCCTCTCAAAGTACCAACTCTTTTGTCATAAAAAGGAGATCTAGAGGGAGCTCGTCGAAGAAGAGATAATCTCCTTCACCGACTCTTTCAAGATCATTTCTTCTTCTACTTATCATCCTATGTTGTTTCCATTATAAAATAATAAATAAAATATAAAAAATATTTTAATATTTTATTATGATTTTAAAACAACCTTATTCCACCTTATATACATTATATGAAAAAAATTACCATGTGTGTGTATGTATGACCAACGGTCTCCACACCATAGTGTAATATGTTTTTACCACATTATTTTGTTGAGTATAATGATGGGAATAATAAAAATATATATTTATTATAAAATTCCATTGATTCTGAAAAATAAACTATACCATCCCCTTCTATTTTTTTAATATGAAAGAAATGATACCATTTCTTGTATGTACGTATGGGCTACCGCCTCCACAACCCGTTCTGATTCAGTTCCTTGTCCCCCATTCAATAATTATTATATAAAGGTATAAAATGAAAAAATATGATATATATTGCATTAATTTAATTCAATAAATTATGCAATTATATCCTATTTACAAGAATTGGGATTTATATGAAAAAACATTCATGATAAAATAATGCTGTTAACACCAAAAAGAAGAGTAATAATGAAATATTTTTAAAAGGGTGGTAATAGGATCATATATGATATCAAAAATATAAATATGGTTCTATATTATGTTTGTAACATTCATTAATCCATTATAAATGATATTAAAATTGATAAAAAGGAAGTCAACCCAAAGGAAATTGATAATTTCCAAATCTCAGTATTATCCGGAATTGTTTATACAAAAGTATATAGTGGGGTGTATTTATCATCAATGTAAATGTCTCTTTAAATAATTTTTGAGAATATTTAAACCATTATTTTAATTTTTTTAATATAAATTTTTAACCATGATTAATGTTTTCATAATCCTTTTTAAATGAATATTTTTTCGTTTTCCAAAAGAGTTACTTTTTTCAGAAAAAGTACGATAGGATAGTTTTTAACATATACAGGATGAATGAATTTTAATGCTTTTATGACACATTAATGACTCATATAATACCTTAAAATCTTACAAGGTTATTTAAAAAAACGTTTTACATTAAAATTGTGCCACATTTTAAGAAAATAAAATGTTTTAAAAGAAAAAAGAATATTTTCATCAAGAATTATTTCCAAGTGATATCTCAAATGTTTGTTATGTTTTAAATGGGAAATTTTTCCAGTATGTTATACTTATTAGGATTGTGGTATATTAATTTTAATTATGGAATGATATATATGGAACCCGTTTATTTATATTATATATGTTATGATTGAATTATGTCTTTAAAACCCATTTTATTTCAGTGGTTCTAATATGATGAAGGATTTATTTTAATGTGGAACACAAATATATGGTTTTTATTATGTGACTAGTGGGATATATATCTCCCTCCAATTAATTGGGTAATTAATTATATCTCAAGATATATATTTGGATGGAATTTGAAATGTTCTTGGTTTAGTAATACATGGTTAGAATCAGATGTAAACCTGGTTAAGTAATAAAGGGATTGAACGAGGAGTGAACTCTGTTCAGCAGAGGATTTTTTACAGTATGATGATATTGGAAATGATCCTAGGATAATAATGGAATGAGTTTATATGCTTATGTGTGCTACAAAATTCCATGTTATATTCGAATGATTTTTTCTTAGGGATCATGTTACATTATGATCTATTCCTTATGAACTTCAATTTTTTATTCTATGAATCAACATTGTGATACATGCTATACATTGTATGATCTTCAAAAGTTTTTCTCATGTTTTTAAATTTTTATATTCATTATTTGATTTATATTTTCCTTATTTACCCATACTAAGAATCTGATCTCACCCATTTCATATGATTTCCTTTCCCCAAGATATAATAGAGCGTTTTGGGTAGGAAAAATAAAGGGGATTATATTTATTTGATATATTGAATACATTTCACCAAATTAGAAAAATGTGTTACAAGTTCAAAAGTCACTAAACTGATACGGTCTTTGGGAAAGTGTTTGTGTAATGTTTGAATGAATTTTGAAAATTATGTACTGTCTATGTATGTAAAACCTAGATTTTTATATGATATGGGTTTTTTCTCCTAGAATATACAATATGTATAAGGTTTTAAAAGAACAATGGGTGTTGGTTGGCATGAAAAGAAATGTGGTTGAGTTTGTTTCATGGTGCCTTTACATTTAACATGTTGGGGAATAGAATAGGTGACTGGAATGTATATTTCTATCTTTATCTACTCCTATTTGTAAATTAGAGCATATAGACATGGATTGTGTGAAATGTTTCCAACGGATGGTTCCAAAACTCAATTCCATACTGGTGATATTGGATCACCTCACAAAGTCTGTCCATTTACCCCTATTACTAAATCCCATATGGTGGATGATTTTTATAATATATATATATGAAGTGTTAATGAATAATTGTGTTCCAATTCAAAAAGTACTAGATAGAGATCTGGGGATTATGTCTCATTTTGGGAAATCCTTACAGCAAGACCTTGGGACATAGTTGAATATTTGTATGTTATACCTTCTCTAAATGGATGAGAAATCTAAAGGGATGATAAGAAAATTTCAATACATGTTGGGGTCTTTATAATGGATTTTTATGGATCATGGGAGGATAACTTACCATTAGTGGATTTCTAATATAACAACAGTTATCAGGTATCGATAAATATGGATCTATTTGAAGCATTGTATAGAAATCCTTTTCATTATCAACTTTATTGGGTAGAAATATGTGATACTTCCGTGGTTTTTCAAAGACATGTCCATGATACAACAGATAAGATTAATTTTATTAGGAAAAGTATGGAGATGGATCATAGTTATATGAAATTGTATGAGGATCATTGTAAACTATTTTTTTCGTTTGAGGGGAGTGGTCACGTGTTCTTGAGAATCTCTCAAAGGCTTGGGAATTGTCATTTTGGGAAGCAGGGCATGTTACCATCACGATACATAGTAAATTTTGAGATACTTTAATGGGTTGGTGAGGTAGAATATCATTTTTAATTTCTAACATGATTTTTATCATTGCACACTGTGTTTCATGTACCTCATTTGAAAATGTATCAGCATGATCCTGACAATTTAATTTGATTGGATCTTGTTGATATAGAGTTGGATGATTCATTTTTTCATCTTCTATTGTAGATTATAGATTTTAATAAGAAATTATTTTGTGGTAAATCCCTTTTCTAGCAATTTTTTGTGTGGAAACAAGGCCAGATACAAGAAAAAACATGGGTTTATGAGAAGTAAATGGTCAAGTGGTGGCCTAATATCTTTCAGGACAAAGGAAGTGTTCTTTTTTATATGAACATAAGATAAATTGTGGGGTGAATGTATCACCCACTGGTTTCAATTATGTAACACTTGTATTATGTATTTTATGTATTTAATATTTTAGGGTGATTCTTGGGTGGATTTTGAGGTCTCTTAAAATGTTTTTGGGGATTTTCTGGAGGTGCACATTATGATCACATTTAGAAGAAACCGTTAGACTCCCATAGAGAACTATAAAATGTACAGAAGTGGGATTTGGGTTGGCACACAGTTGGGTTTATGGGTAGTAAAAATAATGTGGGAACCTTGGAGAAAAAATTATTTTTGGGAAATTCAATTTCCATGTTCAGAATAGTGTTTTCCTATCACTGCACCCTAAACATGCATCACTAAATATTAGATTTGAAAATTATGGATCAAACTTGTTTTTTTCCATAATTTCTCAATATTTCCAAACTCATCCCAAACATGAATTCCTATCTTAAAAAATATATTTAGAACATTATTATTGATCTAGGAGTGTTCTGATGGTGTTTCTTCGAAGGTTGGATCCTAGATTCCATGGTAAGTCTCGGTTCTTCATTGTTTTTTTGTAGACGATTCTTCATCCCTTTCTTACAATTATAGATCCAATACACTAGGAATAAATATAGTTTTTTATGCTACTCATGATGAGACATATATTTTTTGATGGTAGTGGAAAATATATATGATAGTATTTTAGAGTTGGAACCCAGTTTTCTTGAAGAATTTGTGCCATTATCCATTTACTTCATAGTTTCTAAGGTAGGTGGCTTCACTCTGGACTACACTAATTATATCATAAAGAATTATTTTCAAACAATTTGAATTGATTGAGATTTATTGTTAAATAAATGTTCAAATTATGGTAGTAATCCTATTTAGTGATTGTTTGTTGATTTTTGAAAATTGGTTGTTGTCTAAAATTTCTTTGTTTATGTATTAGAAAATAATAATTTTAAAACATGATTTTGTTTTGATTCATGGAAATGGTTAAATGGTAATGTTCTCAATAGGGGAAATATTTTATTGAAGTGGATTGAATTTTTTGATTTGGTCATGGATTTTCATATGATGGTTGGTTCATATTCATGTGTATTTGGGACTAGAAATGGATTGATGTTCCCCCCATCAAAATATGGAAGGAGAAGGGTATGAATATTCCCCCATAAAAATTTTTCACCAAGTGATGGTATGGTGAAAGGGTGACTCACCAATAATTAGTACAAGGAGGTCCACAGATTCATTCATGTTTGTATGGGTGAATATGTATAATCGAATGGATTATACCAAAATTGTATTTGAGAAATGGTTTTAATGAGTGGTTTGGATTCATTCATTGAATATTGTTTGGATGTAAATTTTTTTGGTGTGAACCTTATTGGATTTGATATAAAATATTAAAATTTATTATAGTGTTTTATATAATAGATTTTATAAAAATACGAAAACATGTTCTATCACAGTGGCATGAATTGAGATGTCATTTGGGGAAAACATAATAAGTTTTTTTACTCACCCCATTCTTGGGAACTACTGTTTGATTGTAGATTTTTTATTGAGTCATAGGTAATGGAAATTTTTCTCTATTATTTCATGATTTATCATGATACTTTTGGCTATGTTGTGGAGTTAGATCTTTGAGCAATTTTTTATTAGTGGATTTAGATTCTCAGTTTCTTTGACCTTTATTGTGGTTTCCTTTAGATTTATAATCTTACTTTTGTTTGGTTTCCATCTAATACTCGGGTTTGGTTGGTTCCAGTATGGTATTACATTGAGTTGTATTGTATTATGTCCATGAGTCATTTAGTTCTTTTTTTGGTTGTTTTATATCCAATGGGAAAATTTTCCCAAATCATTTCATGAATACTTTGACATTTATTAATATCCTTTTTCATTATGGGGATATCACCTATGTTCTAATATCATTTCAACCACCTATCAAACCAATGTGGAGTGGTGAGATGCCACATGTTAAAAACTAGACTAATTGACATGATCAAAAGCATAGAAAATTTGATGGACATTAGAGTGAATATCTACATGAACATATTTAAAAATTACTTGATGTTTATGATACCTTTTGAAAACAAGGAGTCTATTCTAATAAAATTTGGCATATGGGGCATTCTCTTCTCCTTGTGTGATAGATCCAAGGACTTTCTCATGATTTATGATTTTGAATTCAATGTAACTCTGGACAACATAGAAAATAAACTATTCAATTAATATTTCCTAGACATATGTAAATGGGAGATCTAGAATGACATAAATATTTTTCCCAGTAATATGGAGAAACGGATTGGGACACATGGGATTACATTAATGAATTGAGTTGAGAATACTCACCTCCCAGACATGATGTGTTGTTAAAGCTTCAAAGTTTCTACCATGATCTAGAAACAACAACATGAACCATGGTAAACATCCCATTGATATAGGAACTATGCTTAAGGAACCATAAGTCAGGGAAGCACTTCTAGAAGAGGACTCAAAAAATTCTAGTTTATAGAAGAGTGATTATGGACCTCAAAGATGTTATAATCACTAAGTAGAATAAACCACCCAAATTTCATCCCATGTTAAAGACCATTTTAAATTGCATGAAAAATTTTATATTCCTTCACACTGATACCACAACCAACTCCTTTCATAGATACTCAGTCATGTGAGATATGTGGTGGCCCACATTTTTAGAAAGATTATCAAGGAATAATTGATTTAATAAAATGTTAGGAATGTAACTGTCTCAATTACAGTTAATAAACCTCAATATTTTAGAAACTGTTTTACCATAAAAGACCAGTTTAACACCTATAGACACCATGTGAAGGTCACTTTCAATGTTGGGGTGGTCAAGAACAACCATAGAATCTAGTAAAAACTGAGTACCCACTTCAGCATCTTGCTCTTTGAACACTACACGCCTTCATACAATAAACTATTCCATATAGGACTCTGTAGTTTCCCCTCCCTTATCAATATCAGTTTCACAAAGATCCACCTAGAAAAAAATATGCCGCACCTCAGTAGTCAATCCTTGAAAATATTATCACATTATTCATTAAAAAAACATACTAGAAAATTAATATTAACCAAATGGAGATGATAAATAAAATGATTTATATCTACAACCTTAAGTACCATGTACATGATATCTTTAATACTATTTTTGATTCATTACCTTGAACACCTCCTAGTAACAGTGATATAAATCCAATAGAATATAATAAAATATTATTTCTTTATAGAGGAAAGGAACTGAAAATGAAATTTCCCTTCAAGGAAGAGTAAAAGAGGATTGATGAAACTAAATCTTCTATGTCAATCATTTTGAAAGATTGTGGTGTGAGAAAACACAAATCCAACCTGTGATAAAAACTAAAAACACATAAAAATTAAAAAACACCCATATCGGATTAGCTCATAGAAGAAGATATATATTTTCACTACCACCATATAGACCCCATCTTTAATTTCAATAAATAATGAGATAATGGATTAAAGGAGGGAAGTATTTTTTTTTGAAATTTACAAACAAATCATCATTAATATATATTTCGCTTAATAAATTTTAGAGATACCCAACTATGAAATATTATAAATGTATTTTCTCTCTAATAAGATGAATATGGTGTAATTACGAGTTATCACCATGAATGAATAATTATATGTGTTGGTTATGATTAAAATTCTTTGAATGATGAGGGACCCTATAATCTACTCAATCTAATGCACTATAAACTCATGAAATTTTGTAAAAGCATTATGTGGTATTTTTTCAAGAATTAATATAACAGAGATCAGTGTTTTCTTAAAGAATATGAGTTAATTAACTATAGCTAAATAAAATTTCACTACATATGTAAGACTGATCCATTAAGTATCCCTAGGGACTTCTCCATGAATTTTTATTGAAAATTTTAAATTATTTATTTCCCACTGATTTTCATATCCTATATATGGAAGAATAATGAAATGTACCCATAATTATTAGTACACCATTTCTATATATTAGAAAATAATTAATCTATGGGAACCAAGGAAGACTTATTTTCATAGTGTTCTAAGAACATGTATTGTTTGATCTAGTGAAAGCTTCCAATAAAAGTGCTAAAACATTTGAATTTCAATCAATTTTTAACTGATTTAAAATTTTATTTCATTTATATTGAGGATGATAATTTGTCTATATATCCGAATGAAGAAGACTATAATAAATCTATATATGTTAATTAAATTAATCCTTTGATGAGAAAATTTATTCCATAGTGCACAACCTTAGTCATTAAGTTTCCATAATTATAATAAAAGTCTATGTTGGGACCATTGATGTAATCCTTCATAGAAACTAATGAAGCTCTTATATTTAACATAACATAGGCTAAGAATCATGTAAAATAAGATAAATTGATAAATTTCAAAAGGAGGGTTAGAAATTTAATAGCCTAGGTTTTAGTTATTAGCTAATGGATAATCCCCATGAATTTCAGAAACAATATTATACGTGAAGAAGTTATTGAGCCAAAATGAAAACCCTAGAGCTAAAACACCCCACTAAATAATTAATTACATAAGATGATATGCTTAAAAATTATAGGTATTGGTTTTATTTTTTTATCTATGACATCATGTGGGTAAGCTAACTAATTTTCATTCTAAAGAAAGGAGTCTTGAATATGATAAAGAACAATAAAAATGAATTTTTCCAAATTAGATATATTTTGATAAGGAGAGTTTCTATCGACAATAGAAATATCAACACAACAATGAAAAAGACCACGTACCACTCCCATTTATGGAGCATATTCTTAAGATATTAGATGTTCGTGAATTCTATTGATTCTTATATAGATATTATTGATATAATAAAATCATTTTGGACCAAGATAATTATTAAAATAAATCATTTAAATATCATTTTAGAACATTAGCCAAACAATAGATGTAATTTGGGATGTGTAGTTAATTGAATAAATTAAAGAGGTGTATGACACATATCATTCATGATAAGGTGGATGATTTAATAGAAATATTAATGGATGAATTTTCTATGTTTAAGAGATTATTTTCATTTTTTACGAGTAATTTGGAATTGGTGTTGCAATGCTATGAAGAGAACATTATTTTCATGACCCATCCTAGTGTGGCCCATGTTGAGCTCCCTCTATTAGGCTAGGGACTAGAAACCATCACCAATAAAAAACATCACTAAAATGGGAGGCCTTAGCCTATGTACATGTACACAGGAACACATCTCCAAGTAAATACAAATATGAAATGAAAAAAATACAACATCAAAAAAAAAACAACCATGCATACGTATATATAATCAAATAACCATAGTATGATAGGATGCAATATAATGTCAAGATGGCTAAATACATAGACAACAAAATAGTCTATAACACACATCGAACCTGAATGGAAACTAGGAATGCTGTCAGAATATATTACGAACACACATCGTTCAGTTCGGTCTCACAATGAACCATCTAGTCATGGTCTGTCATAGTCTATGTTGTCCTATAAGAGACTTTTGGCTATCATATCTAGTTTTAATAGTTTCAATAATCACAAGTCATGTTAACTCCTCTTAATATTGTATAAACATTTCAATCATAAATATTTTAGTCTCAATATGTACAATTATATTTATATGGGATCAATCAAAAATATGTTACATTCTATTAATATTTATATTATAGGAAAGTACAAACAAAAATATTTTCTATGTGTAATATACTGACACCGACATTAGGGATGAGATACCCATAGTTAAACAGAGTAACCGGAAGATGACCTACCGATGTAGATGAGCTACCAATGAAAATGACATACTGATGTAGATGGCCTATCGAAGGAAATGACCTACCAATACAGATGACATATCGATGCAGATGATCTACCAATGAAAATGACCAACTAATGCAGATGACATACTGTCAGTTCAAGTGACTTACTGATGGACGGTGCAACTGATTCAAGGACTCACCAATAGTTAAAAAGAGTCACTGATTAAATGAGTCATCGATGCATGGAACGATAGGAAAAAATAACACACCAATGGAATGTGTAGCCAACAGAATGAGATACCGACTGAGGACTCACCGATATACTGTTTCAAATTTCTTATTTTAAAAATTATTTATAATGTTATTATTTTTAGAGTTTTAATGAGACTGATTAATATAAGTTTTTTTGCAGAAATCAAAAATGAGGTTGTTAGAAATATTATGTACTATATCCACCTCAAACATGCACATTTTTGGGATACAATAATATATATACAAAGAAGAGCGCATGAATGAATTGACACATGGGAAGAACCATTTAAAAACATATACACAAGAAAATACAAGGTGACCTCCCATGAAAACCATACAGTAAAGATGAAGACAAGATGAATTATTCATCCCTACCTGATGTGAACCAGGGAGATACTGATCATCGAAGTTCCATCATCTCAACATCATTCATCTAAAGTAAGGAGAAGAACCTATCACCCTTTTGGTAGACAGAACACAGTTCTCCACAACACTTTATTTTCAGTGTTTGTTTCTATAAGAGGACTCGAGTTTCAACTATGATACATCAGAGAGTACAAAGATGAATTTAATAACACTCATAGCATCTCTAATCCCTTTTTAATATATTCTATTATTTTGTGTACTATTTAACTAAACATTCTAGTTATGTGTGTGTCTTTCATAAAAACACACATTGTCTCTTTCATTAAACTATAAGATACTAGATATCCTCAAACAAATATCTTCTTACACTTGTTTGTCCCACGAAGAACTACGGAAGAGGTCTTGTGTAACCTGATTGTAATTTGTTCCCATGTAGAATTGTGGTAGAGGTTTTATGACCTGGAAAGTCTGTGTACTATTTTCCTAACCGCGATCCAGAGTGTGGATCAAAATCCTTATTTATAAGGATTTCATGGTGGTAGGTGATCACCAAGTAGAGAGGACTAAGTCTCTGCTTGAGACTAAATCTCTTGTTTTATATCTAAGGTGTTATTAATTTACTCTTTATTTGTTTTAATTAATTTTTTAGAAAACTAAATTTTACATTTATTGTTAGTCTTGGATAGTATTTATAACTATTATTACCTTATTAAAGTAGTTTCAAAAGTTGTATCAATATCTTATATTTTTACAACTAAGAATAAATAAATCTTTTGAGAAACTATTTGAACATTCAAACTATTATAATTTTACTACCTTGGTTAATTGGCCCATTTTATTTTAAATTAGGGGAACCTTTAAATAATCTTTTAATATAATTTTTTATAGGAAATATATTCACAATGGAAGATGATTCTACCAACATGCATCCATTATTTAATGGATCAACTTATGCACAATGGAAAATTAAAATGAAAATTCACTTAGAAAGTATGTGTTTTTGAGACTTGGTCTTTAATTTGAGATGAATATAAGATTCCTACTATTTCTCGAAATAAAAGGGATACCCCAACTAAGGCTTCCTATAAAAATAATTTCAACACCTTGAATTCCATATAATGTTATTTAGGCGATGAAGAGTATATTAGACATTATGCATGTAAAACCACCCATGAAAGTTTTGACACTCTATCTATTTCACATGAAGGAACCTCTAGTTTTAAGGAAATGAGACTTACCACATATTCTATTAAATATGATAAGTTTAAAATGAATAATGTAACTCCCTGACCCTAGTTACCCAGAGTCAGTGCATTATTACGTAACATTGGCATGATCATAAAAGATCAAGTCTCGAAAGACCAAATAGTTTTGTAGCCTTGGAATCACTAGATACATTCATAAGGTTTACATTACATCATAAAGTGAAAAACTACAATAATATAGTCTCCATAGTCTAAACTCATGTCCCCTTCAGACTATCCCTATAGGTCAGTCATAAAATATTTCTTCACATCCTGGAAAAAATAAAACGTAGAAAGGGGTGAGCTCAGATGCTCAGTAAGGAAAACAATATAGTGGAAAATTTCATAAATAAGCATAAACATTTGAGGCGATGTATAAATAAAACAAAATCCTTTAAAAATTGAATTTCAGAATAATATGGCAAAGATAAAATGAAATAATTCCATTTACATATTCACATGGATATTATACTAGTCTAATAATCACATGCAATATCACTGACCACTTTCATAATGATGGAAATGCATAATGCCGAACTTTAATTTCTGTGTCAAGGCATCGTGCCAAGACCTAAGAGATAACTATAACTGGAACCCAACTCGGAGAGCCTCGGTAACCGAACTCTATCCCAGAGAGCCTCTATAACCGGACTCCAACCCAGAGTGCCTCAAATAACCGGACACCAACCCGGAGTGCCTCTAATAACCGGACACCAACACGGAGGGTCTGCTGTAACCGAACCCCAACTCTGAGGGCTTAATTTTACCGGTCCCCAACCTGGAACATACTAGTCCAACACATTCATATTTAGGAGAGGGTGAAATATAACATAAAAATTCATATTAAAACTAGCATACGAAATGCCAAAACATTAATCATAAACCATTAATGACATAAAAATAACTCATCCTTAGTCAAACATATTACAAAACCTTAAATACAATATGGATGATTTGTATCATAATAAATCAACTTCAAATAAGTGTAAAATTTATCAAAGGATGTTGACATAGATGAAATCAAAACTATTTCATAGAAATATCTCTTTTTTGAAATCATTTAAAAGTAACATAATAATAAAATAAAACATTTACTTTTAAAATTTTATTTATTAGCTTGTAAGGGAAGCTTTGAAGATTTTATAATGGAGGAAAATAGCTGCACCCACCATATAAGTTAAAAAATACATTCTTACCTTAACTCTGTCGAAATGGTTAAAAATGACCTTGTTTTGAAAATAACGGAATGATTCCTTTATAAAAATCTTATAAAAAGTCAACAAGGGTAGAAATGACATTAACCCATAGACTATAATATAGTAAGAATTATTTGAAATACTTTCTTAAGAAAAATGGATGTGGATGATAAAGAGATCACAATAGATAGTTACGTATAAACAACCATGGATAATGAAGAGATTGTGAAATAAACCCTTACCAATTTGGTATCTTACAAAACATACACCCCATGAAAGAGGTATCATACAATGAATATGTAAATACACATAAATTAAAGTGAATTACATAAAGAATAAAATAATGGGCAATACATACACCACAAAAAAGGTAATACTGGAAATATGGCATGAATCTCACGGGAATAAGGATTGAGATGAAAACCCCTTACCTTGTACTTTTCCTTGGTTGAGGGTAGGATAACGTCCTCTTCTTCGGGTTCTTCCCATTGATTTGATCAAAAGGGATCCTTAGGTTGGCTTTCTGATCAAACTAAGGCCTCTAGGTTGATGTGAGGGAAGTTGAGAGGATATTTGGGCAGGGTTTCGTCGAGCCAAAAGGCTTTGAATGTGTGAATTAGTGAGAAGGAGGAGTGCCCTTTTATAAGAGGGATGAGGGACACCTTTGGAAAAGCAAGACATATTATTTTATAATAAATTTATATTCGGTTTCTAATGGCTCCAAAGTGGATTATTAAATGTATAAGGTGGGTATGGGTCGAAATACTTTCACCCAATAGATTTTAGACAAGTTTGGGTCGTTATATTAACCATATCTTTTAGTTTTAACTCTTAATTAATTAGTTTGACATTTACCATGTCACTTTGTATTTTTATATTATATAGTTACTAAACAAACTATATAAATCGAAGAGACCCCCAAGTGGTTCATTAATGGTACAACTATCATGATATAAGTACTCTGGAAAAACCTTATATTTTTAGGAATATAATATCAATTAATAATATAATATATTTTTTTAAAACTCATTTATGTCAATTTTGACACTATTCAATAATTGATTTTTGTTAAAATCTTAAAAACATTATTAATTCAAACCAAATTCATTTACGAAATCATATAATGTCATATTAACCAATAAAATTCATGTATGTCATCAAAACTTTCAAATTTTATTTATTTTAACATTTATAATACCAATTATTTGATTCTTTCATTAATAAGGAAAATAGTGCATCATTGTTGTGCCATAAATAATATTAATTATTAAATGTCTAAAAATTATAAATAAAATACCATTATGTATGAAATCTTTTTATATTTCTAATTAATACATATAGTTGAAAATAAAACATATATAACCCTATTTAAAAATTGTTTTTCTAAAATATATATGCTTATGTTATTTTTGTATTTATTTTAACTTAATTAATATAAAGTGTCCTTATCACCTACAAGTGGCTGAATGGGGTCCCAAAATTGTCCCAATAATGCCCATGGTCTGAAATGTATCAACTAATAAGGTTAGGACATATTTTAGGGTAATTTATTGTTACTATAATATTATTTTTTTCTTTATTTACCAGATTTACCTTTTAACCATTGTAAATAAAATATTTACCGAAGTAATTATTCAAAATATCTAAAAATTAAAGTTACCTTTTTACACAATTTGGAAATCCTGATTCCAAATATGGGATCCATTTTTCCATATTAAAAACAAAGAAGTGGTAGAAATTAATTTAAAATTAATTCCCGTTGTTAAAACAAAAAGCGTGTTTTTAAGAGATAATAATTATCAAAAGATTGACACTTGTTTATGTCTGGTTTAATTATTAAATTATTTACAACGACCAAAATTGTATTAAATGGTCAAAATATATTCTAAATATACTTTAAAACCACCAAAATTCATAGTTTATCACTGTTAATTATTTGTATTAAAAAAGTTGTTTTTAATTAAAATTTAGTAATTTTCACTATTCATCAAAATATAAAATTTATCCAAAAAGTACCAAAATTTCACCCTAGGCTAATTTCAATATTCCGAATACAAAAATGAAGTCTATTTTGAACGAAAAAATTTATAAAATTTTAGAATGTGTGTATTACTATTCATAACATCTAGTTTGATTGGTTGTGGTGTGTGTTAGAACTCGAAGTTGCGTACAACACACGCTACTGTATTATTCAAAGAGAAGCGTACCGTGGAATCTTGGGGTGTTACATTCTCCCCTCTTTCAATAAATTTCATCCTCATAATTTGAAATTTCTCTTCTAAAATAAATGGTTAAAAGTAGAAAATACCTTTGTGGAAAACCCACATTGAAAATAAGGTTCATAAAATTTAGCCTTAATAAGTGGGAAAGGGAAATGAAAAAGTCACCACCAAATTATGATCTCGATTAGGAGAACATTGGTGAGAATTATAGGCACATAATTGGAGGGAAAACGTAAATATTTGTAGGGAGTGATTGAGGTCATCAATCACAAAAAAGTGTAAAATTGAGGGCCTCAAATCCTTCAATCTACAGTGATTTAAAATATCATCAGTTCAACAAAACATAAGTTATTAGGATAACACAGTTTTTTATATACCTTTAGTAAAGTTTAAGAATTAATTTATAAGAGAGTGGTATATATATATATATATACGTGACAAGTAGAGTTTCAACCTTCAACTAATTTCTCCCACAACTTATATTTCACTCAAAAAGATAATAGAACTCAAAAATATTATATTTATCCTAATAGTACAAGGTTCCAAATATTAACACATACCATTTAGATAGGGAAAACTATTTTTTAATAACCAGGGACTTCCTATAGGCTAGTGGTAAGTAATATAGGCATGTCGGACTATGGTTCTGGGTTCGATTCCTGCAGCTTTGTCCGACGCGATGGGTTATCCCCCGACCTGCAGGTTGTCCTTTTCCTAAAACTATAGTATTATAATATCCCAAAAATAATATTAAGAAATGATTTAACATTAATTCATACAATCCAAAGTTCAACATAATCCATTCCATCCTTTATAGTTATCCAAAATACTTCTGTCCAAATTATCTCTCTTAAGGGTTTCTAAATTCCAAAATCAGTTGTAACATCAGATTCCCCAAACAAAGTAATGATTCTTATTGTCACATACTAAAAATATGATTATCTTCATCATATGAAAATATTAATGAAAACAACAAGTACTACAGTGCAATCCTTATATATATCACATTATTCTTATAACCAGAATATAATCCTTGAGTCCAAAAACACAAATACATTAATTATTCAACTTCATCTGTAATAAAAACAAAAGCATGGCATTGCTCCCTTGGATTTTTTTGAGGTAAGTTTCCTTGACTATTAATTAATTCATTTGCATAATGCCCCATTTCTCTACAATGATAGAATTCAACATTGACAGCCTTTTTCCTTCCCTTGGAATCACGAGTCTGGTGAGATTTTTCTCCACATTTGTAAAAAACTCCAATTACTTTTAGGCAAGTACCAGGGTGTTTCTTACCAAAATTATCACATAATGTAAAATAATTCTTTCAATTTTTCCCTTTATCTGTCTCTTGCTCCACTGTTATATTCTTCTCTTGCTTTACTTTGTTGTCATAAGACTTAGAGAATTCCTTTTCTGTCTTGATAGAACATGAGACAATATATTCAAATGATGAGAAGGATTGTGATACTAAAGATCGGTGGAGAAATGGTTTTAACCCATCAATGAAACGATAAATCTTACTTCTTTGGTTATGTATATAATCTGCACCATGCCTCGCTAACCTTGTAAAGTTAGACTCATACTTTACAACATTCTCATCCTTATTTTTCCTTAGACACAAAAATTGCCTTTCCATATCTACTCGATGGTCAAGTGGAAAGTATTTTCTTAAGAAAATCTCTTTGAACTCTCTCCATTCCATATTTTATACTTCATCATATTACTTTGTGTTTTGTATCAATGACCACCATTGATCAGCATCTTCAGTGAGGCGATAAACTGCCACGCTAACTTTCTCCCTTTCACTACTCCCCAAAGCCTGAAATATTTTTTCTAGGGAACTTATCCATTGCTCAGCTACCAATGGATTTGTACTCCCATTGAACATTGCTGGTTGTTTCCTCATGAAGCGATCTAACATTGATCCTCCACACTGTGGATCAGGGTGCTCTATACGGGTAAGGTTATTATGCATAACCTGAGTGATTTGTCCGAGTATGGTGATTAGCTGATCAGCACCAGTTTCATTACCAGCTCCACTATAATTATCTTTAGTAGGAGGTAAATCCCTATATGGAGTGCGTGTATTGATATGGTTTACATTCCTTCCACCAGGCGCCATTTCTAAACAATTTCATAAACTAGATCAGTTTATGATTCAAAATAGATAATTCCATACTTGTAAAACACTTTACATAAATTGAAATATTTATGGATATAATCCATAATCATAAAAAAAAAATTTCTTTGAGGAATTATATACTCAAAAACCCTTCATGATGGTTTATAAAGAAAATGAGAATTATCCTAAGAAAATCCCCTAGGAGTGTCGTAACAAAGAGTACAGCAAGGCCCGTTGTCATGCACCAGTTCCCATTCGAGTCTAGCTCATAGCGGTGTTTTTGGGTTTTACCCCTAGGTACATCTGTGCCAGAGCTGCCTCTACCTACTCGTATCCAGATAGGGATGTATGGCTCGGAAAACTCACAAAATCTCTACAATACCAAAATTTTAGGAAGTTCTTCTATACTAATACTCAAAGTCCATCATAGTTCTATGTGATCTAATTAGAGTTTGTCTAAATCTAGCTTCCAAGGTTCGTACTAAACTTTCTTTGATACCAACTGTAACGCCCCGACCCCAGTTACCCAGAGTCGGTGCATTATTACGTAACATTGGCATGATCCCAAAATATCAAGTCTCTAAAGACCGATTAGTTTAGTAGCCCTGGAATCACTAGAAACATTCATAAGGTTTAAATTACATCATAAAGTAAAAAACTACAATAATATAGTCTCCATAGTCCACACTCATATCCCATTTAGACTATCCCTATAGGTCAGTAACAAAATATTTCATCACATATGGGGAAAAATAAAACATAGAAAGGGGTGAGATCAGATGCTCAGTAAAGATAACAATATAGAAAAAGATTTCATAAATAAGAATAAACATTTGAGGTAATGTATAACTAAAACAAAATCCTTTAAAACTTGAACTTCAGAATAATATTCCAAAGATAAAATGAAATAATTCCATTTATGTATTCACATGGATATTCTACTAGTTGAATAATCGCATGCAATATCACTAACCCCTTTCATAATGATGGAAATGCATAATGCCGAACTTTAATTTCTGTGTCAAGGCCTCATGCCAAGACCTAAGGGATAACTGTAACTGTAACCCAACCCGGAGAGCCTCTATAACCGGACTCCATCCCAGAGATCCTCCGTAACGGACTCCAACCCAGAGTGCCTCTAATAATCGGACACCAACCCGAAGTGCCTCTAATAACCGGACACCAACCCGGAGGGTCTGCTATAACCGAACCCCAACCCAGAGGGCTTACTTTTACCAGTCCCCAACCTAGAACATACTAGTCCAACACATTCATCTTAAGAAGAGGGTGAAATATAACATAAACATTCGTATAAAAACTAGCATATGAAATTCCAAAACATTAATCATAAACCATTAATGACATAAAAATAACTCAACCATAGTCAAACATATCACAAAACCTTACAAACAATATGGATGATTTGTATCATAAAAAATCAACTTCAAATAAGTGTAAAATTTATCAAAGTATGTTGACATAGATGAAATCATTACTATTTGGGAGAAATATCTATTTTTTGAAATCATTTTAAAGTTACATAATTACAAAATAAAACATTTACTTTGAAAATATCCTTATCAGCTTGTAAGGGAAGCTTTGAAGATTTTATTACGGCCGAAAATAGCTGCACCCACCATATAAGTTAAAAAAGACATTCTTACCTTAACTCTGTTGAAAAGGTTAAAAAGGACCTTGTTTGGAAAACGACAGAAAGATTAATTTATAAACTTCTTATAAAAAGTCAACAAGGGTAACAATGGCATTAACCCATAGTCTATAATATAGTAAAAATTAGTTAAAATACTTTTTTTAAGAAACATGGCTTTGGATGATAAAGATATCCCATTAGATAATTACGTATAAAAAATCTCGGATAATGAAGAGATTGTGAAATAAACCCTTACCAGTTTGGTAACTTACAAAACATACACCCCATGAATGAGGTATCATAAAATCAATATGTAAATACACATAAATTAAATTGTATTACATAATAAATATAATTATGGGAATTACATACACCACACAAAAGGTAATAGTGTAAATATGGCATGAATCTCACGGGAAAAAGGAGTGAGATGAAAACCCCTTACCTTGTACTTTTCCTTGGTTGAGGGTAGGATAACCTCCTCTTCTCCGGGTTCTTCTTTTTGATTTGATCAAAAGGGATCCTTAGGTTGGCTTTCTGATAAAAATAAGGCCTCTAGGTTGAAGTGAGGGAAGTTGAGAGGATATTTGGGTAGGGTTTGGCCGATCCAAAAGGCTTTGAATGTGTGAATTAGTGAGAATGGGGATTGCCATTTTATAAGAGGGGTGAGGGGCACCTTTGAAAAAGCTAGAAATATTATTTTATAAAAAATTTATATTCGGTTCCTAATGGATCCAAAGTGGACTATTAAAAGTATAAGGTGGGGATGGGTCAAAATACTTTCAACCAATAGATTTTAGATTGGTTTGGGTCATTATATTAACCATATATTATAGTTTTAACTCTTAGTTAATTAGTTTGACATTTACCATGTCACTTTGTATTTTTATATTATATAGTTAATAAACTTACTATATACATCCAAGCGACCCCCAAGTGGTTCATTAATGATACAACTATCATGATATAAGTCCTTTGGCTGAACCTTATATTTTTAGGAATATAATATCAATTAATAATATAATATTTGTTTTAAAACTCATTTATGTCAATTTTGACACGATTCAATAATTGATTTTTGTTAAAGTCTTAAAAACTTTATTAATTCGAACTAAATTCATTAAAACAATACTATAATGACATATTAACCAATAAAATTCATGTATGTCATCCAAACTTTCAAATTATATTTATTTTAACATTTATAATACCAATTATTTCATTCTTTCATTAATAAGGAAAATACTACATCATTATTGTGTCATAAATAATATTAATTATTAAATGTATAAAAATTAAAAAAAATACCATTATGTAGGAAATATTTTTATATTTCTAATGAAAATTTATAGTAAAAAATCCAACATATATAACACTATGTAAATATTGTTTTTCTAAAAGATATATGCTTAATTCATTTTTGTATTTATTTTAACTTAATTAATATAAAGTGTCCTTATCACCTACAAGTAGCTGCATGGGGTCCCAAAATAGACCCAATTATGCCAATGGTCGGACATGTATCAACCAATAAGGTTAGGACACGTTTTAGGGTAATTTATTATTATTATAATATTATTTTTTACCCTTATTTACCGGATTTACCCTTTAACCATGGTAAATATAATATTTACCAAAGTAATTATTCAAAATGTATAAAAATAAAAGTTACCTATTTACAAAATTTGGACATCCTGATTCCAAATATGGAATCCATTTTTCCAAATTCAAAACACATAAGTGGTAGAAATTGATTTAAAATTAATTCCCGTTGTTAAAACAAAAAGCGTGTTTTTAAGAGATAATAACTATCAAAAGATTGACACTTGTTTATGTCTGGTTTAATTATGAAATTATGTCCAATGAAAAAAATTGTATTAAATAGTAAAAAAATATTCTAAATATACTTTAAAACTACCAAAATTCAAAATTTATCACTGTTAATTATTTCGATTAAAAAAGTTGTTTTTAATTAAAATTTAGTAATTTTCACTATTCATCAAAATATAAAAGTTATCCGAAAAGTACCAAAATTTCACCCTAGGATAATTTTGATATTATGAATACAAATATGAATTCCATTTTGAAGGATAAAATTTATAAAATTTCAAAATATGGTGATTACTATTCATAACAGCTTGTTTGATTGGTTGTGGTCTGTGTTAGAACTCAAAGTTGCGTACAACACATGCTACTGTATTATTCATTGAGAAGCGTACCGTGGAAGCTCGGGGTGTTATAAAGAATGATCAATCAGTTGATTAATTGATCAGTGTTTTTGGGAATCTAGAACGGTGAAAAAATTATAATAATAAAACACCCAACATTATTGGGATAAATAAATGAATAAAAAAATAAAGAATCGTTATTTTTGGTGAGATCCTATGATTTGGTTGTGTTCCAGTCGTCAATCCAGGATCCATTCATCATTCACAAATGGGAGATCCTCCAATTGATCAAATTGATAATTTAAAATCATAGAGTTATTTTGATAAACCTAAAATTCAATCACAATAGAATATTTAAAAGAAAAATAATTAGGTCACTATGTCTCTGAGCGAATGAAACAAATAAACATTATATAATTAATAGTTTTATTCAATTTATTCATTTTATTGCTATGATTTTTTTTATGAATGACCCATGCCAACTTTGGTATTCTCACACCTTGGGTAAACCTTAATTTTGAATTCAGTGGTTCTTCAGATTTATGATACAAGTATTCATTTAGGTGTCATTCCTATTTTTTAGGAAACCTTTTTCTGGATGATATTTAATATATTTGATATTTTATGAAATTTTTTTGGTCACACTGAGCCATGGAATCTCCCTCTGTGTCATCTCCTTGTATCAAACATATTCAATACAGTATAAAAAAATAAATAGAAATTTATAGAAAATACATTGTCCCCACCTTGGGGATTTGCATCCCAAAATCCAAAATAAGGGCTACAAAAAGAGGTGTGGGTACAAGGTAGGCGTCTGAGCCTCCCACTTCAATGTTATCTTTTGATGATTCTCATGCTACCACTAGAAACATACTAATGTAATTGATCTCCCATGAAGGACCCTCTGCTACCAATCCATGATATCTATTGGAAACATAGCAATGTTATCTTCATCCTCGATGTACAGTTCTCCCTAGTCAATAATTTATGATGGGTTATGCATGTACTTCCTCAGATGCAACACGTGGAAGAAGTCTTGTACATGGTCTAACTAAGGAGGTATAGATTAGTGGTACCCCACCTCTCCAACTATAAAAATTATCTAGAAAGGGGCAATGAACCTTAATGATAGCTTTACATGCCATCCAAATCTCCATAATAAATGTCGAGGTGGAACCCATAGGAACATATAATCTCCATAATCAAACTCCAATGGCCTACCCCTGTCAAAATAAGAAATTTGAGTATTTGTTCACTCTTCAACCACTCATTGATGTTCCTCACCTTGTTAATTGTATCTTACACCATGTTTGGTCCCATGAGTACTGAATCTCTTAGTACAGCCTAGATGAATGGTTACCTACGTGGTCTTCCATACAAATAATTGAATGGTTCCATATCTATGGTGGAATTTTAGCTATTGTTTTAAGAAAACACCACCAGGGGCAGGTGGTCATCCAAACAACATACAAGGACCAACATGCAGGTTCACAATATTTACTTTATATCCTGAATGGTCTTCTCATGATGGCTATCTATTTTTTTACATGCTGAGAATAGGAATATCTATGTCCCAAAACCCATTGGTAATCACTTCCATAATCGGGATGTGAAGCAAGAATCACATTCATAAATGATAATCAATAGAACTACATTGATTCAGGATAACTCATACATGTAGGGGAGTCCCAGTATCTCTACTGATATCTTCTCGCAAATTGCTAATATGTGATCCGACTTGGTGAGTTGGTCTATTATCACCCATATTGAATCACTATACTTGGAAGTATGTGATAATCGCTTCACAAAGTACATGGAGTTCTCATCCCACTTCCACTTTATCACCTCAAGGGGTTGAGCCAAACCCACTTGAACTTGGTACTCAACCATCACCTATTGATAACTATGGATTCAATAGTCAAACTCTAAAAATTCGTTCTTCATCTATGGCTGCCAAAACTGATGTTAAATATCAACGTACATTATTAGCACACATGGATGTACTGCCAAAGGAGATTTATGAAAATCTCTTAAAACCTACTCCAAAAACGTCATTGGTACCATCATGCATACTATGAAAAGATTGACATGATCTCATATAATATAAAATTCATTAGGATCATGTACAGTGGATTTCTGAGTACGTATGGTCTCATAGTTTTTATCCCCTTATTGTGCTACCAAGACTCGTTGTAAAAGTTTAGGGGTAACAACCATCGACTAGAGATATGTTTCTCTATCTCCATCCACAAAGGATAACTAAAATGAGAACAACTTATCTGATGGATATTTCAACAACTATGAACAAGATATCATACACAGAGCATCTACTACATTTTCCCCTTCCCAAGAATATAGGTAATTTATAATTTATAGTCATAAGAGAACTAAATAAATCACCTCTATATGAATTCATGATCCTTAAGATAAAATATATAATTGATACTATTTTGATCATAATATATGATACTTAAATAATACTTGAAATAATAACAACCATAAGGGGGGAAGAGGCTGTGTAATACTTAATTACATACAATGTTGTTCATGATTTTCTAGAATCACAGATACGAATCTACATTCATTATGGAATATCCCACCTTTGGTCTAGTGATCGTTTCACCACAAGATCACAAAACAAAAATCATCAAATCCACACTGTTGATGAGGAAATATTTCCTGCAATCAAATCCATTCAGAAAATGGATTGTTCCAAATTCATCATTGTGCACCAAAGAACATGAAATCGGGTATCCATACCAATCTGAGTTATCGTGGCATCCATCTCCACACAATCATCATGTCCTTCCAATCCCTGAAATATGATATTAGATTCTTGTTCTATGAAATGAGTTCATAAAGATCTATTGATCTGGATATGGTGAACCGTGGTCCAAATGAAGAATGCACCCCCCTTGAGTGGAGAATCATGGGATAAAAGAACATGAACAAAATAGATGAACCAACCTCAATAAATTTTCTTATTGATCATGATTCATTTCCACAATAATAACAACTAATAAATCATACACTCAATTTAATTCTCTCAAAATCACCCCACAATAAAACCCATCCCTCAAATATGAAAGATACATGAATCAATATGTAGGTCGATTGATCTATTTTTGTCATAGGAATCAAGGAAAGTGAATGAAAAAAATTCACACAACCTCTCTATGAATATTTCAATCAATCAATAATGAAAAATAAGGTGGAATTGATTGTTTTGGAAAGATCATTCTATTATGTCGTGCACCAATCATTGACCCACGATCTGTTCATAGTTCTACAATGGGATATCCACCAAATACTCCAAAAGATCTCATCAAATAGTATATTTATGAAGATAACCCTATAGTTCATCCATAAACATGTATTTATGAAATTTAATTAACTCACTATGTTGATGCATTAATGAGACAAATAAAATAATTTATTTAATTATATTATTCATTTTATGCCTGAGGCAGATTTTCTAGAATGACCAACACTAACCAATGTTATGGAACACCTAGGAAAAAAACTACATTCTATACTCAATGGTTCCATCTGATTTATAATCTATACATTTTTTATAAGTTATTCCACTTTTTATGAAAAATTCATGTGTGTGTAATTTAATATATTTAATATATTTCAAAAATTTTATTAGGAACATCAGCCCTTGAAATAAAATGAATTCTTAGTGATGGTTCATGAAAATAATCCATATAATATCCAAAAATAATACGTAGAAAATCTGAGTCTCTAAATTCTCCCCACCTTGGGAATTTATTTCCCAACAAGCCAAAACAAGAGATACACAAAGAGATGTGGTTACCGAGGACGAATTTGAGCCTCTCGCTCCCATGTGTTCTCCTATAAATAATTGTGCTACCATCAGACACACACTAATGAAATAAATCACTAAAAAAGGATCCTCTACATCTGGTCCATGATCTCGATCGAGTTCTCAGAAATGGTAGCTTTATCTTTAATGTCTAGCTCACCCCAGTCGATAACATGTGATGGGTCATGCATGTACCTCCTCAACCGGGACACAAGGATGAAGTCTTCTACCTAGTCTAACTATGCAGGAAGATCTGAGACATTTTAAACCCTTTCAACATTGCACAGTATCTGGAAAGGTCTAATGAACCTCAGAGATAGCTTACATTTATGGAAAAATATCTATAATCCATGACATGGTTAAACTTGTAGGAACACATGGTCTCCTAAAACAACTTCCAAATTCCTCATTCATCTATAAGAAGAATATATTTGAAGGCTCTATGTATTCTCCACCTAATAATGGATGATATTCACCTTTTCTATAGTATCTCTCACCAACTATATGCCCTTCTGTGCTGACTCTCCATGGTCAGGCCTGCAAATTGGTGACATGCAGGGTCACCAATACGAAGACAAAAATGGTTCCATATTAATGGTGTAATGGTATATATTTTTTATGAAAACTCCACCAGTGGTAAGTGATCCTACCAACTACGAAAAATGTCCAAAATGAAAGCTTGTATCGTGTCCTTCAAAACCTAGATGGTCCGCTTAGTTTGGCTATCATTTTTGGGGTGAAAAAATGTGCTTAAGAATTATTGATTCCCAAAATCTTCTAGTAATACATTCCACAATTAGGATGTGAGGTTAGAATAATGATAATAAGAAATAATCAATGGAAATTTCTAGAGTAAAACTTTCTCTTGAAAATGCAGGCGTCCCAATCTCTCTACCGAACTCTTACCCCAAATTTCTAAGATGATGGAAAACATGGTGAGTTTATATATCATAACACAGATGTCATCATGTTCCATAGTTGTATGTGGTATTACCACAATTAATTCCATGAGTATCCCATCCCACTTCCATTCTGAAACCTCAAGGCCTTGAACTAATCCCAAACAAACTTTGTGTTCTGCCATTACATGCAGATAAGTAAGGAATCATGAGACATACTATGAAACTACCTTATACATTCCAATACACCAAAACTATAATTGGGGATCCTAGAACATATTTTGAACACCTATAAATACCTCCAAGGGAGATGTATGAAAATATATCAGATCCTCATCGCAGAACATCCCTGGTAGCATCTTGCATCCTCGGAAAATAATGACATTATCCCCACCATTAGAAAATCCATCAGGATCACATCCAATGTATATCTATGTACATATGGTATCAGAGTCAGTATCATTAAAATTTTCCTCCCTACCTTGATACAAGAGAATAGGGGTGAAAACCTATGATTGAAGATAAGATTGTTTATCTCCATCCACAATGGATTGCTGCAATGAGTCCAGTAGCTCTGATGCAACATTCCAAAACTTTTAACATGATATCTAACTCAGAAAATATACTACAATGTTCTACTAACCTAGAGTATAAACAATTCAAAATTCATTTTCCATGAGTAACTCTAGTCATCACCTATTCCTTAGGATAAGACCATTCTTGGAGATGATATAAATGATACTCATGTGACCAGAAAATACAATAAATTGGTTACCCATTAGGTAGTGTTACCACATCATTAGTTAGAATACTACTGCTTCTATATAATGATCATTTTTATATAGGTCTACTCATGTGGCCTTATCTAACATGAACCATATGGAGTAATTTTCTACCTCCACCTTAGAACACAAACAAGATAGGTTCCCAACACGCAATATTAAACCATGTACTTGACACCCTCTTTTTGAAATCTCAACATGGGAGCAATCATATTATTGTACCTCAAGAAATTTAAATCCTAATAGAACATATCCTTTAACATGAATGGATTCCCCTTTTGAGTCAAAGCTATCATGGTTGCTGATATATTGGATAAATTTGGGTGAATCTCCAATAATAATATGTCCTCCCAAGGAAGCTTTGCACCTCCATCCCAATTTTGGGTGTCTCCCAATAAGAAACTATATGGACTTTGGTTTGGTCAACTACCACTCCATGTATTGAGCTAACATGTCCCTGAAAGTGGACCGCCTGAATCTATAAGTTTCCCTTCTGGATCTTTCTATAAAATGGGTGCTCTAGGAGTACATCTGTAACCATCCGCAATAGTCTAACATGATCATCCTCAAATGTATAGAACACTATGGTATTATCGATGAATACAACCACAAACTAGTCTAAGAAATGATGTTAGTTCTATTTCACGAGTCCCATAAACACTGCTAGATCATTTTTCACACCAAAAGGAATCACCACATATTCCTGTTGACTGTAGCGAAATCTGAATTCCTTCATCCGTATATCCTCATCCTTTACTCAGAACCAGGGATAGCCTAAACTAAGTTCAAATTTATATAACCATTGTGGCCCTCTTAATAGACAAAATAGTTCATCAATCCTTGGTAGTGGATACATTATCTTCATTATCCCCATTTTAAATAACTAGTATTCTACGCACAACCTCATGCTCCTTTCCTCCTTCTCGATTAAAAACCCATTGGGGATACCCAAGGTGAGGCAATGGATTAGAGAAATACATTCCCCTGTAAGTCCTCTAACTAAACCCTCAACTCGTGAAGCTCTACTTGATCCATTAGATATGTTGTTACAGATTTCTGTTTCATCTTGTGGTTTAGATCAATGAATCAATATATCTATTGATGGGGAGTTAAGCCTGGAACATCCTCAGTGAAGACGTCCTCATAAACTTCCACCACTATAGGAAACTAGAAAATCATAAAATCCACTACACCAAGGGTTAATCTAGAAAACTGATGAATAATTGGCTCCACCTTCCTTTTATTTAGTCCATCCTATGCTTCCATGGTTTCCTTTTCCCTAAAAAAGGATAACCCACTTCTGTCACTAAAGAAACACCACTTCCTTCACATAAAAAAGTCAATCTTGGTGTGAAATTTTGATTAAAAGTCTATAACAAGAATGACTTCATAGGGCCTTGAAACTACTATTAAGTGTGTCCAATAGACACTCTCACCTCCAAGAATTTTTCACACTGATAACATAAGTGTGTGATTACTTATTCTACTACAGTATGAGTCTCTAAGAACAAAGCTCAATCCAAGGGTTCAACCAGAATCACTAATTCCTGAACATGATATGTGAAATTTAAGAAATGACTAAAACATGTGTCAGTCATAACTTATACTATGGAAGATATGAAATATTTCACACCTCATATCATTCTCATAGCCTTTGGGTTGTAAGATTCTAATTCCTTTTATTATCCCCACCCATTTCCTCTAGCTCCTCGAGACTAGCATTGGAAACATGGGGGTGTTGCTGGTAATAAGTCAACGAATTGACCACCTTCTGCTACACTACTATCTCCACTAACACATCTTACACCCAATGGACCTACCCTTTTAGGTCATTGCCTCTTCCTTGTATACCCATCCATAGATTCACTATTAGCTATATGGAGGGTCTGAAAATCTTGTTTAAGATGTCCCATGTCATCACATGAAAAGAAACACATCTCTTTGGTATAACTATACCAAACCTGTGAGCCATGTACCACAAAAAACTAGTTCTTAGACCTCATTCTAAAATTCATGAGATGTCTAGGTCCCTTATACTTATGCAGGATACCTCCTTCTGAGGTCTCTACTCATGTATGTCCTCTACCATAAATGGTTGTCTGTACTTTCTCAACTAGCAGAGCTCGCTCTAACATCCCAACATATTTAAGAATACACATTTGGATTATAGTGTATAATATTTCACTACTCAGACCTTTTTTAAATGTTTTATCCTTGAATATATAATCCCGAATCTTATCCATCATTTACCTAGAGTTATTGGTAAAACTCAATGAATACTCATCTATTATAGCATTGCCCTTAGGAAGCTTTAGAAGCTTGTAGATACATACATCATTCAAAATATCCATTGAGAACTCCTCTAGGAAAATGTGAATAAACTATGTCTATGAGATAGTCACCTCACTGTTAAACTGGGTAACTAAACCCCACCATTACCCTATGGAGCCATGGAGAAGGATCTCCACCAATACCACCTTATGATCTAATGGTTCCCCTACCAAATAAAAAACATAGGAAACTTCCTCAGGTAAGTCCTCAACTGCATATGGGTCAGTCTCACATTATAAAATGAGGGGTCCTTGTCCCTAAAACTCATGAAGCACACTCATCCTGCACAACACATCTACTGGTATTACAGGTACCACATGCTAGTCTATTGGTGGTATGGATGGTGAACCACCTATAAGTAACACCTCAAAAACTAATTCCTATATCGATGCCTCATCATTGAGGGGATTGTCCTCGCGATCATGACACTGAATACTAGTTGGCATACTTTGTAGAGGTGTCCTGAAATAAACAATATGTACCACAACCAATGAATATATCTACCGAGTTGACTGAATATGGAAATTGAAAACACAACCTATTTCTATATTATTAATTTACCATTGTTTTCCTTGAAACCATATCAAGTGACAAGTCAAAAATATGGTGATCAGAGTCCTTTTTTGTGGATACATCAGCCTTCGTATCAGTACTAGAGTCTGTAACCTGATTTTTGACCTCAAAATGATTAATAATGTCGCCAATAAAATATCATAGACTCTCAGTACTAATGTAGTACTTATAAATATGATACCACTCTTTCATGTCCCATCCTATAGGGGAACATTTTTGTGACTCCCCATGATTCCCTCTAATTTTCCAGGGGATGGTGACTATCACTGAGAAGTCATGTCACCATCATGGGATGCCTTAGCCAATGTACCTATAAATACACGCACACCTCTAATCCTATTCAATGTTTCAATGTAAAAATAACCAAAAAAATATAGATGAATAAATATAATCCTATAATAACAGTATGACATGATGTAAAATAATTAAAATAGGGAAATATAAGATTCCACTAAAATTATTCAGAAACAAAAGTCCAACCCAAAATTAAAACAAGTATTGTTGTTAGGAAGTTGTAGAAACACACCTTATTCTGTCTGGTGTCACTAAGAACCATCTCATTCTAGACTATGATAGACTTTGTCAAAATTTTTAATTTATTCAAAAGACAAGATATATGTGGGAAAATCCCGTGTATGGGTGAGTATAACTATACTCGGTATGATATTCCAAAAAACACAAAACATATAATAAAGAAAATACATTCAACTCTACACAAGTGTATGTACACAACACATATAACAATAATGTATAGATATACTCAACAAATACATTAGGTGTAATTGTAAGTCACTACCGTAGTATACCATCCCTGGACTCTATATTAAAGATTCAATATGGAGTTTTCCCCTAAGAACACACTCTTCAGTTTGATAGCACTGATGAAATCCATTTGAGAGATAATGCTAATCGGTTATCACAATTATAATTACACATTTTTAGTCTTAAGAGAATATGATACATAGATGAGGATCACTCCAAAATCCATGTTTGATACAAACAGACTCTATGTAGATAAACCCACCATGTAGAGGATCTATGCCAGCATAATGTTGGTATAAAAAATATAATTAACATCACCATGTTAATGAAAATGAATATAATATGACAATTTGTGCCTCAGGGATAGATTCCAATGACTGTATTAAGGAAGTCCAGCTGAGGTTATTGTTTTCCTAGGAGTATGAGTTGATACCATACTAACAAAGATGAATAGGTTAATTGTAATGAACACTAATGAAACATTCCGAAGGTATATTTGAAAAGGGAACCAACCATTTTATAAATGTGTACACGAAGTGTAGTAAGGGTCACACACCATGTACCATATCCACAAGTCATTTCCATGTAATCATCCCATGTCTGATTCCTATGTTCGTGTAGTAGTGCACTATGTGTAGGCAACCCATGTACTCTACCAATGTTCTAGTAAAACATGTACCCCACATACTCATGTATGAGTACCATTAAATGACTTGTCATGTGTACATGGTAATGGTTGGGTCCGTGTTGGAGTGCACTCAACCTATAGAATTTCCATGTAGACCACCCTATGTCTATGTACCCTCTAAGGTACACACTTAAACTTTGGGGTGGGGGACATGCCGTTTGATAGGGTCACTTTTCATGTGATCCATAAGTCCAACATGAAACCATTATCGACACAAGGGGGCACACATTGTGTAATCCCAAATTACACTCAATGTGGTTTGTGATTTTATAGAATCACATATCTAATTCCTCATTCATTATAATGTCTTTATAAATCGATTAAGTGATATTTTAGCCACAAGATCAATGATACCAACTCGCCTAATCCTCCCATTGATGAAAAATGTGTTTTCTCCATCAAATATGTTCCAAAAATGGTTTGTTCTTCATTTTTCATTACACACTGATGGACATCAATTTGGGTATCCATGGGTGTTTGAATCATCCCTGATTCAGTCATTGTCCCATGGTCGTCTTGAGAAAATCCTAGATCCATGATATCTGATCTTTTCTCCATGAAATGGGTGTGATAATATCGATTTATTGGGATATTTTGAGCTGTGGTCCATAGGAATAATTCCCAAGCTGAATGAAGAATCGAGGAAGAATATCCTAAGAAAAAAATAATGAAATTAACCTTGATCAATGTTTATGTCGATCTCTATTTATTTCCGTGAGAATAATAACAAATATATCATTAATTCAGATTAGTTATCCCATAATATCACAAAAATAAACCCATACTGTAACTACGCATGATCCATGGATCAATTTCTTGGTCGATCGATCTTTTTTCATTATAGAAATAAAGGATGGGGAATGAAAACAATTCAAAAAACTACCCCACATTGATTTGTATCAATCATTGATTATGAACATTTTTGAATGTTTTTTGCTGGAATGATCCATTGATTTCATTGTGCGTCAATATTATAACCATGAATCATTCATCATTCACCAATGGGGTCTCCTCCAATGGCTCTAATAGCACTCGTCAAATCGCAGTGTTACATAGATAACCCTAAAATTCTTTGATAAGTGCATATTTAATTAAATGGATTTTGGTTTCTGCATCGATGTGTAAATGAAAAAAATTATATAATTTAGTTATTAATTTTAATAAATTTACTCCTGTGACAGATTTTCCATAAATGACCTATGATGACACTGGTTAAGTCACACCAAGGGTAAACCCACATTCAGAACTCATTGGTTCCCATGGATTTCTAATTTGGCCATCCCTTTTGAATTTATTTCACTATTTCTAGAAAAATTCATGCACCTGATATATAATATATTTAATATATTTCAAACAATTTTATGTGGCACACCAGGACAGGGAATCACACATCATCAAAATTCCTAGTAACCAATATTGGTCATATAATATCCATAATGTAATACATGGAAAATCAAATTCTTTCTAGAGTGAGAGGCACCACTATCAAACAAAATTTTCATTATAGTGTACACAAAAAATGGAACATCTCACTTCAAAAGGGTCCACATTAACCACTCCCAAAAACTCTTCCATTAGGTTGAGGTGATTTAATACTGAGGTATACGACTCAATAAATTTATAAATTAAAGCATCTATATGTGTTACAGTATTCTATGAAGATGAAGATCTTTAAACATAATAAAGAATATAAAATTCATTCCATGACCTCTGCAAATGACATCGATGACCACGCAAAATACAAGTAATTGGGGAGACATGACATGTATGTTAGGTCTTCCATACTTGGACACACTAACAACAAGTTATGGGATCACTAACGACTACAAATAATGGTGTCGGGAGGACCCACTACTCAGAAGCACCATCACATCTCTTTTTATTATCATGAAACATTCAATTCATCCCCTAATTCCATTAAAAATACCATTGAATGGAAGAAACTGGGAAGAGTAGCTAATCCTTTCTACCAATTAAATTTTCTCCATCATCCCCATATTTACTATTTCATCATTGATGTTAGGATTTTAGAATGCTTACCTATGATAGGATACCAGGTTTCAAAACATAGAGGCAGTTATAATATATTCACTAATAATTCATCACTACATCTAGTGAAAAATAAACCATCTCTACAAAATGGTTAGTGTACAAAGACACCAAACGCATTCCCTACTTTAATGGGAGTAAATCCATAGTCGTTTACATTTTTAGATAATGTGGGGAAAACTAAAAAAATACTACAGTCTAGAAACCCTTTAAAATGGTAACCAATTTTGAGTACCATGTACCATAGAATCCCACCACGTCTTGTTGGGATCATCAAGGTTGTTTTTTGTGAAATTCTCCTTGATAGCCTTATGTATCATTAGGAATTTAGATATCAGATCGATCTTTTCCCACTAGTACTCCACCAGTAAGGGTTCATTCATCCCCTTAATGTATGTGATCTTCTCATTTAGGTAATCTCGATATCAATCCATATCTCATCTATCCCATGGTTTCACCTCAACATATTAGTTCTAAAAATGTGGGTAATTTTGGTCTATCACATGAACTACCCATATAATAACCTCTAAACATGATGGGATAAACACACCGTAAGCAGAAAAAGAAACATGAGATCCATAAATGGAATCCATAATAGTGATACATAAGTCTTATAATCCATTTCATTAATAAATAGTGTCTAAAGAGATGTTTACCAACACATACCATGATATTATCATGCATCACAGTGCAAAAAACAAATGATTCTCCTTCCAAGAATCAAATTATTGAAGGAAGCTATTAATGACCAATGTATATCTAAAAACACTAAATGAACTCCATAATATTCACCAAACCTGGATATGAAAGACTATTATTGTATAATGAAAACACATATAAAAAATGTGAATCCAACCAAAGAAGTGACTAATGTGTAAAAAGGAAGATCATGGAAGAGATAAATCCACCTTCTATCATGTGTAGTATCTATAGGGTTTGAATTATTTTTCACTTATTGAATGAGTGAAGAGTGGGTAATGAAGTACATAAAAATGCACTGTGTAGAGATGATCAACGTACTGGATCACAAATTCATGACATGAATCCCCTAGGATGCATGTTTGCTGAAAAGTATTTTTATCGAATAATTAAACAATGAAGTTCTATTCATTATGTGAGATGAATTCACATCATGATTCAATTTTACATCATAAAACTGATTTAAGTATTCTTCCACGAAATGAATTCACATCACGAGTTATAACTTCATGATATGATTTTTTTTAAAACATGCACCTATCCCATCGTCATGTATAAAAACTCCAAGAACTACTAAAAGACCCATAAAATATGAAGAAAAATCTCATAAATGATAATAATATTGTTTAACATAATTAGGACTCTAAAAAGATACTATCTGTTTTTCATGTAAAAAAGGGACATTAGAAGGAAAAATACTCCCAATGAATAAAGAAAGAGGAGGATTCAATGGAATTTATTATTGAATGATATTTCTATATTTCTATAAATTGGGTACTAGATATATAATATGGTTCTAAAATATGTATTCAAATAGATAAAAAAAGTTAATTCCAGAAAATTTATATTGGTGTGTGGGTCTATAAGAAGTAACAAAGTATGAATATATGTCGTTTCTATAGGACTTTAGGACCCCAATTTATAAAATAGAATGATCTTGGGTTTAAAAGACTTAAAATTTGTTTTTTAGATAAAAAATATTATTTCTAAACCAAAATTGATGTAAATGGATTTATTTTAAAATTTGGAATTAACTATTTCTTCTATTGTTATGAATGAATTTTTATTGGCATGGAATATTTTCATATTTTTATGTATGTGTTTGATTACACTAACTATGTAAAAACAATTGATAATGAAGACAGTTCACAAGGCTCATTCCACTGCCAACAATGTTATCACCAAAAAGTTCATGTAAAGGATATTAAATTGGATATATTACTCAAATATTTTTATTTGTATTCATTTAAGCTAAAACCACTTGGTGTTTGTCACACATTTCTACAATAAAAAAGTAACAAAATACTAATTTAGTGAAAAATAGTACAACATGCTACTAGGATTCATGAGGTATTAAATACTAAAATTTGTTGACCATATATAAAATAATATAGGGGTGGATACTCATACATCATAAATTTAATTGAGAACTTCCTAAGATATTGACATATCTACACAATGTGGTGTTAAAATGATTACATTGACACATTTATGGAATATATTATTGATGTTGAGAAACATCATATTTTGAAAATATAGAATATATAGTTAGATTATGGGAAAAAAATCATAATAAATACTTCACTGGTTGTTTGTAGAAGTTTGGGATTTTATGTCAACTCACTCCACCTTAAACACAATAATAGAATGGTTTAAGAGAAAGGAGAAACCATGCCCTGTTTGACATGGAAAGAGAAATTATGTTCATGCTATCATTCTATCTTCATTTTGGGGATACACATTTCACACAATAGTATACTTACTAAACAAAGCGGTCATTAATTTTGAAACTAATATTCTATTCCAACATTGGTATAAAAATTAACCCATGTTGTTGAATGTATGAGTCTATGGTTGGAAAGTATCTTTGAAGGCTATTTCAGGAAAAAAATGTACACCTCAGAGAACTAAGTGTGTCATTATAAGGTATCCTAAACTGAAAAAGGATATTACATATATGATTCATTAGATATTAATATTTTGGTTCACAAAAATCCCAACAATAATTAAATGTATCACTCCACTAAAATAAATTTTGTGAGTGATATAGTCTTATATGATGCCCTAGATCAATATAAACAATAGTTAGAATCGAAATAGATTCCGTATAGTGTTGTGGAATATGAAACTATTCATATTTTTCAAAAATATAAAAATGTTCATGGATTAAAGTGATATTAGGATCAAGCGTGACATCATAAAAACTTATCATTTTATGATGATATTAGTGATACATATTTATTTGAATAACAAGGATGATGTTCTGAATTCACCAAATCTTATTGGTATATCTAATCAATATCCTCTCGTGCTAATCAATTCAACAATTTAAAATGATCTGACATACTATGAAGCCAACTCCCCTTGATTATCCATGATTTGAAGGCCGAGTCTTGATGGAACTTTCAAGAATACATGGCCACTCACATAAAAATATTTTGGTTTATGATGGTTATCCATAAAACACTTCTATCATCTTTGATCTGTATCCATCTAATTATGGGTCATCGAGATTTCCTATATTTTACCATGTAAATTACTTGGTCTAATCAATGATGTCACTCTTTTTTCCATAAAATATAGTTTATATTTATAGGGACATGAAAACGATTATTTGAATGAGGCCACTTATATTGTCACCTAAAAACTGTTATTATGGATCTCCATCAAAAGAATACAGTCTTTCACGAGCCACCGATGTTAATAAAATGGTATTAGAGAATATCCAACAACTATTGAATTGTGTGTTATCACATCCCATCTATCAGTGGATCTTATTTTATTCTCTTATTCAGTTGAGTTCATAGAGCCTTATGTAATTAATACCGGATTCAAGATGTAAAATGCGGATCTCAATTATATACAATAAAAATTATGACCACATGTATCATGATCACTTCCTAGATTTACAACTCTTCTAAATATTAAACCATATTGGATTCCCTAATAGTGAAAAAAATTTCTAACTTGGTGAGACAATCCAATAACACATTAATATCATCATTATTATATAAAATTTTTAATGGAATATTGAAAAATCACATAGAAACTTTTTACCAAAAAATTATATGTATATCCATGGATTACAACATTCCATTTAGTCATTGATGCTCAGATTCAACCTACTGACATGTTTAGTATTTTATCATACAATTTGAAATATTCTTGTTTTCACCTGACCACCAGAAATTTTCATTTATAAACTTGATCATTTTTTGAAATCCTAGATGAATATCCCACTTATAATGGTTGTATTCTGTTAGAATCTATTCCATGAAATAATGAGTAAATTCAATCTAATTATTAAATCCAAATGATGAGTTTTAATCCTCTTATAAGTCATCTAATATATCCCCAGCATTTAGGTTCAAACTAGTTGTGATACATGTAGGATCAAATTTATGAGAATCTCGTAACAAATATATCATTTTAGGAAAAAGATTAACATGGGAGAAAATTTTAGGTTCATGCTCTGTCGAATATTCCAAAATTATTTTAGTAATCATTCTAATAATCTATCATTGGTAATTTTCTTTTAGATCACCTCTCTATATGAATTTCAACTCAACAAATCAGCCACATAATTTCCATTATTAAATGTTTAAAAAAATTCAAAATAAGATATATGGAGGTACTTTATCCATATTAATTACCTCATTTTAAAATATCACATAGAAATGATATATTGAAAACATTTATGGTAAGTGAATCATATAAACTTTTCTCTGAAGAGATAACCCCACAATTTTTTATTGCATGGAAAACTTTAGATAATTTTAGGTCATTTAATGGGTTGTTTTTCTCATGTTATTGTATCTTCCAGGAAACATATAGCACATCATGGCCGTCGATCATAAAAACTCTACCATGACTAGATCCATATGCATCATAATAAACTAAAAATCCCTTTATAGGTCCTCAAAATTATACGATGGGAATTGAATTGTGATGAATTTTTGGAACTATAAATCATTTATAATTTTTATAATTTTTTAAGAATATAACACATGTTTATTTTAGATTTGTCATGAGAGAAGCCACTATTGAGAATCTATGAACAATTAAGTAAAAATCCCATAATTATATGAGAAAACTATATATCTCAATGCAATTTATTTATTTATAAAAAGATAAAAAAAATTTGTCTTCTCATGTTAAGCTGATATTACTTATTCAGAAATTCAATGCTCGAGGAAACAAAACTCGTGGATTTAAAAGTTTCACAATGAATATGTATCTTGAAAATGTTGTTCTGAAAATAAAATGAGTAAAATTTTCATGTGCTCCTCTGGTAATTCCTCTAATAAGAGTAAAACAAAATATCATTATCAAATAGCGTGATAAATTAATAACGGTGTATGTGAATGAATTATTTCATAAATTCCATTAAATTTATAGGAGAATTAATCAAACAAAAGGTAATGATGATATATTAATAGTTTCTATATCTAATCCAAAAAAACTCATCAGAATGAACACTATTTTTCCTCTAATGTGATGATATCTGGACTATAGATCAATATTACTGACCAACTTAAATCCCATTAATTTGAAATGATATCAACCATTTGAGGAAGAGAATATTAATTTTTTTCATAACATGATTCAATTTTTTATAATCAACATATAAGAAGTGAGAACTATCCACCTTAATAAAAAATAAAACTTATATAGATTATGGTGATGTAATAGGTCAGATAAAACCTTCAATTTCGTACTCTTCATGTAGGATGTTTAACTCTTGAAACTAAATTAGATCCCTTTTATAAGATGGCATCAATATAGAGATTTTCCCCAGGAGTTGATAAATAGAAAATTAGATTTTTATTTGATTTATAACTAAAATAAATCATTTAGAAAGACATCAGTGTATTTTTCCACTAAAAGAGGATGTTTCCCATTTCTAATTTTATCAGTAGATTCCAGGGTCATTTCCATTAACTGTATATAGATGGTTTATTCTATTTTAACAAAATGTCCTTCTCTAACTGAATATCTATCCAAATCCCCCTTGATTAATTGGATATCTCTAAATTGGGAATGTAAAAAATAACTGCTTCATGTATCAGTTGATATGGACTTTAAATATAACTATCCCATCCATACCAAATATTAATGTGATGGCATTGATAACCTTGTGGAAAACTACAATAATAACTACATAGTATCTATTGTTATGTATCATTATAAGAATTTCAATCCTATACACTCCCATTATCCAAGGTGTGTATTGATATTAATGATATGAGGCATCATTTTAAGATCTAGTCTGAATTTTTTATCCACAAAAATGAAATGAAATAATGTGATATTATAGTATCATAAAATATGTGCGTAAGAGATGAGTTACAAATAATGGTACTTTTCACTATATAGGGACCTAGTTTTTTACTCATGATAACCTACAATACTACATAAAGTACATGATCAGCTGGAATATGATAGATCATGATTCCATGTTGGTGTGTATATAAGAGAATAGTAGTTTTCCTAGAGTTGAATTGGTTGACCTATATCTATGAAATAAAACTAGTAGTATGTAATTTCTCTATAATATAATAATAGGACCTCAGCTTAGTTGTGCATATTCCCTCATCAGATTTCATTAGTCTAAGAAGGTATGTCTCTATATTCCATTTCATTATACAATAGTGTCAATTTCTCTATGGGTCATTGAATTCATTGTTCTTAATGAATAAAAAACCTCATAGGAATCAAAATAGATTACATTATGATTTTATAGTAATTTTAACTAATTAAAAATTCCATGTATTGGTATTCCTCCTCCATGATAATAGAAATCCATTCCTCACTTGTTTCCAGTCTTCAAGTTTCCACCTTTTCCTGTGAAATAATATATCCTACATCCCTAAATATTCAAATAATGATCCATTTATACCACTATAGTTATGTGAACCATAAATTTATTATCTATATTATTGAGGAAAACTATCTTATGACTAATCACTAGTTGCAATATTGATAGAAATATGCATAACATCAAAGACATGTGCCATTTACTTTTGGATCCAAACAAACCATGTTCATAAACATGGTTTCATACCCTATCATAGATAAGTATTCATACATTATTATGAAGAATTTTTTCTTAAAATATATTAAATATGTGGGTTATAATTTTTTTTCCACAATTACAAAAAAAAATCCAACATAAAACCTTGCTCATCTTTAACTATGACAGCTAAATTCCACCATTAATGTCTATGCTCCTTAAATTTATAGATTTTTAAATTTTATTTTAAATACACTAGTGTATCATGGAAAAAATATATATTAATTTATTTGAGCCACTCTTCCCCTTTTTGTCATAAAATTCACTCCAATACTAGTCGATTCTATTTTTGAAACTGAAACAAATTATTCAATTTCCTTTGTTCATCATATCGATTTCCACTATCAATTACTTGAGAATATTATAGGATACTCTGTAGTGGGTGTTGGTTCTATTTTGTCATAGGTCAAATCAAATTTTCAGCATATTCTTCATACTAATTTCTAAACCATATACCATGTTTCATTTCTATAACTGATACAAGACACTATTTATCAGTCACTATATAGAAAATAAATCTCGAAAATTTCTTAACTACCATATTAATCCCTCCATATAAATTTTTTAATTTAAAATTTGAAACAATTTATCTATTATAATATTTTTTTTAAAACCCAACAAAAATCAGATACAAAATATAGTCATATTGGTATGTGTTAGTCCTAATTCATGATATTCTATATTTAGTAGACAAACCTATGACGATGATTGGAAAAAATCCCTAAAAGTTTGTTAGAACACTTTTGTACCAAAACCACTATTGTAAAATTATGTTCTATATAATTTTAATGTCCTCTAATTTCCGTATAACATTTTTATTTATATGGAATTATATTGAGACAGCTTAATCTGATGGCACATGATTCTGAGGCTCGGAGTGCCCGGAATGATCTGTCGATGTTTTTTTTAAGCTTAAGTTAACGTGTGTAAGTAGTTTTCATGAAAAAGTGGAATAACTCATAAATGGTTACTCGAATCAGAAATCTGAGGGCAACGTTGCACTCAGGATGGTGGGTTTACCCTAGGCGCGACATAAGATTAGTCGGCGCATGCCTCCTATGAGAAAACCCAAAAAATGGCATAATCGTAAATAAAATAATAAAATAAATTATTTTATTTTTCAAATTCATATAACTCAAAAAAATTAAATCAGATTGAAAATCTGAGACCACCACTAAACTCGTGATGGTATTCTATCTTTAGGTAGATACTAACATTGGTCAGCGCGTTCCACCAGGAAAAGTTAGTTTTTGGCCGTAAATAAAATAATTAAGTGACAATTATTTTATTGTAAAATTCATAACTTCTAAATGGTTACTCGGATTGAAAATTAGAGAGTATTGTTGGGTTAGTTCGGGCCTGTTTCACTTAGGAAGAGCCTAACCTAGACCAGTGCATGTCAAGGGTGACTGTTATAATTTTTCCAAACTGTTTTCAGGTACCTTTAGTAAACGTGTGAGCAGCATTATATAACTTTTGAACCAGGGCTCAGAATTGAAATCTGAGGGCACTGTTGAACTCACAATGTCAATATTCACTTAATGAGACCTTCACCTTAACCACAATAGGTTGATGGTGAATGTTTGTTTTTGTGAATTTTGTGGGAGAGTTGAAAGAATAAAAATAAAATAAAGAAAATCTTTTATTTTATTTTTAAAACCCCAAAATTTGTAGGTGTAGTGGTGGGGACCACCCGATCTAGGAAACACCCTAAATTGAATTATTAATGGTGGGGACCACCTGACCCTTTTAAACTACCTCTTTAATGAGGGAGGTGACTCTTGGTCCTCCCATTAAATTGTGCCAACGTAAATTAAATGGCTTAACCATTTAAAATACAAAGTAACAAAATTGTTGGAATTTAGGAAGGGTTCTATTAAATGAACCTTCATAAATTAAACGATCGTTACATACTGCTTCCCAATCCTATTTATATGGATATTGGCGGGGGGGGGGGGAATTGGAAGAATTCACCAATCGATGAAGCTTTGGTAATGTTCCGTGACCCCCAACACAAGGAGGATGGAACCAGTTCCTGCGGGCGGTGATGAGCGACCACTAACCACGAACTGATGAACTGTTTCGAAGGATCTACAATGACGAACGAACCGACGATTGAGGAAACATCGAAATCACTGAATTCATATTTTCCTCCCCTCACCAATGTCAATGAGAAATCGAGGTATGATTTGTTGTTTTGAATACCCCATTACCCGTTCTTGACATTCTTCATGATTCAAGAATCATTGAGCGGCTTGCTATAGCCCTAACGTAGAGGGTGCAGGCTAAAAGAACATGGATCGACCTCTCCGCAACCTTATGGGTTTTGACGTGTTCTTCACAGTGGAGGAGTATGGATACTGGTTCCTTCGATTGGAATCGGTGGGACTTGGGAGCAGAGAGTTGTACCACGAATGGCCGCGACGAAGGCGGGGGCGTGACCGCACCGCCGGGGAAGGGTCGCGGCGGAGGGAAACTACATGAAGGGGATGGCGGTGCGTGTCCACACTGCCCGGTGTGCAAGAGCTGTGACCTTATGCCGTGGTGGCTACGGAAGGGCGGTCAGCCGAGCCGACCACTGGTGGAGGGGTGACAAGTGACAGCGCCGCATGGAGGAGGCTGGCCATCGGCCAGCTGGCGAGCCCCGCGGGCCACCCCAGCACAGGTAACCGCACTACGGGCCATTCTGGGCTGGACATGGCGGGCTAGGCCGAACCCAACATGCCGGTACAGACCCAGTGGGCCAGGTCGGGCCCAGGTCTGGAACCGTGTCGGGCTGGGTTGACCCGGACCGGTCGGGTCGGACCGGACCCAGACCAGTTTCGACCCATTCCACACATTCGTCCATAATGTGAGCTATGGACATTCATTTCATGAACCATGTGTGGTGTCTAAAACCTCGGATCAAGACGGTTCTTTTGGTATACACCACTTGAGTTCGGATTAATTTGGGGTATGACCAGGTTGGATCGAAAACAAATCTAACTGGGCCCTCCGGACTAAAAGGCCAATAACATACAGACCGGGCATCTGATTGACGCACTGTCAGTTGCGTTGAGACACATTTTACATGGAGGTCCATTTGGATTCTTCTTCTTGGGAATTCTTGGAAGTTAGAGTATCATCCTGTGGCTTGAGGAGCAGACCCTCTTAGAAAAAAGAGAGCATACAACGGGAACCCTATTGCTGGTTTTAGCATGAGAATGGGATCCTATGTGGGTCTGTGATTTGGGATCCTTTGTGGGTCTATGTTTGAGAGTCTCACATGGATCTGCTATAGTAATCCACATGGGTCTATTCTAGGATCTTACATGGGTCTTCCGTACTAGGATCATATGTGGGTCTCAAGATGTACATGGATCCTATGAGGGTCTGATGATTTAGGATCCTATGTGGGTATGATGATTTAGGATCCTATGTGGGTCTGTTTATTTAGGATCCTACGTGGGTCTGCCACTTAATAGAGTAAGTTGATTCAGTTGTTACATCTAATCATCTTTACTACCATACCTATGTAATACCTAGTGTGAGCTGGGTCCTCACCTTCATGGTGAAACCTTTGTGGTATTCTTCTATGTGGCATACCTCTATGGTACTTACCTTCGTGATGATACCTTTATGGTATTTTTCTACGTGGTATACCTTTTCGGTAATTACATTCGTGGTGATACCTTTGTGGTATTATTCTGTGTGGCGTACCAGGGTGGTACTTTTCTTCATGGGGAAACCTTTGTGGTTTTTTTTTTGTGTATCATACCTGTGAGGTACGTACCTTCATGGTGATACCTTTGTGGTATTATTCTGTATGGAATACTTGTGTGGTACATTCCTTCATGTTGATACCTTGGTGGTATTCTTATGTGCGACATACCTGTGTGGTACTTACCTTCGTGGTGATACCTTTGTGGTATTCTTCTGTGGGGCGTACCTGTGTGGTATTTTCTTTCGTGGTAAATACCATGGTGGTATTATTTTGTGTGGCGTACCTTTGTGGTACTTTCCTTCATGGTGATACCTTGGTGGTAATCTTCATTGTGGAATACCTTCTTAATACTTACCTTTTCGGTGATACCTTTGTGGTATTCTTCTGTGTGGCATTACCTTTGTGGTAATTACATTTGTGGTGTTAATTTCGTGGTATTTCTTCTTTGTGGAACAGTTGAGCTTTGGGTTTTTGAGTTGGACCTTTTGTTTCCCCATGAATGATATGGGTATACATGATAAATTGGGTATATGTATTGGCATATACCTAAGTAGGGTTGTCATATGATTAAATGATTTTTGGTTTATCCATTTTGGATTTGTGAGGCCTATTAGGGTCTCGTAGTCCCTACTGAGTATCGTAATACTCACCCCTGTACGGGCTACACCCGCACCTTGTTGTGTTTGGTGCAGACGATGGGCAACACTGACTGAGGATGAGGGAACCAAGACTGGAGGCAGCACGGTAGTGGACATTAGATGAGTCGTATCACAGATACGACCGTACGAGAGCTGTACATACCCTTCATGTAGCATCCTTGGCGGGTGTTCATATGAGTTATTCAAGTTTAGTTGTACTTTTCAATTTTCCTTGTACATTCCTATTGGGCTTGTATTCCAGCCTATTTTTCTTACTGTATACACTCTTTTTACTATACAGTTTTCCAATGTTTGTATCTTGCTGTGTGCTTGGTTTGTTTGAGTTTTCAGGTTATAAAGGAATTTCCTTCCCGTTTTAGGGAATATGCCTTTCAGTGCCGGTCGCCATCCCCTGGCCTATGGAAGCCGGGCGAGGGGTAGTCACGGCATGGGACCTGGGGGACGGGTCGTGGAAAATTGGTATCATAGGAGTTGGTTCCATCGTAGAACATATGGATCTGGTATTTTTAATGGAAATAATTTTAAGTGCAGTGAGTGTGGTTATCAGTTTAGAAAATTCCGTGTTGGTGCGGCGACCAACAGATCCATACACCAGGACCATGACTTCTGTTTTCTGACTCAGTACATGAAAACATGCTTGTGTGTGTGTTTTGGAATGTTTTCTTATGCTTTCATGAGTCATATCAGTAGGTATAATTTATCGACCATGGGGAACCTCGTCTTTATTAGGATACCACTGCGTAGACAGCCAGCTAGGAATCCCGAGAGAGTGTACGATGATGGCCCACCAAGCGATGAGACTCCAATGCAGGGCCCTTTTACTATGTTGGAACCTTCGAGTGGTATACCAGCAGCAGCACCACCCGTTGGGTAGCGGATACCACCAGCCACACTAGCGGACAGTGCACACCGACTGAGCACGTTGCATGAGTTCCGGTAATAGAGGCCTCTGAGGATTCGAGGTGAAAATGTTTCCCACACATCTGAGGGCTAGATGGAGGCGGTTGCATGATTTTTTCACCTAGTTGAGACTCAAGTAGAGTAGATGGTGATCTTATCAACTAGTATTTTCCAGTGAGTGACGATAAGGACGGTCCACATAGTGATGAGGCTTCTCTACGTGGACCATTACTCGAGATAGTACCTTCGGGTAGTGTGTCAGCTATATCACTGCATGTTGGTCAATAGTTAAAACCATAATAATAGGTAGAGGAGACATATAGGCTTAGTTCCTTACGTGTGATTCAACATCAGATACCCCTCAGCTTCCGAGGAGAGCCCGACTCAGAGGCATCTGAGGACTAGCTTGAGGAGGTGGATGAAAGCTCTCTAGAGCTTCTACAGCTTCAGCTGAACGACATGGCGGTAGCTAAATATTCATCGAGGCGTACTAACCATCCAAGGTACTCAATGAATACAGTAAGGTTTGTGCTTCATGTCTCGGACCTTTGAGCAAGGTGTGTTTAGGGACATCCAAGCCAGCACTATTCCTCTATGCATTCCTACGTATGTTAGGGTGCTAGAGAGAACCTTTGTGGTTGAATGTTCTTTGGCTGAGCAGATACAGCCAGTGAATGTTAGTAGTGGGAGAATAGGAAACTGGCACCAGTATCAGAGACTAGGCCATGTAAAAATGTTTTAGGAAGATTAAGTGTTTGGGATAGATGAATCTTCAGGGCTATAGACATGGAAAAAGAGCTAGAGGAGCAACATGTGGTGGTGTATATTCCGACATATTACAATCACCCACTTATTTATCCCCGCCAGGATCAGGGAGCTGGAGGACAGGGGAAGAGAGTAGTTGCATGTAGTCATGGAGTGCGACCCAAGGGATCTAGGAGTGATTCGAGGTACGGTCTGTGTATACTACTAGCTACTGTATCAATAGAAATAGGTACCAATCATTCCTTCCTTCCACAAATGTTGTCCAAGACCTAGAGTTTCTAGTTAAACCATTATCTTGACCCTCACATCTGAAGATACATTTGGGAGGAGACTCGATAATCACACTTTTTCTGACGGTGTGATCTGACCCTTGAGGCAAGAGTTTCAATTGGATCCTCTTATTGGCAGCGTCGAGGCCTTACGATGTTAGTTTGGGTATGACTTGACATCAACAATTCATACTCAGATTGACTGTATTTGGGAAAAAGGTTGTGTTTTATCTACAACATTGGGATGAGGTTTTCCTTATTTGGTGAAATAGGAATCCCATGTAGCACAGGTTAAACTCATGCATACGAGGGTGCATCCGATCACTCTTGAGTCGTCCAACCTTACCCTCGTGGTAGTATGAGGTTTGAGTTTTCAGTTCCCAACGGGAGTGCCTAGAGTTCCCCCAGGACTATGACTTTGAGATAGTCCATACTCCTGGTAAGGGAAATGTGGTAGCAGATACACTCAGCAGGATTCCTAGTTTGCAGTTGTTGAGTGAGGCGACAGAGTAGCTAGCCGCGTTGTAGATATTCTTTGTGGATAAATATGGTAAATTTTAACTTTAGTATATGACTATCACTCCCACAATTATTCAGTGAATTCGGGAGGCACAACTTGAGATGTTGACTGCAAGGCCCGAAGTGCTCAGATATCCTCAGGACGGTCTCCTGTAAGATTTTATAAAGGTGGGGAGGACGTCATCTTTTTCAGAGGATGAACTATGGTACCAGTGACGCTTCGAGAGGAGGTGTTGAGGGAGATCCTTACATCTTCTTCTACGGTACATCCTGCTGTGGTGAAGATGTACTAGGACCACCAGTATTAGTACTAATGGCCAGGGATGATGGAAGTAGTAGTAGAGTTATTATCACTTGTTATCAAGTGATGAATGTACAGAGCCGGAAGTAGTCTTATGCCGACCGAAGGAGGTAGACCATGTATTAATATGGGTCTCACCTCGATGCGGTTTGCTATTTTTTGGCCGGGGAGGCAATTTATCTCTGAGGGTCATTAGACCTCTCTATATTCTCAGCAGAGTGGGAAAGGTGGCATACCGTCTATCTCATTCCCCACACATGCACTGGGTGCATAATTCCTTCCATGTGTTATAGCTGAGGAGATAAGTGCATGATCCATCACACGTTATCGACCATGGAATGATGGACTAAGTTTATGGGGTGAAGTTTACATAGGTTCCAGTAGAGATTGAGGATCGATAGGAATGGGTCCTTCATGGGAGGTCGATACCTCTGGTGCACGTTCGGTGGCAGCACATGACCCTCTAGAACATCACATGGGAGTGGGATGTTCAATTTCATGTTCAGTATCCCCAATTTGTTTCCCTAGTCAATGTTGTGCCTTTTGGAGACATAAAGCCCTAAGGTGGGGAGAATTTAATGTCTCGGAATTTCTATATAACTTATTTAAATTATAAGGAATTATTTTGAGACTATGAAATCTGACAGCGCATGATTCCGAGGCCTGGAGTGCCCGGAAGGATCCGTCGAAATTTTGTTAAGCTTAAGTTAGCACACGTCGGCAGTTGTCATGAAAATGTGGAATAACTCCTAAACGGTTACATAGATCAGAAATTCGAAGGCACTGTAGCGCTTAGGATGGTGGTTTTACCCTAAGAGCGACTTAAGTTTAGTCGGTGTGGGCCTCCTGTGAGAAAACCGAAAATATGGTATAATCGTAAATAAAATAATTAAATAAATTATTTTATTTTTCAAATGCTTATAACTCACAAACGGTAACTCGGATTGAGAATCTGAGACCCCCAATTAACTCATGAGGGCATTTTCTCTTTAGGCAGAGACTAACATAGGTCGGCGTGGGCCACCAGTGAATGTTAGTTTTTGGACGTAAATAAAATAATTAAGTGACAATTATTTTATTTTAAAATTCTTTACTTTTAAAGGGTAACTCAGATTGAAAATCTAAGAGTACCGTTGGGTTCATTCGGGCATGTTTCACTTAGGAAAAGCCTAACCTCAATCGGCGCGGGTCAAGTTTGAATGTTATAATTTTTCCGAACTTTTTTTTCTAGTGCGTTTAGTAAACGCGCAAGCGGCATTTTATAACTTCGGAACCGATTCATGGAATTGAAATCTGAGGGCACTATTGAACTCGCAATGTCGATATTCGCTTATGAAGACTTTCACCTTGACCACAGTAGGTCAAGGGTGAAAGTTAGATTTCATGAAATTGGTGTGAGAGTTAAAAGAATAAAAATAAAATGAAGAACTTTTATTTGATTTTTAAAACCTCCCAATTTGTATGTGCAGTGGTGGGGACCACCTAAGCTAGGAAACCCCCAAATTTGAATTCATAATGGTGGGGACCACCCGACCCCCTTAAACTCCCTCTTTAATGTGGGTGGTGACTCTTGGTCCTCCCAATTAATTGTGCCAACATAAATTAAATGACTTGACCCTTTCAAATACTAAGTAACAGTGTCATTGGAATTTATGAAGGTTCATATTAAATAAACTATCATAAATTCCACGATCATTACATACCCTCCCCCTCTCCTATTTATATAGAGCATTGGGGGGGGGGGATTGGATGGCTTCACCAAGAGACACAGCTCTGGTAACGTGAAGAGACACCCAACACTTAGAGGATGAAGCCGGTTCTGGTGGGCGGTGATGAGCTACACTGAACCATGAACCGAAGAACTCCATCTAATGATCTCCAACGATGAACAAACCGACGATCGAGGAAATGCTGACGTCAGTGTTTTCATATTTTCCTCTCCACAGAAAGGTCAATGAGAAATCCATGTAGAGTTTTTAGTTTTGAATACCCCCTTACCTATTCTTGACGTTCTTCATGATTCCTGAATCATTGATCCACTTGAGACCACCCTAACGCGGAGGGTGTGGGCCAAAATAACATGGCCCGAACTCTCCGCAACATTATGGTTTTTGACGTTTTCTTCGCAGTGGAGGAGGATGGCGATCGGTGCCGGCGATTGGCACTGGTGGGACTACTGAGTGACAGTAGTGAAAACGCACCGCCGAGGAAGGGCCGTGGCCCGTCGGCCGCAGTGGAGGAAGGGCGGCGACCGGTGGAGGTTGACCGCATGAAGGGGACGACGACACGTGTCTGCGCCTCCTGCCATGCAGGAGCTATGTCCTTCTTCCAAGACAGCGAAGAAAGGGTGTCCGGTTGAGCCGGCCGCTGGTTGAGGGTCGACGCGCAACCGCGACGTGCGGAGGAGGCTAGCCATATGACCAGCCAGCATGCCCTGCAGGCCACCACACCATGGGCCGGGCTGCGCCGCTGGGCCAGGTCATGCCGATGGGCCGGGCCAGACCTAGTGGGACGGGCCGGACCCAACGGCCTGGGTCAGGCCCAGGGCTGGACCCAGGTCGAACCAGACCAGGATGTGTCGGTCCGACCGTGTGGGACCAGACCTAGACTAGTTTCGACCCATTCCAGAATTTAGGCCATAATTTGAGCTACGTGCGTCCGTTTAACAATCCATCTTCCGCGCAGGAAACCTTGGATCGAGACTGTCCTTTTTGTATACCCAAATTGAGTTTTGAATAATGTTGGGGTACGACCGGGTTAGATCAAACCCAAATCCAACCAGGCCCTCAGGACTAAAAGGACACTAACATACAGACCGGGCGTCTGATAGACTCACTTTATATTGCGTTCATACCCCTTTTACGTGGTGGTCCATCGAGATACTTCCTCGTTGGACTTTGTGGTAGTGGGAGTATCGACCTGTGGCTTGAGGAGCGGACCCTCCCAGAAACAAGCGAGCATAGTGCGGGAACCCTGTAGCTTGCTGTAACGTGAGAAATGGATCACATGTGGGTTTGTGCATTGGGACCCTTTTTGGGTCTGTGATGGTGATTCAAACTTGGATCCGCTCTAGGAATCCACATGGGACTACTCTATGATTCTACGTGGGTTTTCTATACTAGGATCTTATGTGGGTCTGATGAAGTACTAGGATCCTATGTGGGTCTGATGATTTAGGATACTATGTGGGTATGATTATTTAGGACCCAATGTGGGTCTGATGATTTTTTAATCCTATGTGGGTCTGCCTCTTAACAGAGTAATATTATTTAGTAGTTACATCTAATCATCTTTACTACCATTCCTAATTTTACCTGGTATGAGATGCGTCCTTGCCTTCGTGGTGAAACCTTTGTGGTATTCTTCTGTCTGGTGTACATGTGTGGAACTTACCTTCATCGTGATACCTTTATGGAATTCTTCTGTATGGCGTACATGTGTGGTACTTACCTTCGTGGTGATACCTTTGTGCTATTCTTCTCTGTGGTGTACCTGTGTGGTATGTTACTTCGTGGTGAAACCTTTGTTGTATTCTTCTGTGTGGTGTTCCTATGTGGTACATACCTTCAAGGTGATACCATTGGGGTATTCTTCATTGTGGCGTACCTTTGTAGTACATTACTTTGGGTTGATACATTGGTGGTGTTCTTCTGTGTGGTGTACCGATGTGGTACTTACCTTCGTGGTGATACACTTTTGGTATTCTTCTGTGTGGAATATGTATGTGGTGCTTTCCTACATGGTGATACCTTGGTTGTACTCTTCTGTGTGGCATACCTTCGCGATATGTTCTTTTGTGGTGATACCTTGGTGGTATTCTTCTATGTGTCATACCTTCATGATACTCACATTAATGGTGATACCTTTTTGGTATTTTTCTGTGTGGCGTTACCTTTTTGGTACTTACATTTGTGGTGTTACCTTCGTGTTATTCCATCCTTGTGGAACAGATGCGCTTTAGGCTTTTGAGTGGGACCTTGGGTTTTCTCATGAATGATATGGGTATACTTGATAACTTGGGTATATTTATGGGAATATTCCAAAGTAGGGTTGTCAGATGTTTACATGCTTTATGTTTTATCCATTGTGGATTTTTTGAGACCTCTGATAGTCTCGGGGTACCTAATGAATATCATTATACTCACCCCTGCATGGGCTATGCCCACACCTTGTTGTGTTTGGTGCCGACGACAGGCAGTGCTGACTGAGGACTAGGGTACCAGGACTGGAGGAAGCATAGTGGTGGACCTTAGATGGGGCATACTTCAGAGATGACTGTATGAGATATGTACCTACCCTTCAGGTAGGATCCCTGGTAGGTGTTCACATGTGTTGTTCCTGTTTACTTGTACTTTTCATTTTTTCTTGTACTTCCTAGTTGGTCTTGTATTTTGGTCCCTTTTTCGTACTATACACAATCTTTTTTACTATACATTTTTCTAGTGTTTGTATCTTTCTATGTTCTTGATTTTTATTAGTATTCAGGTTATAAAGGAAATTTCTTCTCGTTTTAGGGAATATTCCTTTCGATGCTAGTCACCAGCCCGTGTCCTATGGAAGGCGGGCTTGGGGTAGTCACGACACGGGCCCTGGGGGACGGGTCGTGACAATAATGAGGTTAAATACCTCTTTTATTCTATACATTTCAATTTCAGAGTTTCTTATCTCCTTACTACTAACCCAACTGAAGGGAAAAAATTATAAAATAACCAGTAAACTCCCACCCTATATAATTTTCATAAGAAGAGTAAAAATAACACTAACCATCTGTTACATCACCAAGACACGAAATCCTCAGAATAATTGCCATGGGAAAATATATATGTTGTGGAATGATCTCCTCTATATAATAAATAACATATTAAAATAAAATAATTTTGACCCCCCAACCACATGATGCATGGGAAACAGAATAAACAACTCAATAAAATACCCATAATAATTATACTAGTTTAACTATGGAGAAGGATATAAATGTTCAACAAAGAAGACCCTAATACATGACGATTTAGGCACACAAGTGTATCTGTAGATGAATAATACATAGACACTGTATATCTTGATCTCCACTAAACACAATCACAAAATCTATGAATTTCACTAGCTAAGTATGAAACATGACCCTTCCACGTGTCTTGGTAGATGACATCTGCAAATACACCTGTGGTCCCAAGAAGGGGGTGAGAATAACACTCAATAGAAAATACCTAAATACATCCCAACACACTCCACCAGAATAATAAAAAATTAATAACATTTTATAAATAATTTTTGATAAGCCTATAATCATTTGGTAAATGTAATAAATCAGTACCTTGGAAAACATGAAGAAACTATTTTAAGACCATTTTTATTAGTTCATATAATTATTCCCATTACACCCCCACCCACACACACACACATAATTAATTTGACCATGTAGATTCAGATTCTCATGAGTGTTGATCCATATATTCCCAAATCCATCACATGGTGAACCCTTTTTGATAGGTGTACATTCATGTACCTATTATCTACCATTTTGATAAGGGTACTCTGATTCCCTTATTCAATCCTTTTTTCAAATGAAGACACTCCAACCAAATTATTCCATGAAACCAATAAATCTTTTCCTTAAACATAAATTATATCTATCCAAAATAACCATTTTTAAATATAAAAAATAGAGTATTTCAATATCAATTTCACATGATATTTCACAAAAAAAGAACATGAATAATTAGAAAAAACAAAAGGAAAGATATTCCAGAATATTTTTGTGGTAGAAAATCATCCTACCTCAAATTTTTTGGCAGCATCATTCTAATAAGATAAGTTATATCAACATTATTCTCTAAATTCCTCAATAAAAACCTAATAACATCTCATCAACAAAAATCCAAACCCATAGATATGGGGATCACACACTGATCATTGGTTTCATTCAAGACAACTTAAAGATATTCAATACATGAAGGAATAACAAGATCATAACCATTGATTTTCACAATTGACCACCCAATGATTTTTTTATTTGGATTCAACACATAAAATATCACCATAAATCCCCTAGTGTATCCCCTTTTTTGAGAGGGAGTAGTAAGATACTGAATGATAAATTATAAGTGGCTGTTAGATGAAAGATGAAAGGTCCTGGACCAATTAATGATATTAATTGGGAATTCACATCATTAATTCTTTAAGAGATTGTGTTTTATGAAAACCCATTACCACCATTTTATTTTATCTATAAATTCATTCATTTTATTATCCTATTTAATGTTGTGAATTGCCTTAACCATTCACCCAAAAAAACATGCATGCTTTAAAGAAATTTCATAGGATATTCCAAGCAAAGAATCATATAATGAAACCACCATTCAATATATGAATATATACTATAGAATTTGTATCAAATATATTTCCTGTTATCATCTACATTACATTTCTGAACACTTTACATTAAAAACCCATAGACTCTAAATAGATAAGAAAATTTATAAAATAACATCGAGCCTCAATCCTAGGGTGGTACAATGCTCACCTAGTGCTAATGAGATTGATTCCTTATTTGTCAGAGAAAATTTTCTTCCTTTGAAGTTCGTGAAATGATATCTATATTCATTAAATGTATTATACATTATTATCCAAACCGTGAAGTCATAATTATTTAAGATTTATATAACGATCCAAAATTTTAAATTTATTCAATTATTATAAAAAATGTGAAGTTATAATTATTTAATTAGAGGAATAAGTAATATTTATTCATATTCCATTATTCACATGGTAATTAATTAGTATTTATTTATTAATGTTATAATTTACTTACATGAATATTAAATAAATATTTTTGAACCGGACTATTAATATATCATTTACCTATAAATTGAATGAATAATATCTATTTAAATCTTTATTCAAGGGTATAATAAATTTTATGGGTGATGAACATAGAATATGGTTTCAGTGGTTGTGTATTTACTAACTAGACTGTAAAATAGTTATTTATCATTAGGCATGATCATGTAGGCCATAACTGTTTAATAAAAACAAAAAAGACAAAAGTATGCAACTAGAAACCTACAAAAACTACAAACATGAAAAACATTAAACCAAATACTTACTAAATAGGAAACCTAGAAACTAGAAACTTCTAATGAGAAACACTAAAGAAATTAAACCCATATCTTTCAAACCTCTATACTATTAATCATATAACCCGTAAACCTATAAACCTATGAATTTTTAATCCAACAAACTGTAAAACTTTAATGTATTAAATTTATAGGCCTATGAAACTAAAAAACTTTAAAAATTCAAATTTTGAACTTAAAATCCCCCTAAAATACATAAGTATAAACATACATTGTCATATCTTATCAAGAAGAGAATAAGACACATCCCTGCTCCATGGTGAAACTATTCCCAAAAAGGTATAACCACTAAAAACTCCCCCATTAGCCACTATTTTGAAGCCCTTATCTCTATGGTAAACCTATGATGATTTTAGAAATAGAACAAAAAACCTACTTCTTGTCCTCTACACAATAGATATAACAACCTATAAATTTTTACACATATTATTATATTATTCATAAATATAAATATCCATTAACACAACATAAGTATTGTAAATTCCTGGTGTCATTGGAATATGGAGTTCATAATACATAAAAGGAAACATGAGAAATCAAGAAAATGTTAGGTTATGAAAATGTTTGGTGACTAATCTGTGCCACACATGATACATATATAAATATTATTACCATCTCCCTCTCCTCTAATCACTATCCAATGATGAACATGACTCATCACCCTCTCCACATCCACCTTTACTTCCTACTACCGACACCTGTAAGAACATGATATTAAAAATAAAATACTGTTGTATATTTATATTTAAACATAAAACCAATAAATGTTTGCACACTAAATGATTTTTAATTTTTGTGATTTACCTTCTCACCACCAGTCGATGCAATACTATATGGGATAGATCCACTTGTCTTCTGATATAAATCAATCAATTATTTTTGCAAAGAAGATATCTGAGTCCCCTATTCCTGAACTGTGTTTTGTAGAGAAACAATCTCTCTATGAGCATATCGGGGTATAAACCATCTAAAACTAGGAGTATATGCAGGTGTAATCCCCAGTGACCTACTAAAGACCTCATATGGTACGGGACCCAAACCCATCCTGCACACTCGACCAGGATGCTCCTTCCTAAGGACTTTACCAACTGGGTTATCCTGGGAGACTAAGTAGGACTTCACGAGATTGGCGTCTGATAGTTCTCTAGTTTTTACCTATAAATAAAATATCAATCATATTATAAACAATATATATTAAAATAGTGACAATTTATAATAAGTTATTAAAAAGAAAAATTTGTTCATACCCCAACATCTTTGGTAGGCTCGTTAACAAAACTTCCATAAGATTGTTTGTGAACATCTTACCACATTTTTGTTTGGGATGCCTGGTGCCCTAAATTCTGTTACTGTATTAAACAAAGATAAATAAAAAATTTAATATATTAAATATATAATATTGTCTTATACATATTAAAATTAATGAAAATATTACCAGATCTGATCAGTTTCTAGAAGAAATATTTGACCCCACAATGTGAGGGATGACTTGCTAAGCCCGACATAATGCATTCATCCTTGAAAGATCCTGAAATAAATAAAATGTAATTTAATAGTAATGTATTCAATTTCATATCCTTTTCATGTACATGTATAAATGTAAA